>CAWUFW010007557.1:0-600000 GCA_963921515.1 Calotriton arnoldi | reverse complement strand
AGAGACACTGCTGGCTTCCACGTTGCTGCTGTACCTGCCACACCTCCTTGGCCAATAATTGCAGGGGACACATCAACAACACAATGTGGATAGATCATTGGGATTGTCTTTGTACTCAGTGCCACTTCAAACACACTCAAATTCAATGACATTCACATCCCAAACCCATACATGTGCCAATGTCATCAGTACACAGGCCATATCTGCTGCTGACTTGAATACAAAGTCGGACAGTGACAGATGATGTCACGCCTGTGCAGAGTATGTGTACCACTGTAACAGGCCACCATTACCCCACTGCCCAATACTCTCTACAAGCACACAGATAGCCAATGTGGCACGCATTAACAATAGATGAGGGACGTGATCAGCAGGGCCTGTATGCACCCTTAATCTTCCCCCATTTTGGACATTTACATGCAGCATCAAGGAGGGACTGCCCAAGGACACATGTGCACCACAACACATACCATGGTAATACACATCCAGCTGTTTCAAGACACAACAGTGCCACAACACAAACATACAACACTACATGGACAATGCCAAGCCAGTATGCCAACAAGTCTACGCATGAACAGACTGTATGCATTACATATGGACAACTGGCTCAGACACCTGACACCAGTGGATGTAATTTTACACCACATGTCCCAAAGGACATGCATCCTGACCCTCATTCCACACAGGCTGTCAGGCCCAACACAGCATACAATCAATATCCCACATCAAACAAACATGCTGGCTGTGCATGAGTAGTGGGACACTGGTACCTCACATTGACCAAATGTCGTAGTTGGATGAGTGTCACAGGCACAACAATCAAGGTACATCTCACCTGTCTTGGGTGCCCACTCCATCCTGATACACCAGCAGATGTGATCCACCCACACAGTGCTGGAATAGATGGTGAGCAAGGATGGCTAGCACCCCATAGCATGCACATACACTAGTGTTGGTGGCAACAAACTGCACACGTGTGCCACTTGTGCTGACCATCCAACATTGCAGACAATTCCCGCAAATCAGTACACACACATTGCAACATTGCACAGGCAATACTGGACACCCATAGCCTGTGGACAAATGTCGCATACTATATTCCATACAGTTAGCACAATCCACAAACGTGCATGCAGTCCATCTGCCAACGCAACATTCCTGATGTGAACAATGGACATGCACTGGTGGCAGGTGAGTAGCACCGGAACACAGCACAACACTCAAAAACATAGTTTAGCTAAGCACCATTGTTGAAATGTACATGTCACTGATTCACATACAACAGTCCAAACAACATGAGCACAGACCTGACACTACCACATAGGTCCCTGTGGTTACAGGTGGCAGACATGTAGCAAAGACATCTGCTCTGGCCGTCTACCCAAGTGACAAACAATAATAATGCAACGGATGCCAGGTGTGGTGCTGAAGTACTTGTCATCCCTTAGCAGGTCGAGCCCCCCCCTGTACATGTGGACATACACTGCAGGAGTTGCCAGTGTGTACAAAGACATTACATGTGGCATGTAATTGGTCTTAGCAATAACACAACAGGGTGACATCTGTTTCCAATGATGACAGTCATGCTGAATAAATGAGTTCATCTGGGTTTTCAGTGTAACACATGGGCTCAGGTGTGAGATAGTGGTCAGCATGGGTGGCAGATACGACATTGTGTGTAAATATTGCTCAACATAATGGAGTACAGTGTTCCATTTGGTGTGAGACGTTACACATTGGCTGACATTTGTGACAGGAGACCATATCAATGTTATCCAGTGCCATGTGCCACTGTACGTATCCACTGTGCGTAATGACCATTGATCCACACACAACAAGAACTGTCCGTAGGTGCCTTAAACGTGCCCCATAAACACAATGACGCACAGAGTGTACGATGTGATGCTGCATATTCCCCATAGTGGACGTACATACTGTCCGTGAATTGGGTGGCGGAGCATGCCAACCACCATTTGAACCTTTGTCGATGCCCACCACTGACGCAAGTGTTTCATGTGCTGCACATGACACATTGGTGTTAGTGATGGCCCTCTACATAGCTGCAGATGGCGTTTGTCATGCTCCACCAGCCACATCCCGGTCACCCATGTCACTCTATGGCAATCAAACAGCGGTAGCGCCGGCCAGGACCCCACGGTGTGTCACCGCCATGAACCATGCCCTTGCAGCCAATGGGGACCGCTATCGCGGTGGCATGATGCAGATTCAAAAATTGCGGTAGGCGTGCTCCGCCCCCAGCGGATGCGGAGATAGGATGCATTTGTAAGATGCACCACCGCGGTAGCGCCGGCCAGGACCCCGCGGTGTGTCACCGCCATGAACCATGCCCTTGCAGCCAATGGGGACCGCTATCGCGGTGGCATGATGCAGATTCAAAAATCGCGGTAGGCGTGCTCCGCCCGCGGAGGCGGTCATTGGATGCTTTTGAAGAAGGCTGACCTGGAACACCAATGGCAGAAGACTATGACCACTGAAACGAGTCCAGGGCCCTATATATGTGTGGAAGGGAGCACCACATTTCCACTGCTCACAGAGCCTGCTGCCTGGGACCCCTCACCTGCTGCTGCCTCCAGGGACTGCTGCCTGAGACCCCTCACCTGCTGCTGCCTCCAGGGACTGCTGCCTGGGACACCTCACCTGCTGCTGCCTCCAGGGACTGCTGCCTGGGACCCCTCACCGCCCACTGCCGCCGCTGACGTCTCATGTCCACAGTGATGGCTAGGACAGAGAAGATCCATGCCAGTCCATTTACAAGCGAGGAGCTGGATGTCCTGGTGGACGAGGTGCTGACACAGTACCCACAGCTATATGGTGGCCCAAATGTTGTGGTAAGTCTCCAACAGTGGGGGTGTGAGTGCAAGGGGGGCACACATGTAGTCGATCAGATGGTGTATGTGCCTGAGAGTGTGGGGTTGTGTAATGCACTGGCTGACATGCTGTTTCCTAGTTGTTAAGGGGGTGTATCCAACCCACACATTAAATGCATGGACATGAAGGGTGGATGGACATGTGTTGTGTACACATCCATATGGTGTGACAGCTATCTGGTGATGCATGTTTCGGGACAGTTATTGTTCATGTGACTGTTTGTGTGGCTCCTCATTGTCCATCTCTGTGTGATTCTACCTGGCATGGACTGTCCACGCCCAATGTGACAAGGACACATCACTGACTGTACAGAGTGTGATACGTGTGTGGTTGGCATGAGTGTACATCAATGACACATGTCTGCCGTGTGGACTGCACATGACTGGCCCTCTGTTCAGTCAGTGGTTATGTGAGATCATGTCCCTCAATGCTACAAACATGACACAGTGAGCTATTCACAGAGCAAGGTCGTTTAGGCGTGCGCAGTGGTGGACACAGTGACTCTCACCCCATACACATGTTGCACTGTGACATATGTCTTGCTCTACCTGGTAATAGCCAGTAGATGTGGGCACATTACACATGGCTTTCTGTGCTAGCATCCAGCTTGTATGTGAGATGTGCGGATACAGTGTCCCTCCTCAAACATGCATGCATTGACGTGGACTTCACACATGACGATGTACCCTGTGAGATGTTGTAGTGTATCTGCGGGACATATCTGCCGTGTTGGGATGAGTCTGTGTCATGCCACTGTTCAGAGAGAGGTTTTACCATGAGAGTGTGTCACTGATGTTTTCCCCCTCTTGTCTCCCACACCTGCAGCTCAAGGTACACCAGCGTAAGGCCGTGTGGAGGTCCATTGCAACCAAGGTGCGGGCTCTGGGAGTGTCAAACCGCCGGCGCACCCACTGCCACAAGAGGTGGGACGACATATCACGACTGGCAAAGAACGTTGCCGAGATGACACTGGGGATACTCCCTCGCAGTGGCAGGTTGTCACGACGCAGCTTGACACCACTGATGTGCCGCATCTTGGCTGTGACACAGCCTGAGCTGGACGCACGTTTGAAGGAGCATCAACAGCAAGCTAGGGGTGAGTATTCTGTGAAGGTTGATTTTGTCTGTGAGTGGCTGCATGTGTACCAAGCCTGTACCTGCGCTGGTGTACGTGATGTGGTTACTGTGATGCAGTGGGTTGTAAGTGGCCCCTGTGCTGGGTGTGGCAGTCACGGATTTTACATACATGCACTTACTGATGTTTTTCCAATCCTGGGAATTTCAATGGCATTGTGGGTGGTGTGCTGCAGGCCTGGTCCATTGGTGTTAGTGTTTGTACGCCCCAACATGCATGATGTTGTGCGGTCTGCCCATCACATGGCTCAGCTATGCCGTGTTTAGATGTTTGTACGCACTGTTTGAGGTAGTGAAGTGTGTCTGCATGGTGAGAATGCACGGGGTGGCCTGCAACATGTAGACTTTGTCATCCTCAGTGTTGCTTTGCTTGAATATGTTTGTCCTGTTGCTGTCACTTTGCTGACCCTACATGTCTCTCTGTTATGCAGCATCTCCCGTGGGCACGGAGGGACAGGGGACGGACACCAGTGGTGGTGAAACAAGCACAACAGCTGCACAGGATCCCAGTGACACAGATGTGACCAGCGCCTCGGAGGGGGATAGGAGTATGCTGGAGGAATCACAGCCCGAGACGCAAAGTTCAACATCATCTGATGACGGCGGTGGTGCAGACATCTTGGAGGACACAGGGAACGGAGAGTCTGCTACATCTTCCAGCACACAGCGTGCAGTGCCCACCCTCCCAGCCACTTCCTCTGTTGCTGCCTGTGTTCGCACCACAAAGAGGGGAAGAGTGTCCTTCATTCCAGGCACCGCTGCCCCTGCCCCTGTGCCCCCTGCTGCCATCAGTGCAGAGTGTGTGGACCTTATGCGCCAGCTGTGTGTGGGGCAGACAGGGCTCCTCAATGCATTGTCAGACCACGCCCGCAAATTGGCACAGGTGTTAGCTTTCATGGAGGGCATACATTCAGACGTGGGTGGGCTGCACCGCACTGTCCAGACAATGTCCTCCACAATGGCGGCTGCACTTCAACTGGCTCAATCTCGTAGTGCAATTCCAGTCCCTTTGTCCACCCACATGCCAGTGGCGACGTCTGACGACGGTGACCACGCTTCACACACCTCAACGTCACGATACTGCACACGTAGCACACAGCAGCAGCAGCCCAAGCGGTCAAGGTCACAGACACCTTCCCCTACGAAGAAAAAAACAACCCCAGAGCGCAAAGGGAAGAGCCCGTCAGGCGTTGCAAAGGCACATGATTCAAGGAGGAAGTACTCAGGGTCACAAGCCTCAGAGCAATCCCCGGCCACAGACTCTGTGGTCCCAAAAACGTCTCGCAAAGGCATGCAGACACTCTCCATGCCCACTCTGAAGGTGGGGCCTGGCAAGGCTACACATAGTAAGGTATCCAAGGCTGTTTCACCAACTACCTCTACTCCCATTCCAAGTCCAGTGAAGCAGGGACAGGAGGGCACTGTAGGGGGCACACAGGGTAAAGAGGGGATGGAGGGGCAGAGGCAATGCCAGGCTAAGCGTCCTTCTGGATCCAGCACATCCCCAGAGGGTGGTCCAGCGTGTGCACCTGCGGCAGCCTTGGTGATGAGTGTGCCGTTTGTGTCCACACCACTTCCCATTGATACCAAGACAGGCAAGCCATTTAGAATCCCCAAGAAGTGGAAAGGCACCCCTCCACTATCTCCCTCCCACACTGTGTCCAACGTCGGCCTGAGTCCACCTCCACGTGCCACTACACCACCTGGTCCAAGCAGCCCTCCAGCGTCCAAGGCCACTGATAGCTCTTCCTCAGCTGGGCGTCTCACTCCCCAGTCAAGTGGTCCAACAGTGCCCGACACACAGTCAGCTCCCAGTCAGACTGACAGCCAAGTATGAATGTTGATCAACGTCACAGACCTATCTCTCCCACACCGGTACCTGTGCTGCCCATCGTGACACACCAGACTGTGTTGCTGACCATGGCGGAGTTTGGTGACACACATTCCCTGTGCAGCTTCTCATTGACTCTGTCAGCACCTTGGACTGGCCACTGGCCTTGCAGTTTGCCCCCTGCCTGTGCAGCTTCTCATTGACTCTGTCAGCACCTTGGACTGGCCACTGGCCTTGCAGTTTGCCCCCTGCCTGTGCAGCTTCTCATTGACTCTGTCAGCACCTTGGACTGGCCACTGGCCTTGCAGTTTGCCCCCTGCCTGTGCAGCTTCTCATTGACTCTGTCAGCACCTTGGACTGGCCACTGGCCTTGCAGTTTGCCCCCTGCCTGTGCAGATTCTCATGTTCAGGCTCTGCATCTTGTGCCTTTGTCTTGTCTGATATTGTTGCCTATCAGTGCTATTTGTGTATAAAAACAGTTGCTCATGTTGTCAGTTGTGTCATTGTCCTTACTGAATAAGGCTTTTCCTGTATGTCTAACATTTACTGGGCCACATGCTCTGTGTGCCACTTCAACTGTGCCACTGGCTTGTTTAACTTATCATTTTTTAACAGGGGTGACGGGGACTTCAGTTCTTCATGACTCGGATACTTGTGGGGTCAGTGATGTTGTTTTCGGTGACATACCAGACTCCTTCCTTGTTGCTGTTGGCTATGTTTTACTGCATCCTGGTATGTGGGCACTGCAAACACATAGAGGGGTCATATACATGGGATTGCAGGCAGGCTGACCAGGCTCAACATGTATGTGCGTTCTTGCTTTCATGTATGCCTAGCAGTGTAGATGTGTAGTCATGTTGTGATGGGCAGTCATCCTAGTCACAATGGTTACTTACAAGGTGTGCATTTGGGTGGTCAAGGGTTGTACGGTGTGTTGGTTGTGGCTTTGTCGTGTGTGTTGATGTGTGTGTTAATGGCGTGTGACTCATGGCTGTGTGGGACTGTTGTGTGTTTGTGTGCACACACTGCTTGTTGTGCATTCAGTACTGTGGGTGTATGTTGCCTTGTGCTGTCCTAGTGTACATCCCCTGATGTACTGCTGTGTTTGCTATGTGCTTTGTGGTGTTGTGCATCTGTTGTGTGTTTGATGTGTCTGTGTTGTTCTGTGATGGTGCACTTCTTGTCTGTGTTGTGGTATGTAGCCTATGCATATTTCCTGACTGATGAGGTGGTGCACTCCTGTTGTGTGTGTGCTCCCATTGCCTTCCCCTAGTTTGGCTGCACAGGTGATGTGTGTTATTTTTGTGGTTCTGTATGTGTTTCTGTTTTGAATTGTGTTTGCCATTTTTGTTTTGGTGCAGATGTTGGTACTGAAATCCCTGTGTGTGTGTGATGTTTGTGGATGCCCCCAGGGGGTTTGATTGTTTGTCTGTATCTTGTCTGGACATTATGTAGGCCCTTCTGTGTGTCTGGCATTGGGGTTGTGTGCTGCAGATATGAGGGGGTATGTTTGGGGACTCCTACTTGTGTTTGACCGTCATTGAGTGTGCCAATGTGCCCTGTGTGTTGTGGTGCTGGCATACTCATGTGTACTTGCTGTTCACTGTTTGACTTGAGGTCCTTCCTTTCATCCCTGTCCCTATACATGGGTTACCTTGCTGTCTCCCTGAGTTGTTGCACTGAGGTGACTGTTGTTTGACTTCACTCACTGTGCCAGCCATGTGCTTGGATGGGGTGTGGATGTTGTTCTAGGTTCCTTGTCCTGCATGTGTCTGTTCACCTGGTTGTTGGTTGTCTCCTTGCCCTCCCATTTGTGTGCACATCATTTTTGCTTTCCTCTATGTTGTGCTCCATTGCTGGTGGCATGTAGTCTGTGTATGTGGCTGTGTGTCGGTGTGGGGTATGTCTGTGTGAGTTGGCAGGGTGTGTGTCCAGTAGTCTGTTTGTTCCTTGTGTGTGTGGATGTTAATTTTGTGCTTGTATTCAGCTTTCTTGCCATGTATGTGGTGTTGTGGTGTGTGTGTGTGTTGCCCTGGGCCTGTGCCTCTGTGCTGTGTGTTAATCTACACCCAATGCTGCTGTGTCTGTCTCCCTAGGTGTTAGTTGTGTGCTGCTGGGTGTGGATTTAGCTCGCTTGGTGTTGGACATGGGGGTGCACAGGGGGGGATTGGCATGTTTCTTGCTGTGTGCGGCGCAGCTGTGGGTGGTGGGTGGTGGTGGTGGCCTGTGGTCTTTCTGGCCTGACCGTTGCTGTACATGCATTCTGCTTTGTGCAATGGATTTCCCGCATACTCACCGCTGCGGTGTCGTCAGCAACACATTACATTATGTTCGCGGTAATTTGGTGGGCTTGATGCAGGGTGTGAATTGGTGCAAGATGAGACATGTGTGGGTACACTGATGGATGTGTTCCTGTCCACACCAGTGTGTCTGGTGTGGCCAGGTGCCCTGTTTCAGCCCGTGGAATTTGTGTTCTGTTTTGTGTTGTATTGTGTTTTTTTTACGTACCTGCGGCGGCGTCCGCGGTGGGCGATGTTTACCTGGTGATGTATCACGTACAGCACCGGGAGGACATGTAGTGCTGGATCCATGGCGTTCGGCTCCGGGTGGAGGGCTCCGGAAGTCTCGTTTCACGCTCCGCTGTCGAGATTCCGCCGTGTCTGGAAGGGCGGTTTCTCCCCTGCGGTTCGACTGGTTGTTTGGCGCATCCTAATTTGTTGAGCGGACGGGACGTCATTCCGCACGGCGGTGAGTCTCCATTGGCTACCACCGGCGCGGTGGCGGGCGCAATTTCATGGCGGTCGGCGTTGCACCGCGGAGGTCAGGAAATGGGGCATATTTGCCCTTCATAATATGGCGGCCGTGAGGACCGCTGCTGGCGGGCGGTAAAAGGCATTTTTCCGCACCGCCGGCACCGCGGTACTGACACCGACCGCCATCGTAATCGGCCCCTATATCATTTCAGGAGGCTTACAATTAGCACAACAGTTTAGTGTGCCAACCATAGCCAAGAAGAAGAAGTTTTTACTTTCTTTTCCCTGTATATACTCGCACATTGAATGGCAATAGTGAAACGGTTAAGAATTATTGGAGGGTTTCTGAATATAGATATTCACACTCCCAGCATCACGAAAGGCGTAATGGATAGGTAAATAGAAAACTAATTTAAGTTTCAACTGTGTTTTTTCCACAGTCTAATTGAAGGTCACAGGTGGTGGTACTGACATGTGAATGTGGTATAACAAAGTGATAGAGGAAGGCTTGAATGAATCTAAACAATTGGCAATCGCTTGGGGCAGCATTCCAGTCCATCGCTTTGAGCCTATAGTGGCATTCTAAACAGAGACCAGCAATAAGAAAATCAGTCTTGGTCTTATCCAATATGAACAATCTAGCTTGAACTGCCAGGACAAATCCTCTCGGACTGAAAGACAAGCAACCGCACACCAGTTTTGGCATACTCAGGGCTCATCAGTGAGGTATAATTCAAGACCTCTGGCACAGAGAGCCAGGACCCAAGTCTGGGCATACCCATCACACTTAGGGCATCTACAGCAAACAAAGCACAAAGGGCCTTATGTTTCGTTGCCAGAGTACTCCACCACAGTTGTGATGGTCTGCTCTGTACACCAAGCTTCTGGTTCAACCCTCTGTTTATAGTCCGGCAAACCAATATGTTTCTGACAACAGAGGCTCTGCTGGGTCTGCAAGGCAGAAACCCCAGCCAATTGCACCAGAGACATTCTTCCATCAATCTACGTACCTCAGACTGTCATCCCTATTTAGGGCAGATATTGTGATGTATTTGTTTTCTGTTAGGGACTGCCAGGGAAAACACAGTAATGACTCCCACAGACCGAGAGAAAACTCCCAGAGTGCCATACACATTGTTCATTCTTTTGCAAAACAGACTCCCACTTTGGAGTTTGTTGGTAAAACAAAAAGTATTGCTGGAAGGTGCACTGAACATGGTGCCCACACAGCAAGGTTACAGCGCCTGGATACCCTTAGGGGTGACAAGCCGTGCTTTATAAGTACAATTTGATTGATTGACAGTGTCTTCTTCAGCAAAGCCTCCATTCAGCAGCTACTCTGAAGGCACAGAGATCCCCTCCATGCAGACAAGGATCTCTAAATATGGTGGGCAATAACCTGCCAGGGTTGTGGCGTACACCCTACTGCTTCCCAGCCAGAATGGAGTTCAGCCCACCAGGATATAAATAAGGCCCAAAGTAATGACAGTAACTCGGTTTCCCAGTCCTACTGGCCGTTTGGTGGTGCGCCATCCATTACAGATTCTGCGCTTATCTTCTTTCCGAAAGCCTGACATAGTTTCTCATCCTAAGATTTTTCTTCTCCTCTAATTCGTACAATTACCCTCCCCTATGCATAGTCTCAGTGTCACACACACAACTATTCAGTTTTTGTCAATCGGCTATGAAAAGCATCAGTATTACAAGAGCAAATAGACATACACTTTTGAAAATATTTCTGGCTTACAATGGCGATGCACAGACATTGATGCATCTCATATTTGTAAATTTAAGGTCATTTTCTGACAACGTTTCTCACTTTTTTCAAATGAATAATGTACGGCGAAGATGATATAACACCAGAAATTGATTTCCCTAGACTTGCAATTCTCACTGCAAAATCATTCCATAATCAATACTTAGAGATTAACTAATATCAAGTCCCCTATGTCGACTACCACTATATTATTAAGGTTATTTTATACAAAGAAATATAGATTTACCGTCCTTAACTTCACATCTACTTAAGATGACGCTGTAGTTGTATTTGAAAATATGGATTTGATATTTTTGTTAGTCTAAATTTGTATCATTATACAATGATCACCTGCTGCAAATCTCTGTGATAAATAGCTGCCTCTTCATTTCTTGTCTCTAGTGTGTGATGATACAATGACTCACAGAAAACTATGAGGAATAATTATTAAAAGTGATGTACATAAATAATTAAAAGTAATTTATTTATATTTAAAAGAGTTTAATGTTACATTAACTTTTCTATGGAAAAATATTATTACAATATTTTAAAATTACATTAAAAAATATGCACTAGTTTTATATTTTTAACATTCAATTATATTTATCTATATGTTTAACTGTTTAAAATAATTTAATTTAAATTAACAGTATTTCCTATAGGGTTTCAATTTAAGACCCTGTCTCCATTATTCTCTATCCGAAGGTGTTGCACTAACAAGGGTTGGCCATGTGTGGTGCTAGACTTACTACTGTGTTTTTTGTTAAGTAGTAACTTACACTTGTAAGTTTCCCTCTACCCCCTTTTTTAGGATGTGGAAATGGGTTAGTCTACACTTTTGAGTCCCTTTCCACTCAGATATTTCTGAATAGCCTAAAGTAGAAAGTTACTCAAAAGTGTAAGAGTAAATTTACACATGTAAATTACTCACAGATATAACATATGTGTGTGAATAGCCCTGTTTGTTTTTAAAGCAGCCTAAATTCCTTAACCCCTTGGCCGCGGCGGTAATTCCGCCGCGGCGCTGGGGGGGCGGGGGGTGAGCGCGGCGCCGCCATGCTCGTGACGGAATTACGCCGTCATGAGTCACGGGCGAGCTGTGCTCATGACGGCATGGTTCCGTCACGACCCCGCCCACTCACTAATTCGCCCGCACAGGCGGGGAATCAGTCCCGCGTGGGCGGAGCGGCCGCAGCATGACGGAACCACGCGGTCATGAGCACCCGCCGCCCGTGGCTCATGACGGCGTGGTTCCGTCATCCGCAGGGAAGGGGTTAAAGGAAATGAGGCTTCTTTAAAAATAAAGCAATGCCCCTCATGCTAGCTTGTAGCTGTGTAGTGGTTCTATGAAAGGAATTCACTAAGGCTGCCTTTCTTTAGGGTAGCACTTTCCTCACATTGTAAGAACTACAGAGCATAAAAAAAGGAAAGGACTCAGAGTAAATATCTTATGTAAGAAGCCAGGCAAATATTTTCTTGTATTCACAATATATAAGGCACAAAAGGATAAATTGAGGAAGCCCCTACTCTTTGAAAAAGAAATACAAACTCCAAAGAAATCCCTTGTCTCTTTCACCCAGATGAGGATCAGATGTATGAATGTGCTTCTACCTCCTTTATAAAAAGCACATTATATTAGAGGGCACCACCATCAAACCGCAGGCTCAAAAGAAGCATTTTTGTGCAACTTCTAAATTCACATAGATGTGTCATCTGCAGTTTTACCACTAGATAACACCTGTACTCATTCCCTTGTTAGTTGGAGTGCTGTCCCTTGTGAAGGCAGGAGAATTGTTTATAATAGGCAGCATTTCCAGATTGGTTCTGTGATTTACAATCAGAATAATTGAACTTTTCCTAAATGACTTTAACAATTGGTCCTGTTGGTTCATTTGGTTCTTTTGGCCCCAAGGACTTGATGAGGAAACGTCTCTGTAATTGGTGACCAAATCATTACTTGGATTGATTCTAGGACGTAAAGGCCACTCTATCACAAAATCCATCTCCTGGATGAAGATGTTGCCACCCCCCATCTCTTTGTCAATGACAGCGACATCCGCAATATCCGCATCATCATACTGGGCACCGACCTGCCACCTTCTACTGTTTTACTGTCAGTGGGGAAGCTATCGTTCTCCGACTCCAGCGTCAGCTGCCAGACCAGAAACGGAAGTACGTTCGGCAGCATGAGCGATGGAAGTCTAACAAGGGAGCTACTAATTTCGAGCTCCCTCCTGAGTGGCGTTGTGTTAAATAAAAACTTTAGGCTGATTTGGAAAAAGTCGACTGCTGCTGTTGCTTCCCGAGCTTCATACTTCTAGATTTAGGCCCCTTTGGTGGCATAGCCAATTCCAGTTTCTCTGGGGTGGAGCCAGAATGGAAGGTGACCCCCTAGATTAGCCTTAAATTCACCTTTAATGCCCTCCCTCCCAAACCATTACTTTCACTCCAAAATGCCTAGCAGATGTCTGTTAGCAGTTTTCAATGTTTCTCAAAATACTTGGGGAGCAGTCAACAAAGTTAATTACCCCTTTGAATAAGGGCAGCCAACCCGCCGTCCGGTGATGGGGAAAGGAACACAACATCTACCAACACCAATGTTTCCCCTTCCCTCTGTACTGCCAGTCCATCAGCTCCAAAACAAAGAAAAAGGGGAAGCCCCAATTAGCTCAGTCGGGCTCTGCAATGCGCTCACCTGCTAAAAGCAGTTTTCTCTGTGTTGGGGAGGGGGGGTCTTAGCTTGTCAACAAAACATTCCAGCCCTGAGTCACTTAGCATTGCCAGCGGGGCTTCCTCTTCCTTCGCATAGTCTTTCCCTGAATCCTCTCAGGCGCATCACCGCTGCCCGCCATGCCGCACAGCAGGGAAGAGTGAGGAGAAAAGGGCCCGTGGAGCCCGGAAGTGCGCCTGATCCCTTATCGGGGATTGCTAGTAGCCCACAAGAAATTACTTCACTTCAACTATGTATTTAGTGGGGCTCTGTGGGACTACAATAACCTGTCTTTCACATTCAGCGCAGGTGCATCGATCTAAGATCACTCAGGTAACCCGTGGATGGGAAAGCAAACCTTGTAGAACTATGCCAGAGTCTAATTTCACGCAACAGTACTGGCAATGAAAGTGATGCCCAGCAGCTGAAAGTCTTCAGGGTGTAGCGACAGCAACTAGGATTTAGATTTAATGTCTGCTTTCCCTATCTGTACCCAAATGCCACACTTCTATACCAGTGCTATTTGAGATAAGTTTAGGAGTAGCTGAGTGAATATTTGCTTTGGTCAATAAAGTAAGTTACAGAGACCCCTTCCGGCTATGATAGATGGTGTTTGAGGCAAAATTTCCTCGCTTCCTTCTTCTGTACTATTCCTAAGAGAGATATTATCTGGGCCTTTATGGGAGGTTTGTCAAAAGGGCCTGCCATGCATCCTTTCTTCACCTCTGTCATCAGTTTGTTCCATGCTACTTCAGTCTGTCCTCTGCAAGGTTTCAGTTCTCTTTCCAATGGCCCACTCACAAACCTGGTTAAAGTATTCTGAGTACATAGGTAAACCTGTCCAATAATAAGTCTGACTCATCCAGTTACCACTCCAGCCAATGTCTCATCTTGTCCACTTCAACTGGTACAACTACCCTTTTCCAGCATCCCATTTCCTTTGCCCCTTCCTCTACCTATGTCCCCTGTCCATTGTAACTGAACACAAACGAACCAAGTTCTAGTTCCAATACAAGCTGCACAACCGCGTAACCGAATGAATCCAATCAATCGAATGCTTGATACTTAAATCTTCTATTTATCCATTTTATACACAATTTCCTTTTCTCCATTTTTCAATTCCTTCAATTCATTTTATTCATTCCAATGTGATGCAAAGATGTTCTCAAAAACACAGGAGAAGTAGTTGCCGCATGTCACTTCTTTATTAAAATGCCCAATGCATTTCGGGAATGTTCCCTTCATCAGGGGCCTCTAAAAAACAAACAATTATAAATATTTCATATACATAACCTTCATCATGATTATTACACATTTGATTAACTAACAAACTTCCTCGATCTATTTTGTCAAGGTTGTTATCTGTTTGTCTTTAAACACACTAAGTTTGTTACCATCTGCATTTAAATAACGGTGAAGTTTACATAAACATGAGTTTTTCAAGAAACATCAATAACAGTCCCCTTTCTTTTCAACAGGCCCACATCTTGGTGCATTACCTCATATCTTGCGATAAACCCTCTCTATTTAACTAGCAACCCCCCAAGAGTATTCACCTCTTTCTTCCCTTTAAACAACTGTGCCTATTAAGCTTACCGTGACATGCGCTGTTTCGCATCCATTATTTTGCCACCCGAGCTCGCATTATCCCGACTTTACTCAAGGGCTTAAAAAACTTCCTAGCATCACGTTTATATTTCATAAGGTGCAACAGCACGCGTCTCTTTCTCATTGTACCAAACTTAACTCTGCGCTCTGATCCACTTTTTTATCGTGCTTCCACAACCCCATCCAGGTGATTCATCACGTGCGTCTGAACAAAAAGGTACAATCAACAACGGACTGCCAGTGTTCCCGGGCTCACCCTCTCTCAAACCTTTCCTCAGTGAATACTACATTTCCCAGAATCTCTCATATCGGCCCTGTTAGGATGTTATACACTACTCAACTCCCCCATTAACTATGAAGTTTAAACTGACTGGTTGTTAATAACCGTAAATCTACCTATCATCCAACCACCAAGGTACAAACTACGTTGTTTAAACAAAATGGTCCGTGTCAATGAATGAAATGTGCACTATACAATGTTTTAATGCATATCCATTTCCTTCACATGCTGATGATGGTCATTAGTGACCGGAAACTCCACTCCTGTGTACGTCATGCACACCGGCGTACTCCCAATTTCAACTGAAGTTCAACATTTTTTAGAACTGTGAAGGCGTGCATGCTTGTTTTGCGCTCCGTCCAATTGCGCAACTCCTAAAGACTGAATTGTTCAGTAATTGACCTACCTAGCCCTGCATATACCACCCCTTAGCGTGGAGATACCCCTCCGGGGGCGATTCCTGCGCTGTACAAATTCAATAAATAAATAAAATAAATAAATCTATGTCCAAAGCACAGGGGGCACCCCGGGGCTGGATTGGAAGCATACCTCACCCTAGAGGGTTCCTCTGATAATTCTGCTACATGTATTGTTGTGGCCGAATACCCCTGATGTGGCGCTATCCAATGCCTCCAACAAGCCTGCAGTCTGCATGCTAGATCATCAGGTCAACACCTGGAGGCCCTGTTCCCGCTGCTCTGCTCATTGTGGTCTGTAAAGTCCCACCCTCTGTCATACTTAACCTCTGTGAATTTCCCACCCGATGGAAGTGCTAGCCCCTGACTGCGGCCCCATGTTATCTTGCTGCTTCACTACTCAGCCACATATCCCTCATGGTGGATCTCTTCTTTCTGCTATTTCCAGTACTTCTACATGTATCAGTGGCACCCTCATTATCACCCTACTCATTGGGCCTCATTGGATTCCCCCGTTCCACTGACAGTTGCTGGACTGTGCAACAGTGTCATGGATGCCTCCATGTCCATGTTGGACAGAGGATCATGGCCCACCATCCTCCACCTTTGCTGTACAGCAGAAAAGTGAATTCCACTGCAGAGGCATGCACAGATGACATCGCGTAGTGTCTGCCACGTCAATATAAGCGGATACCACTCATCACCATGCGTATCCTTAAAAGTGACAGGTCCCCCTCCGCAGGCCCCCCCGCCCCCTCGCTGTGTCCCCAAAAGTGACATGTGTGTCCTTAAAAGTGACAGGTCCCCCCTCCCTTCGCTGTGTCCTTAAAAGTGACAGGCCTCAAGCCCCTGGAAATACAAGGGTGTGGCACCGTGTATGTGTCAGAGTGTGAGCATCATGAGATGTCCATCTTGTCCAAGGGGCGGTCCTAGGGGCGGTGTTGTTTCTGGAGACACCAGCGAGCCAGAGCCCTATGACGCCTCTAAGGCCTTGTTGATGTGTAGAGGGTACGCCCCCTTTTAGGAGCTGTTTAGGATACATATAAGGCATCCTTAAGAGCGTTGTACAGCAAGCAGCCGCCTGAAGACGAGAAGGTTCCCATAGCAAAATGAAGAGATACAGCTCTCTTGTGAAGAGACCTATGTGGGGTGGCTCCCAACAACCTATCAGTACATATTACCGCAGCTTACCAACGCTGGTAATGGACGAGAATGCTCAGCAAGAAACACCTAAGGATATGGGCTGCGACATTACTGGTTTTGGTAATGGCCTGTGTCGGGGGGTGCAAAAACTTAGTCTCAAGGAGTGCGTATGCAGTTTGTCGCTGGTTAAGGACGCCCACAGCGAGAGTGAGGGCTCTGGTAGTGGCAGCTTGTTTGCCGGCCCCAGTTTCGTGGATATGGAGGAAGATGAAGAGGCTGTAGCACCTCCTAACACACCCGTCTATGAAGCCATGGCCCTTCAGGAGGATACGGATGCTGCTGAGGTTGTGCTGCAACCATCGGGTACAGTCGCCGAAGATATTGGGGCATCGCAGGACATTAGCGACTCTCAAGGTTTCAGAGCCGCAGCAGAGGCCGGTGAAAATGCAGAGGTTAGTAAAAAAAAATTAAAAAAAATGTTATGCTCGGCAGTTACAAAGATGAGGTATTTTATTTCTTCAGCTATTGGCATATCAATCTTTCTTTTTTTGACCCTAGAGAGTAACACCAGCAGGATGCCCCTACTTCATAATGCACTATGGTAAAGAGGATGTAGCACCTCCTAACACCCCTGTCTACGAAGACATGGACCTTCAGGAGGATGCGGCTGCTGCGGAGGTCGTGTTGCAACAGCCCGGTACAAGCGTCAAAGATGACGGGGCATCGCAGTACATTAGCGACTCTCAGGATTTCAGAGCTGCCGCAGAGGGTGGTGAAAATATGGAGGTTAGTATGAAAATGTTATGCCACATGTATCTATATAACGATGTATTTTATTTCTTCAACTAATGGTCTGTCAATCTTTCTTCTTTTGAACCCTAGATAGAAGCCCCAAAAAGAACGGCTGGAGCCTGGCGACCTGCAAAAGCGAGCAATGTAATCTTTAATTGTCTGTGGTGTTCAAAACAGGCTGAAAGCTCAACGTGCCAAAACAGTGAGGGCTGCGACAAATGTGTATGCGGTTCTAAGAGCGGCGCGTGTGAAAAAGATGAAGATGCAGGATTGTCCTTCTTTGAACGGCGTGAAGTTAAGGGTTTCGCAGCGACAGTAGTACTAAACTGTGTCAAACGTGGCTATTACAGTCTTTGTCAAGGCCACCAAATGAACGATCCACAGCAGGCGGCTCACGAATGTTTGTGCGAATCATACAGAGCAAGAACAATACGCTATATTTGTGGTTTGTTAGACCCTTACAAGTTGTATAAGCTGCTAAGGGTGGTGTACGGCCTGCACCCTGAAAAGAAAACTGTACACCCCGATATGTTGAGGATCTTGACATCTGCACTCAATGAGATCCAATACGCCTATGACCCGAGCGTAAAACTACCTGATATGCAGGAGATGTGCCCGACTCTTGATAGAAAGCTGCTACAAAGACTCGTAGAAAGGCGTATGTGTAACGTGTATAAAAAAAATAGTCTCAGGGGGGCTTTGGCCCCCGAAGACTATTTACCTAAGTTCTTATGTAACGTTACAGGATATCGTGTATTTAGAACAAACAAACGGAATGTTACAACGCGAGGTGGCTATGTGTTAATACGTACTTATGACGTTTGCTATGAAAATGTAAAGTATCTTTTGCTTAGGTCTTGGTAGTATTGTTTATTTGTTTTTTAGTAAAACGCCCTTACACAAAACAATCGTCTTTCATTTCATTAATTGTACCGGATGCTATCATGTCGGGGGCTATGTTAAGAAAACTTTATTATGATACAAGCGGGGTTGGCAGCTTTGGAAGTGTCGAAGCCCTATACAGAAGGGCTGCAGATGAAAACGAGCCCGTAAGCAGAGACCTGGTCAAGACATGGCTATCAGGAGAGGAGGCGTATTCGCTCCATAAACCTGCCAGAAGACGTTTTAAGAGACGTCCTACAATCGTTAATGCTCAAATAGATTATCAGTGGCAAGCTGACATAATCAGCCTTCAAGATATAGCAAAACATAACAACGGCGTTTGTTATATATTAACCGTCATAGACGTGCTGTCCAAGTACGCCTACGCAGAACCGTTAAGCGATAAAAGAGGGGCCAGCGTCACAGCCGCTTTTAAAGCCATCTTCGAGAAGGGCAGGGTTCCTCAAAAACTACAAACAGACGCCGGTAAAGAATTCTTAAACAAGACATTTCAGAAATTATTAAACAACCACGGCGTTCAACATTTTGTAACACACACGGAGGTGAAAGCAGCGGTTGTAGAACGGTTTAACAGAACTTTAAAGTCTAAGATGTGGCGGTATTTTACGGCCAACAACACCTACAGATACGTGGATGTTCTACAGGCTTTTTAGATGTGTATAATGCCAGTTATCACCGGACCATCAAAACATCACCCGCAGAGGTGACTCCTAGTAATTCTTTAGCTGTTTGGCGAACGGTGTACGGGCATAATTTTGCTACAAAGGTGAAGAAACCTATTTTTAAAAAAGGCACGCATGTGAGGATTTCAAAATTGAAAGGGGTCTTTACGAAGGGCTACCGCCAGACTTTTAGCGACGAAATATTTATAGTGGATAATGTGGAGCTTAAAGAAGGGCTGTATATTTACAGTTTAAAGGACTACGATGGGGAAGCTGTATCGGGGGTGTTTTACAAGGAAGAGTTACAAATGGTACCTGATGATCCGAACAGGGTGTATAGGGTTGAAAAGGTTCTGAAAAGGAAAGGTAGGGGGCTAGCAGCCAGGCATATGTCAAATGGAGGGGATGGCCGGAGAAATTTAACAGTTGGGTGTTGGCCAGCTCCCTGAAGGGTGTGTGAGCTAAGGACCGTCTAAAATCCTCTAATAAGATGGAGACAGCACCCTTTTATATCACCTTACCATCCAACGCTTCTAAGGGCATGTTCCCCGACAACCAGATTTCTAATTACACCGTGAAACTGGCTAAGCCTGTGGACCTGAAAGGGGATTGGGAGGTGGCCCTAACAGAAATCCAATACCCTAGAACATGGAATACATTCACACAGGCCGAGGCAAAGTTTTACATAAAGCGTGAGCAGGATCCAGTGAGCATGCACGAGAGCATTCCATACGGCTACTACCCAACCGTTTTAAGTGTTGTCGATGCTGTCAACAAAGCCATAGACAGCATCGAAGCATATCCGAATACTCATCTGTCGTTAGATAACGTCAGAAGGAAGGTATTTCTTAAAGCACCAAGCCGTACCACGACGTTTAACTGCTCCGGTAAATTAAGAAGGGTTTTAGGCACCGTGCTGCATGCGAAAAGTCCGATGGAGCAGGATCACACATGCCCCGATATTAACGGGGGGTTCTATACGCTCTATGTGTATAGCGACATTGTAGAGGCCCAGAGGATCGGTGATAGTTATTCGCCGCTGTTAAGATGGGTCCATGTACAGGGTGAAAATAATACGATGGTTAATATTCAATTTAACAAACCCGACTACGTCGCAGTTTCTAAAAACCATTTTGACACTATTTCAATTATGATCTACGATGATCAGTCTGAGCCGGTGGCCTTTAAATACGGGAAAGTTATTGTTAAGCTTCATTTAAGACCGAGACACGACAGCGGTTATTAAGCAGGCATCATGGTGGTCGTGAAAACATACGGGGACCCGTCTATGTACAGGGACTATTACAGAAACCAAGCCGGATATGGAGGTCCGCCGTACTTTCAAGGGTCGCCGGTTATGTATGGGGCTGGTTTAGGGGCTTCTTCAGGAGCCTGTTTAGAAGAGCTATGCCGTTCTTGAGAAGAGGCTATGAAATTGTAAAACCGCATGTTAAGACGGCTGCTACGAACATTGCCCATGATGTTGTTGGGTCTGTTACTTCGGCGGTTGCAGAGCGCATGAACAAACAGCCGCAAGAAGGAGCGGGGCTGTTGTACAAGCCGCGCGCGAGTGTTAAAAGGAAGCGTCGGTCTTCGAGACGCAGGGGTCCACCGGTCCCCTATAAAAAAGGAGGAGTTCTTCAAAACGCCCTCAGAAAAGAAGAACTCCAAGACGGAAGAGAGCTGCGAAGAAGAGAAACGGCTCTAAAGTCAATATTTTTTAAAGCATCGTAAACTAAACCATAGCCTTCGTACACTGTGCATCTGGCGAGTGCGCCAAATCCGAGTTAGACTTGTTTACTCTAAAACCAACGCAGACAAGCATCAAAAACAGCTTCTTCATGGAGGTATCGCCTTTAGCCGCCTTGACACCGCTGGCCCCTATAGAGTTTTTTGTGTCAGGGTCCACGGATATGTATTTGGATCTCAACAACACGCTGCTGCATCTTATGTGTAAAATCGTAAAAGCGGATGGGTCCGACATAGCAGCAGACGCTAAAGTGGCAACGATCGCTTACCCCCTAGCGGCCATGTTTAATCAGGTGGACATCACCCTGGGCGATCGACTCATCACACAGAATGATAACATGTACGCCTACAGAGCCTACCTCGAGAGTATTCTAAATTACAGTAGCGACGCCCTTGACACGCAGCTTTCAGCGGGTCTCTTCTACAAGGATACATACAGCCAGTTTGAAACCACGGCTCTGGACGGTGCCAATCATGGTTTTGTAAAAAGATCAATGTTTGCAGCAGGCAGTCGCAACTTTGACCTCCTGGGCCGCATACATTCAGATCTCTTCTTCCAAGATAAACTGCTCATCAATGGTATTGATCTTAAGATCAAGCTCACACGCAAAAAGGACTCATTCTGTCTCATCAGCGGGGATGCGGACCAGTACAAGCTGGACATCCTGGCCGCGAGCCTGTTTGTAAAGAGAGTGAAAGTGTCCCCGAGCGTCAGATTAGCGCACGCCGACGCTTTGCAAATATCAAACGCCAAGTACGCTGTGGAAAGAGTAGCTCTGAAGGTGTTCAGCATCCCAGCAGGTACCCGTTTAACCCAGCAGCAGAATTTATTTCTAGGGCAACTACCCAAACTCATCATCATCGGTTTTGTGGACAATACAGCATTTAGCGGCACCTACGCCTTAAACCCCTTCAATTTTAGACACTACAACATCAACTACGCGGCGCTGGTCCACGAGGGCACTGTGATTCCTGCAAAACCCTACACCCCTAGTTTTATAACCTCCAACTACATCAGGGAATATCAGGGGTTGGTTTCAATAACCGGGAAGCATCTAAGGGACTGCGGTGTAGCTGTGTCAAGAGAAGGCTATGGGGCCGGGTACACGTTGTTCGCATTCGACCTGACCCCCGACATGGAAGACGGCGATCACTACAACCTTGTCAAAAACGGAAATCTAAAAGCTGAAATACGATTCAGTAATCCGCTACCGGCGAATGTGAACATGGTCGTATTCTCGGTATTCGACAGCATCATTCAGATCAACCACGCAAGACAGATTTTGTTTGACTATCTTTAAAACATTTTGTGAAATGGACACTGTGCAGATACGATCGTTCTTAAGCAGGCATAAAGACGCTAGGAAATACTTTTTAGGTGTTTTCCCTAGCGATGGGTTACCCCCTGAAATAGGGTTAGAAAGACCCCGCACCCTAGTCTTTAACACCGACCCGCATGACAAGAGCGGAACACACTGGGTGGCCTTGTTTATAGACAGTGACAAGGTTATATTGTTTGATAGTGCCGCTGAATTCCCCGAACATCGTATCTATACAACCCCTATATTCAAGTTTGTGAAAAAAGCCGCTGCGCGTGTTGGAGTATAACAAGCTGAGGGCCCAGGATTCCATAGCCATCACATGTGGGGAACATTGTATTTATTTTATCAGTAAAATGTCTGAGGGTATGTCGTTTAGAAATTTCTTAAATCTATATTCGCGTGACCTTGTTAACAATGACAGTATAGTTGTGAAATATGTAAAAGAAAACACAGTGGTCTCGGTCAGACCTGTGAAACCCGAATATGTCGCTTGTCAAAATTGTAAGTCCGTGGGACATGTGTATGTTTAATGATGAACGCCTAAAATACAGACATTATTTTTTTTTTAAAAAGCCGGTATTCAGACTTTGTATTTCTATGCTACCACATACAACATAATTAAAACATTTTAAAAGACAACAGAGTCAGGTTGTAAAGTTATAAAAAAAAAGTGTTTTATTACAAACATCTATGCAGGGGTGTATTACACCGACAACCAATGCTCAAGAAACATAAGAAGAAGAAGAAAAATCAGACGCTGCTATACGCGTAATAGACACATTTTATTAAAAAACAATAAAAAGTCTGAAGAAACATCAGGGTGTAAGCCAGGTACTTGGTTTGTAAAATGTCTTTTTTCGAGGTACACCCACCGTTGCAGGGGTAGTCCAGGAGGGGGATAGCCGTGGAACGTCAGAGCCTGTTGGTGATGGGTGTACGGGGGCTTTCAAATTTTCAAGCAAACGCCGGTGCTCGTTATTACCCACGAGCGTGGAAGGGATGTTGAGTTCAGCAGCGGCTCGTAGAAACGCATCCCAACCACGCGGTGCGTTTTGAGGCGTTATGATTTTGGGGTGCGTGAGACCTTTGACTAGATCGTACATGTGTGACCCTGCAACCGGCTGGCCCTTGTAGAGAAATTCGCCTCGTTCATTCCAAGATGTCAGGTCTTTAGAAGTTGCAAGTTTACTCATCAGCATTTGCGCGGCCCCCTGTGTCTTTGACTTATATTTTTTAAGAGATCGGTAACAAAGGCATCTGAGGGTGATGCAAGGTCCTGTGATGGTTGCAGGGGTTGAGAGCCATTTGGAGGTGCGGCTGGTTGTTCAGAGTCCGGGGCGTATAGAGTCAGCTTATTTTTCTCGGTATTCCATTGGTTGTAGTAACTTAAAAAGTTTTTAAGGGTGCTGGTGTAAAGGTTTGCCTTGTCGTAGGGGTTTAGATCGGTTCTGTTCAAAATGTCTTTAATTTCAGCATCCAGACGCAGAGTCTCATTTCGGCGTATATCCCAGGCGTTGTCCTTTGAAGAGCCCAGCTGGTCCATTTGCTGCCTCGGAACCAAATACATCTTGGTGGCATGCTCCATTACTGTCCCGAGAGGAGGCTCGTAATTATGGGTATAGCTATGCCCAGCAAAGAGCCTATAAAACCTCCAGACTGTTTCACCAGTTTCTTCTTGGTAATGAGTGAGGCCCTTTTATTACTGAGCTTCTTGATAAGAGACCTCTTCTTCTTCAGAACCTGTAACTGACTCCTTGATATAGGGACGTTGCCTTTTAGGGTATTTAGGGCAATTTCAGAAATGGCAGACACTAAGTCGTCAGAAGCAGCGCACAGGATGGCCTTTCGGTGCTGGGGACTGGCTGTAACAAGCATTTTCAGGAGAGCTAAATTGCGGCGTAGGCAGGCCGACATGGTCAACACCTTGTATTATAAGGGGCAGGATTGTAAATGTCTCTAAAAGTCATCAGCGCTGCTTTTTATAAGCACAGGCCTTGGGCTTCGGGGTGTAAGCGACTGGTAGATCTGGGGCAAATATATCAGCCCTCAGTCTATAGTCTTCTAGAGTTTCATTTTTAAGTCAACCAGCAGGTAGCCGTGGGGTTTTGCTGTAGCGTCGTTAAAGGCCTCCATGAAGAAGTGTGTGTTTCCTGGGTACATCTGTTTAGCTATGACTGATATTTGTTGTTTGTCCCGGGGGTTTTTAAATAAAACAAGGTATGAAGCGTTGAGAGCTATAGACCTGCTGTTCTTGCCCTTGTAAAACAAGTTCTGCACAATGTAGCAGATGCTTAGATTACGATGATGCGAATATTGAGTAAAAGCTCTCTCTAACTCCGGATGATCCCCACCTTCACGCATAAGGTCATCGACAATTATCATGTTTACAAGGGACGGTGGCAGTAACTCATCATCGTTGAGATTATCTGGTATGCCTTCTATAAATCTGATATGGGGGAAACTACTGGCCAGGTCGGTATAAAGAGCTTGCCAGCATGAATAAAGCCATACAATGTTATTAGGGGTTTGGGATAAAACATCGGCAGCATTTTCTAAGAGCTTTTTTATAAAGTAGCTCTTACCACAGTTTGAGGGCCCTGCTAACACGCATGCGAATGGATGCTGTAATCTGGTGTCCATGGTGTGGGGTCTGTATCTCTAATGAGGCTAATAACCATACGGCAGTGTTTTATAGTCAGCAGTCAGGACCCTTTTATCAAAAACAACGCGTAATGTTTTATGTAAGGGTTGGGTTGTAATTTCCCACTTCTTTTTGGACCTGACTATACACGGCTGGTTCACAACTATGGTTTTAGCATTTTCACATTTGTCGGAGGCAGCGTATTCGTGCACCAGATTCTTCAGACTGTCAAAATTGATTTTTAGGGTGTTGCTGACATTTAAGGTTATGCCTTTGACCTTCATACACACTTTGTTCTTATTTGTGCGGTAGGAGTAGGTTTTAGGTCCGGATGACGCGTATTCTATTATATGCTCATCCTTATCGAGCTCGCTGGTCAAATTACCCAGATAATCCCCAAGAGGAGGGTCTTCATCCCCTGGTTTACTCAGAAAAATCACCGAGTCGGTATCGTGATACAAGCAGCGGTCCTGGAGCTTGTCCATAACCTTGTAAAGTTCTAGACGGGCGTGGGCGGTGGTGAAGCACGCTATGAAGATGTTGATGTTGTTACACGTTGTGGGGTACGCTTTTGTGTATTTCCAACACACAGCTGCGGTCTCGTCATCGATAAACCCGCAGCTGGACACCTCGTAACAGGGGGCAAACAGGTACTTAAACAGCTCATCAGGATCGGTTATTAAGGTCGTATTTGACAGGTTTGTACGCTGTGCGAATTTTCCCCATAAGGAGTTGAGGCAGAGTTTGGCTAACTGCCGGCGGGCCGGGTTGACCTCTATCAAATGGGGGCGTAAATGGATACCTTCATGAGCATAGTAGTCATCAATGTATTTCTGCTTTGCATCCTGACTAGTACACCATTCGGGATACCCTGAGGCCTCCTGCTTGTCTCTGAGAAACATATTAATGTATGGGGCAAAGAGGCGTGTCGTGGTCCTCTGAAAATGCCACACCTCGTGTATCCTACCGAGCCTGTAACCTTTCTCTAAGGCCGCTTCTATCTCGATGCTGCACCAGGTCCCTGTGAGCATCCTTTGTTCATCGGTGTGTCTACAATCGTCAACCTCTTTAAACACCGCACATGTGCGACAGAGGGGGAACATCAGTTTACCATCGACTCGGTATGGTAACACCGGAAAGTAAAGCTGTCGTGGAGGATAGATTTCACATTTGACTAGCCCAAAGTATTCGGATATGGGCTTAAAATCTCTATATATGATGGTGGGGTGCCCTAAGGGGTATACCTTCATTTTGTTCACAAATGGGTACAGACTGGTGAAATCATAGTAGTGTATTTTCTCACCCTCACCCACGGCCCTGTACAGTTGTATGGCATTTGTACGACCCCCGAATAAGGCATCGCGGGGTTCCAGGGGTTCTGGTAAATCACGACTCTGAAGGAAAGAGCAGAGCGCTGTGTCGGTTGTTAACATCTCTAACCACTCATGCTCCCAAAGAACCCTCATAGCAAAGCCACATTTTTCAACATACTGAGCCTTCAACAGCGTACGTCTGTGTAAGTGTTCAAATTTGACACCCAGCAGTCTGTTAAACTCATGGGGTTTGTAACACTGAGGACAGCCGTGGTAAAAGCAGCCATTGTATTCAAAGGCCGTCGGCACCCCCTTAATTACAGCGTACCCATCCAAGTAGTAGGGACCCACACGGTATTCACCACCCTGTAAGGCGTGTTGAATATGTACGTCTTCCTTCTCAGAAACGTACATGAGCCACCGGATCGAGGGGGTTGAATAGCGTTTCTGTTTGCCATTATAGAGGTCTACCGGCACTAGAGCAATACTTTTTGGTCTTAAAAACATGTGTTTGTAGATGGACATACACATGGAGGCCAGTGTGATGTTTTGAAAAGGGTCTATGTATTCGACAGCCTTTGGCATTTCAGGCGTATTGGGTTTCAAGACCCTGACTTTCTTTGGCATTTCAGGCGTTTTGTGTTTCATGATCCTGACTTTCTTTGTCGTTTGAGGCTTCTTGGGTTTCAGGATCCTGACTTTCTTAGTCATTTCCACCACAACATCTCTGAAGAGGTTGCACGCTTGTCGCAGGATCATTACATCAGCCTGACAATAAGCTTTCAACTCTGTTTGAAAATGAAACTCCTTTTCACGGTTTTCAGAGTACCATTCTAGAAAGCTCTCCTTCTCGGATGGCATCATATATTCAACCCCGTAGCTGTCAGGAGGTGGCATGGGGCCCACATAATTCTGGTTCGCCCAGGTGTTAAAAAGTGTGGAAAATAACCTTTACAACCGGGGAATCCAAAGGCTTTTGGTAGCTTGCTCAATTTCATAGGTAGGAAATTCAGGGTGTCTATAAACCTTATTTGTAACCGAGCGGCTGTTAACAACATCAGCTTGGAACCCTGAGTGATGAGTTCTACTTGTACCTTTTCACGAATCATATTTTGTAAAATAAAGAATGAGTCGTATGCTTTTGAGTTGTGGGCCAGCATGGTATACCCTTTGAATTTGGTTTGAATGAAGGTGTTAAGGAAATCACCAACGCACGTTCTGCCTTCAAACTCCCAGCTGTCGTCGGAAGTTAGATGGTGTGCGTAAATATAGTTAGGTTGGTGTACTCCTGTCTCTTGTGTGCACTCTATATCAAACACTATGTATGCTTCAGTTTTGGTCTGGGGTCTGCCTTTAACCATGTAGCACCGATGGTTGGTACCCGCCTCAAAAGACGTCTGACACCTGGGGCATTTCATACCACGGCATTTGTGATCTGTTGCCACATACTGACCACACTCAAAGCAATCCATTTTAGGGCTGCATTTAACAGCTTTCTTATGGTTGCTCAAACAGTCTTGAGAGCGACAAAACATCTTACAGGTGCGACACCTCACCTTCAGGGCAGCGTCTACGACGCAACCGTCCCTCTGGCACATCTTACAATGCATTTCACACTGATGACGGTCCTTACTGTTGTATATGTGGTCACAATGTGTGCACACGTACTTGACACCCAGAAAACTTTTAAGGTTCAAGATACAGTAAAAGTGATTTTCGTGGTGAAGGACATATACGGTCTTGTTTCTCACACGGTCCCCTGTTGTAAAGTACTTCCAAGAGCCGCTGTGATAAAGAACTTTCACTGTCACAGAGAAATAGTTCTCAAAAAGACCTATGTCGCCAAAGCCAACCATGCGGTCTGGTGGTATTTCAAGAACCTCGTGGGCTTCAGCCGCTCTAGACATGATGGCCGCGTCTGTGGTGTTGCGCCCCATCAACAAACCTACGATGCTGGCCGCCAGACAGATATTGGATGTGTCGTTGTTAAAGTCGAGCAGCCACCGCTGTTTCTTACCAATTATCTGACTGTATAGCACACTCTTTAAAGGTCTTGAAACACCCCCTCACGACCCCGTACAATGAGGGCTATGACACGGAAAGTACCGTAGGCGACTAGTTCAGCCTTGCTCTGTAAAAGCCTCGAAAGGTTTTCTAAAAATTCCACGGCGTCAAACACATCTCGGGACCTCCGTTTGGTGAACAAAGGACTGTCAAAACCCTGCCCCTGGAAGCGTAGTTGGAAAAAATCATTAGGCCCCACATCGCGTAACAACCTTTCTATGAGCGTTTGCACCGCCTGATGTATAGCTAAAACACCGTGATCGGAGGACCTTATCTGGTGGAGGTTGGTAAACCTAAACTCCTCGTAGTGCTCGGTGGCATTAAATCTCTCTACATCACGCCTGTAGCTTCTAATGCTCTCTAAATAGACGACCTCTGAATCCTCATCTTGAGGGATTTGACTTCTTGGGGCGCTTACTGATGTATCATTTTGGGTGTTCTGGTTTAGTAGGGTCTCTGGGGGTCTTTTAAGCACCCTTGTAGCACATATCCGGGCTTTCTTTAATTTACTTATTAAAAGCCGGCGCTGCTTGGCGCTATTAGCCCACTTTTGTTTTTTACGGGACCAGGCTTTTCTAGGTAACCGTCCACCTCCTATCTGAACAGTATGGGATGTGTCTATGTGCGCTGTACTCATGGAGGCCTCTGCTACATGCCCACCCCTTGACCCCTCTAGGGGTTCCGTATGTCGATGTGTTGGCGTTCTACCACCAACATCATTCAATTGCCCTCCCCCAGGACCGCTTCCTCCTACACTTACTTATTGGGGGGTGGGTGGCATCGGGGTATGACTCTGTTTGCATGGTTCTATGTACTTTTTACGCTGGAGTATGCGTAAGAAGCGCAGGGACTTTGTCAGTACTGTTTGGACCTTACGGTTATATTTTGATGTGTGTGTTTTTTTATTAGAACCGCTAGCATGGGGTTTCTTTAGGGTATGTCGCTGTCCTAGCCACGCCTGTATACGACATATGTCTGATCCCGCTTCCTGGCACGTATTGAGGATCAGCCTTTTACACATGTCAACTCTTTGCAGTATCCGGTGCTGTGCCTCCACCATGGACCTGTCGCCGCTACCCCCCAACCCCATTTTTAAGGTTGCGGTTTTCACTTAGCGTTTTAGCTTTCTGACAGCCATTTGTATATCCTTTACATGAGCATCTAGTACCGGATTTGGGTCTACAGCGTCGTATTGTGGAGGGTTAGGTATGAATACGGTGTTTGGCTGTATAACAGCCTTTAACACCCCGGGGGTCTCTAATGGTCGTTCATCCCCAACGCCATTCTGTAACTGAGGGCCTGGAGGGATCATAGATATAGGATCCCAGTGCGAACACCCCGGGGCATTTGGGAAAGTCGCCTCACTAAATGGCACCCCCGTACTATGAATTGACCAGTCGTCCCACCCTGTACTGTCAGTGTTGTATGTTGTCGGGGGTGTTGCGGAGCTTACACTGGCCGCTGGGCTGTTTGGGTCGTAAGCTCCCTGAGGGGTGATAGGGGACATAAGGTCCGGGGAGTTTAAATGACTGTTGAAATAATCGAGGGTGGTAACAGCTAAGTTATTGTCAGGGCCGGGGTTGGGTGAATGTGTAACAGGGGTCTGCAAAACCCCCTTGTATGTGCTAGAAGGCCCCTCGGGCGCTGCTTCTGAGGGTTTATCAAATTTGTCTACCATACTTGCCAGTGTATTGAGACAGCTTTTGCTGATGGTATACGAGCCTCCTAAGGGCTGCCCTTTTCCAGACACGGGACCCCTAAACCCATCAGTAACGCCTATAGAAGGTTTTGAGGTCTGTTCTACGGGGCATTCCTCTACAGACGTCGCTAGTTTATTTGAAACTATAGAGGTCGTCAGAGGATGGGAAGGGTCCTGTGGTGTAGCAGGCTTGTTTAAGGGTCCTTCCAATGTTTCTACTTGTAACGCCTGTACCCCTTGCTTATTCTTAAGATAATTTCTTGAAAGCTTGTTGACTTTAGGGGTTTGAGTTTGTAACATAGCTTCCACACCAGGCGTCACAGCCGGGAGGCCCAAAGAGAGCGCTGGGGTAGATGGATCGTTCCCCTGCTTAGCAACATTTTTAATGCTAGATCTAAAGGTGTAGCTAGGGTCTCAGGGACCACCTGTTTCATGCTGAGGTCTAAAGGGACTGCTTGGGATTCCAGGACCAAAGACGGCTTCTTGAGGTTTAAAGGATATGTCTGGGGTTCTGCGGCCATTTGCTTCTTCTTAAGTGTGGGCTTGTTTGAGATTAGAGTTCCTTTTGAGGCTTTGAGAGGGTTCAGATACACATCGGATACGTCGGTTCTCTGTTGTATGTGGGTGTAGTATGTGTAGATCTTATTCTGGCGTACACGCCTACTCACTCCTTTTGCCGCAGACCCGGTGTTCAGAACGGTCTTTGTTATATCCCTCAGCGGTTTTGTAGACCTCTTAGACTTATGCGTATCTTCGCCGTTGCTCTTTTGAATGGCTCCTAGAATGTAACATAAAAAATATATATTAGAAACAATAAGGAACATAAGATGCTTACAATACCCTCAGTAGTACATCTGGTACTACATGGCTGTGCACCCCTTTGTTTGAGAGAATACAACCCAGAGAGTTCTTTTTCACACCCTTTTTGTATAAAACACACCTTTTAGATGTCTTTTCACAGATCGTTTCTTTGCCCCAGGCCCTTCTTTAGATGTTGAAGATTTCCTTTTCACAGGTCTTTCTTTTGGTCGCTGCGCCGGCTCTTGCACAATCACTGCTTCCGTGTGTGACTCCGTGGACCCTGTAAAGAAAAAATAATCAGATTTGCAGTATACAGCGGGCCTTAGTAGCCCCCTCTACGGTGCGTTCCTATAGTTCACAACTACGGCTTTTGGGGTCTAGACACCCCATGGTTTAGACCTTTTAAAGAAGCAGCGCCTTTCTGATTTACCTGTAAGAACGGGGCTATCCTGTACACATGGCGATGCGTCTTGACCACCCTTGGGACATTCTATATCATCAAGAATCCATTGTAGTTCAGGATCCAGACCTATAAAACAACCCATACATGAGAACACCATTAGAAACACCTAACTTCTAAGATATATGTGAACAAAACTACGCGGAACTATACACCTCAAAACACATGTACCTGTCTGTAGGGCTAGCATTTCAGAGTCTGTTAGGATTAATTCCGGCATGTCCTGCGTCTGGATAAATAAAAACGAATGTTTTAAAACTACACTTCATAAACATGATATTACAAGTTCATAAATTCACCTTAGAAAGCTCCATTACACAACGCAGAGAGACAGACACCCTTACAACGAGTCTACATAAAACAGTACCGCGGAATATGGGCCCCTGATTATGGGTGTACAAACTGTAGACATGACATGCCCGACCCCCCCAGCTAAACATCCTGGTTAAAGTTTGGGATAACATAAAAATCTAAATTGAAAACAAAACTCAGCCATTTATTTATTTTATTTCACCCTGGAAGCAGATGCACCAATAATATAGGTATCTGGTACCGTTAGAATAAATAACCCCTTAAAACTATAGGCTGCCATTTGCGTTTAAAAAAATATATATATATATTTATATATATATATACACACACATGTTTATTTATTTATTTATTGCATGAAATGTTTCTACCAGTGTATCCAAATATATGATACAATAAGTACCAGCATCAGTACTACTGGCTTTGGCAGGGGTTGGTAGATGCATAAGGTAGGACTATTGGCTTTGTCACTGGTTGTTAGTTGCATAAGATAAATAAGCAGCAACTATGACGTGTATATAATATTGAAAAAGCTTCCATTTAAAGCCCAGGTGACACACCGACAATACTGCTGCTTAAAGCCACTGGGGTCAGGCTCGCAATGCCCATTGGGTCTCGCTCAATACTGCTAACGCTGCTTTGTTGTGCTTTCACCCGTCTTAGAGCCCCGGAATAACCACCCTGCATATTGCATCATTGGGGAATCCCTACCAGGAGCTTCCCCTCCGCGTTTGACGAAGGAAGGCCCTCCCAGCCGTGATGTCATCAATGGGAGGAGTCCCCGGGATGATGTCATGGCTGGGAGGGCCTTCCTTCGGCAAACGCGGAGGGGAAGCTCCAGGCAGCCATGATACTGCCGCCATCGCAACCCTCGTGGGGGACCCGGAAAACGGCACCTCCAACCGACCCCAGAGCAGCGCCGGTGGTAAGCGGGCTCTGGGGCCTTATTTAATTATTTATTTATTTTTTAAAACGGGGCCTCTCGCCCCGTACACCCAGGCGCCATGCTTACCCCCACCGCCAACAACACAAACAGCCCGGAGCCCCGCATGAAGCACAGCGGAGCTCCGGGACCTTTATTTTTTTTTTTAAAGCGGGGCCTAGCGCACACCGGCGCCATCCTTGCCCCCACCCCTAGCGCCCAACAACCCCGGAGCGCCGCATGGAGCGCAGCGGTCTCCGGGGCCTTTATTTTTTCCTTTTAAACGGGGCCTCAAACCCCCCCCCACCCCGCGCACCCAGGCGCCATCCCTACCCCCACACCGAGAGCCCAACAACACAAACAGCCCCGGAGCACCGCATGGAGCTCAGCGGGCTCCGGGGCCTTTATTTTTTTTTCTTTTAAACGGGGCCTCATGCCCCCTTGCGCACCCAGGTGCCACCGGAACCCTCACCCCAGCCTCAAATACGCCGGACCCTCACCCCAGCCTCACAAGCACCCGGAGCGCCGCATGGAGCACAGCGGGCTCCGGGGCCTTTAATTTTGATAAAACGGGGCATCAAGCCCCTGCGCACATCGGCGCCACCGGAACCCTCGTCCCAGCCTCACAAGATCCCCGGAGCAGCGCACATGGCAAGCGGGCTCCGGGGCCTTTAATTTTTTTTAAACGGGACATCAAGCCCCTGCGCACATCGGTGCCACCGGAACCCTCGCCCCAGCCCCACAAGATCCCCGGAGCAATGCCCATGGCAAGCGGCCTCCGGGTCCTTTAATTTTAAAAAGCGGGGCCGAGCGCCCCACACGGAGCCCAAATACGCCGGACCCTCACCCCAGCCTCCCAAGCACCCGGAGCGCCGCATGGAGCACAGCGGGCTCCGGGGCCTTTAATTTTTAAAAAACGGGGCATCAAGCCCCTGCGCACATCGGCGCCACCGGAACCCTCGCCCCAGCCTCACATGATCCCCGTAGCAGCGCCCATGGCAAGCGGGCTCCGGGGCCTTTAATTTTAAAAATCGGGTGCCTCGCGCCCCACGCACACGGGTGCCACCTGAGACCCATAACCATGGAGCACCGCACGGACCGCCGAGGGCAGCCTCACCATGGCGCAGCTGGAAATCACACGTTTGACCCATGCCTCTGCAGAGCCTCAACCCCTGGTGGTGAGTACAAAGTGGTATTATTTATTTTATTTGTAAAACGTATAGTATATTTGAATGTCATTAAAACTACAGTTCATGTAAAATGTTTCTATACCATGTTAAAGTGTTAAGGCTGTTTCACTGTGCATACTCCAAACCATTAGTGGTATTTACTCTTAAATACACGTATAAAACGTTCTACACTGTATTTAAAATAGCAGAATTGTTCACATTAAGCACCCTACCAACCCTCCTTAAACATTAATTAAAACATTGTAAACACCTTCATGCCTTGCGTTAAACACCCTTTAAAAATGCAACGCTGTTCATTTATATACAGGCATCAACATATTAAATAAGCCCATACACTCTTAAGCCTGTAACACCCCCCCTTATTTACGTACCTCCATTAATGTGTAGCAGGCAGCGTCGATCTGGGAGAAGCTGCTCTGGTCCATTGCTGGCTTTAAACTTTGGGGCTGATGGGCCGGTGCAGCAAAGACAATACCAGCAGGTCGCTCCTAATGGGTTTTTGAATGGCTGTTTGTGTCGGCGCTCTAAAGTATGCTTTTTATACCTGGCAGGGCATGATAATTGGAAGGAGGACCCTTTATGGAGGGGAGTGTTTAGAATCTTGTAGTACGTGTCATTATTGGTAATAGAGCATTGTAGTGAGGGTCAATATTGGGACCGTTTTCCGACCATAGCACTGCTTTGTTAGATGGCTCTTTGACCTTTGATATCTGATAATTAAACCTAGGGCCTGTTGGGGGATGCGCTCCTGGGAAGGATGGACGGATGTTTCATAAAGAACCCCTGTACTATACAAATTAAGATGCGTGGGAAGCTTGGGACTGGCTGATTAGTTTTGCCTGTTCTCAACGGTGCTCTGTCAGGGTAACTGGCCTTTTGTTCTTGTGTTTTCACGTTGTGACTTGTGAGCCTAATGGGTAGTTTTCTGCCCCCAGCTACGGCCGGGATGCGTTTCAAACTGCAGCATCTGATTCAAAAGAAAGACCCTTTTAAAAAAACTCTGCACCGTAAACCCTTGTGTTAGACAGCCCCAGATGTCCCGGGGCTGGTGGGGGCTTAGGGATGCCTGCTCAGATGCCAACTGCCAGCAACACAGCCCTCGGTTTTAAACAGACACACACATGTCACTTTTGCGGACACACATGTCACTTTTAAGGACACAGCGAAGGGAGGGGGGACCTGCCACTTTTAAGGACACACGTCACTTTTAAGGACACAGCTAGGGGAGGGGGGACCTGTCACTTTTAAGGACACACGTCACTTTTAAGGACACAGCTAGGGGAGGGGGGACCTGTCACTTTTAAGGACACACGTCACTTTTAAGGACACAGCGAAGGGGAGGGGGGACCTGTCACTTTTAAGGACACACATGTCACTTTTGGGGACACAGCGAGGGGGCGGGGGGACCTGCGGAGGGGGACCTGTCACTTTTAAGGACACGCATGGTGATGAGTGGTATCCGCTTATACTACTCACGTGAATGCCCCATCCCCATCTGACTCTCTCCTCCTTCAAACACACTAAGCAGAGAGTGCAATTACCTGTACTCTGCCTTGGGCCCTTGTTGATATCAGATTTCTTTTTTGTTGAGGGTGTGGTTTAGCCCTGACGAAGATGGCCACCTGTTAGTGCAGCTCTGCTGTGGTTTGGAGGGACCGCTTTCCTTCTTGCGGACAGCTTTTGCCTCCACTTTCCTGAACATAGGCATTTTGCATGTGAACGTTTACTGACTTCTGGAATAACTTCGGTGCTGTCTGGTAAGCAGCTGCCATTTTGTTTCTACCTGATTTGCAGAGTCTCTAGTCACACCTAGTATTGCGCATTTAATAGCTGCCAGGAGATGCTTCACAGATAATCTCTAACTTCATCCTTCAATTAAATTTCAACAATAGTTATGCACCAATGCTTTCTCTTGAATGGCGCCAACATTGCCATTTGAGCTCCTTCAAAGCTGACACTCATATTTTTATAAACATGCTTGAGGCAACAGATACATTTAATTCCTCTGCTGTCTATTGCAATACTGATTAAATGCAGGATAGAGAGCTCTTTTCCTCCATATATCTATGTTGTTACATCCTATTTATTCGTTCTGAGGCAATTTATATGCTGTAAAATGTTCCATTCTCTACACCTTGTAATTTCTCTGTCATCATTTAGTTGGTTACCATAAGCAGATTCTTCTTTGGGGAATGTTAGTGTTTATTGACATATGTTGTTTTTCACACCGCAATTTGTTCCTTGAAAGATAACAATGTTACCTAAATCGTCTTGCTAACTGTCATACTCTTTGTGCGTTCATTCCCCAGACAATTAAAATTCTATTGCTGTTCTATTTTTTATATTTTATGGGGAAACAAAATTTCTCAGATACAAATCTATTCCTTCAGGTCTACAAAGTAAATCCTCAATTTTGCTGGAATGTAATCCATTTTCCATACTAGGAGGAGATATGGGAGATTCAGAGCTTGATAATTAACTTATTTCTGAGGAGGAATGGCGGCAAACATTTAACTTCCAACCACCAAGCATATTTCTAAACCACTTGGTTCCTCGGCACTCTTATCAAATAAAATAGTTAAAAAAGATCCTCCTTCGCCTGCTAAATCTCCTCCAACTATATCCATCGAACTACTTTTAGAGGAAATACGGGCTCATACATAGAACCATAAATAGAAGAGAAAAACAGACGCATTCATAACTTGAATGATAAATGGTCCACTATTGATAACAAAGTTGCACAAATGGAACAAAAGGTGGAATTGATTCAAGTTATTACTCAACAATTTCCTCCTTTGCAAGCGGAAGTATCTCATCTTAATAAACAGGTGGAGGACCTTGAAAATCACAATAGGCGCATTTATGGCCTGGCAGAAGGTTTAGAAAGATCCCAACCTATCTCTTTTTTTCAATCATTCCTTCCTAAAGCTCTGGGTCTTCCTGACACACCAGTGTTGAATACAGTAGCGGCTGGCAGGGAACTGGAGTGAAAGGGCAGGTGGGGTTCGTTGGGAGGGCGGGAATTACAAAATAAAAAGGCAGCGTTGTGATTGGTCTAATCACCGTGGCTCGGCGCTCAGATGGGGAATGGGAGGATGGGTATGTTCCCCACCAGGCTGTGTAATGCAGCCTGGTGGGGAACATGCAAAGTGCGCACGACTGCTTGGCCGGCGCAGCGATCACTCCTCCTTCCGGATGTCACAGGAGTCCCAGCCCGCCAAACCTGGCCGAAAACAAAATAAAATGATAATAAAAGAAATAACTTCTGTTATTATCATTTTTTTTTTACACTGCTCTGCCAGCAGTGGGGCAACACTCCTCCACCTTAGCGGAGGAGCCGCCACTGGTTGAATATTCAAAGAGCACACAGGCTAGGGCACAGTTTGTGTACTACCTCCTCTTCCCAAAAACCCAGAGGTGTTATTCTCTACTTTCTGGATTATACTCATTTATTGAAAGTTTTACAAGCAGCTAAACTAAAAGGCTGAATATCATGGCAAGGATCTTCATTGATCTTCTCTCAAGACTATGCCAAGGCTACGGCAGATAGAAGAAAGAAATTCCTTCACATGCGACCAGCACTACAGAATCTCAATGCTAGTTTTTGACTAGTCTACCCTTGTCTTTTCACAGTGACTTACAAAAATAAGACTATGACCTATCCTGCTTTATTACAACAATTTTTAGACAATTGTAGAGCAGAAGAGATGGAAGTTGCAAGACTATCTACTACTTGATTATCCTCTAGATCTGTTTTGCAAAGCTCTGTTATTATATTTATTGATTGTTGTTTGTGCTCCACGGGATATTTATGAATAATATATATTTTTTCTTTGCCCTTGTCAGGCGATGTCTTCATATTTCGTCACTGATTGTTCCTAGTCCATTTAGATGGTCTGCCCTCCTTCCTCATCTGCCCTGGAGCTCGATTCAGTTGTGTCGTCTCTCAATGTGGCTCCATCACCCTTGATTTATGTTTTTGTTTTTGTTATGTCATTTTGTTTATTCTTTATATGAATTCTATTTCTCTTTCTTTCTTCTTTCTCTTCTTTTTCATCTTTCTCTGTCACCTTTCTCTATTATATCCTTTCATATTATTCTCTTGTTTCTACTACTTGTTTACCATCTTTCTTTATTTTCAGAGTGTTCTTTCATGTTTTATCATAGTAGTTGTAATTTGTATTTATTAACTATGACTTTTTGTTAAATGATGTTATGTGTTGTCTCTTGGAATGTTAAATGTTTGGGTTCACCAATTAAAAGGCAAAGAATACTCACCTGTTTATCTAAACTTAAAGCAGATATAGTTTTCTTGCAGGAAACTCATTTGATTGCTTCTGAAGTTCCCAAACTGAGACGTAAATGGTTGGGAAATGCTTTTTCTTCTCCTGGCTCTGGGAAAAGAAATAGTGTTATTTTTCTTTGCTGCAAAAACTTCACTTTACACTGCTCTCCCAGGATTCGGATGATAAAGGAAGATGAGTGATTACTCATCTTCAGATTAACAATGTTTCTACCTTTTGTTTAATATATATGCACCTACTGAAACTGATAATGTATTTTGGCCTGCTATCTTTGCTAAACTAATGTCTCTATCTGTAGAATATGTAATGTTTGGTGGCGATTGCAATTTAGTCTTCAATTCGTATATTGTTTGTAGTTCTAAGACAACTTTTGTCCCTTCTACCATGCACCAACAATTTACTACAGCTAGTGACCAACGATCACTTGTTGACTCCTGGAGATTATGTAACCCATTACTACGAGAATACACATTTTTCTCTTCCACACATCTATCTCAATCCCGAATCGATTATTTGTTTGTCTTCAAACTATTAGCACAACACATTATGCACGCAGACATTGGCTCTAAACTGATCTCGGACCATGCTCCTGACACATTAGAGGGTAGATTTACAAAAAATGGCGCTCCTCTATTTTGACGTAGCGGAGCGTCAAAAAATGTACTACTGCCTTACGTCAATTCCTATTGCCATGCTAGCGCTGTGTTTACAATATGGCACAACATGGCATTAGGAAAAGCTAGCGGCTGAAAAAAATTACGCTGACACGAGCGGTGCAAAAAGTGATGCTCGGCCAATTAACAGCAAGAAAAACCACGCCAGCCTGCCTAGCATCACTTTTCTGTACCTAGCGTAAAAAAAAAAAAAAAATAACACCACTAAGGAGAAAAGAAACCTGAATGCAGACTTGAACAGACAGGAACCAGCACAAAACAGGACAACGATCCCCCCAACCCCACTACCAATCAGGATGGCCAGCCAGAGTCCAAGGGGAAGAGGAAATGCAGGTTTAGTCAGAAGGAGAATGAGATCCTGATTGCAGAGGTGACAGAGCATCAACACCAGCTCTTTGTCAGCTCCAAAGTGTCGTTGGGGACAAAAAAGGCCATATGGCAGTCCATATTGAACAAGGTGAACTTCATAGATGAAGTCAAGGGGACAGTGATGGACTGTAAAAAGCGCTGGCATGATGCCAAGCTCAAAACTAAGGAGAAACTGGAAACCCATCTACTGGCAGCATTGCAGACCGAAGGTGACAGTCCAACACCCCAGGAGGAGCTCGATCCCATGGAGGAGCAGGTGTCCACAGTTATGTGTGAGGAGTCCTGGTTGGAGTAGCGGGACAGGACAGTGCTGACTATAACCAACTACATCAGCATCATGGTAAGTACCAACTAGGGACAAGCGGAGGAAATATGTAATGTCGTGCTGTCCAGTCAGCCATGTCCCTGCGCTCTGCCACACTGTCTGCAGGTCAAACGGTAGCCACCTGGCCACTCTATGCTTAGATATTACATTAATGGAAGGCTTATGGACGTTTTGATCACATGTTGGCATAGAGCAGCGTCACAAACATCATAGCCGGGCTATCCTAACTCACATTATAAGAGCAGCAATGTGCTGTGTCTACAAGATACATGCATTAATGTAGTAACTGCATGCACGGGGAACATATAGCAGACGTACACCAATGCAGGATCTCTTGCACCATAGTTCAATGGACACCTGCGTTGGTCCTACACAGCTGAATGCGCACCAGCAGAAAGGAAAGCAAATGGATGCGTTCTACTGTCCTCAACACAGCGCAACCCTGAACTTTTTTATTCTCACAATTTGGGGCAGCAAGCTGCTTTCTTGCGCTGTGCTGCACCACATGCCTATGAATGATGCCCCTCTGTCACACCTGGGCTTCAACGTAGGCTAATAATTCCTAGCATACAAATGGTATCCCACAGGATCAACAACACACCTGAGGGATGGGGGATCTGTAGGCCATTACAGTACCTACACATGGGGATATGTATCTTGTTACTTCCATACTCACCTAGAGCAAAATACAAGGAACACAGCTGTCATAGCATGCAGGCTCAGACTACACATGTGTCAGATTCCATGGCAGGGACCACCCGAACTCCTCTTATCAAAGCATAAATGACTGGGTGTGGGGTTGAATGCAACCTAAGTACACCAGCTGAGCATGGGCCATAGTTAAAGTGAAAAGGCACAGGGTGTTGATGCATACATATTGGCAGTGCCAACATGCATCCTTTCACCAATGCATGGGAGGGCCGAATGCACTGGACTATGTTCCATCCCTGTGCACATCCCTGCACTTCTGCAAAAAGAACAGCTGTGCACCAACACAGGCCCCCCTGCACCATGGCACAAGGATGTCTTTGTTGGTGCTTGGCTGTCTTCATAGTTGCCTGTGCAAGGGAAAACACATGGGGTGAGCCCAATCCTTGTGAATATGGCGCTGTCCTGTGTATGTGCAATGATGAAGGGTTGCATAGATAAAGTGCCTGCTGTGCCATGTTGTTCCATAACATTGTGGAAAAGTTCCTCAGTAGGTACATGTTACCATTCCCAGCAGCACTACCATCTGGGGTGCTGCCTGACACATGTCACCCTGTAACAGCCTACCATGTCAGCTTATTGGAGGGGGCCACACATGGTGTAGATGGTGTTGGCACTGAGGAAACTACGTATGATTAGGGTTCCATCACTGTGTGACAGTAAGCTGGCTGCCAGGACCTTATTTGAAGCAGCCAGAGGGGTCAATGGACACACACAAGTGCATGGATCGGATCACAGAGATGTCTGACACCCTGCAGATGACCAACTCTGGTCATGATTAAATGGCATGAGCGTCAGTGATTAGATTCTGACTACTAGGACAGGCCCCATCTCCTCAGAGTGGGCACACAGTGATACTATCACAATGGTGAGGTCCTGTCATTTGAAATAAAGATACAGTGATATCTGCCATCCACAACCTAGTGTAACAGCTGTCCTACGTATCAATGGAGAATGAAAAGTGTCATGTCATGCACTTTGTTTGTCAACTGCTTTAAAACATGTCAACATGTAGAAGACATCACCAATAGCATTTCCACATTTCATTGCAGAGGATGAACCCTTACCTCCTGGCCAGCACCCTGTCCCAGACGTCACCGATGACAATCTACCAATCATCTACCATGACACCCTCCAAGAGCTCCTGGACTCCATTGGGACACCATCTCCAGACACGGGGAGGGTCAGCAGCATCGTGGCATCTCCATCTAACAACCAACAGGTACTACCTACCACCACACTCACAACCCTGGACTCTGAGGACCCACAGATCACCTTCCAACGGACAGCAATAGGAGTCAAGTGGGAGTTGGCAGATCAGGTGCAGGCGGGGATGGAGACCCTGGCGGCCACCCTGAAGGGGGTCAGTGGGTGCCACCAGAGGCACCTTCTCACCGCTCTGTTGCCTCCAGCAGTCCCTTTCTGACATCAATGGTGTCATGAGGCAGAGGCATCAACAACTACCCTGGCAAAGCGGTACCAGTGATGTGGCCAAAGAGCTGGGGGCTATACGAACCATCTTCGAGCCATGGAGCGGAAGCAAGACTCACACATGGCTGCCATGGCTGCCTGCCACCGCAATGCTGCTGTGTTGCAAAACCAGCAGATCCTCCTTGCTGCAGTGATGCCTCATGTGTTGGCACAGATGAATGCTGCTGCAGGAATGGGATCCACATCTTCTGCCCCTGATGTGTGTGTGCCTCCCTTGGCTGTTGCACCCACAACAACAACCTCACGGGAGACATTGCACACATCAGAGGAGGAAGATGTGGACGGTGCATCTTTCCAAAGAATATGTCAGCTGTAGCATTCATCTGTGTCATATGTCCAGTTTCTCCTTAGCCTTGTGCTGACCAACATGCCAGGGAACATCTTCTGTCTCTGTCCTTATTTTTACATCACCCTGTTCACCTTTGTGGACTGACAATGTGGCCTATCCTCCCTAATGACACTGTGGTCATCCTCCTGACTGATGCATTGCTAATCCTTAACATGTCCCATGACTAGTTCCCCACAAGGACTCTGTCTGGACACCTGCTGGCTTGAAACATTCTTTGGCGCTGTTGTCCTGTGAACTGTCTATTCAAAATTTGCACATGTAAATAAATGCACCAATAAGAACTAGCTGTGCGTTGTTTGTCTCTATGAGTCAGGACAAGGTTCACCATTGGCTAATCAGTGAGGCTACTACACCAAATACTATCAAAAAGGACATAATTGTGTTAGCAGAGTCTGGGACAATGCTAGGCAGTGAGAGTATTACAACTGTTGGAAGCACCTATTGTGTGATGATCATTAAGTGCACATTAAGGTGGCAAGAATATAGTGCAACTGGTGTCATGCAGTCAATGTGAATGGCGATATCAGTCAGCCAACAAGTGTTGTGTTCATCCATGGTTACCAGCAAGCAAACTACATTGGGTTGACAAGTACACGTTGCAAGTGTAAGAGGTTACGGGGCAGCCATCAGTGTCTGAGTCTAAATACCAACTATATGTGCAGAAGTCACAGGACACAGCATCTCTCCAAGGCATGTTGCATTCGCAGCACAAATTGATCTCTTATGTGAGCACAAAATAAGCACTCTGTCATCATGCCTCAGTTAATGCCACGTCCACTGCTCAACACACTGGACATGCCTGGATGATACACATAGGTAAGGGTGGCTGAGTCAAACATACACGTGAATGTCTTAACATTTTCCTGTTGGCCATGTGCACAACCACGTGCTGAGTGGCATCACTACCTAGCAACACAAAGGTAGCTGACGTGGATGATGGTGTCCACCTACACAATTCACATACTATACTCAGTAAAGTGATGGTACCTGGAGCCCTTCAGTAAAACAAACACCAGTAAATAAGTACGCTACATACATCTCAATTCATGCATACTGGTACATCTCAATTCATGCGTACTGGTCCACCAAGAAATTTGTGTACTGTACCTGTCAGTGCTGCTGAGTGCATGTCATTGTACACTTATATTCCATGTATCTCTAAGCTGAATACAACAGATAAGAATTAGAGGTGAGCTAAACAGTGTAAGCCATGACAGACATCATAGATGCTAGCTAACTCAGGGGAGGTATGCCAAGGAGTATCAATGGCACAGCACTATGATACTCCTTCACAAGGCTCTAGCGCAGCCGCAGCATATATTATTACGTTGAAAGAAGGGAAATAACAGCTGTGCAAGGGCCTTGTAAATAAGCCCCTTTATGTATGACATAAGTACTGTAATGCACCATCAGAACTGGACATGACAAATGCCTGTAGAGGAAATAGCAGCTTTGGAGCACATCTGCACTACCAGCTATGTAATAACACAAATTTTCTGGACAGGCTATTGTAATGTACATCAACTCCATGCTTCCCTGCGACTCATTTCTCTCGCATACGGTAATAGTGACAATAGTGTGGGCCACACTGTGTCACATAAGGCACTGGTGCACATATTGGTCCTGGACTATAGGCTTGGCATTTGCTCATTTTGCATGGTCACAAGACAAATTAGCACAAAACATCATTGTGAGCCATACTTAATGGTCCCTAAAAGAAACAATGGTGACATGAGAAACATAAGATAGCAGAAACAATATGAGTACTTACATGTTCATCCACCAACTTCAATGCCCACGTACTGCAGGAGGTCGGATCCCCCTGCCAACCACATCTGCCCAGCAATGCTTGAGTTGTGGGGTCTCACAGTCCACGCCATGGATTCGCAGCATCTGATGCCTGATGCTCTCCCACCTCTGCTTCCGGGCCTTTATCAGTTTAGCCCTGTATCACACAGCCCACACATTCCAACATTTTCATCAGGTAATGGCAGACCAGCCTGAGGAAAGTACCCAACTCCTGGGAATTCATAGGCTGAGTACATCTCTGCCCCAGCATGATCCTAACCCACTAACAACTATCCTAACTCTAACAAAACCCCCAAAAACACCCTAATACACCAATTACAAAAGTACTCCAAAAGACAAACACCCAAAACTTTACAGGACAATTAACGACAATATACACACAATACATACAAATTAGGACTAAAGGCACACAACAGGGATAGCAGACACAATGCTCAAACTCCTAAATCTCCAAAAACACTCTCCAGCGCAATCCAAACACCACCCCTTCCAAGCACAGACGGTAAAACTGTGATAGTGTAAAGTGAAAGTAATTTTACAGTTCCTGGTTTGCAACATGCAGGATCCATTACATCACTTCCATTACTCCATTTCTTTATTTCCTGGGCTGATGCGGGACGTCTTCAGCCTATGCATGTTTTTTATACGCTAGTGCACATTTCCTCTATTTCACTCGAAACAATGTCGATATCGCATGTCCGCGACAGTGCATAATTTTTGAGGTACGCGGAGGGAATTTTTTTTCCAGCTGAATGGTGTAGCATCATTTTTTTTTATGTGAGAGCTAAATATTTTTTTTTTTTTGTTTTTGAATTGTGCAGTTCATGTTCAAATTGACAGTGAATGCTGTTTTTCTGTCTGATGGGTATTGTTGGGCTGTTGCCACTGTTCGTACATGTGGCATATGGGTGCAATTAAGTATACACATACGTGGGATCATCTGGCCCATGGTTCAAACTACGCATAATGCGCAAACACGCTGGTAGCACATTGGCGCTCTTTTCCATGGGTGCTATGTATGCTAAGTTGTTGATGTCTGCCAATGACTTTGTATGTGCTTCCACCTGGGATGCAAGAGACTACCTATGCAATGGGGACAGTGAAACACATCTACGACTACTCTGTGCAAGGGCCATGTCGTGCAGTAGAGGCATCAGGTTGTAGTCCTAATGTGAAAGTGTGCAACTATTGCCTGCACACACATGCAAGGGGGAGTATGGATGGGGCAATTCCATTGTGAGCATGAGTGCAATCCGCATCCAAGGGCCATATCCCACAGGACAGTGGCAGTGTCATCATTTGTAGCCACCATGACCCTTATTCATGGTGATTGTGGTATGGTAGGTCACCATGCATACTTTGGTGTGTTCTCCAACATATAACTGACAGTATGGTTATGTAAATGACTTCATATCTGCACCAAGAAATAAGATGGTGTTTCTTGTGCATTGCATTGCAGTGGGTGTACACATGCAACACTGTGGAACTGGAAAAGTATGAGATGTACATTTTTTATGTGTTAATTGAGGCAACTTTCTGGATGTTACATATGTAGACTGTAGTTTTGGGACTGTTCCCATGCAAATCCTAAGTGGAACACTGCAAAAACATCATACAAAGAGTGGCCTCTACTGTTAGCCACAAGCATGAGGCCTATCACATGGCTAGCATCAGGAGAGAGACACACACAGTTGTTGGCCACCATCTACGTTACCACACCAAGATCAAAATGGCTGGCAATGGAGAACTATCGGCTACAGGTGGTTGGCATGCACAGTATTTCACTTGTAGCAAATGATGTTCTAGGGTGTTTCGTACACTTTGCTAGATAACTAATCTGTGTGACAGACATCAGTGGCACCAATGTTGTATGTCAGTAGTTTAGTGTGAGTATGATATACAAATGCTTACACAGTGTTAGTGCTCTGAAATTGTATTCATAGACAGATGTACAATGAGCAATTTAACAAATATTCCCTTTGACTTATGTAAATCATTCTTCTGTAAAGCAATTGTCTATGACAGTGTCCCTCTGCCTTATTGCTGCAACTGATGCACCAGTTTTTAGAGGCTCCTCATTTCCTTCATCTCCATCATCCGGCATTTCCTCATACGCAATGTCATCTGGCCACAGCACATTGATCCTGATGCATATATTATGCAAGATACAGCAGATCAAGATGATCTTGCAGACCATAGGTGAGGAGCAGAGCAATCTGCCTCCAGATACATCAAGGCATTGGAAGCGTGATTTGAGGACTCTGAATGTCCACTCAACGATGGACCTGGTGCGGCATAGGGCTTGGTTGTAGGTCCGCTGAGCTTAGTTTTGCGGGATCTTTACAGGTGTCGTGACCCATGGCATCAGTGCGTAATCTTGGTCTGCTGCAAAGAAAGGAGGTGTTGTATTATTCAAGACTCATGATTCATTGTTGAGGGTAACCAGTGCTGTTCATAAATGGACATATTTTTCAGTATCACAGAAGTGTGATATATCTTCATTCCACTTGCTAATGGGATTGACTTGTGATACACAGACTTCACACAGGGATTGCCTTGCTTCAGCTATGTTTTTTGCTGCCTCATTGTATTTATTTCTTCATTTGTGAGGGTCTTTGCCACAATTAGATGTGCACGTAGGTCCTCACGTTGTTTTTGTACCACTGGACATAAATGAATGTGGAAAGGCTGAGCTAACCTGCATCCAAAGTGAAGTGATGGAATGTGCATTTCATTTTACATACAGCACATCCATGGTTTTTCTATATTCAGCAACTCACATCATGGTGCCTAATGACAACACCACCCCCCTTGCACCATGGTGCACGTGTATCATCTTAGTGTCCTGACATGACGTAATTTTTTAAGGGACACATTCTAGGACCAAGTTCATTCAATCTGTGCAATTCCCTCCTTCAATGTGTAATTCGGAATGCTGGACACATCATAATTGGACATGCTAATGAGACATGTGATTATGTATCCTCTTTCCGTCTCCCCTTGGGAGGCACACTACTTACACACTGTCACAGGGTCCCTGTACATAGGATCTGTGTAAACGTGTGTGATCTTCATTGGTGATGGATGGTAAAGGCCACCACAATGTCCATGGTACACATTCTTAACGTTGGGTAAATGAAAGATACACTTTGTTGTGGCATGCAGTACTGCATACCTATGAGGCCTTGCAATGTCATGCAGACATACTTAGCATTGCCACATTGACATGATTTGGGTATGTGCTCCACCAGAGCATCATGATTGATGATAATCCATCAGTCCATTTGACTTGTACATGTGGTCCACAGTGGCTTAGGCAGTGTCGACATGTGTGACTTGTAGGTCATGTGTTGCACATTTGCAATGTAGTTTGGTACAAGTATATGGGGCCACACCAACAACATATGCACAGTCTAATTCAACCGAAGACTGATATGTCAATGTATTCCGACATGATAGAAGGCCTTGTGGTCTGTTGTGTACTTGAGGTATACTTACTGACCAGTAGGCCATTCCCATAGGTCCCATTCAGGAAATGCTCATTGATGGCAGAAATAGAAGATGAAAGAGTCATGAGCACTGCCCGGGTACTTGGCAAGACATTGATGAAAAGTCTGAGATGGTCATGATTGCCTGCATGTTCATGGATTAGGTGTACTTTCTGTTGCGGCAGATATGGGATGTAGCCGCAGGAGGCACAAGTTGCACGTGTGCAGTCCGTTGCCCCCAACACATGTGGGAATCCTGCAATGGCATAAAAGCCTTCCTTGTTGTCCTGCTGTTGCTGCGTTGTGTTGGGGAAGTAGATATACTGGTGTGTGAGGCTTATGATGGCATCCAGGATGGTGGGGAGGAACATGGAGAAGGATGCCTGGGATACTCCTGCCACTCTGGCTGTGGTGGGTTGGAAAGTTCTAGACGCTAGCATGTGCAGGACAGCAAGTAGCTTGGTCTGCAGAGGTATGTTAGTGCAGCGCTGCGATGTTGGCTGCAGCCTTGGTGCAATCTGGTGCAGGAGGCTAACAATGGACTTCCTCTTGAGCCTGTAATGAGCAATGACCTCTCCCTCCCTGAGGTCAATGAGGGTTATCCTCTGGCGGAATGTCCGCTCCCTTCTCCTGCACTGCTCGGTTGTGGTGCTCTCCTTGGTGCTCCTAGCTGCAAAAACAGTAGATCCATGAAGTAGTTGAGCTTGCCAAAGTGTTTTGAGTCTGCTCTGCTTTTATACAAGTGTGCTAGTGTGTATTTAAGACCAGCTTTTCTCTAGAGGTAAAAAACTGATGCCAATGGGACCTAGCATCAGTTTTCTAAAATTAGCGGCATTTAGGAAAATCCATGTACATATGGTGATGTTAGTTTTGCTGGTGTTTTTCCATTTTCAGTAAATGCCGCTAGCCGAACTGGCATTGATAAAAATAGGCGCTAACAGCGGAACAGTGAAGCTAGAGGGCTCTAACGTCACTTTGTAAATATGGCGTTAAAAAAATTAAATGCTGCAGTTTAAAAAAAATGATGCTGCTGAGGCGTTCCTTGTATATATGCCCCTAGATTTAGAACTGCTCCCTCCTAATGCTGGTAATAGAAGATGCCATTTTAATACCTCCTTGTTACTTGACCCATTTTTTAACCTCTTCTTTTGAGTCCTCTGCATCGGAATTATTTTCTCTCAACTCTTCCGCCAATCTCCAGTAACATATTGTTTGGGATTCATTCAAAGTGTGGGCTGGAGATTTTATTATCTACTATGTCTCCAAGAAAAAAAATTAAATTCTCAGAAGGTGCTTCATATCTTGAAATGTATTAAATATCTGGAAGTTCTTTATACTAGCACTTTAATCACCACTCATCTTAATAATCTGATTGCAGAAAAATGTAAATTTAATAAACTTTCTACAGAAAGTGCTGCCTCCTGTCTGCTTAGGGGAAGCACTAGATACTATAGAGGTCAAAAAAAGTAGGTACATTACTTGCTACATACCATAAAATTAAGAAGGAACTGACTAAAATTTAATTTATTCTAGCAGCCAATTCTCATTCTGTATTTAAAGATGCAGAAATCTTAAAAGAATTGAAAGCATTTTATACTACCCTTTACACCCCTGCATCCATTCCAGATCCAGAAGCCATACGACAATACCTTTCTTCTATTCAGAAAGACTTCGACACTAGCATAGATTTCTCCTCATTGGAAGAAGATGTTTCTCTTAAAGATATCTCTCAAGCAATGAGACTGATTAAAACTGGTAAGGCTCCTGGCCCAGATGGATTTACTATTGAATTTTATTTGCATTTCTCTAAACATCTCCTTCCAAAACTTCATGATCTAGTCACTCATTTTAGTTCTTCCAAAGCATCCCTTGGCTGCTTTCAAAAGGCACTTATTTGCCTCATTCCTAAGGATGGATGAGATTCACACTTATGTAAAAATTATAGGCCAATTTCCTTGGCAAATTCTGATTATAAAATATTTGCTAAGATTCTTTCTCTCCATCTAGATCTCTTCTTATCTTTTCTTATCGGTAAAGAGCAGTCAGGTTTCATCAATGGCAGATATATTTCTGATAATACTAGGGTGTTCTTTAATATCCGTAGAAAATTGAATAAATATCCCCATTCCCTTGCAACTATTTCCCTTGACGCTGAAAAAGCTTTCATTGGCATTGATTGGACATTTATCTTCCAAACTCTGTCCTGGTTTGAGTTTGGCTGCAAATTTATCTTTTACATATCCTTGTTATACACTGCACCGACAGCCTTCATATCTGAAAATGGTCTTATCTCTCCCTCTTGCCCTTTTCAAAGAAGTGTAAGGCAGGGATTTCCCCACTACCCTCTTCTTTTTATCCTTGCATTTGAACCTTTTCTTGCTAAGATTAGACAAAGCCCTAATATGTTTGGATTGCAAGCTGTTGATAACCACACCAAATTATGTGTCTATGCTGATGATATCCAGGTGTTTTTGTCCAAACCTGAATCCCCTCTCCCAGTTTTTCTAGCAGAAGTTGAATCCTTTTCCAATCTTTGTGGTTATAAACTAAATCAGGATAAGTGTGAAATTTTTCCCTCAATGTTCTATGTTTTAGACAAGACTTTTCTCAAACCATTTTTGCTTGGAAACCTCAGAAAATTAAATACCTATCAGCTTCAACTGCTAGATGGCATCCTCTTTATCTTTCATGGTGGGGTAGACTGGATACTATTAAAATGATGCTTACGCCCATTATTTTATATACAATCTCAGCCTTTCCCATTACTATTCCTGCTTACTTAAAAAAAAACAATTATTCTATACTTTCCTGCTTGACGGAAGGGGCAGACTTCAAGCCCTAGTATAACTCGTGGCAGGGAGCCACCGACGCCAGCAGCCTGCGCCTGGAGGCGCTATTTAATCATCCCAGGAGTCCCGCAGTGCGAGGAGCTTGACGGAAGGGGCAAACTTCAAGCCCCAGCATAACCCAAGGCAGGGAGCCGCCGACACCAGCAGCCTGTGCCAGATGCGCTATTTAATCATCCCAGAAGTCCCGCAGCATGAGAAGCGCGTGAGTCATGCCCGGGCATGAGACGAGCCAAGAGCGGGCCCGTCTGCACCCGTCCATGGCAGGAGGAGGCTGGGCTGGGCCCGGACTCTTGGCCCCAGTTTAACTCTGGAAATATATCGACCTGCATGCTCCTTTTTTACCCTGCAGACTGGAAGTAGAGTGGCAGAGAAAAGGCATAAAGCATCCACAACGGAATTTTCAGGTAACTTGCATTACATTTGATTCATAACTTATTAAGGATGGGGAAACTAATGGGGGCCCATCAAACTGTAGATAATAAAAGGGCAAAGGCTCTGCCAAACTCAATCAAAAGTTACTATTACATCTTTTATGCACGCTATTGAGACTGAAATTGATAGGGTTGAGGCAAAGATGGATTCTGCCATAAAAACTCTGTTCTTTCGGGACTTAAGCCCACCACCACGGATTTGACAGAACCCATGCAGAAACAGTCTACTACATATAGAACAAGTGGTTCTGTCGGGAAGTACTAATTACTTTGCATGAAGTATGTAATACAATTTGAAATTTCAATTTTTAAAAGAAAATAACACAATTTCTATTTTGAAGTTGGTTAAAAAATAAATTTTAAACCATAGAAGAGAAAAGGAGAAAAGGAAACACACCACAAAGGCAAGGCGATTTGACAAAAATAAAGATATTTACTTATTTGTAATTTACAATAAACAATTAATTTGGCTGTCAACAAAACATTAACTATACGGCGATGAAATTGTGAATTAGTGGAAGATAAGTGACTTGTGGTGATATGTGAGTCAAAAGTGCTGTACAGGTATAACAGACATAAGTGACACATAAATAGTGAAGATGAAAAAGTTCTATTTCTTCCTGTCCATTCCTTAATGCATGTGTCCCAGACCCAAGAGTAATATTATATTCCGGTCAAGGAGACTGCATGGACTAGTATGACAGTAACGTCGATGTTATAGTTATACCCGCATCGCTACTAAATTACTCAATAGGATCCCTGGCAATAAATCCCAGTGGCTGTTCCCGCCCCCCCCTTCTCACAGTCCTGAAGAAGACCCGCCTCTGACGCGTATTAAGCTGCGCTACCTCCAGGGTCGAAACGTCGACATTACTGTCATACTAGTCCATGCAGTCTCCTTGACCGGAATATATTATTACTCTTGGGTCTGGGACTCATGCATTAAGGAATGGACAGGAAGAAATAGAACTTTTTCATCTTCACTATTTATGTGTCACTTATGTCTGTTATACCTGTACAGCACTTTTGACTCACATATCACCACAAGTCACTTATCTCCCACTAAGTCACAATTTCATCGCCGTATAGTTAATGTTTTGTTGACAGCCAAATTTATTGTTTATTGTAAATTACAAATAAGTAAATATCTTTATTTTTGTAAAATCGCCTTGCCTTTGTGGTGTGTTTCCTTTTCTCCTTTTCTCTTCTATGGTTTCAAATTTATTTTTTAACCAACTGCAAAATAGAAATTGTGTTATTTTCTTTTAAAAAATTGAAATTTCAAATTGTATTACATACTTCATGCAAAGTAATTGGTACTTCCTGACAGAACCACTTGTTCTATATGTCGTATATACCCAGGTTCTGAGGGACACAGGGTTACCCCATTATCGCTAATGGAAACAGTCTACTAGGCATGCTCTTCACGAGCACTCACTCAATATGGATCCTCCTGCCTCCCCTTTTTTAACCCATGCATTGAACAGGACCCAAATATCCTAACGACACTTGAAGTCATATCCTAGGAAGAGAGTCCCCCCTGTAAGAAAAGCAGGCAAGAGGTGGTTAGATCCACACATGTGAAGCCTACACATTCTAAGCCTAAAACTAATCCCCCATCCATTCCCAGGCCCAAAAGCAAAGACTAATGTGGGAAAATGGCATGTCAAGAAAATTTCCTTAGAGAACGGAGGCTCAAATAAAATTTCTGGCCAAAGCTATTTGGGACTGGACCACCTGGAGAGTCAGCTTAAAATTATAGCACAATCTTGTGTTGCGGCCATCGAGAAAATGACTATTTTGGAGGGAAAAATTGATAGCATCTCCATAACACAGGTGGTGCTTATGGATAAAGTGGTCCTTCTGGACAATCAAGGGAAGGTTTAAGGTGATCAGAAAGTAAAAGAGGGAGCATCGGACTTAACACAGTCAAATGCACAAGAAATGGAAATGAGATGTTTGCAAGTCTCCCACCTTGAAAGAGATACGGTAGGCACCCCACACCCTATATTAAGGCAAACGACCCAGATAGTTGCAGGCTCACGCCTTACCCCTAACAGGGATATAAGGGCAGGAAGTAGCCCCACTCGATATGAGGCGAAGGGTATTCAACCACATATCCCACCCAAGTGTACACCATACATAATTGTACTGGAGACAGCACCTAAATTAGACCAGGCGCAACACGAGTCACACATATCTTTGGTGAATAAAGTCTCCTTCTGGCTGAGGAAAAAATCTGGTTGGACAAGTGACCTATCCAAGGAAATTATTACCACAAAAAGAGAGTCATGGGTTGGCCCATTCTCAGAAACATCATGAGGATATTGTATAATTATTAAGTTTAGAGACGCAGGCCTAGTAGGTGCCTTATTGAGACGTCTCCACAATATACCTTCCTCAACAGAGGGCATTAGAGCTCAGCCCTTAGGTTTCTTTTATCACCCAAGATTTTTTATGCCCCCAGTCTCTCAAGGAAGGCCCATGCATTTATGTCCAAGGCCTGAAATAAGAATACCCAAACGCCAACCGAGTGGCCTTCGCATGCCCAACAGATTTGAGCCACTGTCCTCATTGGGAAATCAAGACTAACAGCAATAGAGTTGTGATAGCTAAAGACTGATATTTGCACAGGAGTATGACTCAACTAGGGACTTGCAAACTCCAACGTATGTGGGGCCACACTCAAATTAAAAAATTGGCCCGCCGATGCCACTGCTTGGGGGAGAGGCCGTGCACTGCACCGCTGGGGAGAGACTACACCTCACATCATCCTCCGCAGCACCTGAACTCGTGCATAAAAGAGTGCCACGGTCCCGCTGCAATTTTACCTGCTCACGCCACTTCTTGGGGGAGAGGCCATGCACAGCACTGTTGGGGAGAGACTACACCTCCCATCATTCTCTGCAGCACTAGAACTCGCGCATAAAAGTGCGCCATGGTCCCACAGTGTGGGATGTACACGGGGACATGCCCGGGCAAAGCCCGGGTGAAGGGCGGGCGCTGGCGGGCTCACCCATGCTCGTCAGCACCCAGAAGAGGCTGGGCTGGGCCCCCCATCTAAGCTCCGAGGGAGAATTCAGAGGTGGGTCCTCTGAAGGCTCGTAAAAGAAGCTGACCTTTCAGAATGGGTAAGCGCAAGGCAACAGTCCAAAAGGCGGGAGGAGAAATAGTAAATACTCTTTATTCCTTTCTATCACGAGCTGCAAACGTACTCTCGCAAGAACTAACGGAGTGCTGCCTCTCCTTGGAGAAAGGTAGGAATAAAGGCCTCCTCCAAGATCCCATTTTGGCTCCAGAACCTGTAGTGGATGGGGGTAAGGACTCAAGTGCCACTGCCAGACTCCCCTCGATCTTCCTGTCCCAATCCGGCTCTCATGCGACCTCAGACTCTATAATTGAGCCAGTAGTTAAGAGGAAAAGACCTGGAGGGAAATTATAGGGTAAAACACTGAAGGCTGTGAGAGCGACTAAAACCGCTCTTGACCCTATGGCCGTACTGTCTCTGGATAAAACCTCTTTGACACAGGTACGCTGAGGACTTGTGCGCTTAACTGGGTCAGATCGTCTCTTTGCTGCTCCAGCTGTTAATCAATAGACTGGCGTTGATCGAAGAGATATTGGATCACCTTGCTAAAGGGGAGTCTTCTTATGGCACAGCCCCATCTACAGCACCTCTCCCCACTTCACGACAAGCTCCCGGGGCCCAGGGCAATGTATCAAGGGAGGATAAGGGGCCTGAGTGTATGATTGACCGTATGACTGTTAGAAAATCACTAGGTCCACAGCCAGGCTCACAGTTAGACTCACAGCCAGCACATGATCCCATTGCCCAAATCCCCCCGCACCCTCCGCCCCGCACGGGCACATTTAAATAAAAGCTCCCAAGGAGGAACTACAACTAACCCACTTGGAGCGCAGGCCTGCATGCATTCGAATAGGGGGAGAGGAATAAGGGAGGCACTACAGGTTGTAGGTCTTGCAACCACAGCCCTAAATTGTCCACACATTTTAGACCTACCCCCAGCAGCTTCACCATATGTTTTGGTTAATGTAACACAGCTGAGCAATGACCAAAGGGAGCTGATGGAGCAGGTAATGGCTAAAGTCCTGCATTGGTTCTCCACCTATGTTAGAGGTTATACACTGAGGGGTATAAGGAAGTAACAGGAGGCTCCCCTAAGGAATTAACAGGAGACTGTGTTATTGTTAACTTTAATAATCAGGATGTGGTAAGAAACTTGTTCAGGGCATGCTCAAACATCCCCCCGCCTGGTTCTCAGATCACCGTCTCCCCACTGGCAAACTTCTACAGACCCTCCTCGCTATCATACCCTGCCCGCAGGAGAGTATCCCCCGAACTGTCTCGCCTTACCCCATATCCCACCCGGGGTTCTTGGTAGCCCTCCCAGGACCGACACAAGGATCGAGTTGTTGAATCAATTCGCCCCTCTGACTGACTTAGAGTCCTGTGATTGACTAAATTTAGGAGGTGTAATCGGTAATCCATCCTATCCTACGGGGCTGACAGCTAATAACAGAGTATTGGGCCTGGTGGTAGGAGAGCATAAGCGAGGGGTACAAGTAGCTACATGGAATGTTGCAGGTCTTACCACTAAGATCAGTAAAGCTGAGTGGCTGTCGATATGGCAGGACCAAGATATAATTTGTTTTCAGGAGACATGGGCAACAGACCCGATATTTATAAATGGGTTTTGCTCGTATCAAAATGATGCAACTTTGATCTCCAACACCTTCGCTATAAAGATAAAAAAGTTTGAACATCCATCGCCCTATTTCCACCTGTTAGTTCTTGAAGGGGAAAGCGCACAGGTATGGCTACTGATAAATCACTATAACAATAACTTCGGCGGGAATATGCCAGTGGCGACTGGGTCTCTCGAAATAGAACTGAATAAAATCACTGGGGCAATGCCAAATAAGATGATTAACATTCTAAGGGTAGGTGACTTTAACACCCAGATATGCTCTTACTCAATGGACACTGTCTGTGGACTGGAGGACATGGACGGCGATCCTCTGCTTCATTTCTCACACCATGATTATGGGAAGTCTCTAAATAGGCTTTTAGTCACTAGGAATCTGAAAGTATGTAATAAGGTAGTCACAGATAGAGGAGGTTTTGACAATACTTTCTTCTGTGGCGACTACAAATCTACTATTGACTTCATAGCAGCCTCGGTTGCCTGTCGTGAAAATATTTCTCACACTGACACTAAATTCTCCAACTATAGTGACCATGCAATTTTATTTCTTGTGTTGTCCGCTGTCGAGGCTAAGTATTCTCATATTGAAAAGACACCAAATGCAATTCTAGCAAGACAAAATGGTTACCAGCTTAAATGGGAAAAAACTGATAAGGATATAATTGTCCATGAGATACTATCTAGCTCACCAGACACCGTGCTCCCAATGTTCCTGGTTCTACTTGGGTAAATTAAATCTGCCCTGACTCGACCGAAAATTACCAAGGAAAGGTTGGGAATTCAATGGTTTGATGAGCCCTGCGCAAGAGCTGTAAAAGACCTGCGTAAGGCTCTCAAAGCATCTCCCAGAGACCAGGTCCTTATTAAGGCATTACGCAAGACATATAAATCGGCCCGGAAATATAGGGAAATGAAATTGAAAGGAGATGCCTGGGAAAATCTGACGAGGGCCGCATCAATCAAGAATAGCAGGAAATTTAGGAAGGTGATAAATGCCCCTTACTTCAAGAGTAACACAGAGATAACCCTTGATAATCATGTGGGTGAGGATGCTTGAGTGGTCCATTTTAAAAAGATCTTTGGGTCGGAGATTGTCCCTATGAGTGGCACACCTGGTAATCAACAACCCCAAATGGAGCATTTGTCATTTAGCCTCGATGAAGTAAGAACCGCTCTGGGTAAAGGTAGCTGAGCCAAAGCTCCAGGCCCAGATGGGGTGCTAATTGATTTTGTTCTTGAACACCAAGACTTGTGGGCACCGCTGCTAACTATCGTATTCAATGCACTTTCCAAGTAGGGCCCCTTACCGTCGTGGAAAACTAGCATCAAAGTGCCAATTTTTTAAAAGGGAGATAAATCTAAACCTCAGACTTACCGCCTCATCTTCCTTCTTGACAGCACCATAAAATTGCTGGGACGCATCTTATTAAACAGATTGGAAGACTGGGCGAGGGACAGAAACATCCTGATCCCAGCCCAGTATGGCTTTCAGAAAGGAAAAGGCACGATAGACCAATGCCTGAATCTGAGTCTGATTATTGCCAAGTACACTGCAGCGAAGGGTGGACAGACCTACATGGCTTTCATGGATCTAATGGCCGCGTGTGACTGCATTAGCCATGCTAAACTATGGGAATTAATGGGAGACATGGGTATAGAGGCACAGGTAATCAACCTCATCCACCAGATGTATTCACAAGCGTCGGCGTGTGTGCAATACGGTAGGAATGGGGAATGTACACTCTCTTTTAAAATTATGAGGGTGTCAGACAGGGCTGTGTCCTTGCCCCATTCTTATTCTCGCTCTACACAAACGGGGTGGAAGCCGCTCTCACTGGCTCCACACAGGATATCCCCTCCTTCCCCCTTTTACACTCCCGATTCTGGCCTACGCAGATGATGCCGTCCTAATAGCCAGGTCAGGCGTGGCTTTGCAATGCCTAATAGAGGCCTATGGGAGTTTCATGTCATCTTTGGGCCTTAGAGTGAATGAGTCCAAATATTTTGTTCTAGTGGCAGATCTAGCCAGCTCTAAAAGAACCCCTTCTTTTCGCATTGGAACCCGAAAATTGGAGGTAGTGGAGACCTTCCCCTATTTAGGGGTCACATTTGATAAAAAATCAATCCTGGTCACACATGGTGGATAGTAGGGCACTAATAATGGAGCGAACAATGGTTGCAGTTTCAAGTTTTACTAAAAAACTGGGCTCAAAACCCATTGCTACCATTAAAAAGATTTATAGTGCCAAAACAATCTCGCTCACAACATATGGGGAAGGGCTGTGGGGAACAGCACCAATAGACTCTCTCCAAAAGTTAGAAGATCATTTTTTTAAGAAGATAGTCTCTCCCAGACTCATTTTCAAACCATGTCTGCCATCTAGAATTAGGCTTATCATACATAACTGATATCGTTAAACTTGCCCCTATCATGCTTTGGCACTCGGTATGGAAAAGAGACTCCGTAGACCTAACCCAGACCATTATAAAAAACTGTCTGTCACTGGCAACGTACAAAAAATCAGATGGTTGCAGTACGTTAAATCTAACATGTTTTTGTAGGTGTACCTGAACTATTTACAAATCTGAGTTCCTGTGCCAGATTTCCAAAAAAGAGTCTCAAAGCTTTATTTCTAGCAAGGGCAGATCATGAAAGAAAAGAAAAGTACCATGTAAAACCCTTCGTAATGCTGTACCAGCTGACCGCGACTCCAACTGAGGGCGAGTACTCATATTTGGAAAGCGTCAGAAATTTACAGCATAGATTTATTCTCCTGAGGTTCTGCACTAATGTAATTCCACTAATGCTGGGCTTCCCTACGAAGAAGTTCTCTCTTAAAGATCTGTCACTCTGCCCATGCAACAACTTTTCTGAACAATCTGATCTTCATGTTTTCTTTTTCTGTCACTCTTACAAAGAACAACGAGCCAGATACATTGCACCCCTCTTAAAACAATTTAACTTTGCACACTGCCGTCCTGCTTTGTATTGTTTGAAAAAGCTCAATGACCTCTTTGTTTGCTTCACTGTAGCTTCATGTCTTTGGGCCTGCAGGCGAAGGAGACAGTTTGTATAAATAAGACCTGCATAATTTTAATTTTTACCCAGCTGTTTTTATTTATTATTCAGCAATTTACTGAGCTGATAAAAGAACATCAGGCAGGTTTTTTTTTGCTGAATTTCTTTTTTAAAACTTGTATCCAAATTGGTTTTTATCATTTTTATGATTGTGAGTGCCGTTATATACATGATTAAATCGCTGTTATTCACATCTTAGACCTCTTGTAGGTAACTGGGATTCTTGAATTTGCACTATGTTTACCTTATTGGTTTGTGGTATACTAAACCTAAACCTTGTGTAATAGAAAATTGATAAAAGAGCGTCTTACCTGGTGTTTGTGCTGACATTTTTTAGTATTATTCATATTTAAATTGGTTTTTACTGCTTTTTATGATTCTGAGATTAATTTAAATGTAATTTAACCCCCAGCTATTTATATCATAGGGCCTTTGTAAATAATTGTGGTATTCGAATTTGCACTGTATTCACCTTACTGGTTGGTGGCACTGATTATTTAAATTGTGATTAATGCGGAACTGTCAAATGTGAACTGCCACTGACCAGGGTCTTGTAACATATACCTTGTATACTTACTCTTCCCCAGATTTTATTGTTTGGAAACTTTTTAATGTATGTACTTTTATGACCTATGTTTCTAAAACAGATCTAATAAAGTTATTTGAAATTGAAATTGACCCTATATTAATCACTAAAGATCTTTTGACGTTCCTAAAAGGGTGTAAAGTGCTGATTAGATGTCTAAGCGATCATAATCTCATATTCCTGTCCCTAGATATAATTTAGAGGAAACAGTCAGGAAAGGAACCACAATACAAGATTCACTATAACAAAAATAGGGGTGTTAACAGTGGGGGAAAATTGATAAGTAGGCTTTCATGATAAATCTTATGGTAAATAAACAGGATCAAATTGAGGCAGCCCTTAAAGAGGATTCCGATCCGGAGGATATCATTCATGCTTGCACTTCTTTAAATAAATATATAGAAACTAAATTAACAAAATTTACTAGGAGAACAACTGAAACCCCTAGATGATTCGATAATGCCTGCTCTGCGGCGCACAGATTGTTGAAGCATGGTCTAAGTCTATGCCCAAGGGATAGAGAGGGAGTAGCAATGGCTTGGAAATCTTATAAAGAAACTATAGCAAAAAGAAAGCTGTAATTAAGAGAAAAGGGCTGGGAAGATTTAAAATTTGCATGTATGGCAAAGGACCCCAGAGCTTTCTGGCAGTTCGTAAATTCTACAACTTTGCTAGAGGATGAACTAACCAAGTTAGAGACAATTGTACCAGCCTAGGATTGGGTAAACCATTTCTCGAGAATATTTTCTCATACTCCTCAGACCTCCAACTTGGACTCAGAAGCCCCTTTTGGCATGAGCACAGCCATGGCCCTGAGCCACTCAATCAAGGTCAAAGACGTTGTTGTCGCCATAGAGAGCAGTCCCTCAGAGAAAGCTCCAGGGCCCAATAAAGTTTCAATAGATCTTCATAAATATCTTCAGCAATTTTGGGCCCCGCTCATAACCAATGTCATAAGAAGTGGAATAGTAGGACCCCCTAGTTAAGACCTGTCAGGAAGCTATTATCGTGCCAATTTTCAAAAAGGAGAATAAGACTCAGCCACACTGTTATCGCCCCATCTCCCTTCTTGACAGCACGGTAAACATTCTGGGTAGGGTTATTGTGGCCAAATTGGAACTATGGGCATCAGAGACTCAAGCACTGTCGGACTTCTAATTCGGGTTACTCCCAGGGCTAGGAATAGCAGAACAGACCCTAAATCTTTTTTTAATAATACAAAAATATACAAAGGTGTAAAAAGGCTATGTCCATCTAGCCTTTATGGATTTAACATGTGCCTTTGACACAGTGGATCACTCTAAATTATGGGCACTCATGGCAAAGATGGGGATTGAAGGAGCGAATATTACACTGCTCACTAAGCTTCATGACCAAACATCAGCAAGAGTCCGTTATAATAGGAACGGCGACCTAACAGAAGAATTTCCCTGCACTGTTGGGGTCAGACAGCGGTGCGTGTTGGCCCCATTCCTCCTTTTACTGTATATTAATGGGCTGGGGGAGTATTTGTGTAAAGGGGGGAAGGACATCCCAAGGGCCAACCTATGCCAAATACCAGTCCTCCTATATGCGGACGATGCTGCTCTCATAGTGAGAACAGCAAATGGACTCCAACCCCTCCTTGATGCTTTCAATTTATTTATGACTCATTTAGGGCTCAAAACGAATAGCACTAAATCATTTGTTATGAAGTGTGGCCCCCAAAAAAGCTAAGACGAGGAAATTCATGTTACAAGGGGAAGAAATTAGGAAAAAAACATTTCTCGTATTTGGGTGTGCCCTTTGACATGGATTTTAATTGGAAGTTTTTAATGAGTGTTAGTGCAATGCAATTTCAAAGGTCGATAGAAGCTGTTTTCAGATTTTCCAAAAGAATAGGGCATAAGCCAACTAAGGAATTGCTTTATTTGTTTAAAAGCAAATGTCGGTCTGTTGTCTCTTTTGATGCTGGTGTACAAGGATATATAAATTGTAACATGCTGCAAAAATTTGAAAACAAATTTATCAGGAGATTGCTGGCAGTGCCCCAAAGCACCTCTGTATTTTTCTGTCATGAGGAAGTGGGGCTGGGCTATCTAGAAGAATACATAAAACTGCAACCTTTGTTGTCGTGGGCAAGAATTTGGAAAAACCCGGAAGCCCAATTTTGTAGAGAAATACTAAGAGATTGTATGAACCTAGATAATTGCCTGGAGAACCCTTAGCTCCGGTATATAAAATCTAGCTTCCTAAAGATGGGCGCTTCTGAGTATTTCTCTAACCCAGATACCCTTATCAATGTTCCCCCCAAAAGAATTAACACACTTTTTTATCATTGTTTTCAGATACACTGCCCTAGGGGAAACTCTTATGAATGGATATAGTCATACAGTCAACCCCAAGCACAGTCTGCACTTTATTTAGAGTTAAGTTTAAATAAGAGGCGAAAATTTGTCCTGACCAGGTTACGCCTCAAAACAATACATTTTCTGGTAGCGTTTCCTATTCAAGACACATGGTTTTCCTTACTTCCTCCTTGTCCCTATAATGGCTCTACACACCAAAGCACCAAACACTTAATTTTATTTTGCACACTTTATACTCCCCAGAGAAGGCAATTCCTCCATCCCTTACTATTAGCACAGAAAATTAGGAATCATGAGACAGCTCTGACTTATTTATTATCTTTAGATAAAACTGCCATTATATATGCTGTTTTAAACTACATTTTAACTGTATTTAGGATACGTAGAAAATATTAAATTTGTACTATGTCCTTTTTAATAAAATCAATATCTATTTATTTATGATTTTATATATTGGATTTTGTGAAAACATTTATGGCTCAAACACAGCTGAATAAATTATTTTGACTGACTAACGTTCCTCCTTTCTATCGAATAATAAAAAACCTTGTATGCCCCATTTTTAGTTAAAACGCAGTAAATATCAAGGAGGCATGAATTTCCCTGACTTTAAATCTTATCATACTGCATTTTTACTTAAACAAAATTCTTTCGGACAGAGAACAATTTCTTCACTCTTCTATTAGGCATAGCAATCTTCTAGAAATTAGCAGCAGGCTTATCTTTTGGAAATCCTGGAGAGATAAAGGTTTACTTTGGATTCACCAACTCCGTTCAAATGACTCTTTTATGGAATTCCGACAAGCACAACTGTTGCACAGTCTCCCAAGTTCATATTGCAATAAATTCAATACTTTAATCAAAATCATTAATTGCACCTTATCACAATTAACATTACATCTTCCTGCCCTAGCACACAATAGTCATCTTCTTCCCATAATATCTGCTCATCCCAATGCCTCATCCATTTATAAAATACTCATCAAAACTCCAGAACACAGAGACAAATTGGAAGTCGAATTACAATGGAACCGGGATCTCCAGACCTCATGGCACACCACAAATTTGGTTGAAAATACACAAAGCATCAAGATCTGCTAACACTACTCAAACACTCTTTTTTATGTATAACAGACTCATGATTACCCTGGCTAACCTACACAATTTTAATCCAGAAATTGTTGGTCATGTAACGCTTCCTCTGCAGACCTATACCACATACTTTGTTCATGCCAGCGTACTCATCAATTTTGGCTGAAATTATGGTCTCAAAGTAATGCTATTTTTCATACACACATTCCATTTTTCTTTTCAACTATATTTCTTGGAAGTCTTTCAGATGTTTGGCATAACATCAACTTTAAAACTGCTATATTAGATTTATTAATTGCAGTTGCCTTTCAACAGGTTACCAAGAACTGGAAGCAATCCTCGCACATTTCTTTTCAAGCTTAGTGGTATATTGTATGTTATAATCACTGATTAAATAGAGCTTAGGTTACTCCAGTTTCATTTGCCATCAAGAGAGATACTATTTGGTCACCTGTTACTATCGTTTTAGACACTTGTGCTTGAGCTTTTGCTCATCACCGACCTCGCCATGAAGAGGCATCCAAACCTCGGTGAAATGCATTATCTTACTTCTTGTATATGTTTCCTTTTATAAATCTTTATTGACAATATGTTACTACTGACTTTATACTTTCTATTTCACTCTCCTCTTTGTCCTTTTAATGGATATTTTTGACATCTCTTGTACTTTTCTCTCTTTTTTCTTTCTTCTTATTTGCTATAATCTATTTATTTGCAACATTTTCTGTTCAAAATATTTTATTAGGATTTTTTGTAGACATGACAAACAAAAAGAATACAATGTTGGTATATGTAACAAAATAGTACTACTAATAGAATGTTATCTGAACAATATCATATACCAGAAACTTTATCATTGTCATAAAGAATAGTGAAATTATAAAATGTGAAAAAAGGAACACACAAGGCTACTCCGCAGAACAGGAGTTATACATAACTGTTAACCGAAGCAATTAGTGTGATAAAACATTCTATAAATACATTGCAATGTAATCCTCAATTGGTTTCCATAACTGTTGAAAAGATGAAGCATTCTTTAATGGTCCCTTGTACGATAATTGTGCACCAGATCTAATAAAAATAACATATGACCACCATGCATGGATTGAAATTGTGTCTGATGATTTCCAATTGGAAGTAATTGATTTAAGAGTAATAGAGATAAGGAGATTAAAAAGTTTAGACTGAGGTTCCAATAAAGCGGATGAAAGAACATAAGATTTACCAATAAGTATGCTATAAGTGAGAGTGTCAGAAATAGGAAGTATTTTAACAATAATGTCCCAAACATTTTTCCAGAAATGAGTTATTATATTGCATTCAAAGAGCATATGTTTCAAGGTACCATCACAACATTTGCAGTTCCAACAGAGTGGGGAGTCTATAAGTTTAGCCTTAAATAATTTATAGGGAGTCCATAAACAATTACACAAAATAAAGGAATTGGTTTGGGATAATGATACAGGAAACCAACCTGAAATATTGATAGACCAAATTTGTCTCCAGTCTTTTATCGAGAGATTTAAGGAAAGTTCTGTATTCCAAAAATTGGATAAAAAGGTAAGGTTAGTAGCAGTTGTACAATGAATTTGTTTATAAAATTTAGAGACAGTATGTGTGGAAGCAGAAAAAGCTTTGATACAACTTATCGAATCTGGAGTTTTAATTTGGGGTAGTCCAGTTGGAAAGGCATTAAGCAGTGTGTTACAAAGAAGTTCATAGCTAGATGCTTCGGTGTCGGGTAACATGAATCTGGCTTGTAGTTCAGGAAAAGATAGTATAGCAGTATCTTCATAAATATCCTAAAGAAAGAAAATACCAGCCGAAATCCATAATTTCCAAAATGCAATTGTACGATTATATTTCAATATAGGATTATGCCAAAGGGAAATCATCGTAGAGTCTGATATATGTGATGAAAAGGAGGTGTTAAAATCGGTAATAATCAGTTTAGTGGATGCAATGATGGAGGAGGATTTAAGTAATTTATTTGAAGTAGACATGGATAGAAGTGATGGGAAAGGAAATGGTGTGATTAAATTGTGCTCAATCAGTAACCATTTAGGGGAATAATTTGGGTCTAAGCATGAGAACCAAAGTGAGCCTTGTTTTAAAATAAATGCTTTGTGATACTGGAAAAAATCAGGCATACCAATGCCTCCATTCAGTTTTGATAGTTTAAGTTTAGTGTAAGCAATACGAGGGGGTTTGTTATTCCATATAAATTTAGAAATAAGTTTATCAAATTTGCTGTAAACTGAGAGGGGCAATTGAATAGGAATCATCGATAAAGTGTAGAAAATAATGGGAGCTAATACCATTTTAATGGTTTCAATTTTCTCCCACCATGATAAATGCAGAGTGGACCATTGACGGATTTTTTCTGTAATTTTGGTAAATAAAAATTCACAATTGAGAGTAACAGAGGGGCATATTCACAAGGACTTATCGCTGAGTTATCGGCACTTTAGCGCAGCAAAAGTGGCGATAGAATTATCGCCCCATTCGCAAGCAGGTGCTAACTGCCTACATCACCATATAACGCGCGATAGCTGCCGCAAAAAACATCGCCATGGCCGACCCTGCCAACTAACGCTAATGAGATGCAGAATAGGCGTGTCCGTGCAAAAACACACGAAAAGACAACACCGCGCGATTCACAACGGACAGCCAGATCTGCGATGCGAGTCAAAAACAGGCGATAAGTTGCGGTAGCAGCAGGTATTTAACACCTGCCTTCTGCTGGTGCTAAGCGGGACGGCCACCTGCAGTCTGAAAGGGAGCCCAGACCAGAGCCACACCCGAAGACCAACAGACGCCATGGAGCTACTGATCATGCAGCTCGGAGACCCAAGAGGGCCACAACACCCACCGCCACCACCCCCAGGCCCGCCACCACCCCCAGGACCGCCCCCGCCCCCCCCGGACTACCACACCGGCAGCATAGACAAAGACAGCGGACCTACCGTAAACGCACCAGCCTCACAGACTTAACGCCAGAGGAGGTCATTGCCCACTACAGGCTCAAAAGGACAACCATCCTCCGCATCCTGACCCACATCGCCCACAGGCTGACGGTACCAACACAGCGGACAACCAACATCCCTCCGCAGACAAAGCTGCTGGCTGTGCTGCACCTGTTGGCCTCTGGTACCTTCCAACCAACAACTGCCAGAGTCGGAGGAGTCTCACAGCCAGCCCTATCCAAGTTCATCACACCTGTCCTGGATGCCATCATCAGCCTGGTACCCCAGCACCTCCACTTCCCCCACACTGCGCAGGAGCAGCTGGAGACCAAGCAAGGCTTCTACGCCATTGCTGGATTCCCCCACGTGTTGGGGGCTATTGACTGCACACATGTCCTACTCGTGCCCCCTGCCGACACTGCACACAACTACCGCAACAGAAAGCACACGCATTCCATCAATGTGCAGGCAGTAGTGGACCACCGGGGACTCTTCACCAATGTTGTGGCCAACTACCCAGGCAGTGTGCATGATACATTCATTTTCCGACAGTCCATCATCAACCAGCGCTTCCAGGATGGCACCTATGGAAATGCATTGCTCGTTGGTAAGTACCAAATGAACACACCACACACCTCAACTCCACAGTCATGCAACTCACGATCCTAGGAATGGGCACGCAGCAAAACTACATGCAACATGCCACACAACATGCCCACAGACCAGACACGACAACACGACTCCATTGGGAACCTGGGCTTGCCATGTACACAACCCAGCTACGGCATGGCACCACAGCCACACAATAGCAGAATGTGTGGAGAGGCTGGAAGCAGGCATGTGCGAAGGAGGCAAGTGACTAATGAATGAGAACCTACCCAATGACAAGTGTGGTGTGGATGTGCTGGACAGACTTGAGCGTGCAAACCACGGAAATGGCCATGTGGACATTGACTGCTGGTGCATGGAGTGTAGTGGCCAGTGGACGCTACCATGTCAGCCCAGGCTGTGGGGTAGAACGCGGAAGTGTCGCTCGTTACATCCCCCCCCTGTAGGTGTGGGTGGAGTTGGTTGGCCCTGCGTACGCCAGGCCTGCGTAGGGGTGTGAATAAAAACCACATTGCTCTGGGCGTGGTTCTCTTCCGGAATGGCCAACATGTCTGCCAGGGCGGCGCTTCTCAGCCCGCCACGACGCCGTGAGCTGCGGGGCCTGTGACCCTGTGCACCTGCTGCACCCCAGGCCGCTGGTCCCCAGACCCGTCTTACCTGCCCCAGCGCACCAAGGCCGCTCCGCTCACCTGCCGACACCGGCATGTGTCAAAGAGGGCCCACCACGTTCCGGTGCAAGCTCCAAGCCCCAGGCCCGTGACCTTGGCAGCCACCTCAGACCATCGCTGGCCTCCACGACGCAGGCAGCACTCCCTTTTCGTTGACATACCCCACCGGCCTCCACTTCGGCCCAGTTGGTGTCACATATTGAACTGAGCCTTGAATGGCAGTGACCAAATGTCTATGGCAGCGTCCACATCACTATACTCCCTCCGATCAGTGAAGCCAAAGTCTGCATCGCAAGCACACGACATGTGTCTGTGGGCCCGTGCTGACCGCTGCCCATGGACCACACTGCGGTCCAGTAGGTCCCACATCCAGCACTCAGTCGTGATTCATGAATGGCAGAGTCCATACCAGTGAACGCACGGAGAGGAGTAAGAGGAAGATGCGGTTCAGTCCGGATGAAAGCCGGACCCTCGTTATGGAGGTGACCGAACACTAGCACCAACTGACCTGGTGCCACTAACCCTGTTCAACGCAATCCTGCGACACGTGGTGCCACCAACCCTGTTCAACGCAAGCCGGCGACACGTGGTGCCTCTAACCCTGTTCAACGCAAGCCTGCGACACGTGGTGCCACTAACACTGTTCAACGCAAGCCGACGACACGTGTTTGTGGGCCCCTGCAGACTACTGGCTCCGGCATGCACAGCGGGCCAGCCGGCCTCACACCAATCACATCAAGGCGGGACCAGCCAGGGCATGGCATCGTCGCAGGCTGCACACATGCTCAGCTCTGGTGCCTCAGCCCCCGTGAGCCACACGTCATCACCACATGACATTCCAACGCCGTGTGTGTGAATTCCAGGAGGAGCTGGCTGAACTGCGGTTGGCCCACGCACACCGCTGCCACCGGCCGACACTGCGGTCAAGTAGGTCCCATATTTGTGACTGGGTCTTGAGTTCTGAATGGCTGAGTCTACAGCAATGTACACGCCTCATCGCAGACTGCATCCCCTTGCAGCCCTGGTGCCACTGACTCCGTGCGCCGTGAGTCATGGTCACTCTCTGGTTGAACTTTGGTGGCGTCTGAGTCTGTGGCATGGGGGTTGTCATCCTCATCATCTGGCAGGTACGGACTTGGTGTTTGGCATGAGTCTGTGGCATTCATCTCCCCCATGTTGCCTGTTGCTGCTTGGTTGTGCCCTCTGCATCATGCCCTGGGGGAACACCTTCCACTGTCCCATGATACACTCAGCGACAGTCACCTTGGACAGCGACGAGGACCCGCTCAGCTCTCATGGCCCTAACCCAGTGCATCGCAAGTCACCATCCCATGGCAGTGTGCCCGTGCCGGCCGCTGTGCATCCGGGGCCACTAACTCCGTGCACCTCAAGTCATGGTCCCTTGCTGTTTGTACTTTGAACTTCTGATTGAGTGATGACTGTTGTAGTTGTTGCCAGCACCAAACACTCCCTGGGGGCTGTCTTACACTCACCCCACGAGCAGCCAGCACAGGCGTCACTGGACTAGTGTGCCTGCCAACACATCTTGCAGAACCACCAATTGACTCATCTCTCTCTGCACTGTCACAGGTGATCAGGGATATGCACTCTGCACTTGGATGATGACACCCCTCCGAGACCCGACCACACATGCCCAGAGGCAGTACAATGCGTCCCACAAACGCACCAGGGGCATCGTGGAACGCACATTTGGCGTGTTGAAGTCACGTTTCAGGTGCCTGGACATCACAGGCGGAAGACTCCTGTACAGGCCAGACATTGTGTCTAAGATGATCGTTGCATGTTGTGTTTTGCACAACATCTGTGTGTCCTCCAATGCCCCATGGATCCCAGTGCCAGATGCACCGGACGATGATGAGGACGATGGGGCAGGTGGCCCACACCCCACTGCAGCTGCAGCAGGAATAGCCCATAGGAACACCCTCATTGCCAATTTCTTCACCTGAGCACGTCACTTTGTGTCCGTCCTGTGCAATAATGGGACAGTACAAATTGTCCACTGGCACTGCATGTGTAAATAAAACTGATACAGGTTACAGGTTGTACTCATCCATTGTCATGTCACGGATTCCTGCGATGCCAGATGTGCTTGGCCATTTTGTGCATGCATGCGGCCCCAGTTGTGTCCTGTGTTCTGTTGTGGAAGTGTTGCAGTATGTACCACATTGTTGTCAATGTTGGGGTGCTCTTCTTCTTATGTGTGTATGCTGCACTGTGGCTGAGTCACCCCTGCAGCTCTGAATTGGCTGCCACTCATCCCTTTCAGGCAGTGTGCCTTTCACTTCTGTGCATCTACAGTGCTGAGATGTTGCTGACTTGAGTGAATTGTGCCCTTTGTCGTGTTGTGACTCATGGTCATGGTCGGTAGGCGGATGTGTAGTTGACGTCAGGGTTTTTTTGTGCACGTGGATGTGTCCGAGTGTGACCTGCACCTTTGCGGATCTGGCCCACACTCAGCCGCATCAGTGTCGTGGCCTGCACATTGACATGATAGTTGGACTGCAGCCATGCTACTCGTCAAGTGGTGTCTCTTGCATTGTCAGTGTGGCTGACAGATACGCATCTTCGCTGGGTTTCGCACGTGTGCATGTGTTGGTTGTGTGACTGGTGATGTGTTGGGTGGGTGCCCCTTTGGGCACATGGTGGAGGTGAGACTACTTGGTGTTTGTGTGTGTGCTGCAGTGTTCCAGGGGGATCAGGGACATGATCCGGAGTCATTGTGGGTGTGCAGTGTGCTCTGCTTAATTGTGCATGTGTGCCATTGTGCCCATCTCCCCCCGTCTCCCCACTCCCTGGTAGGTAATCACCCTATTGATGTTGTGTCAGGTCATGTTGAGCAGTGTTCGGGTCCTCTGCTCCTGTCACCGTCTCCCGACTGATGACTGTGGCCACCATTTTCTCCATTTCATCCTGCTCCTGGTGTTCTGCTGGCCCCCCACCTCCAATCTGCATTGCTGCTTTAATGTTAGCAGCGAGTTCCTTCTTGGGTTTGCCCTTCGCATCATTCCAGTGCCTCTTGTCCTCTTCCATTGTCCTCCTCGGCGAGGCAACGGCATTCACATAGTCCAAGATGGTGTGCCATCTCAGCGTCTTTTTTGCCAATGACACGTTGGAGGTGACGTACAGTTGGTGGTGGTGTTCTATCTCATCCGTGACGTGGATCCGAATTTCCTGCACACTGTACCCCGTCTTCCTCTCCCTCTTCTCATTGCCCTTCCACGACACCTGGCTTCCTGGCTGGGCCTCCGTGGGTCTTGTGGGTTTCACGTTGTCCTCAGCACTTGGTCCGGGTGCATCCTTGGTGCTACGCGGTTCATCTGGTTTTTGGTGTGATCTTTTTGAGTGCTTTTCTTGTGCTTTTCCCCGCATGACGCGTGGGACTTGCTGGCCTCTCGCTAGTTATCACACAGGTTTTATCGCGGTTGGGCACATCGCAACTTTTTTCGCGTTGGGGTTTGCATTTTTATCGCTGTCGCGGTAGTTGTTTCGCGGACATTCGCCGCGTTATCGTGGGGTTATCGCACAGTATCGCCGTGTTGGGAATGTCACGATAACACGGCGTTATTTTCCCGCGATGTGAGAAGTTGCGGTAAGCTATTTTGGCGATGTTTATCGCACGTTCTTGTGAATATACCCCAGAGTGTTTTAAAGGAAGTGAAAAGAGTATACCAAAATATTAAATTGTCTCTCTTTGCCAAATAATATCAGTATTGTCAAGTACTGAGGGTGTACAATGCACATTTAGGGGAAAAAATTCTGTTTTGTGAGTATTCAAGGTGTAACCAGAAACAGTGGAATAATTACGTATAACATCTAAAACCGCAGGTAAAGATGTAGCTGGATTGCTAAGATATAGTAGGACATCATCTGCATAGGCAGACGTTTTAATGTTAACATCAGCCATCATAATTCCTTCAATATCAACAGAGTTCCAAATATGTGAGAGAAAAGGTTCAATTGCCAGTAAAAAAAAGAAGAGGTGACAATGGGCAACCTTGTCTGGTACCTCTGTAAAGAGAAAAGGGGTTTGAAAATTGACCATTAATAAATAATCGGACTGAAGGGGAGCTATACAGGGTGGATATCATTTTCATAAAACTGGTACCAAAGTTGGAAAAAAAAGCGTTCGAAAAAGAAATTGCCAGTGAACTTTATCGAATGCCTTCTCCGCATCCAATGCCAGCAAACCAGCAGGAGTGGTAAGGGTAGAGGCCTTATCAATGACATGAAAAAGGAGTCTTGTGTATTTGACAGAGAAAAGTTTTGACATAAATCCAGATTGATCTATATGAACAAGGGATGACAAAACTCTGGCTAATCTGGTGGCAAGGATTTTTGCATACATTTTACAATCTTGGTTGATCAGAGAAATAGGGCGATAGTTTGAAACTTTGGTATGGTCTTTATTTGGTTTAGCTAGGACTATAATTAATGCCTCCGTAAAAGAACCACCAAGCACACCAGATTGAGCAAAAGTAGTGAATAGATGATGTAGGTGAGGAATGAGAATATCAGGAAAGGCTTTATAAAATTCTGCAGGAATACCATCAGGGCCAGGAGATTTATGAGTGTGAAGTGAGTGAATAGCTAATGAAAGTTTATCTGTTGTAATAGTGCTGTCTAATTTGACTTTATCAGACTGGGATAGTTGGGGTAAATTAGCCGAGGTTAAAAATGTATCAATAATTTGAGAATCCAAAGGGTTCGGGCTACTGTAAAGAGAAGAGTAGAATTTAAGAAATTCCTCTATGATGTCTGGGGTAGAGACAGCAACGGTACCATTGTGCCTGTGGATAGCATGAATTTGATTTCTATCTTTTTTGATATGGATATAATTAGCCAAGAGTTTTCCAGATTTGTTAGCATTAAAAGCAAATTTAGCTCTTTGGTTTGCTATCTGAATGCCAGCCCTCTTACTCAACAGAGAATTATATTTGTATCTAAATTTTTGCAGTGTAGTTTTAAAAACAGGATTCTGTGAAGAGATAAACAATCATTCAAATTTCGCAATTTGTTTTTCAAAGTGTAACAATTTGGTGTTAAAAGATTTGTTTTCATGTGCCATTATTGAAATAACAATTCCTCGTAAATAAGCTTTAAATGCATCCCATTTAATAATAGGGGAGGTAACATCATCAAGATTGTGCAAAAAATATTCATGAATAGCTTTTAAAATAGTACCTTTATGAATCTCCTGTAGCACCACATCAACGTTCATGAGCCAGCGGGGATGAGAAACTGAAAAGTTACCGGTTTGCAAATAAAGTGAAATCATTGCGTGGTCTGAGATGTCAATATTACCAATCGCAGGTCGGGATATGGTTTTCACTAAATCTCTAGACACTAGTAAATAATCTAATCATGAGTGAGAGCTATGTGGATTGGAGAAAAAAGGTAAATTCTTTTTGGGTGGGGAAATGAAGTCTCCAGATGTCAACCAACTTGGTGTTTTTAAATAGGGTTCTGAGAGAATGGAACGCTTTAGGAGGAGTATATTTGGTAGGGGATAGTCTATCTAAAAGAGGATCACTAATCAAATTAAAGTCGCCCCTCAAAATTAAGGAAACTTTTCCAAGTAAAAGAATCTCAGAAGTAATATGAGACCAAAAAGAAGGGTCATCTGCTGTTGGACCATAAATATTAACTAAGTGTAAAATGATATTTCCAATTTTAACTTTAACCAAAAGAATTCTACCATCTGAGTCAGATTTTTTGTCTAAGATTTGTAGTTGGAGAGTTTTGGAGAACAGAATAGCCACACCATTCTTCTTACCTCGTGCAGGGGAAGAGATAATCTGACCAACCCATTTCTTTTGCATGTATGTTAAAATAGTATCATCAACGTGGGTTTCTTGTAACAAACAAATATCAGCTTTTTGCCTATGTAAGTAATCTAAAATTTTCAATCTTTTACCTGGATGACGTAAACCTTTGACATTGAGCGAAACAATTTTAATTTTAGGAGAACTATTCATAGTTTATAAAGTGAAAAGAAGGAAGAGAGAAAGGTTATGAAAACAGCAGCAGTGATAGAAAAAAGGAAACCAAAGGAGTAGCCAGCAGACAGAGAGAAAAAAGAAACAGAAATATATACAAGAGAGGAGGTGACATACATATAGAATGAGGAGACACACACGTGCATCCAAGAAAAGATAAAGGATAAGGAGAGGCCACCCGTACTAAGAAGATTAGCATAGTAACAACAGGGATATCACTGGTTGAACAATAAAGATACCCGCAAAAAAGTATAGTAACAGTAAATCATAACGTGGAAATAATAATAGCACAATTTCAGGGTGGGGAGTCATGTGTATCCATTGAAGGAGGAGAGTGGTTGTCTAAAAACGCTTGGAGGTCCTTTGGACGATGAAAGGATTTGGAGATGTCGCCTTTCCAAATACGCATTGTGGATGGATTGAAGAGACCATATTTGAAGCCAGAATCTCTGAGTCGTGGTCGCATCGCTGCAAAATCTCATCGTATCGCAACCGTCTCTTTGGCGAAGTCTTGATGGATGAAAATCTTGGAACCATTAACCAAGAGGGAAGGAATCTCACGAGCTGCCTTCCTGATAAGAACGAGGTGATGGTGGCGCAAAATTTTGAAGATGACTTGCCTGGGTTTAGATTGACCTGGTTTACGGTGTGATGGAATACGATGAGCTTTATCAATTTCAAATTTTTCTGCAAATTTTACGTTCAGCAAATTGGGTAGCACATTTTCTAAATAGCGCCTACAGTCATTGCCTTCAATATCTTCAGGCAAATTAAAAATGCGTAAATTATATTGCCTGTTTCTATTCTCCAAGTCAAGTAGTCTGGTATTAATGAAGGGGATTTGTTTAACCACTGGCATTAAGCTATCTGTTTTGGCAATAACATCACGTAGCTTAATCTCATTATCTGCAACCTTTATTGAAAGACTGGCCATGTCTTTCCGCAAATGTTTAATCTCCGTGGCAATATTGTCAGTATTGGACCTGACAGTTTTTAGTTCCTCCAGGATGGTAACAAGGGAGGGTTCCGATCAATCTATCATTTTTGATTTTAAAGGAGGAGGAGAGACAGTTTGTTTGCGCTTATTTGCTGTAGAATTATTTGCCATCCTTAATAAAATAAGTAAACCCAAGCAAAGCTGGTAAAATGACAGTAAAAGTAGAGAAAAAGTACTTCAAACCGGTGCAGCAGCTAAAACTAGCTGTGGGTGGAAACAAAGCCGAAGCCGCGCCCTCTCTTAAGCAGAGCTCCGCCTCCCTGACTGGAATCCTGGAGCAGGCTGAGGGAAGGTTCGGTGAGGAGGAAACCACATCCCAGGGGGGGTCCAGAAGCGTCAAAAGCGCCAGAAAACTCACAGAAATGTCCTCCGGAATGCAGGTATGTGGCAAGAAAGGCAGGGAGCAGAAAATTCCTGCTATTTCGACTTTAAAAAACTCGTTGGTGAGCCGGAGCGAATTAGCGAGCCACCATCTTGGCTCGCGCGCTCGCGCATCTCCATTTGCAACATTTTCAACCTGAATAAGATGTAGTATCTATTTCATATTGTTATTGTATCGTTTTTCATGAAACTGTGTAAGTTTGTTGCAATCCTTTTTAATAAACTTTTTTTTTAACTTTAGATTTCTTTTTGTTGTTGTGACCATTGACACATTTCCACATTTGTGACCTAGTCCACTTTGATATACTAGCTGCTTAGTGTGATTGGTACTATGCATTTCTACATTCTGAGAACCATTACTACCAGACTAGTAAAAAATACCTGGACCACTATAACCTGCGGTGGAACTCGAGTACCTCTCCTTTTTGGATTTCAAATTAAAAAAATAATTGGAAGGAACACTTTTCTACTGTCTAATCCCCCTGCCCCCCCACCCACCCTGCCAGCACAGGCCCCCAACCTTCCCATCTTGGGCCCCATCTCCTCATTTTCTAAAACATCTAGACCTAAATATATGCTTCCTTTCCTTCCTCTGGGATCTATCTGTAACAGCATGCAAGCAGCATTTATATCGAGGAAGACGTTAAGAAGCTGTTCAATCACAAATGAATGCATAATGCAGCCCTGCGAATTACCACGCATAGTGGGTTAGGATAAGGCATTTTATTGTCTGTCCCCCATCGCTGCAATGAAATGCCCCGGTCATGAAAATGAGCCCTTCTAGGATCGGCCAGCAGCCGTTTTGCATAATGCTCGAGGCGCTTTAGCCTGAGCCTTTCTTGAGCGTCTGAGTGGAAAGTGGTTTTAGTTTCCATGGCTTTCACTTTTCTACCTGGCAGAGTATGGCAACTGGATTTTAGTCACCCCAGGCAGTTCCGGTTCTAGGGCCCCCTTGTGATTTATTTCAGATTTGAGGACACTAGTAAGCAAATTGTCTTGCAAAATAGAGCTCTGGCTTCCAGACACTCTTTTAATGCCAAACAATAAAGTATGCACATGATCAGGGCTTTAAGTGGAATGAAAAAACTGGCGGGTCTCTCAAAAGGGCGTGGTCAATGTAATTAAGGGCGTGGCTTAAAACATGTACGCTAAAAATCTGTGTTTAGCATAGTGTGCCGCCCGACTTGTATTTTGCTGTTTCTGTTATTGCATCCAGATATATGATACAACAAGTAACATCATACCTACAACAAGTCAGGACTATTGGCTTTGTCCATTGTTGTTAGTTGCATAGGATAAATAAGCAGCAACTATGGCTTGTATATAATATTGAAAAAGCTTCCACTTAAAGCCCTGGTGACACCACGAAAATGTTGCTGCTCCTGAGTTTCAAAAAGAGAAGTGAAATCCGGAGAGAAAATGACTCTCTTTAAAGGATTTCCCTTCCCCTACAACTCTCACCTGGCATGACATCATGCCGTAAGTTCTCCCCTAGTGAGAAGTGAGCAGCCTGAGCACGCGCACATCGATGTGCCTGCTGTCACTGCAGTCCGGAAAAAAACGGACCGCCTGTGCCAGGGCACAAAACAGAGCCCGATAGAGACCCGTTTCGAGGCCTCCTTTAAACAAGCGGTACGTAAACACGCACTTTGTACTTATAGTCATTGGCATTTGGAATGTCACATATAAGCACACTGAACCCATGGAATGTCAGACATAAGTAATCTCAAAACTTGGTAACTATGCCTTCACAGGCATAAAGGTTAGATTTATGCCTGTTGTCGAGTTATACATGTATGCTATCCCTTCATTTGTCACTGTGTTTGGTGAAAGGGAATGGACTTGGAATGAGAGAAGGGACAGATTGTTTTTAGGCGCTTCGGCATATGAGGTAAGCATTGAAGAAATAATGCTAGACATCGGTAAAAAAAATTTAAATGTCTGCAAAGGAATAGCTTTCAATTGTAACACAGGAACAGCTGCATACAGCATTAATGTTTTCCACGTCAATGCATGAGCAGCGCATGTAGGCCAGGCATATGCTTTGCATTATGGGACATGTAGTCTTCTGTACTGTACCCAATTATAAAAGCAGGAGTAGAAGATACAGATGCAGAGCAAAACCCTGGATTGTATAAGCTACTGCAGCTGGAACTGGGAAACGAGGGAGAACTGCACTGCGACGGTTATAGTTCAAAATAAAGCGTGAAGTTTATATCATTTTTAAAATGTATATGTTCTTGTGAAAACAAAACCAATTACCGGTCTGTGCATTATTGTTAAGAACATGCCCTTTACAGGAATGTGAAGGATGCACTAAACTCCCAGTCACGGTCAATGTGAACCTGGCGATTATCTTAAAAATACAATGTTTTTTTGTAGCAGAAAAGGGCAAAATAAATCCCTAACTTAATGAGAAACTCTAAAGACGAAAAATAGTCAAAATGCAGCTCAACTACAGATATACTGAGCGCCACAATTTCAGACAAAATATCTGCTGGCTGCTTTACTCCTTACATCACATAGGGTTTTTAAAAGAACATTTTAGACTAGTAACCAAAAACGTTTTTAAGAGCAGGAAATCAAAGTTGAGAAATGCATTTAGGGAAGATAGTTGTAGCCCTGCTTAGTGTATTTTAAGTGATATAAAGTTCCTTTTCTCTCGTTTTTCAGCAAAACTGAACCGGCATAGCATAATATTGTACAGATCTTAAGAAGAAACAATGGGTTCCTCTCAGGCGGCTCACCTAATGGGTCCAGCAACTTTTCATCTAGTTGTTTTTAATAAAGCGTGTTGAAAAAAGGTAGAGTAACCTTGCCAAGGAAATGGAAAAAATGCTGCTGTATTTTTCAGAGTGCTGAGAAACTGAACATCCTGCGTGCCATGCTGAATGATTTTGGGTGACCTGGAAGAGTGCTGTGAATGGTATGAGTTGTTCTGCTGTCTTTGTTGCTGCAGCTTCTCTCGGTGCAGACAGAGGAAGTAACAGCACACAGCGATAACAGAGGTACGTCTCCTTATCATCAGACTTTACCTTCACATAACCACGTAAGGCAGCTGACGCTGCACTTAGTATTTAAAAGTGAAAGCGGGCCCACGCAGAGTATTTAAAAGTGAAAGTGGGTGCGGCTATTAGTAATTAAAAGTTAAGGCGAGTGTTGTGCTTTGTATGTAAAAGTGAAAGCGGGCACTGAGTATGTAAAATTTACAGCGTAGGTCCCATGCTGCTTGGAAAAGATCAAATGACCGTAAGGGCTGCATCCCGTTACACTGCCCTAACAAGGAGGGAGGGGGAGAAGGGAGTGAGAGCAGAGGGAGAGGGGGGGGTGGAGGAGCATGGAAAGAGTCAACAATCAAACAATTAACAGCGCGGTGCTCGTGAAAGGGCGCTGTGCTGATAATGTATGTATACGTGTCACACACTTGTAAATTAAATAAACAAGTGCTGCATAATGACTACCCCAGCCTTCCACCCAGAGGCACCCAGCCTACCTCCGCGCCAGACGCTGCCGCCTGCCAGCTCCCAGTCTCTGGATCTCCGAGCGAGATGATCTGGAGCCGACGGGGGGAGGGAGGGAAAATGAAAGCGCGCCATGCGCGCGCTGTAACAAGGCGGAAGAGACGTGAGACGCCGGCGGCCGCGCGCGTGCACATCTCCTGTCCTAGTAGTGATCGGGAGAGTGACAACTGAATGCAGCGCACAGAAGAATGGGGAGGTGCAGTCATGGGAAGCAGCAAATATCTTTTGAAACCCGGTCCATTGGAAAAGGGTATTAGGGTAGGTTCAGATTTGAAAGCTTTTCCTAATGGATGAAAGAGTTGCGCTTTGCGTTTGTGATGGGGAGTAAACTCAGTGAATGGAGCGTGTCAAGATGTTCACATTTCCGAGTCATGTTCTTTTGCTATACGCTGCTTTTAAGTGAGGTGGTGTTTGTGAGGATTATTGTACCCTCTGGTATTTATTTATTTATTTATTTGAGTTTTATATAGCGCTGGCTAGACCCGGAGGTATCAGAGCGCTTTACATAAGGTTCCACAAAATTACATCAGTTACAAGTTACAGCAGTTACAAGAAAACATTTCAAGAGCGTCGGAAGATGAAATAAATGGACCTTAGAAGGGAAAGGGGGTGGGGTAAAGGTGTAGGAGGGAGAAAGGATGGAGATAGGATGGATGGAGAGACGAAGGAGAGTCTGCCCAAAGTCCGGCTGGGTAGGTGACGGCCGAGGGGAAGTCCACAGCCCATCTCCTCTATAGCTATCAGGTAGCTCCACCGGGCATCAGTCAAGCGGCTAGGTCTCAATGAGAAAACAATTAGAGAGCAAAGAGGAGGGATAAATGGAGCATAAAGGAGAAAGTGGGTGGAGTAAAGGGGTAGGAGGGAGAGTAGGCCGGAGAGACGAAGTAAGGTCTGCCCAATGTCCGGCTGGGTAGGTGACAGCCGAAGGGGTAGTCCACAGCCCATCTCCTCTATAGCTATCAAGTAGCTCCACCGGGCATCGGCCAAAAAGCTAGGTCTCAAGGAGATCACCGTGCACGGGGGCATCCTGCACACGTGCGCGTGAAGGCGAATGAAGAAGACAAGGCTGCGAGGAGCGAGCGCTATCGCAAAGCAGCGTCCCGCGAGTGGTAAAGACACGCCGTGCGCGTGCCCATGTTCTGTCTGGGACCAAGCTGATAGACACGCCGTGAGCATGCACATCGGCTGTCTGGGAAAGTGCACATCTCCTGTCCCCCTTCCAAACTCAAGTCGACGACAATAGAGCTCACTAGCGAGCAGCTTCGCTGCGTCGCTAGGCGAGACCTAAAAACTGCCGGTGCTCAGCACCGGTGAGACCCGGCCCACTTAAAGCCCTGCACATGATGGCAAAATCAGTTTTCAGGTTTGTGAACAATACGGGTAGAGTAAAGGATACAACATCAAAACAAAAGCCCTGCTTGAGATGGTTTGAAACATCAAGCTTCTGCTTCTGCTCTCCATTGTTAAAATATGTGATTAAAGAACACTCATTGTAAGTAGTTATATTTATTGAGCATGTGCATTATCACTAATGAGAGCATGTTAATAGTTTACAAGTATGCAGAGAAAATATTGCATCAAAATATTACTAACAAGTCAGTATGGGCTCTGGGAAAAAAGTATATCAGTGGGCATCAGGAAATTGAGGGTTATAATGAGCATGTCAGCTGTATATGGCATGCAAAGGAAGCCCGGCTGTTTGCTGTCTGGGATTCGTAGTTCTGATTTTAGAGTGACAACAAATTTCCAGAAATGAAAGGAGAAAGCTGGACTGGACGAGCTACTCACACATAGACCTGAGGAACTTGTGATCTCTGAGTATATGTTCTTTAGAAGCATTGCAGCTGTTTTAAAGCTGATGGTAGACCCTTATATTGCATAGAAATGGGTAATTTCTGAAATCTATCTCACTAAATGAACATAACCGGCTTGTTCTAATTGTCCTAAAGTGTCACTCAAAGTGTTGCACATATAAAATTGAAATGTCACAAATAGCATATTGTAAACATGAAAAAGTCTTCTTAAGCAATCAGTGAGCTTGGCAGTTGTCTTAATATTGATTGAAAACATCGATAAATGTAAGTTAATCTATTTACACTAAAATTTTCATCATTTGTTTCAGGGATATAGAATTCTTAGATGTGGACTGAAATTCAAATGTGAATGTGAGGATTTAATCTGGGGAGTACTCTGAATAATGTGTAATTCTTGCATTCATTCATGCATACAGGAAAAACAAAAAAAGACCAGAATAGAACACTTAACTCAAGGTTGCTATGTATTGGATTCAGGCTTTGAAAGAGTTCATGGCTTGGCATTTTTTGACATATATGCAATTTTAAAGTGCAGTTTAGAACCAATCACACGCAGGGATCCAGGTGCATCCATAGTGCACAGCTGCACGGTGGAAGATGCCTCTTAGGAATGTTTCTCAGGATTGTTTTTGTGCAGGAAGGTGGCCCTTCCTGCATAAACACAATCCTGCATTGTATGCAGGCACTCTGGCAGTACAGTGCCAAGGTGCCTGCATTGGTGCTAGGCACCACACTGTGCACCAGCGTAAGAAGAGAGAAATCTTTGCAAATATAGAGCATTTCTGCTCTCTCCCTTTCACACAAAGCAGCGCAGCACAGCAATTTGCTTGCTGCGCAGCGCTGCATTGCATGAAAGATAAGCAAATATGCCCTTGTGTGTCATACATAGATATACCACAAGATTTCATGGCTGCATTATAACTATGTAATGCATAACTACTGTGTATAAAACATGGCCTGCGTCATAATTCTGCACAATGAGTAGCATACGTGGTGCATACATGCATAACACTGGCAGATTTCTTCTCCATATCATGTTTTACACACAAGAGTTGTTCACAGAGCAGATGGACCGCAATAATGAATGGTGCTGGGTGCTGCCTACAGTGGTGCACATAGGGATAGTATACAGCTGCTCACTTTGAGCATTACTCGCATGCACCAATCATGCTCTATTTGGCTGTGGACTGTGCAATCTGTGTGCCCCATAGATGCACCAACAGTGCTTGGTTACTTGGGATGCACCGTGTGCATGAGTTCACCTGCAGTGTACAAATAGGTGGAACCCAAAATCAGGCTACAAACTGCTTATATATTCTTCGCAGGAGCCATCAGAACTTCTCTACCTACTGAACTCCAAAACCAATGATAAATTGTCTGCACAGGGCTTCATAGTCTGCAGAAGGAAAATAAACCTGTCATGTTTTTTCAATCGTCCTAATTCCCCAAAAGGGCAGCACAGCAGAGTGCAGAGTTTGAGAGGCTGCCTGGAGCCATTCCAGGAGACATTTTAGAGTTAAAAAATGGCTTTATTCGTGTTTAGTGAGCATTTGACCTTTCTACCGAGATTGATACAATAAGACAAGTTAGTGGAAAATGCAGACGGGGTAAATGGACAGGTCACACTAACTTTTTAAAACAAATATTCTAAGAGTGAAGCAAGCTGGGGTTGTGTATGATGTCATTTGAAATCGAGAGGTGGAAAACAACCACTGTGATTGACAGTTACCCAGCTTTAATTTAGTGTCATCGCCCATAAAAACCTCTTGCTCTCTTCAGATTAGCATGGGTAAAAGGGGCATGCGAATGCCATTCACAAGAATGCCTCACCTCCTCTCTGAACCCTCCCCTTAACTTACCCATCATCCTACCAACTCCCATCCACCACTGGCAAGACCCTCTCCTCATTCTTCTCTACAATATAAACAAACATTGGTAAATGCAATAGGTTTCGCCTATGTGAATAATAATACGTTTTTTATTGTTGTAAGTTTTTGCTTGGTGAGCAGTTGTGCGATATAAGCCTTCTTGACCAGCAGAGTTACCAAGGAAATCATGTCCCTCCTACTTCCTGCCTCTATGACCCAGTGCTCAAGTGGCAGACGGAGCTCTGGGTCAAAGGTTACTGTTGGCAGAGTCAGCAGAGATTCAACTAAAAGAAACCAAGCAGTTAAAATACCTTTAAATAACCTCTACATACCTTATAGCTGAGAGAGCACTGGTTTTACAGATTCAGCATGCTCAAGGCAGTTAGGAACTTTTAGCCATGCTACCCCGTACCACATATATAACACGTTAACATAGCAGTGCACAAGCATAGGCTTGTGCTCTTGGGTAATATACTTATCATGATGGAGAGGGGCTTTCTCCTCCAGTTAATTACTGAGGAGCAATGGTGCAACCAGGGACCATTCCCTCTTAAACTACTCATCCACGTATTAACTTGAGCAAAGTACATCAGGACTTTGAACTCATTCTAGAGCAGTGATACTCAAAGTACGGCCTGGGGGCGGCATGCGGCCCTCCTGACCTTTACATGCAGCCCTCTGATCAACAGCAGCACTAGGGTTGCTGTTTACTCGACTCTCAACTCAGCACTAACATTAAAATGATGTTAAATATACAGGCAAGCCTTTATTTAAAGGTTAATTGAAGGTAAAGAAAGGAAGTAACTAGGTTATCCTGCACCACTAAACTTTAAGAACACCTTCATTTTCAAAGCCATCTTGCAGCAAAAGTGTAAAAATATGTCAAGGTTTTTTCAAAAGTTCAAAAAGTGAATTTCATAAACATGCAGAACCATTTCACCTTAGTATATCAGCTTATATCAGTGCATTAAGAAGTATTTTTAAGTGATAGTTTTCAAATATTAATTAAGAAACAGACCTTCTTCCCTCCACACTGATAGCAATCCCAATAGTGAACTAAGAGGTACGTCAGTTGCTATGTGTACTCTTAGGGTGGCCTAGGTTCCTAATATACATGAACAACATTATAGTTTATTAAATCAAACACAGGAGAAGGTTTTGTGCAGTGCACATCCTAGAGTCACGTATTACAAGGTCCTCTTATATGTGATAATAAAAGAAAAAGGAGGGAAAGTGAAATTAAACAATTGCCTAGGATCACACAATTTAGTAAAGTGGGGAAGCAGGGATTATTACAAGGTTTTCTGGTTTCACAATGTGCAATTCAGCCACTAGACGTATATGCTTCACTTCCCCTATACCCACCTTACCACGCGCCTCCCCCCCGTGGATCGCCAGCCTGCTAGCACTGATACTGCCCTCGGACACATCATAGACCAAACTTTGCGGCCCTTGGGAAAATGTATGTGAGTACCCATGTTCTAGAGTATATGTAGAGATTAATTAAAAAGCCTGGCAGCAAAGCTAAAAGATGTGAAATAATTCAACAAGCAACCAAATTAATTAAAAGAAAGTTCAGATAGTATAGTATTAAAGTAAAAACTGCTGTAGATGCTCCAGATGTTACAAGCACTCCAGGAGCATCAGCACACACAGGATACATGAAATACCTAACACCTGAAGTTCCATAAACTGCAGAAACACACATACAAGCACCATATGCATTGAAAAGTCAGGTGTGTGAGTAGGTGACTTGCATACTATGAAAATAATATAAATAAATTAATAGGGAGAGCCGAGCCAAGGAACTAGGTCAGATCTTAAAGCCCATGCAGGAGCCGAGCCTGGAAATTTTGGTCTATGATTTACATGACAAACATCACGTAAAATATGATAAAGTAATATGGTCCATAATTTCATTTGAGTGGTCAATTAAGATAATCCCTATTGACTCTTGTGACCTCTTAGCTCTTAGCCTGAAACCCAAGTCTGGCATTCCATAGCTGTTGATTAATATCTGCAACAGGTCGGCCCCTTTTAACAAACCCTCACAGTGTCTTAGAATCTCTAATGCATTTCTGAAAGCCTTTGCCCTTGGCCATAACGTGATCATAGCAGGAGATTTTAATGCATCCTTCGAACCCTATACTCCATTCTTGGAATTGGTTAAGGACGAGGATGAATCTGGAAGGATACCCAGACTTTGCGTCCAAAGGAAACCACCTAAAATGAGTTCTGCTGCCTCCAGATTATTGATATATTGGTCTCTTTTGGTCTGAGGCCATGCAATGGTCGCTTTCTGTCAGATTTTGATGCAAAGACAACATTCAGGCAGGGTGAATATAGGAGCCACATAGATTCCATCCTTTTGGATGTTCGGGTATGGCATGAAATAAAAGACATGACAGTACTTGATCGCCATAATAGCGATCACTTTCCTATTGCATTAGTCTGGGATAAGCCACAGATAAGGGAAAGGCAAAGTTTACTCCCTCCTGCACCATACAATGCCGTGATGATTAGTAATAACAAACACAAGGTGAAATGGGGGTTCTTTCAAGATCTAATGAGGCCATAACCAAAATCTATAAGTTTTTATTAGAAGAACTGCAAACCTTTGTGTGCCATGTTTTAAACCCTACTCAGATCACAACAATGCACAGTAATTTATTTTCAAAAATGTACAACCTGTTTGTAAAGGATTGCGAAAATGGAAGGGGATTCCGGAGACTAGGAGTTAAGGAGTGGTTCAACGAATCATGTAAAATCACTAAGAAGACCCTCGTAGATGCCCTAAAGAGTAACTAAAGAGCACTCTTTATTGAGTCTAGAAGGGGATATACCAGGGCTATTAAAACCAGTAAAGCCCACTGGGAGGCCAGCATATGGGATGATTTATTAGAGGTGGTTAGGCATAGAGGCAACAAGCGCTTCTGGCAGTTAGTTACACATGACGGTCATAGAGACTTATCCCACCCAGACTACCATATCCCCCCAGAAGCTTGGATAAACCACTTCTCGACACTCTATGAGGAGGCAAGATTGGGAAATGGGATATAAGAGACCTTGCCAGTCCTTACTACAGATTCTCCTAGAGAGGAGGTCAATTTATTCACTCTAAATGAAACTTTAGCTGCAATACAGGCCCAGAAATCCAGCAAAGCCCCTCTTTTGGATAGAATCCCATCACATTTTTTCCAGAATGAACCCCAGATCTGGGGACCCTACATAAATTCCTTGTCAAACGCATTGATGGCTGGAGCACTGATCCAGAGGTCTTGCAAAGGAGCTGAAATAATCCCTATTTATAAAAAGGGTAATAAATCTACACTGGGAAATTACAGACCAATAAATCTGATTGATAATATCAAGAAAGTCTACAGCATGCAAATCTTATCTAGGCTATGGGACCGGATTTCCCAAGCCAAAGTGTCATCTCACTTACAAGCAGGATTTAGATCCAACATTAGCAGCATAGATCAGATTGTCCAATTTCTATCCATTAAGTGGAAGGTAGTAGACGTTGATAGGGGGTTGCTGTATGTTGCCTTTGTGGATCTGTGAGCTGCATTCCATCTTGTCCCTAGGGCAAAACTTTGGGTGGCTCTGTACAAGATCTGGATCCCGCCCGACTACTGTCCCGGATACAGGCATTATACACGGAAACGTTTTCGATGGTTAGGTGGGGCCCTGTAAGGGAATTGACGGAAGACATTCCAATCAGGAGAGGTGTTAGACAAGGGTGTATTTTGGCCCCCACACTTTTTCTCCTGTACATAAATGGCTGCATCCCCTTTCTCTTAAACTGTGAAAATTACTCCCTGAAGGTGATGGATTATAAAATACCGTGTCGCCTTTTTGCAGATGACACTTTGTTACTATCAAAGACTCCTCGTGGTCTATCTATTCTTTTGGACAAATGTAATACTTTTTATTTAGACCACAGCTTGGAAATTAACAACAAAAAAAACAAGTACATGGTCTTTGGTAACAGTTGAAATGTGCACTCATCAATTGCCGATCCGCCAGCAAACATGCTCCTGACATTTATGACCTCATCCTCGCGAATTATCTAAACATGATCGTCCTTACCGAAACATGGCTAAATAACTCTTCCTCTCCCATCCTAGACCTACTGGTACCTCCTAGTCACGACTTAATCCGCCTAGTCAGAAACGTGAATCCCGGCGGCGGGCTAGCCTGCATTTATCGAAACACAATCTCAGTCAATCAAGCAGATTCCATCTCTTTATCCTCCTGCGAATATCTCTGTATCAACATCGCTGATGACAAGCGCATCGCCAGCAAACTTCATATAATTTACCACCCCTCTGGTGATAATATGATGTTCATAGATGAGATAATGGAAATCATTACATCCAATGACAACCCACAAGTACCACAGATTTTCCTGGGCGACTTCAATCTCCACTGGAATAATTCAAACGATCATGGTGTAAGCTGTCTTAAATCTTTTCTGTCAGATCAGAATCTGTCCCAATTCTGTAACAGTTCAACACACAACAAGGGAGAAACATTAGACCTCATCATAGCAAAAACGGACACTGTATCACTAGAATCCATCACCCCATGTGACCGGACAGACCATTACAGCATTGTCTTCTCTATCAACACTGAGGTAGCTCCAAAAAAGGGCCAACCCACAAAAACAAAACAATGGAAAAGGAATATACAAAATATTAACCCCAAGGACCTGGTAAACCGATGCAACTCCGCCCTAATCCCCACGAAAGACATGGTTGACGTCCATGACCTCACAGTCTTTTATAACTCTACTATACTTGAAATTCTGGATTCCACAGCGCCCCTCCAAGAAAAAAACGTGTCCTCCAAAATCTCCAAACCATGGTTCAACGAGAACCTGAACTCTGATCGGCGCAAGCTAAGATCAGCTGAGCGACTATGGAAATCAGCACCCTCCACCGATCACCTACATCACCTTAGACTGCTGAGGAACTCATACAACAGAAAGATCCTAAAGACCAAGGCAGACTTTTTCAAAACCCAGCTAAACCAAGCCATTAACCGCCCCAAAAAACTATTCGAAATTGTCAAACAACAAGCGCGCAACACGCCTAAATCTCTGGAATGAAACGATGTGGCCACACCTAACTGCGATGAGCTGGCCAATTTCTTCCTAGAAAAGACTAAAGCCATTGAACTCGACATCCAATCTAAGAAGGCCATTCCACAACCCATTGCTCATGATACTAAATCTTACTCTCAGATCAAGGTCCATTTTAGTACCCCGACGGAAACCCCAAAAAACAATGCCTCTTGGCACTCCTTCTCGCCCATCCCGGAACAAAAAATCTATAACATTCTTCTAGCGATTAACCCCTCCAATCACTTCTCTGACCCCCTACCTCCTGTTTTATTCAAAATGATAAAAACCGCTATTCTACCCCTATGGGCAAAGATTGTAAACGCCTCTCTGAGACAAGGCTCCATACCGGACTGTCTTAAAGTAGGACAGGTCACACCTATACTAAAGAAATCCGACTCCCTCCCCTCAGATCTCAACAACTACCGCCCTATATCCAACATCCCCACTCTGGCGAAGCTGCTGAAAAAATGTGTACAATTACAATTATGTAACCACATTGAGAATTTCACCGTCCTAGACAAACACCAATCTGGCTTCCGTCAAGGTCACAGCACGGAATCTGCTCTCACCCACATAATGGATGACATACTAAAAATGCTAGATCACAACGAATCATGCCTATTGATACTTCTTGACTTATCCTCCGCTTTCGATACGGTCAAGCATGACAACCTACTGCCCCTACTGGAACAAAGGATGGGCCTTACTGGCCCAGTGCTACAATGGTTCACCTCCTTCCTTAAGAACAGAACACAAAGAATCAAGATGAAGCATTCACTCTCTCAACCCTCCATGGTCACCATAGGAGTTCCACAGGGTTCAGCACTCTCACCCATTCTTTTTAATTTATTCATGGAACCCCTGGCAAACGCACTAAACTTCGTGAACATTCTATATCACCTGTATGCGGACGAGACCCAACTGTATATGAAAATCTCCTCACCAGAAGACTTCATCTCCCTCAACGCTATTCTACAGAACACTCAAAGCTGGCTCACCGGCAACCACCTCATGCTCAACACCAAAAAAACTGAATTCCTTCTCATCTCCCCACCCAATCACACACCCAAGATAGACGTATGGTTGAACCATCTAACCTCCTTTGACTGTGCTCCCCACATCATTGACTCCGCGAAATCCTTGGGAGTCACCATAGACAAACACCTGAACATGCAGGCACAAATCACTAATGCCACCAAGGGAGCCAATCACCAGATGAGTATACTAAGGAAACTTAAACCCTTTCTCCCACAGACCGACTTAAAAACGGCGGTACAAGCCCTAGTGTTACCAAGATTGAACTATGGAAGGTCCACTCTATGCGGTCTCCCCAAATACAAGCTGGCCCCGCTGAGGGCATCGCTTAACGCTGCGGCCAGATTGGTCTCAGGAACTTAAAGAAATAACCACATTTCTCTGACCATGAAAGCTCTGAACTGGCTACCCTACGAGGCAAGAATACACCTAAAGATCGCCTGTATGACACATAAAGCCCTACATAGCAATACCTCCAGTTACTTAGCACTGAAGCTAGAGCGATCGGGAGGATGCAGACAATTGCGAAGTGCGAGCTCACTACTACTGAAACCTCAATCCTTCCATAAAAAGAGAACTGGTTGCAGAGCTTTCTCCGGGATCGCACCGAAGATTTGGAACTCCCTACCTCCAATGATACGTGGAATCCCCTCATTTACCTCCTTCAAAAAAGAAGTAAAAATACTTCTAATGAACAAATTCACTTCCTAAGCCTTTAATTCTAAGTTGAATACTAGTCACTTATGCTATCCATTTATTACTGTCTACCTCTTTTGTATTGAATGACGATTATCGAATATACGTATACTTCCTCAACCTCCTAATGTTTAATAGCTGTGTATTTTGAAGCACTCTGATTCCCTCGTGGATCATTCTTTATTACCTTCTAGTCAACTATGCTATTCATATATTACATTCTATCTCTATTGTACTGAACGGCGAATACCGAATGTATGTTTACTACCTCAACCATCTAACGTTTAATAACTGTATATTGTAAAGCGCTCTGATACCCCCGTGGGTCATGTTCGCGCTATATAAAACTTTATAAATAAATAAACAGGAGGAAAACACCCAAGAGTAAGGTATTCTTATGGGAGAGACACTGGATCAGGTACATGAATTTGACTATTTGGGCGCAAGACTGGAAGATTCCCATAGATGGGTAGCACAGGTACAGAAAAGTGTCATGACTTCAAAGCAAAGAAATGGGTCTATCTTAAGATTTGCCAATAGATCACCCACTTTCACTATCTCCCTCCTTTGGAAATATATAAATTTCAAGCCTGTTGTGGGGCTATGTATGGGGTAGATTTATGGGGGCACTGTAATCCTAACACCCTTGACAAAGCTGAAGATGCCTGTATTAAGACCCTCTTGAACCTCTCCACCAGTGCACAGACTCTGCCAATTTAGATTCCACCTAAACCTAAGATCGATTTCTGACATTGCTATGTTGAGACCTATCCAATATTGGCTATGACTCTGGACCAATGAGGATCTAGGTCCCTATAGGGATTGTATCAGAATCATACTAGATGACCACCATGTTGGGAAAATCCCCTGGCTTGCCCATATTAAAAATTGGTTATTTAAGTTAGGTCTGGAAGGTTTCAGGCTGCAGCCCTTTGCATTACCCACAGGTGCTCGGGAGCAGTTAAAAAAGTCCTTCTGGAATTATGTATTAGGCGTGAAACTTTCTGCTGTTTATCCTGGTCCCCTGGTAGATTCCTTCTTGATGTTCAAATGTGAATCTGAGTATGAGCAATACCTGATTATGGTTATCAACCCTGCTGCACATGCACTTTATGTTAAATTCAGATTGGGCATATTACCATTGGCTACTTTTTTTCTGGATGAAAAAAGGAGACATATGAAATCTGTGTCCGATGGGTTGTGAAGTTCCAGAGAATATTGAACACGTGCTATTTTTTTGTAAGGTCTATGCTAAACAACGTACACGTTGGAATATTACCCTCTGTAAACTTCTTGGGTTTAGGGCCCGCCATACAGCTCTTAGAATATGTAAAACCAACATCAAAGACTGTGTGGTATATTCATTTGCTAGATACCTGTCTGCAATATGGTACATTAGGTCAAATGCTTTTTAAAATAGCACTTTCATGTATACTTAATATACCGCCTCAATTGTATTTATGATTGGTTTTGTACTCTTTTATCTAGGAGTTCACTTGTCCTCTTTGTAAATCATTTTAGCTTTAGGATGTTTTATCTGAATTTCTTTTATCATTTTTACTATAATATTATGGATCTTAAAAAATTTATGATGAGATTTGTATTATTGGACCAAAATTTCCAACACATCATACTTTTACTTAGAAATAGTTTTGCACAATGAATTTGCACGTTTTATTATATTTCTATTTTAAATATTTATGCTGTACTTTTTTTTTCCGCACGTGGCAGCTTTGACTTTAAAACATTACATTGTAGCAGCGCACTGATAAGTACTTTATAAAAAGTGATCATTTTTAAACATGAACCTTTAATGAATAAGAGACAAGGCAATTGTCATGTAAATCCTGTACTGGCCCAGATTATTACACAGTAATATTCATTATGTTAAGAGTTTGTTTTTACATATTTGTGCTCCTTTTGGCTGTTTCTATGCAGCAGAAACTTGACCCGAAGGTATTGGAGCGCTTTACATTAGCACGCTTTACATTACACAAGGTCATGTGCATTGGTTATAGGGATCAGGAAGCGAAGTGATTTGCCCAAAATCACAGGATATTAAACCAACAGCAGGTCCAAAGTGGACAGGTCTGTTCGTAACGCCACATCCAGAGGACTGGGGAGGCCAGCAGGCAGAAGCCACATGAAAGCTCGGCTCGTTATGGGCTGGAGTTTTCCACAGGACCTCAAGCCGAGCCAGCGCCAGGCTTCAGGCACTAGCCTAGCTCGAGCTTTCAGTGGCTCGCCCACCTCTAAGATGAAAAGAGATGGGCTCCAGGAGACAGGACGAAGACAGGAAGAGAGCTAAGTTTCGAATTAAAAGAGGAGCAGGGCCCTAATGCGGAGCCCCTAATCACTTGCTTAGCCAGGGCCCCTCTACCTGGTGCTGCCGGACACCCCAAACAGGTGACAGAAGAGAGTGGAGTTCAGTTCTAAAAGAAGAGAAGAAGGGAGAGTTGAATGAGGGGAGTGAAAGAAAACATGAAAAAGGGAAGAGAAGGAGTAACCACAGCCTAAATGAAAAGAGAAAGATAAATAGATAGGGGGAGAAGGGAATGAAGGGGGATTAAAGAAGAGAATGAGCAGGAAAAAGCGAGACCAAACGGAGAGAGAACACGAAAGGAAAGGAGACAGTAGATAACAAAGAGAAAAGGGAAGCAACAACATAAAGAAGGCAGAGGGGTAATAGAGTGCAGCAAGTGAGTGAGGAGCGAGGATCAACAGAAAATACAAATAGAAATGAGATACTATAAAATGATAACCACATAGGCTAGAGAAAGGAGAACAGATAGAAGATTGCGGCAGTTGGGTGAAAGAAGGGAGAAAAGATGTAAACGGGTGAGAGAAGATGAGTGCAAGGAGAGAAAAAAGGCCACGTGTAGAGAAAGAAGCGTTAGATGGGATAGAAGGGAGTAGGAAAATGGATGAAAATGTGCGATGTTAGGAAGAGAAGGGGGCAAAGAATTCAATCAGTGTAAAGAAGAAGGACATGCAGATACTGAGTTGCAGACACAGAGACACACAAGGAAGACTGCACACGTGTATACAGACGCACTCTTTGACAGCCAGAGAGATGCACTCACAGACTGATATCCATAGCGAAAGAAACACACACAGACAAGCACACAGAAACTTATAGAGATGCAGACGTCAGGTGCACAAAAGTAGTACAGATACACATGTGGACAGTGACCGACGTAAAGCTAACACATACGAAGACACAACAGGACGGGTACCAGAGACAGAGTGACAAAAACGGACTGAGTTACAAGACACAGAGGAGTATGCAGGGAATTAGATAAATGGGGTCCGTCACATGTTGAGATATAGTTTGAGACACATAGATACTCCGGTAGAGATACATGGTGCCACAAGCTGGGGCATAAACACAGACTGGCACATAGAGAGACACAAGTATACACAGACCGTACGTAGACAGCGCACAAAAATGTACACGCATAGTATACATGCACACACAGAGTGCACACACATTTAGAGTGCGCACACGCACACCACACATACATAGCTCATGCACACACAGGCAGAACAGAGACCAGAATCATGCACACAGTGTGCGTTGACAGAGCTGTGGCAGCGAACCAACTGTGTGAGGCAGAAGGGGGGCATGAGAGAGGAGAGAGCACAGCAAGGACACCCGTCAGACCCGGGATGCTGAGCACACAGGCTGACAGGGACAGAGCTTCTTTGCCCGCCTGCTGCCAGTGGCAGTAAACCTGGCATCCAACTTCTAAAGCCCAGTAAGAGGGCACCATGGACTGCCAAAGTGCCCACCATGGAGGTGTTTCAAATCCGCCCTGTACCATATCAGAGGAGCAAGGGCTGTCAGGAAGGACTGCTACAAGATTTGAGGAATGATCTGGTCCTCCTGTTTGAAATTCCCAGTGGGGCTCACCCCAGGAAGTGCTGACCCTCAGTGCTCGGCCACAGAAAATGACGCTCCCCCACGGGTGCTCGGAAAATGGGAGCTCTTGCGCCTCTAGCGGTTGTCTTTCACAACAAAGGCAGGCTCACTCTTGGGGATGCAATCCTGCGCTTGTTCTACTTTTGTGGAGATGGTTGTCATTGAAGTGGTGTGTGGGATGGGGAGGAGCGACATGAGGGACAGAGACGAACTGTACAGAGCAATGCACTTGGCAGAAAGTAAAAAAACAAGCAAGCTTATAAAAAAAGTCCCACAAAGCGTATGAAAACAGTACTTGGGCCACGGGAGACTGATAAGACAAAAACACGATGAAATAGTATGCTACAGCCAATAGACACGGAGGAAAAGTGGCAAGCACAGGAACCAATGAAAAGCAAGTGGGCGGGATGTAAGCCCCGTTTATGAATTATACTAACAATAGATTTCACAAGCACAGCGCAAGCACTGTGTAGGCAAAACCTAAAAAAAGACCTAGTGCCCCGCCTCCCTACCACACCAACCTTTAAGAATGTTCTCCCCTCCCCCGAAGATACGTGCTTTGCTCTCACAATGAGACTAAAGAGCCAATGTTTTCTGTGTAGAAGTCTTCCATTTTTCAATGCCTCAGACCTCTGCTGAGCATACAAACTTGTGTGCACGTGCACTGGCAGGTCTTTATTTTTACTCTCCATAACATGAAGAGTATTCAAAGGCTTCCGAAAGTCCACTCTCACCAAACATGTGAGAACTGGAGTTAGAAGAGTAAATCATACTCTCCTCTGCTGGAACATTTGAGGATATTTTTTTTATATGTTTTCCAAGTTTCAGGAGAAGCATGCAAATACCAGTGCTTCGGAGGCACAAACAGACAGGGGAGCTTCAATAGTTATAACTCGAGTGCTGCACTGACAGTGCCTCTATGAGAGCTTTTCCTCAGAGTATGCTACTTTTCTTTTTTTTGGGAGAGGAGAACGAGCACCAGCAAGGCTTTAGTGTTGATTTTGGTGCCTATTAGAGGACTGAATGTACGCCAAAGACTTTTCAAGTTACTACCAGCAATGCCCATCAGTAGTGTGGGAAAGATCACTAAAACAAGCTTTGGGGCATGGTGCCAAGTGATCAAATCAATTGGTTTCAAAATGTTGTTTTAGAAATTATGTGCAAGGCTTGTATGTCTCATTCCGAATTCCACGCAAAATTCCAGATGTGATAATAGTTTTTACAATTCTTATTCTTGGATTTATGTTTTTACGCATGCAAACAAGTTTCTAAACAAAAAGCAACCTATACTGTGTTTGACTGGTGGCTAGGTGTAATATTGACTTCACTGCAGGGGTGTTTGTTTTACCTATTTGGGGCAGGTTTGAATCCTGGTGAACCCATTTATGGTGAATGTAACCTTACTGGGTCGATAAAATGTGTACTGCCAAGATGAGTAACAATAAACGTAATATCTGTCAATACTGCCAAGCGACCCCTTTTGGGGTGAACATATGCCCTATAATTATGCCTGTTAAATAACACCATCAGTACATATTTTCCAATTATATCTGCACTATGCTACTACCAAGATTTCTGTCTTGTGGGATAACATTAAATCTGTGTTAATTGCAAAACTGCTTAAATATAATGAGTATGTGTTGACTCCACTTACAGTCAACTGATAAAATTTACCAATGACTCTAAGGACTACTGAAGAGGTAGCCAGTTAAAACTTGAGGCTGTAGTGCTTGATTTGTGCAGGTCGTTGAAGTTGGTTGGTTTTGGGGACTTATACATCAACAGACTTCAACCCCAAAAAAAAGAAAGAGGAAGATGTGAAAGATCTAAAGAAGGTTAGACATATACACATTAGAGAATTATACCTTTTGATGTTTCCAATTTTCCTAATGTTCATTTTTGTAAATAGTGATTTGCGCTTTTGCTGTTAAAATCTGAAGGCTGCAGGTTTGAATTTCAGTGGGAATAATGACAGTACATAAGATGCCTTTGTGGAAGTAATTTGATTGGACATGTATATGCGTTAAGAGTTGTTAACAGTTAGCTTCTGGGATCTGTTTAACAAAGCCAGGTACCTCCTGCTTTGCATGAACAATAGAGTGCACTATGCTTAGGCTTCCTACATATGCTTGTTTGAGGGATTCGAGTTACCTATGTGTTATATTGGTTTTCTTTATGGGTCTGTGATTGTTGAATATTGTTAAGTCTTCCAGCGTTTTGAGAGTCACATCGTATTGTGTTTCAGTTTGCCAGAGCAAGAATTACCTACATCCATCTGATGATGGCCCACTCATGGGATCTAAGCAATAGCCAGGGCAGTCAACTGTTGAATTGGGCACTGGGTAACACTGCCAGCTATAATTATCATTTGACTGAGTAAATAACCTTCTCTGGAGGAACTGTGTTTTAGCTGTGTGTTGTAAATTTGGTGTAACTTTTTTGATCAGATTGTGGTCACACTTGGGCTAAAAGGTCTGATCTAAGAGGTCTAATTTTCTTTTTGCTGTTCAGTCTCCTAGTACCAAGTGGAAACATGGATTGTTATTGTTAGATTAATCACCGGTAATGTTAATTACTTCAGTTCCAAGTCTTCTATCCCCACCTCTAACCAATCTTAGATTTACTTGAGATTTAAATCGGGAGTAATGGAAATTACTGGTAATCACAGTAAGTAGCCAGACAATTACTTCATTATCCGTCTTCCTCATTCCTGTCCTTACACCAGTTGAGGTGACAAAAACACCTGGGCTCCACACGTAACAACACCACGATGTGAGATAGGAAAGCCCTGCTACAAAGAGGAATGCACCCACAACAGCATATAGAATCTGGCAATTCAAGAGCAAACAACACCTAGATCTTCCTTTCCAAGATAAAACCCAGGCTAAAGGGAGTTATGACCAACTGATAATGCTGTGCAAAAATATTCTGAGTGGATCAAGCACCCATCAAGTGCACCTCATCCACATGGCCTCTTCTTATCTCCACAGTCATACCCATGGTGGACTGACTCTCAGCCCCTGGAGAGAGGGGAACCTTTTGACCTCATAAGCCTTTTTATGAGGCCATTGCCCACCAATCACACAGGCTGACTGTTACCTGGCTGCTTTGCACCCAGTCTTGCGCTTCGAAATTTAATTAGAGCTGGTGTACATTCTGGCCTTAGCTTCCACACTACTAGGGCAGTGATTCTGACGATCCTCAAAATCTATTCCAGTCAACATAGACATAGAGCAGCTTATTTAAAAGGGGTGGAATACAAATGTATTTGTGCAAAAATCAAGTAATCGTTTACTTAAAATATTCTGTCTAGGGGTATGATGTTCAAATTAAACAATAAATAGCATAAGACGAAACTCAAATACAAAGGCTACTTAACTGTGTTCTCTAGTGGGGCATAACGGTTACATTATCTTGGGATTGGCCACAGTGAACTTTGAAGAAGATACTCCACACACTTGTACACAGTTTCAAATCTGTTTTTAAGAGTACTGCATGCCACATCATAAAGTGGCCTCTCAAAAGTACAGAAACAGTAGTATTCTGAATTCAACAAACAGATAAATGAGTTTAAAACGAATAGAATGCCAACAATGGTGCACTGGGCTTTGACAGACAACATGAGCATGGGTAAAGTCTATACAAAATAAAAAATGTGATGGTAAGTGTAAAATATTAAAGCCAATACCTTATTTTGGTAACAATTATACAGATTCACTGTAGAGCAATTTCAGTTTAAACAAACAGTAAAGATATTAGAAAAAACATGATGAATACACTCAATGTTTTAAACTTTAAATAACAAATCTTCACTATTAGCTCCCCAAATGGTTTTCAGCTATAAACACAGGCATCTTGCTCATAGAAATTCATCGGAAAATCCGTATTTCAATTCAAAACATTAATGAAAGAGGGCAGGAAGAATCCAATTTGATTGATTAACTTTATTGGTCCTGCATCAATGGATCTGACCTGAAGGAATCTGAGCTATGTTCTTTCCTGGGGTGAAAGCCACAGTTCTGAGCTGGATGCAACTAAAGAGCCACAGGAGTTTCCATCTGCTCACCCATTGATAAACCGGTGTCATGGAATGACCTCACAAAACCAGGAGTTGCTAGTCTCCAAAACGAGCTCTTCGATTCAAGTTCTCAGTTGTGTTTAAAGTGCAGGTAAAAGTTTATCCCACTTAGGTTTGAGTTAAAATTGCTGTTTTAAATGTTTTAAATCAGAAGCCTTCAAACCAGGAGATGCCAATCCTTCAGAAAGAGTTTTTCTGTTAATGCCTTCAGCCCATGCTGAGGTACAGTATGGAGTGGATCTGTTATGTGTAAGAGTTCTTCTGTCTGTCTGCGTTCCACTATTTATGTGGTATGTTACTCCTTTTACATAGTGATCTGGCCCTTAAAATTGCCTAAACTACGACCAAACATGGTTTAGCCCTGAAACACATGCAAAGTTCCTGTTGTGTGATGAAGCTGTTTACAAAAATATATTAATATAGACATGATATTCCTAACCTCCATCTCAATTTTGCCCTCCGAAATAATAGAAGTTAACGTTCGCTGTGTAACTGCTAACATACTTTTCCTCTTGTCATTTTCACCTTCAGCCATTAGCGTTTCTGACAGATTTCTAACTTTCCCAATATCTAACAATTTTAAGTTAGATAATCAAATATTGAAATTTCACGACTACTTAATGTTTGAATTCCCAGTACTCACAGAATGCAGATATCGATCTCTTGGTCACAAAGCATGTCAGGAAGTTCTATGATGTCTACAATGAATGATCATGAGTAAACATACATACATTTCGGATTCTTATGATGATGTCTGATTGTCTAATAGGATATATATTAATTTATAATCTTCTCTAAGTATGATACCAATGGTAATCTCATCCTCCTGGTTATACTCTTCTTTGTTAGTGACAGGCCGGGTGATATGGATGGAGAGGCAATATAAAGAACCATGCCAAGGCGGTCACTAACAAAGAAGAGTCTACATGAAATGCACAAAGGACATCCATTCTAAATTCAAAAGAAATTACTGTACTGGATATGTACCCTGGAGCGCTCCTTCCTTAAGCGGGAAAATTAGATTATCATTGGTATCTAACTTCGAGAAGATTATAAGTGGTATACTCCCTTAATGGACAGCAAAAAATATCCAATTGTAATAACTAGGAGACCTAAAAAGATGTTGCCCTACTAGACACATGCGTTGCAGCTGTGTTTGAAAAAACTGTGGCCCTGAAGAGGGGGCGTGTTATTCCATTCCCAGCACTGAAATGTGCGTAACCATATTTATTATTTGTTTGATATTATCAACAGCAAAGTTGTGATCATATTGTTTCATACCACCTACAGCAATCAAATATTCACACATTGTATATCTGTCTATGATGAGTTGTTTGGTATCTTTTGTATTCCAGCGAATTCATAAATAGATATGTGCCTTCGAAAATGTGGTCTGAATGAGATCTTTGGACTGTATGAGGTATGAATAAACTGGCTGCAGTAATGTTGGGATTTTAAGTAAAAGTAATTGATGATGATATTTATTATATTCAATAATAAAAAACGTATTAACTGAATACCTTAGTAGATAGAGCTAGCACACTGTTAGCACAATTGATAAAACCCCAAACGAACTCCACTCCCATACTGGCGATAAATAATACCCAGCGCACATTGATCACCTCCCAGGCTGAAATAAATAAAACCTTTCAGGAACACTACACGACTCTGTACACTGCCCCCTCCCAAGACATGACAGAAGCAACTACTTGTTTCCTTGAAGATGTTGAACTTTCCACTATCTCAGATTCAAATGTCGAGGAATTGGCCGCTCCGATCACTGCAGCAGAGATTTGTACGGCTATAAAGGCATTAGTCCGTAATAAGACACCGGGTTCGGACGGGCTCCCTATTGAATTTTATTCAACTTTTGCGGCAACCTTAATTCCCAAATTATTACAACTTTACACTACCTCCCTTACTGAAGGCTCGCTACCACCTACTACTAGAGAAGCATTGGTCACTTCCCTGCTGAAGCCGGATAAGACCCCGACGGAACTTACGTCCTATAGGCCCCTATCAATCCTTAATACTGAGTACAAAATACTTAGCAAAATCTTGGCATCTAGATTACTCCCCTTACTTCCCAAGTTAATACATACAGATCAATGTGGGTTTATACCCAAACGCTGCACCTCACTAAATATTCGCCGGCTGCATGCTCTGATGCATGCAGCTTCGACATCAGCGCCATTAGCTGGTTGTCTATCACTAGATATACGCCAAGCTTTTGATACCCTGAGTTGGCCGTATATGCTGGCTGTGTTGGCCAAATTTGGACTACCCCCTGAATACTGAAATTGGGTAAAATTGCTGTACACCAACCCTACGGCCCGTGCCAAGACTGGGACAACTATCTCGCCCGCATATCAAATATATTGTGGAACACGCCAGGGATGTCCCCTGTCGCCCTTATTGTTTGTACTAGCATTAGAGCCCCTAGCACAACACCTGCGTCACATTATGGTCCCATACGGTATTCCAATAGATGAGACCATTCACTCTGTATCGCTCTAAGCAGATGATATGCTGCTGTATTTTAAGGATTTGAACAAAGACATGCACGCGATAGCTGCCGTGTTTTCACGGTTCGGGGAAGTATCCGGATCATATCTTAACGCCTCCAAATCGGTAGCATATTCCTTTTACGAGACTTATAATGGTCCCTCTTTGCAATTTGGCCAAATGCAGGTTAAACTGGAACCCACAACTTTCAAATATCTAGGGATACACATCTACAGAACCAGTGCGGACACTATAGACGGAAATATGGTTAGAACTATTAATTCACTCCGGTCCCAGATCTCGTTTTGGAATACTTTGCCGCTAAAAGTGGCGGGCTGCTTGGCCGTGTCTAAAATGGTCATGCTGCCCAGACTCCTCTATCACTTTGTGAATCTCCCTGTTGTTCTCCGGGCATGGATTTTTAAAACGTTATAGATACCTTGTTATCATCTTTACTTTGGGGAACGGGGAGGCACAGGCTAGTGTTGGCCAAGATGCAGCTTACAAGTACTGCGGGCGGTATGGGGGCTCCTGACTTTAAGGCATATTGCATAGTCGGGCAACTGCAATTTCTAGCATATTGGTTAGCGGGCCATAACTTATTTAAAATAGGATATTCTCCTGACCGTTTGAGGCGCGGAACATTACAAGCTCTGTTATGTCCTGATGTTGAACGGATGAGAGATCCCCCCTTTCTCCTGCAGATAGCAATTCATTACTGGAAACAGGCACAAAAATATGCAAAAATTCCCTTCCCATATGCCCCGAATATCCCACTCTGTGGCCTCCCCACCAGACGTGGAATATTATCAATGGCTCGACTACGGAGTTGGACACAAGCCGGGACAGAGACGGTCGGTGACCTATTCTTAGATGGTAACCTGATGCCCCATAATGAATTTGTGCGTACTAATGCAGTGCCAGAAACCTTATTCCTCATGCATGCAGCAATTACGCAATTCATTCGGAAATTTTGGTTGGTGGATCAGAAAGAACCTCCCACCTTTCAATTGTTGAAGACCATTCACATAATGGGGCATGGATGCCACCTTGTTCGGTGGTTATACCGAGGGTTGCGGGAACATCTGAATGTTCCACTGCTGTCTCTTCGGCAAAAATGGGAGACGGTACTAGTAAGGGAATTGGAAGATAGAGAATGGGCCTTAGTGTTAGAACACCCTAGGCGGGTCTCCCGCAATTTCCAACTGAAAACAATACAGCTATTAATAGTACACAGAGCTTACCTCACCCCGATGGCAATACAGAAAATGTACCCCGCCGCCTCTCCTGACTGCCCACGATGTTCTAATCATAATGCTGATTTTATTCACATGTTATGGTCCTGTCCCATATTGGGGAGGTTTTGGTCGGAGGTTACTCAGAGCCTATCATTACTATCGGAGCGCTCACCTTGGGATACTATAGAGGCCTGCTTACTAGGCCTATTCCCTTTCCCCAAGAAGGCGACAGTACGCCGCTTTGCGGGATTAGCCCTGATGCTATCTAAAAGGTTGGAAATCCCGCACAGCACTGCGAGAAGGTAAATGGAGAGAGGAAGTTATTCGTTGGGCTGTGGCGGAAAGAGAAGAGCTTCAACGTGAGGAATATAGAGGGCTGAGAAAAAGACCAATCTCCCTAGACTGGGCACAACTGGTAGAGCAATTCAAAGCAGAAACGGTAGAGGAGGAGGAGGACACCCGGGATACATTGGGTGAACATATCGATTATGCCTGACTCCCAATATTCCAGTAACTCTGTCTTTGGTGGTTGTCTCCCTCCCTCCCAGTTCTCTTTCTTCTCCCCCCCCTCCCCCGCCTCCCCTCCCCCCCTCTCGTCTTGCCCTTCCCTATGATATCGGACATGATTACCCCGTAATACTATACACCTGTAAAGGGGTGATTGAACCATAGCGGCTAAAGGTTTTTTTTGTTTTTTTCTTCTTCTTTTTAACTGTTTGTGGGGTGGGTTATACAGTGGGAAGGGGGTGTTGGGAGGTTATAAAATTAAGAGTGTAACACACTGCTATCAATTATTGACTTGCAAACGTTTTGAGCATACATAACTACCATGAAGGTAAATTGAGACATACCAATGTAAAAGTAGTAGAGGATATCAGGGACTAGAACCTTGAGAAGTTATGCACACTGTGTTATAAAAAATGTAAAAAGAGTATCTTGAAATGTATAATGTACATGAAACACCCGCAAAGCTTAATAAAGTTTGTGTTAAAAAAAAAAAAAAACTGAATACCTTAGTATCTGCCAACACTGTGATTGAAATCTTGCCCACCAGCCAATGCTGATTTTTATCGCTGTTGCCAGCAAGTTATCTGGCCCTGCCACTCTTGACAAATTTAATTTTCCAATTATCCCTTTTGTAGACTTTTCGGATAAGTAGTGATGGGGCCAGATTCCGTGTGCTAAATTTAATCAGGAACCCCTGGCCGATGGTCTTTATTGCCTGCTAAAGAAGTGTAAAGGGGAAAAATACAAATGAACAATATACATTTTCTCTTCTCTATGACTAAAAGACCACAACCTCTCAAATTGTATATCTAGAATTTATTAAAATGCCAAAAATAACAGGATATAGACAAACCTCAATATCAGACTATAGAGGTATAGGAATATAATTACAGAACCAAATCTACGAAGATAGTTCATTCGGCACAAAAGACACAAAATAATGAATTCCAAAATGAGAACACAACTGAGTATAGACGCTGTGTCCAGTTCTTTCTTCATTTGTAGTTCAGAGATTTAAAAGAATAATCTGTCCCTAACCTATCCTTCAAGTGGCATCCCTACCTAACTCTCCAATCAAATTCCCCTGTAAAGGTGTCAGTACGTGTTGACTTCCTAAGAAGTGCCCTCACGTTAAATGGGTCAAGTAGCATAAAGCTACGGAGCTCGCTCTAAGATGCTCCCTTTCCTCAGTCAAAAGCAGAAGTCCTGCCAAACTGTCCCTGTACCTAATACAAAAAGACACAAGTTACACCCCTAACAGATCATGTGTTGTTATTTCAAGAACGTCCCCTTTGAGTTACTTCCCGCAAATTCCAATTCATTGAGCTCTTCTCCAACGGCCTTGGCTCCCAAGTTCCACCAGGCACGGAAGGTGTCCTCCCTTGTTCAGTCTCTTCAAAGACATTCCTTTCCTCCCCAAGTGTCGTCCTAAATCTGAAATAACGAGGTCAAATTCCAGGACCTGTAGTAGGAGTGAAAAGAAACCTTCTATACACACATAAATTCTCTTTATCTTACAACTGAGGAGCAAACAAGGAGAATCGAAACTTACGAAAAGTAAAAGTTAGGCCTACAAGGTTAGCCAACATAAGAACACTTTTCAATATCTAATCACTGCACAAAACGCTATACATTTCGTTTACATAGTCTAATACATTTACATTACTTAATGTTCATGCTATGCATATATGTTTAGATAATGCCTCTAAATAAATGCACAATACTAATTCGATTCTGCATTATAACATTACAAATCTCGTTTATATGTCTTGTTACATTGATACAAATTCGTTCTAATAACACAATTTATAACATAATCATATCATACATATATGAGTGCAGATTACTCATGACTATAATGCACCCCTACAAAATTAAGAGCATTGAGCGCTCTATCAGTTGGATAAAACTTCCTCATCCAAAATAAAGCCTCCCCTACTAGGCTTTTCTTTTTCACTCATACAAATCTTTGAGAAATAATTTATCCTATCTTCTGGCACCATCGAAAGTGGGACATTTCTCACTTCCTGGGTCCCCATTTTGCACACTTTCCAGAAGTTCTTCATGTCCTTTGTTTCCAACACCACCAACATTTCATCCCAATTTGATTTGTATAGGATCTTTTTTTTTTTTTAAATTAAAGCAGCATAGTCCACCTAACTTTCCAATATATAAGTTTTCCAACTTTTACTACACATTTACTACACAACTGTCACTTTAATCACAGTCATGTAATCCAGGACACAGGCTGCAGTCACCAAATGGTGAGGACAAGAAAATGTCAGCTTTCTAAAAGTATACAAAAAAATGATGGATGGAATGCTTGAATTAATCTCAGCCAATTGTAATTACTTGGGGCCTCATCACAGACCATTGTTATTTTGCACACCAGGCCGCCTCAGTTTGGACCCAGTCCTGTGCAAATCAATCTTGACCCTGCTCCAGTGGGGACAGTCCAACCCGAACTGCCAAGCCAGTTCCTGCCTGAACTGGACCACAAGCAACATAGGGCTAGTTTCACCCCAGTTAGGGCTCATGAGCCAGGTATAGCTTGGTTCCAGTGACACAGTGTGGATGGGACCTACATCTGTGCCTTTCCATCCCATTTAGGGCGACACACTAAAGTATACATAAAAGCGATGGATGGAATGCTTGAGATTATTTCAAGCATTCCATCCATCACTTTTTTGTATACTTTAGTGTGTCACCCTAAGTGGGACTGGTATGCCCTGACGTGGGTCCCATGTACTCTGCCTCACCATAGTGAAAAATACATTTAGGAGTTTTTCACTACCAGGACACTTAAAACTTAAAAGTACATGTCCAGATTTTTAAATGCAATGTACCCTGCCCTATGGGCTGTTTAGTGCCTACCCTCAGGGTGACTTATATGAATTGAAAAGAGAAGTTTAGGCCTGGCAAAAGGTATATTTTGCTAGGTCGAATATGCAGTTTAAAACTGTACACAATCTGCAATGGCAGTCCTGAGACACGTTTTAAAGGTCTACTTTAGTGGATTGCACAATAACTGCTACAGGGCCACTAGTAGCATTTAATTTAAGAGCCCTGGGTACCTGTTGTACCACTTTACTAGAGACTTAAAAGTAAATTAAATGTGCCAATTCTGTGCTGACCAATTTTAACCTGTTTAGAGGACTGAGCACTTTAGCAATGGTTAGCGGCGGTAAAGTGCACAGAGTTCTATGGCCAACAAATAAGAATTTCAGCACGCAAGGAGGGAGAACACAAAAGGTTTGAGGGAAGACCACCCTAAGGGCTGTCAAGGCTAACAAAAACCAATAGGCTGACAATACACAGCTTTGTTAAAAAAGTCTCCTCTGCTGCTGCCATCCAATGCCTGAAGCAACTCCTCCACCTCATCCAGACATTGGTGTCAAGAACCCATTTAAAGCTTCATCTGGCCAAGACAGAATCCCTGTTATTTATTCTTGAACAAAAAGCAAATCTAATCCAACTCTGGCTCAATAAATTGAACCTTGCCAACTTAGAACCCCAATTTTCACCCAACGCCAAGTCACTTGGATTCTCCCTGGGCACAGAAATCACCCTCAAGAAACACACTGCCAAATAAGTATTGGGAGCCTGGTACCAGCTCACTCTAATAAAGAAACTGAAACTGTTCCTCCCAAAAACAACTTCAAACCTCGTGTTCACGCCTCTTACTCTTTCTTCGTGATGTTGGCAGTACCCTGCTGCTGCCCAAGTACTCATACTCTGACTTCTGGATGTTGGAAAGCCCTACTCCCAGATTCCACTTTAGGGTATTTTACACTCTGCATAACCTCAATTTCACTATCACGCTGGAACTTCACATCTCCCCTTGACAGGCTGCACCAACTTCAAAATCAGCGGCATCATCTACAAAGCTGTCATGACTAGCAGCCCTGCATACCCAGCTGACAAGCCCAGAATCCTTGGTGGCTCTCGGCACACCTTCAGCCAGGACACCATCAGTTGGAGGCAAAGAAGTCCAAAAGAGGAAAAAACAAGGAAACTTTCTCTGTCTATGCACCCAGGATCTATATCCATTAGGACTGCCCCATCCTTACTCGGAAAAAGGAGCAGAGATGCACAACTTTAAAGAAAACTAGATGATAAGTAACAGTTCCTTTCTGCTCTCAAAACCTAGCTACCTCTCCAATCACTCACTTGTGTATCTCTTTGGCTTTGACACTGCACTCCACTGTGTTTACATAGTTTACTGTGATACAAATACCACATACATACATGAAAACAATCTTGGTAATTAAAAAATATATATTTTGTTCACAAACCGGGATTTCCTTAGAATTCGCAATAAGGGACTGGCTGCCCCATGCATCAAGCTAAGCAATTGCAATTCCTTAATGGCCCTAAGGGCATGTGTGTGCACCACATAGCACTTAGAAAAATGCAATTTTGTGCATTTTTCTAAAGAATCGCAAATTACCATCAACTTGAAGTTTTTGGTAATTTGCGATTTCTTAATGCAAAGTTGCATTCTGAGAATGCTTCTTGCATTGCATTTAGGGAATCGCAAATTGAGATTCCTAACTGCATTCGCAAAATAGGTAATCGCAAATTTTGCGATTGCCTATTTTGCGAATGGCTTTGGGCTTGATGCATCCCTAAAGGCTAATTACCGGTCACAAAGGGGCCTTTGCGACCGGTAATTAGCTTGATGCATGTGCCCCTAAGATGTTTCATTTCTGCATTCATATATGCATTAATTGCACTGTCGCTGCCTCAGTCCCTGCTGAGAAGCAGCACTTCAGAGTGGTCCTTCAGCTGAATATGCGTTGGAGGGATCACCACTGTGAGGGCCTTTTATGTGCAGGAAATGCAGGAAGTTCGCAGGTAACAGACCTGAATTAAGAAAATATGATACCCCAGCCTACCCATTATAAAATAAAAACGGAGATACATAAAGCGAGCAATGAAATGCCTGATGTAGCACGATTTTAAAAATCATAATACACAACACATTTACTAATTGAAGACATGAAGAGCTGAAAGTACACTTTGCACACGTTAGACACGGTAACACGTGAAGATGAGACAAGTGTAGTAGACGCACTGTTAAAGCGTGCTTAAAAATAAGATGAAGAAAACATGCATAGGAGGCAATACTATTACATATAAACGAGTTGCAGTAATAAAAGTTTATTATGAAAATGTTGTTCATTAATTTTTACTGATGGAATTATAATGGCCTAGGGTTTTTAATGCTTTCTGTTGAGAATGCGCATTTAGAAAAGCGGTGCAAAACGCGTAGAAACATGATACCATCTTCTATGGTTTATGAAAAATGCTAAACTAATTTTGTGATGTGAATTTAGAAAATTTTACACTTATATGAATGTTGAGAAAATATGTGCTAGTAGGATATTTCTAACGTTAGCTATTTTCATGTAATAAGGATTTGTGAAAGTCCTATATATTCTTTATTTGAATTGATTAAATTAAATTATATTTAATGTTGGTTTAGAGCTCATTTCATTTAAACATGTGATGCTAACTTAAAGGCCTTTTCGAAATGTTTTTTTTTCTAGTGCTGACCTTTCCCCTGACTTAATACAATGGTTCATTTTCCACTAGTAAAATGTTGCTTTATTTTGTACATGTGTACACCCTGTCATTCCTGAATGTTTCTTCAACATTCACAGTGACATTTTCCTGTGGGAACAGAATTTCAGCTACTGCTATAGATGATTACTTTGTATCTTTTTCTACCAATATTAGACCTATGTGGACTCTCAATCTTTTGTTTCTCATGACCAGCATGGGAAACTATCTCACTGTTGCAAGTGTTCTAGGTGAGATTATGTGAATTTGATCATATGACAGTCTTCCGATGGGGGTGTGACGCCACATCACTGGAAAATGCTAGAGACTTTATAAAAGAAGAAACCCCAAAGGAGGGGCAATGCCATTCCTATTTTTAGGTCGAGCATTCGAGACCTCTTGTATATACTTTAGTATATACTTATTAGGTCGAGCATTTCAGATCTCTTGTATATACTTTAGTATATACTTATATGTGTATGTACTTTGTGGGCTCTGGAGATCAGCCCTAGGACTTGTCTGCTTCCACTTAGGGACTTTTTTTCTGTTCAACTGCCTCTATTTAACTGTCCTGATAGAAAACGACCAGTAGAGGTCAGTAAAATAGCAGAATTGCTTTCTGCAATACCAGAATTGCTTTCTGCTTGTTCAACTGCCTATATTTAACAGTCTTGATAGAAAACGACCAGTAGAGGTCAGTAAAATACCAGAATTGTTTTCTGCTGAGGGACTTTCTTTTTTTAATTTTTCTCGCAACTGCCTCTTTTTAACTTTCTTGATAGAAAACGACCAGCAGAGGTTAGTAAAATACCAGAATCACTTTAGCATTCTCTAGATTCCAGTCCATAGAAATTGTCTCTTCCACGAGCACCCGTAGACAATATTTTTTTCAAATCTTGTATTTTCATTGTTATGACCACCGAAGGCCCTGATTTTATGTTAAAAACAGAGCTTTAGACTATACCATTTCCAGCTGAAAGGCAATATTTCTCTCCATGTGTTCCCATACCTGGTGTGTCACGCAGTTTGGTGCTTACATTCCCTCCATGTTAAAGAACAGTAGATGTTTCAGCACCCAGGCTAATGTGCTGCATAGCTAAATACATATAAGTCCCCAAAGGCGAGACCGATTGCATTGCAAATGCTTGTTCCTACTCTGAGACCCATATGCTATGCTGATCGATTTTTGTGAACTTTTCTCTTACTTTTGGACTGGCTTGCCTTGCTGAAGCTACAGTCAGACCGAAACCTTCTTTGCCGAACCATTTCCTTTTTTTGTTTTCTTTTTTTTCCTTGTTTATGCTAATGTACTTACCCTTAATGGACTTTAAATTTAAACCCTTTTCCCCATCTTCATAGGTCTTGAGCTGTTAGACAACGAACTATCCTTCTGCCTTAATGGTGGTAGGACTCTGTAACTCTGTATGCTGATTCTGATTACAACCATCCCAGAAAGCCTGCTTAAATGTTTGACACTGTTATACAAGCTGTGATATTTTTAACTGAAATTCTCAAGAAATTGCTTGTGGCAATGAACTTTGAATCTTTAATACAATAAACAAATTAATCAAATATCTGTCTAAGTCTATTATTGAGTCCTATTGGTTCTTCCATTCAAACTGTGCTGTTTACGAATGATTTAAATGTGTTGTAGGAAGAATCAGCGAGCTCTGACAGAACATCAGGTGTTACTTCTTTTGCCTTGCGTTGATGTTGCAGAGCTTTCTGTCTGCATAATCCTAACTCGACTTAACTTCTTCAAGAGGTTGGGTCTTCCTTTGGCCATCCTTTATTTCTACAGCATGGTTTTAAGAGTGGTGTACCTAAAACTGATCTCAAATTTATGAGTTGGCTGTCAATTAATGGTCCTCATTGGAGAGCTAACGTGGTGTTTGGTTACCCTAATTTCCACCCCTCCTATCAGCGGAGAAAGATTCGTCAAATGGAAGGGCTGCAGATTGCCTAATCGTAATGGGCCCAGTACGATTAAAGTAGTAAAAGGAAAGTAAGCGAATTAAAAAAATGTTACCACGCTCACCCTGCAACATGCCTAATACCAATTTATTTTTGCTTCAGTGCCATAGTCTAATGCTGTCAGAGATAATTTGCCTAATTTGCAGGGGGCAGGGGGAGAGGCAGAACCACTAGCACAGTGGGGAAAAATAATTGAGATTGACAAAATGTTGCTGAACAGGGTCAACTGAGCGGGATTGCTGGAATTCCTCGATGCACAGAGACCCAGAGGCCAAGGAAGTGCAGACTGTCTGTCGGGTCCGATATAGACGCTCAATGCGCGCTCCAGTGGAGGTCAGACAGAGGATGAGAGCCGGGATCTTCCTGCTGACTGGAAACCTGTATCTCGGTTGCCCGCTCTGACATGGTGTTTATCGTCTGCCATTTAACTCTGGGCGGCAAAGTTTTTCTTCTGTTAATTTCCCAGCCCAACGCATCCTAATTCAGCAACAAAGAGCTGCCTTCCTTCCTGGCCTGGAGTCCGAATTCTTTTTCCTCTGCTGAGGTTAAAAAATGAATAAAAATGTCATTATGCATTTGTCCGAATACACATAATAACTACCGCGCTACTCCGCAATGGAAGCGAATTGTCCGAGGACCATGAAAACGAATTATGTTATAGCTACACGAGAGTGCGGTACTTAGTGAGTGGGAAGTAATCTCTGCCCGAGAAAATTGCCAGGTTAACTATTGATGCTTTGCAAGGAAACAGTTCTTGCTTTAACTGATTTTAACATTACTTTATATATTTTTTTCATTATAACCGCACGCTTAGTTTTATTCATTATCTTGATCTACAAACTGCCCAAAAAGCAACTTTAGCTTCAGGATTAAAAACTACCGTTCCCATGATGCCCATCGGAGTGATGCAGGGACGTGTCGAACCTGCGTGTGCAAGGCTTCCCTTCTTCTAGAGCCAACCAGATCTGAATATTGAATAGCCTTTCTGTATTGGTACACTGCAAATAGCCCACTTCATATACATATTAAAGACTCAACACGTGTGGGCTGCAAAAGATACACCCTCTTTGTAAAATTAATTAGATAATATTTGGATGAATGACACAAAACCATCTCTGGCAAATGTTAACAGGAGGAGTAATAGCTTTCCTTAGATTAGTAAAGCTAAAATGATGTAGCACTCACCTCCCTAGTGCGGATGAGGAGATTATCAACTTCAAATGTAAAGGAATTATATTAAGTCAATGCCCTTTATACAGTGTAGGCTGTCCGGATACCACATCAGCCGACACTACGCCTTACCACCAGTGGCGAATCCTCCGTCTGAGAGCGATGCTGATAATTGCAGTTCTCCAAAATATTAGTTACTGCCACCAGGTGACATACTCATCCTACTAATCGTAGTTGCAACAAATATAACTGGGTGACTGCGCGTTACTTAAGGCTGGGAGATGGGTCGTGCTGCCGGGAAGGGGCAGGCAGCGCACAGAACTAGTGATGTCTACAACAGCACACTGAAGCTTACTTCAGCGTACTGGCCACTGGCCACCATTCTGGGGCTTACATCCAAGCACAGGGGGCAGCCTGACGCTGCACTACCCCATCCCGCACAACATGCACCAGGCTGGTGGCTGCACAACACAAGAACTGTTTAATCAGAGGGTCTACTGGTTGATTAAAGGGGTGTGGCTCAGGAGCAATCGTTCTTCGCTGCTCATCAAGTAAGTATATTTCTGTTTTTGGCTTATTATAAATTGCCATTTCTGGAGCAATGTGCTATATATTTTGTTTTAGTATAAAACTGTGTTACTGATGTTACCTGCAGTTATGTTTAAGGGTGTACGAAATTAGTGTAATTTGCTTTTGTATAATTATGCGAAATTCCACAAAAATTGCATGATATATTATGAAAGGTAAAACTGGCATCTAGCGCTATATTTGAGCAAGAAATACATCCATGTGAGGATGCATTTTCCAATTAAAAAATAGCACCAAAAACACAGTGACGCAATAGTTATGCAAACTCCAGCTATGTGCATTCTGGTTGTTCGTTTTGTCCCTGTGCTCTGGCATTAAAATCATGTGGCATAATGGTATAATTTCAGGAAATTTGGTATAAAAAACAGCTGGAAATGACTTTTTTTTGCATGGTATTTCCCAAGATGTTTGCCTTCTTTAGCTGAACCTGCTTTTGTTGGCCATAGGACTCTGCAAACTTTACTCCTGCTAACCAGTGGTAGAATATTTGTGATCTCCCTTTTAAACATATTAAAACTGGCATACACCTAATTGGCGCATTTAATTTAATTATTAGTCCTTTGTATATGGTACTACATGTATCTAGAGTCTGTAAATTAAATGCTACAAATGGGCTGCAGTACTCATTTTGCCACCCACTAAAGTAGCACTGTAAAGCATGTCTCCAGGCTTGTCCTTGCAGTCTGTGTGTGCAGTTTTAAACTGCAATTCCGACCTGGTAAAATTAATCTTTTATCAAGTCTAAACCTTTCTTTCTACTACTTATAAATCAACCCTAAGTTAGGCCCTAAATGCCCATAAGGCAGTGTGCATGGTAGTTAAAAAGTAGGAATGTATAATTGAAGTTTTACGTGCCTTGGCAGTGAAAAGCATCTAAAACCATTTTCACTGTGCCAAAGCAATCTCTCCTATAGAAAAACACTGGGGTGCATTATAACACTTTATAATTCTTAACTTCAGTTTAGGAGTAGCTAGAAACATGATTCAAGTACTCAAGTTAATTTAAAATCGAACTTGATGGTAAAATCAAATTTGACATTACTGTTTTGGAAATGAGAGTTTTCGAAAGTTGTTATTTTCCCGCCTAAGCCAAATGTTTATTCCTATCAATGTCCAATATCACCTGACTCCTGATGACTTCCCTGTACTGAATGTGTATTGGTCCCAGACAGTGGAAAAGGGGTAATGGGTGTGGGGAGGGATGTTTCTCTGCTGAGCAGGATGGCCTTGGGGCTGTACTTAGCACTTTCCTGACTTCAAAAGAGGACTACCCTTTCTCCGGCATATGCAGCTCACACGTGGGCTTGCCTGTCCTTTGTCGCTGTAGTCAGGTTGGCACCAAAACCAGTGATGGTAGAGGAACCGACCAGAACTGGTTTAGAGGGTGGACAAAGGCTTGCCCTCCACCCACATGCTGACACTGGGCATAAAAGGGGACCCCGCAGACCTCCTCTCAGAACACTCCTGGACCTGTGTGGATCAGAAAAAGGACTGACCTGCTGCCTCAAAAACCTGACGAAAGACTGCACCTGCTTGCCTTGAACCCAGGACCCCAGAAATGACTCCAGGATCCGTTGACTGACCTCCTGTTTGAACTACAGTGACATAACAAGCTTCCAGAGATGTCTCAACCTGCAACTGCCCAGCTGACCTGTTCCAACTAGACTTGCCCTGGACCATGCTGCTGGCCTCTTCTGGAGTGAGTTCCAAACCTCAAGTGGTGCCCCCCAGGTCCTGGTGTTAGAATGTTCGAGTGGCCTCCTCCTGCCCACACTGCAAAAGCTGGGACTTAGAAACTTGTCGCAAACGTTTCCTCCATAGAACAGGAGGGAAACTGGGTCTGCCGTTGCACTGAAGCTGTCGACGTCAAATGACCGGTCGGATTCAACTTGCTGGTTTGCTCCACTGAAGGAAATCTGACTTCCAGAAATGTTTCCAAGTCTGAATGTAGAGGGCTCCATTGGAACTGACGACAAATAGCAACCTGTCAACCTTGAGACCTTCCCGAATACACACTTCGGACTTCACCCGCTTGGAGCTTTCTCACCTTCATCGACAACTGCAACAGGATCCCACTCTTCAGCCCTGCTTTGGCACCAGCGTGCAGCTTGCCCAGCCGACAACTCGTCGACGTCCACTTTTGCTGCAGAAACATTTCTAAGTCAGGAGGTAAACTTTCTACTGGGACAAACCTTCGTCCCTTTATCCGACCCACTTTCAATCGCTGTCGGCCTGAACTTTTGACTTTGACCTAGCCTAGTGTGATCAGATCACTGCGATGGCAATTTGGGGTTGTTTGCACTATTTTTTAATTCAAATTTCAAAAAATTCATATCTCCAGTTCTACTTTTGGATATTTGTCATTTCGCTGTCATTTTATTTATTCAAAGTCACTCTATTTTACTAAATTGGTTTGGGATTTTTCTTGTGTTGTGTTTTCACTTTATTATTGTTTGAGGTACTGCATAAATATTTTACACATTGCCTCTAGGTTAAGCCTGACTGCTTTTAATCTGTTTATTAGCAGTACCCACATAGGGGGTGTGTCCATCTGTAATGCAACTCGTGCTCATGTAAAGCTCTCAAATAACTTCGGGTCGAGTTTGTGCTTTATAAAACTCAGAGAAAAAAGTGAGCTCGTAATTACAGGCCCGACAGTCAGGTCTCATCAGCAGTTAAATTAGAGAAACAGAATTATCATCATTCCTATGAGATTCCCTCCCCTCTCCTACCAGTTCAGGAACAACCCAACGAAGCATTGATCAACAGCGTATTTGATGTAGGAAGTGTCATAACCCGTCAAGAGATAGCCACATGCACTTGTTCTTGGCAAGGTAAAGCATCAAACCAACAAAAGGAAGCATCGTACCAGAAAAAACAACATAGGGCAACTCCGTGCAGAAGCAGTATAGGCAGGCCTATAGGCAGGCCCCCTTCGTTTAATAGAGCACTGCCTGCAGAGGGAAAGAGGATGACCCAGGGGGCTCTTGTAGGGAGGGGTATTACTATAAGGTTTGTGAGTTCCAGTAAGGACAAATGCCAATCATGGTGGACGTTAATCGTCCTTCCTCAGGTCTCAGAGGAACTGGAGCAGTGCGACCCAGTAGTTTGCTATGGGACATTTGCGAGGCCCACGCCCCTCCTCCCTCCGCAGCGTACTGCGCTCAATTTTAACTCAATATTCTAGATCCACTCGCCATGCACACATTGCAGGGGGCAGGGAGACTTCCAACGCATAGCCATCACTCTTTTGCCCAGTATAAGTGCAAGATCAGTGAATTTTGTAGTAGCTTTTGCGTTTAGGGATCGTGTATAACTACCTAACAGGCAAGCCTGAACAGTATAGAGTTGTGGCTTAGCCGTGATCATGTCTATGCATTCTGTGATGTCTCTCCTATAGCCCTCCAATGCCTGGCCAGCCCAGAGCAAGAGCATATGGTAAAAATTTGCCTGATCAACCCGGCATTTGGGACACTCAGTGGGAATGCCAGGGAATATCCTATGTAGCCTCTGAGGTGTGAGATACGCTCTGTGAAAAATGTTATATTGTAAAGATTGGGAATTGGCATCCCTCAAGACCTTTCTAGGATATTCCAGGGCTCTCCTCCAGTCTACCTCATTATAGGTGTGTTGTGAGTCTTCCTCCCACCGATCCCTAAACTGATGCAGTAATACTCCAGTGTGGTCTTGAATTGCAGTGTATAGCCATGTGATTAATCTAAGTCCGTCACCCGTCATGTGTGTAGTGTAGAGTTGCATGCGTACAGCATCTAAATTTGTAGTGGATCTTTCCCCAGAGACATTAATCAAGACCAACATTGCAAATATGCTTCCAGACATCAAAGAGAACCTCAATAATTTCATAGAATAAGGATTAATCGCCAGAGCATTTGAAGAATTATTGGAACATCGCTACTGAATATGTCAATAGCCAACAATAAGGTTCTTTGTAATTACAGGACTTCTATCCAAAATTGCCTATCCAATCAAGATCTTAGACTGCCTATCACAAAACAGCAACATTCTTTCCTGGAATCACATTCATTGCTACACAGTCATCAGCTGGGATTCAGACCTGCACGAAGCATTACTATAAGCCTGATCATTATCAAAGCAAACCTCCTATGCTCTACATAAGGAGACTCTAGCTCTTCTAGCATTTGTTGATGGCTCTGCAGGACATAACACAGTCAAGAATGAAAGTCTCCCAAATAGTTTGGAAACATATGGGAAAATAGGAATGGCCCTGAGCATTGGTTGGGAGCACAACCTATAAATCATCATTGACTTTTACATAACTCTAATGAAGAAGTTGGTGTACGGAGAATCTTGAGGCTCTTTACTGTCTTTATTCTTGTTCAATGTATATATTCAACCCACGGCTGAGGCAATTTCCCAATGCAATATTCAATTCCAAATGTATATTGATAACAGTTGAGTCCATATTTGACCGGCAAAGGGGCAAGTGAGTGATGGATGCATTGTTAATTTGTGGGAGCATATACCAAACTAGGTAAAGAAGAACTCTCTCTGCTTGAGTAAGAACACACCATGGATCCCATTGGAGGGAGATATGACCTGGAGCCTTCTACTATCCAAATATCAATAAAGTCAGAGATTGAAAAAGAAAAACACAATGGGTTGTAATCATTGGAGCATTTGCCTTTACTCCATAGGATTGATGAATCTCTCGAAAGTACCCACCCAAATCAATTATTGGCTGGAAATCACGTGGGCTCTGATGCTATCAGCCTGGAATACTTTGGGCCCGATTCACAAAGCAATTAGTGCCCCTTAGTTAAACTTAATTTGTCAGTGGCCAGTTTTACAAGTGAAAATTCATGTTTTATGTTTTCAAAACATGAAATAACAAATGCAAATCTTACAGGGTTGAGGAGTTGACATTCCATGGTGGTGAAATTTTGAAAATGTGGTGAGCAGCAACAATGCTTCAGCGTGGCTGGGATAACTTGCAGCAAATTTTAATTGAAGCCGGAGATCCATAGATACTGGTACTTGAAGTACACAAGCAGGGTATGTCCTGCTTCTTCACTTTGGAATTTTACACTATTACTTATCTGGAGCATTTTCAATACACTCTCATTCCTCATATTTCAGAAACATAGAGTATTTGAATTGACCTAGTCCTCCTTTACCTACAGCAGTAGGAGGCTTTGCAAATTATTCTATTCTTTTTGCTTTATAGCTATTTCTAATTAATTTTATTTAACATAGTATCTAGAAAAAAATGGGTTATTAGTTGGGGAGATTATGAGCCCTTCATAAGTAATAGTTTAAAACCTTGTCAGGTTCAATCTACAAGGTCAATAAATAAACCAGGACTCAATCCCTGGTAGCTACAGCACACATCAGAAAGGCTTAACTTAAGGAAAATATGTTAAGTATTTAGCAGTACCAAAACAAATAAAAAGTCATAACACAACACGAAAAATCCTACAACCAATTTCTAAAAATAGAGAAAAGTTTAGTTATAAAACTGACACAACACTGATTACAATCCACTATGGGGAACTGGAGTTATGCTTTTTAAAGTTTTAGGGCAAAATACTCCAAGAAACAGTAAAGCACCAATAAGAAGCCCTGTTTGCGGCTGACAAAGTCCTCTTGAAATTGTAAATCTTTGCAGCGAGGTCCAGCTGAAGCTCCACAGTTCTTGGAAGTGCAAAAACATTTGCTAAGTCTCACGTGTCTCAAACTTTCCGTAGCATCTTCTCTTGGTCACTTCTAGGGCTCCCAGGACCTCAAGGACAGCACTTAGGAACCTGGACGCACTCCAGCACAGACCACCAGCAAGGCCCCGGTCAGATGTAGTTGCAACTGATCAGTTCATCACTCCATGAAAAAGGCTTCTTGTACCTTTTGTTGTAAATGTAGCCACACAGGAGGTGAATGAACTGACACTTTGAGTCCACTTATCAGTCCTTGGTACAAGTGGGAGCAGGTCCAAAACTTAAGGTCTCCACACAGGTCACAGACAGCAGGTCCAGTCCCCTTCTGTTCTTCCAGTTTTAGATATCTTCCGAGGAGCTTATGTAAGGTGTCATTTTTTTAAGAAACACTAACCAGTGGGTGAGAGTGACTCCTGAACACTCCCTAACCAATTGGCAAAAGGTTTTCAAGAGCAAATCTTCCAATTTTTGCAGTGCATCTTGTTTGCCTTACAGCAAATGATCCCACAATGCAGTATACTTAGTGAAATCTACATGGCAGAACCCATCTGCTCCAGGAGGAGACTGGTGACTTAGCCAGGGGTGTGTCTAGGGAAATGAGTAGGTACCTCCTTTTAAGCCACATCAATTTGGCTCTGGGATGCGATGGTGCCAAGATGACCACTCTGTTCCCTGGGAATAAAAGGCCTCTCTTCTCCATCAATCACAAATGTGAAGTGCACCACCAAATGAGAGTTCTAAAATGACGTTGTCCATCCAAAAGATGTAAATCCCAAAAATCTTTATTCTTCACATCGATATTGTTAAAACAGCCAACACGTTTCGTCCAACTTCTGTGGACTTCATCAGGGCGTAGAATTTAGTCATGTTCTTTGACTGAGGTCATAATTGTCAACACTGTTAGGTTCCTGTAACTCAGTGTTTTCGGTCTGTAAACCTATACCCTCATGTATCCAGGGTAGGTTCTATATCACTCTGCATCTGTGCCGTGTTATGTGCCTGTTGCCGCTGACATGGTCGGCGTCTGACCGTGTAGGACCACTCTGTTCCCTGGGAATAGAAGGCCTCTCTTCTCCATGTCTGACTTTATACTTAACTATGAATGGGCAGGCCTCACCCTGACTACTTTCACATTAATGGCATTCCACAACCCTATCCAGCTGGATGAGTTACATACCTCACACCCTGGACTTCCTGCCAAAGGGTCTAATCCATTGTTTCTGCTCTGGCAGCAGTTTTCATACCCCATTAGGTGGAAAACACTGAAAAGGGGCAGCTGCTGCAGTCTACTGCTAATTAACCACTGAAGATTCATGCAGGCAAATTGTAACTTTATAAAAGTTACTTTTCCTATCTAACATCACCATTGAATTGGATTTTTCATAAAGCGTAATGTAGTTTATCACAAACCAAGGTTAGCAAAAATAGTGTTTTTGGTGTACTTTAGTTTTTCTCATAGTAACCATTACAGCATATATATCTTTTGGGCGCTATATTTACATGTTCCACTTTAAAATACTATGCACCTATGGGCTACAAGGCTTATTTAGAGGAGTCTTCCTTATTAAGTAATTGTAGGGCTACTTCCTGTAAAAAAGGTTATTTTTACAGGTTCCCTTAAAGATTTATTAGCTGCTGTAGTCTGACTACATATGTGGGACTGAAGCCTTGTTTTTGCTTGTCAGCCTAAGGATGGCCCAATAGTTGCGGCAGTCACAAGTCATGTTTAACTTTCCATGCCATCAGTTTATTTGCCTTCACCATATACTAAAGTCTTACCGAAAAGTTAAATATGCCAATTGGGGATTAGCCAATGTTACCGTTTTTTAAGTGTCAGAGCACGTATGCAAGGGCTAGACAGAAATATACCAGTGGGAATAGATGAAAAAACACCAAATGGTGTGTACTGGGGCTTTTATTCTCATTATTTCATCAACATCCCTGGCCTCTGCTTTGTATTTATTCAAGTCTGTTAAGTGTGGAAAAGAGAGGGACATTCCTTGATCCAGTTGTAACACTCTCTTATTTTGTACTAGTTACATGCTAGTGGACTTTTATCACCCGTAATTTAACAGAAATGCACCCTATATTTTTTAGAAGAAGTTTATTTCTTACTGATTGTGTTTTTTGCATTAAGAACCAATGTTTTTATCCAGCTGCATGTCTTTTATCTTGCTTCGACTTTGTTTGTTACTCTGATGTACTGCAATTAATCTGTGACTCCAGTCACAGCCAATATGTGTAGTTGCGCTGGTCCGTGTAATGCCAAGTCCAGGGAATGTCCATGTTTATGTTAAGAAATAACAAAGTATTATTTTTCTGTCCAAGATAGTGAGCAACTATGTCTTCATTTTCAGTCCGAAATTATTATTATATTGAACAAAAGACCTAAATCGATTTTGAGAGAAGAAACATGTCGGAGCTGTATATCTTCATTTGTTTGCATGTTTCTCTTAGCAAGAATATGTTGGTATTTGGTCACTTCACTGCCGTGTGTGCACCCAATAAAGCTACCAGATGGCATTCCTAATTGTCGAGCAGAGGGTGATGCAGGAGCCCACTCCTTTGTGCTCAATGTGAGCAGTCATACCGAATGGTCTGGGTGCTGGACCGGTCTCCAGTGGGTGGTGGCGGATTGATCTCAGCAAAGACAAATCAAAAAGGAGGACCACCTCCCTGAATACTGCATTTTCAGCTTCTTGGGTTAGAAGTCAACAATGGGTGAGATTCCTAGTTTTCTTGATGGAATTGTCTCTGTTAGTTTGGTTTGAACTGGGCAGCTCGATAGTGTTTGTAAAAGGAGCAACTTTCTCTTAGATACTTTGGTGCTTTACACCAGAAAGATTTAAAAATGAAAGAAAGTGTTTTATATTTGATTTCATGAAGAAATGTGAGTCAGTGGATAGATTTCAAAGCAGTTGCAGTTAGTTTCTCATCAGATATTTGTAGAGTCTGGCAGCTTCATTTTAAATCCTCTGCAACGTTGGCAATTTTAAATGTAATTCTTGGGATACTTGCAACTATGTAGCATCTGATTTTAAATCAAAATTATAAATGTATACCCTAGGTTTACTCCTTCTTTTGGAGCAACTTTACGATTTTTGGGGTATTTACTCAAACGTCCCAGGAGTACGCCAGTGAAGTTGCGACTGATCCAGCTTGCCAGGTGTAAGATAAGCATAGAAATTAAAGTAGCAGGCATCCATTTGTAATGGTATCAGGAGGAGCAGACAGTGTCCTCTTATAAAGCTGCATGCTCTACCCAATACCCCATTCACAATGTGTAACTTTTACTAGATTTGTGACCCTTACAGAGTGGGAAACTGAAAATGATTCGATTAATGCTTCAATTGAGGCCTTCAGGTTTAGAGGTCTGAAGGCCTCCGTTCAAACACTCACAATTCTGAGAAATGATGTGCGAAACTGAGTGAGCATCATTAACACTGAATAAGTGGGGTGTTCATATAGGGATCCATACATCGTACTGGTGCTTCACCATAGCAAGCAGGAAACACTCATTGCCACAGAGATCCCTACATGCCACTTTCTGCTTCCACTCCTTAGTCCTTCACCCTGAACCTCAACTCCAGCCCCTCTGATCAGACAAGGACTTCATAGACTAACTCTAATACCTCCTCACCACCACTTTTGTCCAAAATGTCCATATCACACTCCTCAATGCCCTTAAGCACCCAGGCCACAAGAACTAAGAAAACATGAGACAACCTCCTCAACCACATCGTCACACTCAATGTGGTGCAGCATGCCACACAATGAACACACTTCAAAGGCCACAACCTCACTTCTTGACATCACCACACATCCAATGCAAAACACCAATCTCTCTGAACGGAATCAGCTGCCTCCTTTCTATCATCCTGTGAGAAGTTGGCCTGGTATATGCTGTCCACTAATGAAAGCGGGCACCTTGTACCAGTCCAAACAACCCTTATGGTGATTAGGTCAAAGATAACCTTTATTGAAAGCTATCCTAGTGGTAGCTATGGAGAGCAGCCTTCAGGCTAAGTCTTGAAGGGATGTTAAGCACCTTGTTTTACCAGAATGCAACCTTATAGTATTGGTTAAATGAAAGGGAAACCACACAGTAGTTATAAAAATATATATTTATTATATATAACACTCTCTAGTATCCTCTACACGAGGATAGAACACAAATCAAATAATACAGTTGCAAAGAATCAAACGTAAGTAGCACAATACACAGTGGACTCCCGAGGGAGACCAAACCATATACTAAATAAGTGGTATAAGTACCACGACTCGGGACTAGACCTAGTCTAGAAAGTTTGGAATTGCTGGGACCCCAAGGAACCACCCAAGGTGAGTGAGTAGGGACCCCACGGAGGACGGGTGCAGTGTGAGAACACGACCGCGTGCTCTGTACAATTCAATGGGAAAGTCGCGGTTGGAAAATCAGAGATTAAGGACCCTTCCCAGCAGATTACAAAGACAACCCTTGGAACTTAAGGGTTTGGAGGGCCACCCCACCCGTGGATACCTTTGTACCAGAGTTACCTATCCCAGAGGAGCCGGGTGCATAGGTGCGAAGTGGTGTCGGAAACCCTTGTCGTTCTCTATGGATGTCGACAAAGAAATGCTGCTGCTGGAAGGAAGAAAAGTGTCCGGTGGAATCCAAACGTGGATTCTAGATGAGAAGAACCTGAAAGCAGAGGGGACAGAGTCTGGGTCACTTTGGAGTGACCAGGGGCTCGGTAGACGAATGTCCACCGATGTTGGGTGCTTCAGGTGTGTTGACGGTGATCTTGACTCTTCAGCTGTGTTGACCAGGAGACATCTTGGATGACCAGGAGCCATATACGAGCTGTTCGACGAAGGATGTAGAGTGCTGAGGGGTCGGTGTCCGGCGGGAGCACCAATCAAGCCTTGGCAGCGGCAAACAACATAGATGGTCAAATTCAGTGTCGATCTGGCCCAGCAAGGACCAGGAGACTCACCACAGCAAGGGGAGTCAGGGCAGGCCTGGAGCAACCAGGGGAGCCCAAATAAAGCAAAGTTGACCCTCAAGTGGACCCACAGGCGGAAGGCACAGGAGTCGCAAGGGGACCTCAGGTGGTTTCACAGGATACCAGCTAGCAGAGCACAGAGTGTGAGGATGCCGGAGTCCTTCTTAGAAAAGATGCGCTGGGATCAGGGCTACAAATGGCCCAATGCACGGAATTGTTGCATGACAACAAGCATGTGCAGCTGCAAATGGAAGCGATGCACAGGGGTACAGGTTATATGGTCCCCACAAGGGATATCTGCTTCAAACTTGGTAAGAAGGCAGCTCAACCTCGGAGACCTTCAGAAACCCACCTCTTGTGTTGCTGAAGCCTTCGGAGTCCACAGGAGCTCAGGGTCAGCAAACCGGTCAGATGCATTACGGTGCCTGCGTTTGCAGGGGAGTGACTCCTTCACTCCAAGGGAGATTCTTGTGTGTTCTTGGAGGTCCACAGGGTCCTGCACGGAGCCTGTATGGATCACAGACAGTGGCAAGACTGGGGATGGCAAGGGAAGACGAAATTGAGCCCAAGGGAGGTCCAGCAAAGTCCAGCATGTCCAGACGGTCGAAGTGTAGTGGTATCTTCTTGCAGAATCTTGTCCACGTAAAATCTAATGTCCTGTAGCCAGGTAACCCATTTTATACCCAAGGGAAAGGGTTGGACAGATTTTAGGGACCCTCCTAGGGGAGGGACAGGACAGAGGGGTGGCCACACCCAAGTCCCTTGTCCAGTTTCGATCCAGAGCAGGAGCAAATGGCTCCTAGAACTGGTTTGAACTGGACTTTGCACAGGGACACCAAGTGTGCCCCTCGTGCAGACTTTCTGCACTGAGACAGTGCACCCACCCAGCCCCAATACACTAAATCCTGTCTGGAAGGTGGTAACACCTCCCTGTGACAGGATGCCTATTGTGCTGCCTTCCCCTGCTCGAGCTTGGCTCAGCAGCAGGAGGGCAGACTCGTGTCTGTGGCTGGCAGCATCCATTTTGTGCTGTAAGGCTCGATAAAGTTGGTACCGGTAGACTTAGGTACCCCCAGAACCTCGGTTCTGAGGGGAGGAATCATACCTCCCACACCAGTTACTGGTGTGGAGGTATGATTCCAAGGTGTTTGACACCAAACACGACATACTTCGTTGCAGTCGTTTTCGAGATAGGATTTACCGCGAGTTTATAATTCACCTCCACCTATATGTCTGGTGGTATCACGTACAGCCCGGGAGAATGGTCTCCGAAGACTGCAGAGGGGCCCTGCTCATGCAGGAGCACCCTCTCACGCAAAACCCAGCACCCTGCCTTCAGGATTGTTAAGGCCTGCTATAGGGGTGACTTACAAAGTTTTAAGTGTAGTGACATATATAGATATAGTGAGCCTATATCTAAAGTAAGTGGTGCAATCACAAACTTACACAGGCTGCAGTAGCAGACCTGAGGTTCCATTTTGCATGGCCTCTCATGGGTGGCATAATACATGCTTCAGCCCATGGGAGGCCTCTGGGGTACCTATGCCCTGGGTACATGTGTACCATAAGGCTACCCCAGTATCCAATCAGGAGTTGTACCAAAGTACATATGTTGCAATTTAAGGGAGAAAGCAGATAGCAGAGAACAAAACACACAAAGAGGGTTGAGGCAATGATGCCGCACCTGTCACTTAAAGTGGCTCAGCAGTATGGTGAAGGTGCTAGAAAACCAGGAAGCGCACCCCTCTCCACTTCCTATTGGGGTAATCCCCCAAAAACAATCACAAAAAAGGAATGGAATCAGCACACATCAATTATAAATCTCATTTAGAGTTCATAAAACATCAAGTATCCACGATGATTTGAAGAAAATGCCAGGTCCAGATTTTTCTTATAATCTCAGAAATTTTTCTTTATTGATAAATATATGAAGTTGTTAAAATCCAATATTCAAAAATTCATTTAGCCAACGCGTTTCGTCTCGGGAGAGACTTCTTCAGGGCTCAGAATTGTATGAACGTTATGTGTTCTTATTCAAATAACAAAGAAGAGTTCTAAGACACAGATAAGTATAGTGCCAAGACAATCATCTTAATACGATGATAATTGTGCAGGCGTTAACATTGAAAGGCAGGGTGGCCAGCGGCAATAGTCTCAGCGTCCGTACGCGAAGTTTAGGATGGGGTCCTGAATAGCAGGATCCCAGCCAGACTAGTCAAAACAGTGGGTGCAAAAAGCAAAAGGTGGGGGTCACCATAAGAAGCAGATCCTACTTTCCTACACACAAAATCAACTCCGTTCTAAATTACTTAATTCATGATCCAACTAAAACACATAAGTGCAAGCCAAACTCCTCAGCACCATGGTATGCCAAAAACCTCACCAATTACATACATTCCATCCTCACAAGGAAAAGAAAATGAAAGAAAAACAGAGACCTCAATGACTTTGCACTACTAACGTCTTACGTACAACTTGCAAACAGTTCACAGCATCAATCAAAGCCAAGTTATATATCAATGAATTGTCTCCGAGAATAGCTCAGTATGAAAGGCCCAGGTAACTTCATATATGGAGAAGATGGAAGACTGTGCAGTGGAAACTATACTCATGAAGGACAGTCACTTCCAGGCCTTTGCAAACTACAGGCTGCCCCAGTCACAATAGGGCAGGCAAGCCATGCTATCACTTCCAAGTCACAATAACTAGAACCCTATAAAGACTTACGAGAGTAGAAAGTAGGTGGTTGGCAGCAGCGTCTGTTATGACTCTCTCTTGCTTTCGGATCACATTTATTGTTTTTCTCCTTCTCAGTTCCCTTGGTTCCTCCTGCAAGTTCCATTCTGATGATACTGTCCCTCCAGTCCTGCCTTGTTTTGTACCTTACTATCAATACTCTCCGGCAGTCCTGTTTGCCATCTCAGCACCACTCAGCATTTTTATGAAGTAGCAGGCTCCGATCGTCTTTGCTTCTTGGGTGAGTTTCCATATATGTACACTGATTTTATGTCTGGTGCTATACTTACTATTAGAAATTGGACTTTTCATTGAGGGGGGTGAAAACCATTCTCAACCAATAACTCAATTCAGGGTGAACGACAAAAGTCACTAAATTAACCTGTGCTTAACGCTCTGGTAGCTTGGCATAAAAGCAGTTAGGCTTAACTTAGAGGCACTGTGTTAAGTATTTCTGCAGCACATAAACAGGAATAAAGTGAAAACACATCACAAGAAAAATCCAACAACAATTTAGAAAAATAGAGTAAAATGTAATAAACAATTTGACACCCAAACGGCAAAAATCTGATACGTAGAACCGAAGTTATGAATTTTCAATGCTTTTAGTGAAAAATAGCGCCTAGAACATCAAAGCGGCAACCACAGAAATCTAGTTGCGTGAGACCGGAGCAAAGTTGGAAGGTATGGCCCACTGCGACAGAGCATGATTCGGATAAATGAGGTGGATTGGGCCCGGACTCAGCTTATCTTCAGACTTAGAAGAACTTTGGAGGAAAAATGCATGAGAAGGTAAAGTTCTGCGGGGAAAGGCAGCTGGTGGTGTACAAGGAGGAGGCATCATCATCGGGGAGCTGCTGGATGAAGTCGCAATGAAGATTTCTATGTTCGGGCTTTTTAAACTTTTTTAGAAGCCAAAAATCTCCAATGGGACGAGGCTGCAGGCTGTGGTCGACAAGGGCTCCATGAGGCCAGATACCCTTCTGAAGAGGGGCCACTGAAAATGATTTGCTGCTGTGGAGAAGAATGTAGAGGGAGCTACTATAAAGTCAGGCCAACCGGCAGTGCACCTTGGGTGGATCGGTGAGCAGGTAGGTCCCAGTCTTCTGTCGGTTCTCAGGTTGCTTTTGTCTGAACATTTTCTAACCCCAAGTTTTGGTTTAAGGCTGTTTGGGCAACTTTAACACCATTTCCAAGGGTCCATTTCCAAGAACTCACTTCAAGCAGGGTTCAAGTTGTTGGAGCTTTTTGTATCCCTGTAGCGCAGAACTGGAGGCCAACCAACCAGCCCTTGGAGTCACTCTGGTAGTCATGGGTTCAAGCAGCAATGCAGTACTGAAGCAACAGGGAAGTCCTCTGAATGTTAAAGGCAGGCTTCAAGCAGCAAGGCAGTCCTTTGGGAGCAGCAGGGCAGCCCTCTGGAATACAAAGCAATCCTCAAGCAGTAGTGCAGTAGGGCAGTCCTCTGAAGTTCAGGGCAGGCCTTCTGTGTGTCGTCCGCAAGTCCAGGAGAGAACTGAAGAGTGGATCTGAGGGTCCTAGTTATGTACCTGGTGCCAGCTTCGTAGTGGAAGAAACCTTTGGAGTCCCCCAAAGGGGCATTTTAAGAATTGTGACTTAAAATCCGACTTTACCATTAAAGAGGATTTTGAAATGCAATTCTTTAGAGACCAAACATGATATTTCAACCGACTCCAAAGCACATTTTATCACTTATTAAATGCAATAAAGTGACCCAATGTTATTTTATGGGAGAGGTAGGCCTTACTGTTGTTAAAAACAAATTTGGGTGTTTTTCACTACCAGGATATGTAAAACTTAAAAGTACAAGTCCAACTTTTTAAATACCGTGCACCCTGCCCTATAAGCTGTTTAGGGCCTACTTTACGGGTGACCTATATGTCTTAAAAAGGGGAGTTTTAGGCCTGGCAAAAGGTCTATTTTGCAAGGTCAAATTGGCAGTTTACAATTGCACACAGGCTGCAATGGCAGGCCTGAGGCATGTTTTAAAAGGCTACTTAAGTGTGTGGCACAACAAGTGCTGCAGGCCCAATAGTCAATGAAAGGAGTAATTTAATTCAAATCATTTGATCAAGTTGGTTGCAATAATTGAATTTATTCTTCTTCATAAATTCTTTATTGTTAATTCTTTGTGGTAAATAGAATTTCATGAGGTTCCGAAAAACATGTATTGTCAATTGATGGCAAACATTGAATTTCTATTTATTGGTCCCAATGCATTTTGGGCTCATAGGGGCCCTTCATCAAGGGAAAATTAAACACCTGGATGAATGAAGCAGAAAAGGAGCTGGGTTGAAGCGTGAGTCTGAATGTGATCTATGTCTCATATTAATAACAGTTTTGCAATCATGATGACAACTACGGGATCCTTTACCAAAAGTGACCCTTTAGAAACCTGGATACGCGTGTGAAAAGAATGACCAAAGTTCTAACTGGAACGAGTGGTGCATGCTCAATGCCTCTTCCCATTCTTGATGAATACGGTAATGAAAACAGACCAAAGAAGCATGCCAATAAATACGTGCCATGCGTCAATGCTTGCCATGTTGGGGAAACCCAACTATGGTTTAATATCATGAAAAAGCGTGTACAGTGTCATTCTTAAATGAACAGAAACATCTTGAAGTGCGAGTGAAATGAATAATGGTGGTTCAAATTACGGTGGAGCATTATACGAACCGTTGTTGTTCATGCTTTCATGGTGCGAGCAGTTGAATACAGTCGGGATAGGGGAAAAATAGTGCTCGTGTGTGTGTTAACGGGGAATGCGACATGGTGATTCCTTTTTTCATGTAATATTAGCCAAGTGGTGCTCAAATATTGGTGTAATTTGTGAAGTGATAATCCTTTCCCCTTCGTGCAAAGAAATATAGACGGTGGACCCGTATGCGGAGTGGTTCTCGTGGTTTTTAATGCCTTAGCAAGCAACAAAGCCATGGGCGCCATTTTGGAGTGGTGACTGGTTTGTCGAAACTGAATAGAAACCAGTGCTGATAAACAAAGATGCAACTTACAGAGTGAACAAATGCAATAAAATAAACAATGAAGATGAACAGTAGAAAAATGAAAGTTCTGAAATGAAAATAAACATAAAAATAAAAAGCATGTTACTCCAACGGGGTGCAATGAGTCTTGGTTGACAACAATCCAAAAGCGTGTTTAGTGATCACTGTCCCAGTGTGTTCTGTCGATTCCACAGGTTCGACGATGTTAACATAGGTCATCGTTGGTCATGGTGAAAAGTATATCTTATGGCCAATGTTGTGGGCGTTTCAAACTTCAATCAAACAGTAAAAAGTCAATTGACAGAGACAGTTGATTACAGAAAACAACTATATTCCATTTGGTCATTCAATCCATTCCGACTTAAAGTGTCTAATGATCTGACCCAATAAATCTCTCTCTGTAAAAGTGATTTGGTGATGTTTATACCCTCACCGGGTGTTACTGATTCCAGAACCAGGAAGTGTAGTTGACTAATATTGTGATTACATGACTGAAAATGCAGGGTTACACAGGATTTTTGATTGTGCGTACGAATGTTGCTCTTGTGTTAATTTAATCTTACTCTGATCTAACGTTCAGTTTTGCCGATGTAGGCCAAGCCACACAGGCATTTCAACATGTCGATGATATTCATGCTGTCGCACGTTGCTGTGGTGCGTAGTTCGATGATGTTACCCTTGCGTGGATGTGTGATTTGATTGCCTTGGATAATGTTGTTGAACTTTGAAAGGTCTAAAACCTAAGAGCTCCTTTATAACGCCTGTCAGCCATAAAATCCTGGATTCATTTGAAACCATCGTTAAACACCATTTGCCGAACCTACATAAGCACAACAGGTCCAAACATTCCAATCTGACTATGAAAGAATGCAGGATTTTACCCACATTGCCAACAATACCGATATCAAATGCACAATGGCAGACAAAGGAGGAGCTACAGTAGTTATGGACACAGCTTACTACCTTCAAAGTGCTAAAGAGCATGTACACGACCCCACAACTTACATGAGACTGGGTACAAATCCCACCAATGAGTTGACGTGTTTGAAAAGTCTCCTCGAGTCAGCCGTCCTAAGTGGTACCATCAATGAGAAAGATAAAAGATACCTACTTCAAGAGAATCCACGATCTCCATCATTCAATATGTTGCCTAAAATTCATAAAAATTTACATAGTTCTCCGTTCAGACCCATAGTGTCGACTCAAGGGTCTCTTCATGAACCTATTGGCAAGTACTTGGACAAACATCTACAAGTTTTGGTTCAACAGATGTCGACATACATAAAAGATACAACAGACTTGCTAAACAAGATCCAAATGATTCATTTAGACACAGATTCCAGCGTCTTGATGTGCACATGGGCGTCAAGTCTCTTTACACCTCCATCCCGCATGATTTGGGGATTGAAGCAATGGAATACTTTGGAAGAGGATCTAAAAATCTTTCTATTAGAGCTCATGAACTACACTCTTTATCATAGCTATTTTTGCTGGGAAAATGACTACTTTTTACAGCTCACAGGCACATCTATGGGCAACTGCGCAGCACCCAGCTATGCTAAACTATTCATGCATAAATTTGAGATAGGTCATATACTGAATATCAACATCTGGATGGAGAACTTGTTGATGTTCGTAAGATTCATCGATGATATTTTCTTACTGTGGAAGGGCTTACAGCAAGAACTAATTCTGGCAATACAAGATTTGAATTCAATTAATGATCACATTCAAGTCACACACGAACATAGTGACAGGACCATCAATTTTTTGGACGTATATATATACAGAAACGGAAATTAGTTAGAAACCAACTTGGACAGAAAAGTCACAGACCATAATAATCTATTGCTTTCAATTAGTTCTGGATGTGCTTTACAGTTCTGGAGGTTAGATACAGGCTATGAATTAGCTCCATAAGGGGAGGTAGTGGGATTGGCCCTATTGTTGAGCTGCTGGTTATCCAATGGTTATGACTTAAAGAATAATAAAAACAACAGGAGGGGCCCCCTACTGTGCGTAGTCTATTTTTTCATACCAGCCAAAAGGGATCACACTACAGTGTTAAAAGGACCCTCACCCACTGGGATTCCAAGTGGAATGCTTCATCATAGAGTCCTCGTCCAGATACCTAGTGAATCTAGAGGGGCTCAACCTTGGTAGCCAAGGGAACTCTTTGGTTATTGGGTGGGATCTAGATTTAAAATAGTCCTGGGTGTCCTGAGGGATAATTTTATTGTCAAAGGGCACTCTGACGGAGTTAAAAACAGGTGGGGATGCACTGAGAAAATGAATATCCTCTGTATCCCTCCATCAACATGTTTCAGTCATCATACCAATGCCTCGCCGGGCTAGTTGACTTTCATCAGAACCTCACAAGGATCTTGTTACTATCCTATTTGTGTGCATTCAATTGTGAAGCTTCCATTCACTATGCTCATACATGCCATATATACTGACCCATTTAGTCTCTATGGGGCAGATGTATGAAAAAAGTATTTTACGATTCTCAAATAGCCATTTATACATGCTATGCATGTAGGAATCTCAAAATATTTTGCAATTCCTTAATATTACCTAAGAACGATTCTGTAAATAGCGAATTGCTATTAGGTAATATTACTCCATTCGTTCCTATGGGCCAAAAGGCCCATAGGCGCGAATGGTTTTGCATTAGCTAATTTGCGATTACCTAATTGCTAATCACAAATTAGGGAATGCAAAGCCAAGGGTGCCCAAGGGCCTAAGGCCCCCCTGAAGCACTCCAAAAAAAGAAAATGTGCACATGTATAGCGCACACATGCCCTACTGGCATGTGTGCGCTACATGGCACTTTGTAAAATGCATTTTGGGGCATTTTTCACAATTCACACATACTCACCATCAACTTGAAGTTGATGGTAATAGCGTTTCTCTATATGCACATTTCGCATTTAGGAAAGGCTTCTTACATGTGCATTAGAGATTCGCAAATTGCGATTCTCTATTTGCGCTCGCAATTTAGGTAATCGCTAAAAATTGTGATTAACTAAATTGCAAATCCAAAAGCCTTTCATACATAAGAAAGGGCCATTTTGCATTCGCAAACGCCACATTTTGCGATTCTCACTGTTTGTGAATGCAAAATGTTTTCATACATCTGGCCCTATGTAACTAGTGACTCTTTTCTCAGATATTTTTTATAGGCAAGATCATCAAAAAAGCAATCTACACACAACTTCAAGATCACATCAACAACATCCATATCCTACCAATGTGACTTCCAATATGACTATCAATCGAGCTTCAGACCACACTACAGCATCATGGACAATGGTCTCCTGATCATAAATTATGATAATGTCTGCTTCCTGATACCTAGAACTATTTGCTGCCTTCGATACTATTGACATCCCACCCTAATCCACACCTTGAAGTCTCGAATGGCTTCACTAGTGAGGTCTTGCAGTGGTTGTCCTCCTGCCTCTCCAACCAACCCCAGTTTATTCACTTGGGCTCCTCCAGATCAAAGGAGCGCTCCATCATTTGTGTAGTCCCAAAGGGATCCATCAGTTCACCCGTCATCTTCAACCTCTACATGGCACCCCTTGGAAATCTATCACTGATATCAGCATCAAAACACACAGTTCATAAAAGTCTTCCTTGCTCTTGAAATCCAATGCCTCAAGCATTATCTGCATCTCATCCACACATGAATGTCAGCAACTACCTGGAACTTAACCCCTCAAAACTGAATTGCTCTTATTTACCAACAAGAACAAGCAACACTAGTTAAAAACTAGTTCAATTATATGGACCTGAAACTTGATTTTTTTTTCTTCAAAACACTCCTATTGTATGGTTGTTTATTTGAAATTAGTGTTTTTGACTACCATGTATACCTACATCCTGCAGTGGGATTCATTTGTTAAAGGGTCTCTCACCCACATCATCACTATGGCAAGCTTCATCATCGACTCCTCATCTGGAAAGTATATACATCCTGATGGGCTCAAACATGATTAAGGGAACTCTTTGATTAGGTGCTCACAGGATCTACATCTTAGTCAGTTACAATTAAGATAACACTATCACCTATGCTTTTAATATTCGGGTGCTATGGCAAAGTTCAAAGCAAAAAGAGACACTTGGAGCATATTAGTACACCTGTGTTGATGGGTCTACATGTTACAGCAGACTTTCCTCGCCCATATCGACCACATGGTGTGCTTCAGGACTACAGGTCCCAGTGGTAATATTTTAATTCCTAAATCTCTACCCATAGTTCTCTGAACACCATTAGTTGTCTTTATCATGCATACATATACTCATGCATACATACAAACCACACTGGAAACTTTCAGGTTTTGTTCTGTGGACATTGGTAGTTGTAAGCACATTTTTGTATAAAAAAAAAGAGAGAAAACTTGCATTTGTGCTGCGTTTGTGGAGGTGTTCACACTGTGATAACCTATGGTTAAGTATATTGTGAAGTTTGTGATACATACTTGAACGGACTAATCATAATATCCGATGAAATTATCTGTATCTTGAAAGGCAGAATATCACCAAATATTTATGGGGACGGTGTGTCCTATACTTAATTCGTCAACTGACATGTCTGCAGGCAGTACCTAAATGCTCCACTAGTCCCTGAATATTAACACACACCGATGCAGGCCCAGGTAGTTCTAATTAAGAAAGAACAGAAGACACACCTCTTTAAACAACACTACTTTTTGATGTACCCCCTCCCAAACTTCAGGATCTGATACCTAGCTCACTTGCTGATTGCATCTCTGCCTTTGACTCTGTACAGCACCCTGAGGCCCATTGGTTCGGTTTGCACTATGTAAATACCTCATACCTACACATATACTTGCAGCCTCTTTCCACAGTAAATATCTTATGAATGTTTTGCTAAGAAAAGGCTCTAAATTGCTCATAGTGTGATGTAAAGCACTGTGCTGTGAACACCCTTATGAATCAGACCAACAGATTTTTAAAGGCACTTAGGGGGGCATTTAGACTGCGGTGGATCGGCTGTTCCAGCGTTTTCTGGGCCCACTTGCTTAACCCTTGGTCGTCCGATGGACCTTTTTATCCATCTGAGAGGTGATGGGAGTTCGCATTAACAATCAATTAAAGTTTTAATGAACAGTGCAACACATTTGGCTACACAATGAGGACCAGGAATCATTAGCCAAGTTCAAAAGGTTTTATTACAAGTTAATAATCAGATTAAAATTCACTAATCTCAGCACCATGCTGTAGAGGTCCAGACTAACAACTGGGAGTCCCTGGCAGTGAAAGAAATTAAGGCAAATTTGTATCAAACAAACAAGCATTTCGGTAACTGCAATGCAAAACAATAACATTAAAATGTGATGCTCAGAGAACAATCTAAGACTCTCTCTCTCCTATATATTAGTAATCTAAGAATTCAAAGTCCAGAGGATGGTTTAGGAAAATGGACCTCAACAAATTGGGAAATTTCCATAAAGGAAGTCTGGAGAAGACAAATAAATTGAATCAATAATAAAGTGTAAGCATCTCAGAAGCTCGGTCAAGAGTCTTCTGTGGGTTAGGAATAAGTATCAGCCTAAGTCACACTTAAGCAAGGATGAAAGGCAAGCATTGGGGTATAAAACCTTTTAAAGTCCATTCAGCAAGCACTGACTTAGGAAGGAAGGGAATCAAGGAAAGCTGCCCTCAGGAATCTGATCAGCATCAGGAAAAGATCCGTGAGGGAACCTGCGCAGAGTCAGAAATGAATCTGGGGAGAATCTGAGTAGCAGTTCAAGGGGAATGGTATATTATAACGGGTAAAGTCCAATTGTCAACACTCCCTCGATCACATCAGCAGGGGTCTATGAAAATCCATGTATCATCACATTGCGGGATGCAACATTCTTAGTTTGTCCTACACTCTGCATGGGAATGGCATCCTTCTCCTAGGCACACTTAAATGGCAACTTCTTCACAATGGCTCATTCAGTTAATGCTTTGTTTCTCCATGTACCTTTGTCAACGTCTTTTTCTCAGGCTCCTGAGTTCCATATCTCTAGTACATTGATGTATCTGTTCTAAACTAACAATGCATGTGAATACCTGCAAGAAATATCGAGTTAGCAGACAAATGAAATCAGTTTTATGCAGCATGGTGAAATGCAGGCCTATTCATGTTAAGTTTAACATTTAATATGCGTGCCCATATTTGAACACAAATGAATATACGTTTCTAATACATTAGGTTCCCTACTACATGTAATATTCAATAAGCCATCATAGTAAACATGGGTAAGGATAACTGAGTACGCCATTGAAATCAAAGATATTAAGTATTAATGCATGCAATCACACAATTCTGTTATCGTTTTCAACATAGTCACTTTCTACTTCTATGAGTAATATTCTGATGACAGTTTGAGTTGGCTAAATGTTATTCACGTGAAGTAGCACACACATTTGAAAGTCACATTTCATCTCTATGTTGAATATAATTTCTACTAAATATGGAAAACTCTTTATTAATCACTCTTAAGTGTGGTAAAACATTCATGTGGGTCAGCGCTCTAAGCATACACTGAAGACACCATTCAATAATATCAAGTGCAACAATTACATTAGTTCATTTAACCATACATGAATCATGTGCTAAGTTCACTTTCATATCATGTATTTCTCAAGTGTCAGTGACATTTGTGATGTGAAAAGGATGGGCAATCTTTGCGCTGCATCACGACCAATTTCCTTTTGTGGACGTAGAGGTCCCTGCCTCTGTCCACCTCATGGCAGACCGCTTGCAGTATTTTAAGAAATTCACCTCTTTTGAGGGATGTTTTGCTGAACTTGCTCCTGCTATCAGTGCATGTTAGAAGGTGGTTCTGACACAATGGGCCGCCCGGATTTTTCGCTTTTTGAGCACCTATGTGGTGAGTTGTTACTGTGGGAAAGCCTCATAAATTGGGACTCATCCACAGTGAACTCATGATGAAAGAGACTGCATGTGGATTTTACTGGTGTCCCCCTAGCTTGACTAGGCCGCTGCGCAGCAGCTGGAGTAAGGGGCACCAGACTGGTTACATGCAGACACCTGTGTACATGCGTGTGCACACGTATAGGGGCTGCGCAGGAGAGATTCTGGGCTTGCGCAGTCCAGGAGCAACTACAAAGTGAATGGTGTGGCAGGACTTATGCAGAATTGGGTGGTGACACGGAATAGGCCTTATACACTAGGAAGGAACATGCCAGGGAAAGTCAGTGTGCTTTACTGGGGTTTTCACTTCATTATTCCCCTATAGGGATGTGGAGCCCATGTGCTAGATTAACTTCCATAAGGCCTACAGATTCCAGACACGCACTAAAGTCCACTGTAGCGGATGTGAAAAGAAGTATTTGGCAGAGTCCAGAGTCATATTTGTACTGCTTTTGGGTCATCCAAAAATGTTACATCTCTCTGAGTCAGATCATAACCAGGGCCTGGCTGGGGGTTGACCTCAGCAGGCTGGATTGATGACCTTTCCTTCCCAGAGCGAAGACCTCCTTTCCACGAAGGGAAGATAGGCAGAGCTACAGGCTCATCCATCAGCAGCTATCACTGGGTGCCAGGCACCAGGCTGCACCTAGGAGGGAAGGGCTCTGGTTTCAGAGACCATGTGGCCAGAGACCCTGGACGCCGCCATTTTGAACAAACCCAGAGGCTGGACAAGAAGGAGGGAGCAGGGGCAGGGAAGTGATGTGTCGCTGTTTGATAGGATCAACAGAGACTTCCTGCCAGCCCCCCTACTCAACTTTTAAAAAGTGTCTGCGCAGGAAGAGAAGCTCTCTCTGGGGTGTGGTCTGCTGAGGCGGAAGGTGCTGGAGCCTGGTCATGGGCAGTTGGAAGGAGGAACCCCCTGACTGCCCCCCAGGCCCCTACCAGCGCCAGAAGAAGAGCCCAGGACCGGTGCGCAGAAGCAGGGGCCTCTGCGCAGGGAGAAGAGAGGCCCAGGAGGAGAGCAGGCGAAGGTCTGGCGCAGGGAGCCAGTGAAGACAGCTCCCTGCCGATTTCCCCCTCTCAGAGACCCTGAGGGCGAAGGAGAGTGTTCCCAGTGGCTGGAGCTGGCCATCAGGAACAAGAAGATGCAAAAATGGTGAAAATCGGAGTCCAGGGGGCCGAGATATGCCCCCCAGAAGGTAGGCGACCTTTGACCCTGCCTGGGACCGACGACGAAGCGCCTGGGGCTCTGCCGCCGGTGAAAATCATGCCCCCGGGGTGGGTCAGGTCCCGGGGGCTGCCCCTGGATACCGTAAAGGTGGGGGGAGCGCCGTCGCGCCCCCCCATGAAGAGGTGGTCGGGGGCCCGAGAGCCCATCCCCGGGCCCCGAAGCAAAGCCGGGGAGCGCCATCGCGCTCCCCGTGGAGATCGGGCCCTCCGGGGTGCCAGGAGCCCACTCTGGCCCCCGGCAAAGAAAAGGAAGGCGGGGGAGCGCTGTCGCGCCCCCCGCGAAAATGAGCCCAGGGGGCCCGGGAGCCCATCCCCGGGCCCCGAAGCAAAGTCGGGGAGCGCCATTGCGCCCCCGTGAAGATAACGCTCCCACGGGGTGCCAGGAGCCCACTCTGGCCCCCGCCGAAACAGCCAAAGACGGAGAGCGCCGGCGCGCTCCCCGTGAAGAGGAGGGGGCGGGGCCCGGGACCCCATCTCCGGGCCCCGATGGTGGCCCAGCCGGGCGAAAACCAAGCCGGAGGGGCCGGGTCGGGCCCCTCCGTGAAGATTTGGGGGCCCGGGATCCCATCCCCGGGCCCCGAGTGCAGGAAGGAGGAGGGGGGAGCGCCGCCGCACTCTCCCGAGGTCCGCCGGGACTGGCGGGAACCTCCGGGTCTGCTCGCAGCCGCGGGCAGACCAGAAGACGAGTGCCGGCTCCCGCGGCAGCACGCAAGGGTGCTGGCCGGGCGGGGAGCCGGCTGGAGTCACCGGGGGTGGGCTCCCCGGGTGGCTCCCCACCAGGGAAGCCAGACGGGGTCCCGGGTGGGACCGGGACCCCCTTCGCCGAGGAAAGAGCTGCACGGGGCCCGGGTGGGACCGGGCCCCCACCAATGGCATGAGCGGCCAGGGATGAGCTCCCCGAGCCGTAAAGAATTTACCTGGGGGTCCGGGTGGGACCGGGCCCCCCACCCAGCGTGGAAGGCAGTGGGAGAGCCGCTCATCACATATTCACGCAGAGGACCACGAAGCGCCCCATAATGCCTTGCAAGGCATGGGGAAAGGATCGTTTTTGGTGCTGGTGGCCCCCAGAGGAGGGGGTCACCCTCAAGAGTGAAAAAGGGTGCTGGGGGAGCTGCTGGAGAAGCGCAGTCTCCCCCCAGCACGAAGTTATGTCCCACCCTAAGTTTCCTAGGGATTTGAACAGGATAACCCCTCAAGGGCTCAGCCTGCTTTATTACACCTCCTGGGCTGGAACTTTTGTTATACAGCTGAGGGTGTTTTGCAAAGTGTTTCATGGAGTGAAGGGATGAGTTGGGGATGTCTGGAGAAGGGCATTCCCTGGAGGTGAAGAGGTGTAATTGCACCAGAACTGCATTTACTAATGGTTATTCCTTTTTAGAGGGACTGAAGGTCACATATGTAATGTGAAGTACCTGTGTAAGCTGATGTCATAAGCAAAGTGGGTTATGTTGCCAGACACTCCTGCTAGGGTGTCTGGCTGGATATGCGTAATCCTGTGATTTCATCTGTGATGCCTTTAGGGGCTGTAATTGCAACACATTTTAATGTCCAACAAATGTGCTGAGTACTGTCATTCTAAAGTGTGCGTAAACATGTATTTTTGCTGCTGCGCTTAAGTGAGGAACAACCCAGACTGTTAGCCCTGAATATGTAGGGGTGCATACTGTATGGTCAATATAAGATGCTCAGTCAGGGTTATGTGTCACTAGGGCAGGTGAACCTATTTTTAATGCGTGTTGAGGTAATGGGGTAGGTCGCCACTGGGATGTTGCCAGTGCGCAGGGCCCTCGCTCCAGGTTATGCTCAACACACTGCATTAGGGGGCAAGATGATGTGCATACATGGGAGTGGTGGTACTAGACCCCACCCCCCTTTTGGGAGGGGTGGAGATGTTACGCAATGTCACAAAGTAATTCCAACAGCTTATGTATATTTGTAAATTGGTGCATAGTATTGAGTAGTGTGTGTGTTTAATAAATGTACTCTTACTTTTATAAAGCAAAGTACAGACTGGACAATCAATTATTGAGTGTTATTTTTGCGCACCTGCCAATGGCGATTACTAGCCCACACCACCTCCCTTGAGTAAAGCCTCAGACTGCTCTGCAACGCTACCCTCTGAGAGTCAGGCGCTACAATTGGGTGTTTGGTTCCCAGTGAAGGACAAATGTAGTCATGTTATTTGTGCAGGCCTCACAGATACTGCCTCGTTTTCCAACATTGGTGGCTAGCGGCGGGAAACATAGTATCCCATTCTGGTGCGCATTTATAGCATTTGATAAGTCCAGTTTTGCCACGCATTACCTATGCAGTAATGAGCAAATGGAAGAGCGCAAGACTCTGAGAAGGGTTCAAAGTTTTGGTTAGGTGAACTAAAGGTATGGGAAAGGAAAGCCCCGCGGACATACGAGTCATGTGAAGATATTATGGTTGAAATGTAAACTGTATTGATATGACCGCGCTATGTTAATTTTCATGTGCTAGCGGGATGGTGCTTTCCAGGAAATGATTGCATACAAATGTTCTAAGCCATATTGTACACCTTTGAACCCTAACACTACACGCACTACACTTGCATGAGGAGGGTGTCTCCTCAAGAGGTAGGGACAGCAACTGATACCTACATCACAGGTGGGGGTATAGGGGTGGATTGACCTTTGTGGGGGACAGGAGAGAGAGGGGGTCCTGGGAGATTCCCGCCCTTTTTAAGGGCAGGGAGGGTTTCCACAGAAGGGGCCCCAGGTATTCTTCCCCCGCTGAGAGTTTACTTGCCATTGGCGCAGGCCAAAACCACTGGAAGGGTGGGGCAGGAGGTTTCTTTACCCCAGGTAGTAACGCCCCAGGGGTTCCCATGGTGGGGGACCCCCAGGAACTTTTCCCACGGTGGGAGAAGGGTGTAGTAGGGTTGGGTGTCCGGCAGGCCCCCAGGTTAACTGGTGGGGAGGTGAGCGACCCAGGGGTGGCCCCTGGTAGGGGGTGGCCCCAGAGGAGGGTAGTTCTTGAGTGATGGTGTGTAGTGGTAGCCCCTAGGTACCCTAGGTGGGCTAGGTAACTGACCCAGTGGAGATCGGAGTGGGGGTGATGTACTCCTAGTTTCCAGGTGAAGGGTTAGTGGTGGACCCTGAGGCGTCAGGGTCGGGTGGACGTTGACCAGTCCGGTAGGTCCTGTGGGTCTTGAACCCAAGGACCTGGAGCATGGGGGGTGTTCCCCTAGCTCGGGGCAGGAGGTGGACTTCTGCCAGGTAGTACCACCCTGGACACAGGTGGGGCCTATCTTAAGTGACGGGACCCTGTGGTTCGCAAAGGGGTGGTGCAGGCCTAGCCGGGATCTTTAGGGTCCCTGGCTTGGAGTGGTCGTGCTACCCTGAAGGCAGGTGGGGCCTATCTTAAGAAGGGGACCCTGCTCTTCATAAGGGGTGGTGCAGGTCATCCGGGGACCATGTAGGTCCCTGGGCGGTCTCCCAAGGCGCTGCTGGGAGACCGGGGAGGGCCAGGAGAGGTGGGCCTGGGTCTAGCTAACACGGGGCCCACAGGCTCTCTAAGGGTACTCTGGGAGGAGAGCGCGCCTCTCGGAGGGAAGGGTGCATAGGCCCTGTTCTCGCAGCGGAGAACAAGGAAGGGGTCTAGGTTCCCGGGGTAGTTTCCGAGTGGAGCTACTGACGGGGGGAATGAGCTGTAGGATGTCTGACGGGGCACCCTCAGTGTTCCTCCCTGGCACTGCCAGTGTGGTAGTGAGGCCGGTCTGAGGTCCTATCAGGGAGCCAGGCCAGTGGCCAAAGGGTGTTTTTCTGTGTGGGGAAAGCACGAGTGGCTGTGCTTTCTTTAGGGAAGCCAGTCGTCCCGAAAGGGTGGTGGCAGCATAATGACCTCAGCGGCAGGCTGAGGGTGAGGGTCCAGAGAGGTTGCATCTTTGGGGTGCAAGGACCAAACGGAGAGAGGGTACTGGTTGGAACAAACTCCAGAAGGGAGACCAGCTAGTGACCCAGGGGATGGGATGTAGACCTGTCCCGGAAGACCGCAACGGTGCTGAGGCACTGGACCCTTGTCCAGAGAAGGGGTAGGCATAGTGTTGCATGCCCAAGGGCAAAGGTGGGCCTAGTGAGGCCAAGTCCATGTAGACCATGAGTGACCTAGAGGTATCTAACCTAGAGCCCGGAGGGTTCTTAGGGTAGTCTGGGATCCCTGTCATGGGTGGAGATTTCATGGATGGGAGGAGTAGGTGGTCTGAGCGGATAACTGGTGAGTAGGGGGGGGGTCTGGTCAGGACCCCTTATAACTAGTTATCGCTGACTACGGGAAGAATACCCATGTAGGGTGGCTACTTCTTCCCTGTAGGAATCAGCTGGGCGCGGCGTGTGTTAGAAGGTGGTTCTGACACAATGGGCCGCCCGGATTTTTCGCTTTTTGAGCACCTATGTGGTGAGTTGTTACTGTGGGAAAGCCTCATAAATTTGGACTCATCCACAGTGAACTCATGATGAAAGAGACTGCATGTGGATTTTACTGGTGTCCCCCTAGCTTGACTAGGCCGCTGCGCAGCAGCTGGAGTAAGGGGCACCAGACTGGTTACATGCAGACACCTGTGTACATGCGTGTGCACACGTGTAGGGGCTGCGCAGGAGAGATTCTGGGCTTGCGCAGTCCAGGAGCAGCTACAAAGTGAATGGTGTGGCAGGACTTATGCAGAATTGGGTGGTGACACGGAATAGGCCTTATACACTAGGAAGGAACATGCCAGGGAAAGTCAGTGTGCTTTACTGGGGTTTTCACTTCATTATTCCCCTATAGGGATGTGGAGCCCATGTGCTAGATTAACTTCCATAAGGCCTACAGATTCCAGACACGCACTAAAGTCCACTGTAGCGGATGTGAAAAGAAGTATTTGGCAGAGTCCAGAGTCATATTTGTACTGCTTTTGGGTCATCCAGAAATGTTACATCTCTCTGAGTCAGATCATAACCAGGGCCTGGCTGGGGGTTGACCTCAGCAGGCTGGATTGATGACCTTTCCTTCCCAGAGCGAAGACCTCCTTTCCACGAAGGGAAGATAGGCGGAGCTACAGGCTCATCCATCAGCAGCTATCACTGGGTGCCAGGCACCAGGCTGCACCTAGGAGGGAAGGGCTCTGGTTTCAGAGACCATGTGGCCAGAGACCCTGGACGACGCCATTTTGAACAAACCCAGAGGCTGGACAAGAAGGAGGGAGCAGGGGCAGGGAAGTGATGTGTCGCTGTTTGATAGGATCAACAGAGACTTCTTGCCAGCCCCCCTACTCAACTTTTAAAAAGTGTCTGCGCAGGAAGAGAAGCTCTCTCTGGGGTGTGTTCTGCTGAGGCGGAAGGTGCTGGAGCCTGGTCATGGGCAGTTGGAAGGAGGAACCCCCTGACTGCCCCCCAGGCCCCTACCAGCGCCAGAAGAAGAGCCCAGGACCGGTGCGCAGAAGCAGGGGCCTCTGCGCAGGGAGAAGAGAGGCCCAGGAGGAGAGCAGGCGAAAGTCTGGCGCAGGGAGCCAGTGAAGACAGCTCCCTGCCGATTTCCCCCTCTCAGAGACCCTGATGGCGAAGGAGAGTGTTCCCAGTGGCTGGAGCTGGCCATCAGGAACAAGAAGATGCGAAAATGGTGAATATCGGAGTCCAGGGGGCCGAGATATGCCCCCCAGAAGGTAGGCGACCTTTGACCCTGCCTGGGACCGACGACGAAGCGCCTGGGGCTCCGCCGCCGGTGAAAATCATGCCCCCGGGGTGGGTCAGGTCCCGGGGGCTGCCCCTGGATACCGTAAAGGTGGGGGGAGCGCCGTCGCGCCCCCCATGAAGAGGTGGTCGGGGGCCCGAGAGCCCATCCCCGGGCCCCGAAGCAAAGTCGGGGAGCGCCATCGCGCCCCCGTGAAGATAATGCTCCCACGGGGTGCCAGGAGCCCACTCTGGCCCCCGCCGAAACCGCCGAAGACGGGGACCGCCGGCGCGCTCCCCGTGAAGAGGAGGGGGCGGGACCCGGGACCCCATCTCCGGGCCCCGATGGTGGCCCAGCCGGGCGAAAACCAAGCCGGAGGGGCCGGGTCGGGCCCCTCCGTGAAGATTCGGGGCCCGGGATCCCATCCCGGGCCCCGAGTGCAGGAAGGAAGAGGGGGAGCGCCGCCGCACTCCCCGAGGTCCGCCGGGACTGGCGGGAACCTCCGGGTCTGCCCGCAGCCGCGGGCAGACCAGAAGACGCAGTGCCGGCTCCCGCGGCAGCACGCAAGGGTGCTGGCCGGGCGGGGAGCCGGCGGGAGTCACCGGGGTGGGTTTCCCGGGTGGCTCCCCACCAGGGAAGCCAGACGGGGTCCCGGGTGGGACCGGGACCCCTTCGCCGAGGAAAGAGCTGCACGGAGCCCGGGTGGGACCGGGCCCCCACCAATGGCATGAGCGGCCGGGGTGGGCTCCCGAGCCGGAAAGAATTTACCTGGGGGTCCGGGTGGGACCGGGCCCCCCACCCAGCGTGGAAGGCAGCGGGAGAGCCGCTCATCACATATTCACGCAGAGGACCACGAAGCGCCCCATAATGCCTTGCAAGGCATGGGGAAAGGATCGTTTTTGGTGCTGGTGGCCCCCAGAGGAGGGGGTCACCCTCAAGAGTGAAAAAGGGTGCTGGGGGAGCTGCTGGAGAAGCGCAGTCTCCCCCCAGCACGAAGTTAAGTCCCACCCTAAGTTTCCTAGGGATTTGAACAGGATAACCCCTCAAGGGCTCAGCCTGCTTTATTACACCTTCTGGGCTGGAACTTTTGTTCTACAGCTGAGGGTGTTTTGCAAAGTGCTTCATGGAGTGAAGGGCTGAGTTGGGGATGTCTGGAGAAGGGCATTCCCTGGAGGTGAAGAGGTGTAATTGCACCAGAACTGCATTTACTAATGGTTATTCCTTTTTAGAGGGACTGAAGGTCACATATGTAATGTGAAGTACCTGTGTAAGCTGATGTCATAAGCAAAGTGGGTTATGTTGCCAGACACTCCTGCTAGGGTGTCTGGCTGGATATGCGTAATCCTGTGATTTCATCTGTGATGCCTTTAGGGGCTGTAATTGCAACACATTTTAATGTCCAACAAATGTGCTGCGTACTGTCATTCTAAAGTGTGCGTAAACATGTATTTTTGCTGCTGCGCTTAAGTGAGGAACAACCCAGACTGTTAGCCCTGAATATGTAGGGGTGCATACTGTATGGTCAATATAAGATGCTCAGTCAGGGTTATGTGTCACTAGGGCAGGTGAACCTATTTTTAATGCGTGTTGAAGTAATGGGGTGGGTCGCCACTGGGATGGTGCCAGTGCGCAGGGCCCTCGCTCCAGGTTATGCTCAACACACTGCATTAGGGGGCAAGATGATGTGCATACATGGGAGTGGTGGTACTAGACCCCACCCCCCCTTTTGGGAGGGGTGGAGATGTTACGCAATGTCACAAAGTAATTCCAACAGCTTATGTGGAGAAGTGTGGCTCAATGGTTAGAGCGGCAGACCCTGATGCAGAGATCTGGCCCGGGACCAGGGTTCAATTCCCGCCTCGGCGGGTCTTGGGCTCAATTTCCTCGGACCTGATAATTCTCGCCTCGGTGCCTATTCTAATCATGGGTCCCACTCTGCAACTCTGGGCAATAGCTTGCTTAATCTCCATAACGGCCCCAACAGCGCTGGGATGCCTGGCTTCACCCTGGGGGTGCCCAGGAGTGGACATTTCACAGGGAAAAAGCCAGGAAGGGTTCCACAGCGGTATGCGTACAGTGCCAGGACACCCCTTTGGGGGTATAAGTGCGCTTTACAAGTACAAATTTCATTTCATTATGTATATTTGTAAATTGGTGCATAGTATTGAGTAGTGTGTGTGTTTAATAAATGTACTCTTACTTTTATAAAGCAAAGTACAGACTGGACAATCAATTATTGAGTGTTATTTTTGCGCACCTGCCAATGGCGATTACTAGCCCACACCACCTCCCTTGAGTAAAGCCTCAGACTGCTCTGCAACGCTACCCTCTGAGAGTCAGGCGCTACAATTGGGTGTATGGTTCCCAGTGAAAGACAAATGTAGTCATGTTATTTGTGCAGGCCTCACAGATACTGCCTCGTTTTCCAACAGTGCAGTAAACAATAATTGCCAGACATACCTCCCTGTCAAGGCAGGCAGACCTTTAATTTTTGTTTCTCAAAATCAACACCTCAAAATTGGGGAATATTTTTGAGAAAAGAAAAAAATGAATGCTAAGATATGCAAGTAGTTCAAACCCTGAAAGCGGTGCTATTGGTTAGTTTACTTGTCTGAGACAGCCATGTGTGGCAAGGTCAATCAATCAATCAATCAATCAATCAGTACTTGTTAAGCGTTAAGCGCGACTACTCACCCGTGAGGGTGTCAAGGTGCTGGGGGGTGCTGCAGGTCCGACTGGGCGCTGCCGTTCAGTCGAAGAGCCAGGTCTTGTGATCCTTCCTGAATTGGGTCAGTGACAGGGATAGCCTGAGGTGGAGGGGCAGGGTTTTCAAGGTTTTGGCGGCAAGTTAGGAAAAGGATCTTCCACCGGTCTGGTCTTGTGGATCTGAGGGACAGTGGCAAGGGCCAGTTGGGTGGAGAGGATGTGTCTGGTAGGTATGTGGAATGAGAGGCAGTGGTTCAGGTATGCTGGGCCGGCATTGTGGAGGGCTTTGTAGGCGTGTGTGAGGAGCTTGAATGTGACTCTTTTGTTGACTGGGAGCCAGTGGAGTTCTCGTAGGTGTTCGGAGATGTGGCTGTGGTGAGGGATGTTGAAGACCAGTCTGGCTGCAGCATTTTGAAAGTTCTGTAGTTTCCTTAGGAATTTATGGGTGAGGCCTGCATAGAGTGCCGTGCCGTAGTTGAGTCTGCTGATGATGAGTGCGTGGGTGACATCTTTCTGGCTTCAGTGGGGATCCATCTGAGGGTCTTTCGAAGCAGGCAAAGAGTGTGGAAGCATGATGAGGAGACGGCGCTGATCTGGCGGTTTATGGTGAGCAAGGAGTCCAGTATGATGCAGAGGTTTCATGCATGGCCCATGGGTGTGGGGGGGGGGGGGGTTCCTAACGCGGCGAGCCACCAGAAGTCTTCCCAAGCGGAGGTGTTAGGCCCCAGGATGAGGACTTCGGTCTTGTCTGAGTTGAGCTTTGGGCAGCTGGCTCTAATCCAGGTGGCGACGGCCTTCATCCTGTCGTGGAAGTTGTTTCTGTCGATTGTGGACTCGTTGGCGAGGGAGAGGATGAGCTTGGTGTCGTCAGCTTAGGAGACGATGTTGAGTCCATGGTTCCTGACTATGGCAGCGAGCGGGCCATGTAGACGCTGAATAGGGTGGAGCTCAGGTAAGAGCCCTGGGGACTCTGCAGCCGATCTCCGTGGGTTCTGGAAGGAAAAGTGGAAGTCTGACTCGCAGTTTTCTACCGGTGAGGAAGGAGCAGATCCAGTCCGGGGCTTTATCACGGATGCCGGCATCGTGGAGTCTCATGCTCCCAGCACGTCGGAACCATTGGAGATCCATTGGTGGAGGTTTCGTGCTGAGGTATTGGCGTCTATGGCTGCCGGCGGAGGTGGTTAGATGTTCTTCGGTGACCTTGTTCCAGTAGTAGCGGGGGCGGTTGGTACGGTGGTGTATAGTGGGTTTGATGAAGGTGAAATGAACGCAGTGGTGGTCAGTCCAGAGGAGTTCGGAGGTGTGGCTGTAGGTGGTGTATTCGCTGGCGGAGAAGATGGGGTCGAGCGTGTGTCCTGCTGCGTGGGTCGGAGAGGTGACTAACTGCTTGAGTCAGATGTTGGCGAGGTTCTCCAGAAGGGATGCAGTGTTCTGGTCTTTGGGGTTGTCCGTGTGGAAGCTAAGGTCGCCGAGTAGGATGTAATCTGTAGATGCGAGAGCCTAGGGTGCGATGAAGTCGATGATGGCGTTGGTGAAGGGTGGGCAGGGGCCAAGAGTTCTGTAGACGAGGGTGCTGCGGAGGGTGGTGTTGGGGTTGGTCTGGACCTGAAAGTAGAGATGTTCCATGGTTGTCGTTGGGTCGTCCGAGTGGGTGGTCAGGCAGAGGGAGTTCTTGTGGACGATGGCAATCCCTCCTCCTGGTCAGATGGTGCAGTCCTTGCGGGTGATCTTGTAGCCGTCTGGAGTGGCGGTGGCGATGTCTGGGGCCGAGCTGGGGTCCTTCCAGGTTTCCGTAAGGAAGGCAACATCGGGGAGACAGAGTTGAGGAGATCCCAGATTTCTGTGGCATGTTTGTGGAGGGAGTGCGTGTTCAGGAGGATGCAGCTGATCCGGTCGGATGCACTGTGGGTTGGCCGGGCAGCGGGAAGAGCTGGAGTGCGGAGGTGGGTGAGGGTGCAGTAACAGTTTCGGCAGGAGAAAGGTCCTTGGGTGTCCTTTGGAGATGTGAGGTGGCAGGCAGCGTGGCACCTGGTGTTGAGGGCGAGGATTGTGCTGGTGTCGTGTTGGTGGAGGGTCCGAGAACCAGGGTCCATGCCGCTGGGCACAGTCAAGACACGAACAGGTGCAGACCGGCTTGCCTTTGGCATGCCTTTGACGCGGCTAGTGTGAAGGGGAGGGCTGGACAGCTGCGAGGTGGGAAACGCGGTGCTGGAAGGGGGCGGGATGAAGGGGTCAAGCAGTGGCAGGGGCATGGCACAGAAAAAAGAGAGTGAAAAGTGAAAAAAGTATGCAAAAGAGAGAAAAAGTACAAAGGAATGAAAAGAAGGCAGAGGGGAAAAAGAGGCAGAAGCACAAGGACAGAAGACAGACCAGCAGCAGAGCTAAGATGCTCCCCACTAGAACACCATGGATGCGGTGTAGGCGGGAGCCTGTGGGTGGAGGAGGGCCTCGAACCACCAACCAACAAGGGTCAGTAAACCTTCAAGGGGCAGCAGCTACCAGACGGAGCTGTGCAGGGAGGGATGCAGATCACTGACAAGGTCAGTGAAATTGCTCCTTTCCGGGCACAGCGGGCGCCATTAAGTAGTGTGAGGGGGAGGGCTTGGCAGCTGGGAGGCGGGAAGCGGGAAACGCAGCGCTGGAAAGGGGCAGGGCTGCGGGGGTCGGGCAGGGGCACAGCGCAGAAAAAAGAGAATGAAAAGTGAAAAAAGTATGCAAAAGGGGAAAAAAGAGAAAAAGTAAAAAAGGGTGAAAAGAAGGCAGAGCTGAAAAAGAGGCAGAAGCACAAGGATAGAAGGCAGACCAGCAGCAGAGCAAAGATGCTCCCCACTAGACCACCAGGGATGAGGCGCAGATGGGAGCCTGCGGGTGGAGGAGGGCCTCGACCCATCAACCAGCAAGGGTCAATGAGCCTGCAAGGGGCAGAAGCTACCAGGTGGAGCTGCGCAGGGAGAGAAGCAGATCACTGGCAAGGTCACCAGGTAGGAAAAGTGTATGGGAGTCCCGCCCTAAATAGGGCACATCTTCCAACACAAAACAGATGGACTGCCTGTCGATAGTTTCTGATTGTCAGAATCCTTAAGAAATAGGGGTGAGGCAAGAGTCTAGATGTAAGACCTCCCCACTCCTCTTTGACTGAGGAAAATGCACTACTGACCATTACTATATCTTCGGAGGCAAACAGCACTGTCCTTCGGACACAGGGAGTAACGGATTCTCTCTTCGTGTACAGAGGTAAGTATAATGGCATATTACCGTAATGGGGCCGAAATAGTATTCACACACTAGGTTCCAAATAAGCATTAAGCATGAATTACATTTGAAGCAATATAAGTGATGTAAAAGTACATAATACACAATTGGAAAAGTAAACTCACCTGATACTCCAGTCTCAATGCTTCTGACAAGACCTGGGTGGTACCACTGTGGGACTGAAAGCATAGACAAACCACGGTTCATCTCTAATTGCTGAGTGTAATTGAGTCCAGTATATCCCAAAAGGCAAAGTAAACTGGTCCGGACAAACCTGAAAAAAATTCTAAAAGAGGGTGGCAACCAAGGAAAGGCAAACAGCAAAGTGCAAGGATGCAAAACAGGTAATGAACATACACAGTTGCAAGAACCATACAACCTAAGACAGTTGTGAGGCTTCTGAGTCTTCCGCTGGTGCTACCTAAACTGTCCCAGAAGTGTTAAATGCATAGCTGGTTGTTCAGCCAGAGAAGCCACTTCTACCTATGCCCTGGAAATCCAGCCTCTGCTTCCAAAGCTCCAGCCGTCAGAGACATGTATACCAGACCTTGCAAAAGACCAGCCTTTGTCCTTCTGTTTAGGCTGATCAGGTGATCAGTCCCTATAGTTCAGTTTCACTGCTCTTTCATCTGTTACTTGTTCTGTCATGGACCTCACACCATGGAATTCTTAGATGAGTGTGTTGGAAAATGTGTGCTGGAAAGTTGGTGTTTCCCCCACCTCTAAGTGAGATGGGCAACGGTTTGTTTGGTCAAGAGGCTAGACGATTGCTAGTGTGACTTCCCCTCCGCCAATCTGTAAATGACCTCCTTGGGCATGAAAATCAGAGTAGAGATGGACAGAAACATCCCCTAATTCTAGAGATAAAAAGTCAGATTGTTTGCAGAAAGAAACAATTAGCAAGCTTTCAAGAGAGAACTTCAGCAGCCATAAACCTGAGATGTTGAACAGGGGGAGCCTGAGAAGTAGCGATACAAAGGGTGGTGAAAGCCATAGATTTTATGGACTTTTAGTGTATTCTGAAGTAATGACACAGCCATGCATTTGTTCAAGGTGGCAACTGAAGACCAACATAATTGTGTGAAAACTGAGTATAAAACAAGCATTGGCAAAATAATTAGGGCAGTGGGAGATGAAGGGATGCTTCCATCCATCAATGCACTCACTCATTCATTTGTCCATACATTCTGTGACTCATTCTTGTACTCATCCATTCATCCACTCAATTGACTCATTCCCACATTTACACAATCGCTCATCACAATGCCATAAGTAAACAAACACAATAATCAATGTCAGTTATACTGAGTAGGTCTGTTGACATTGACAATGTTTGGCGCTTAGAAATCAAGTAAAGATTATATTTATATAAATGTTCAACTATTCTATCTCAGTAGTGTTTTTCAACTTTAAAAAGTTACTATAGTGACCACTAGTCATTACTGTCACTATTATTTTCAAATCTCCACGTCCAACGAAATATTTAATGTGTGCAATTCACAATTACAAAAATAATTACTGTAAAATCGCCCCCTCTGTGACAAAAGTCAACTGAATATACTGGAAATTTCCCAAGGATAGAGCAAGGTGAAGTGATATCTTGCTACGCAAATGTACGAACATCTGGTTAAGCATAAGGAGGATTTCGTGCCGCGCTGCGGTGCTTAATTTGTAAAAGAATGAGGCTGGTGCCCAAAGCTCTGCTCAGAAGCCCACGTCAAGCTACTAAATGTCAGCGCATCGAATAACAAGACTGTGTAGTCTTCATATCTTCTCATGCCTCTTTATTCCGCTATCAGACAACTTCTTCCAATGTATCTCACTCATGCATGTTCCTGATTTCTCTCCTTGTGACTGTTTTCATGTCTTTCTCTTTCTCCTTCTTTCTGCTTTGTGTGTCTTTGTCTTTCTTGCTCATAGGAAATGTCACATCCGAAAAAATAAGTGCTGGTCCCGTTAAATGACTGATGGTGGATCGCACTAGCAACCACAGGCTCAAATTAAGCACTGTCTCCACCCAGCCATAAGTGTGCTGGTATTCCCACACCTGGTATTCACAGGTGAGGAAACACAGAGTGATTTTACAGGGTGGGAATGTCATCCGGTCAAATCCAGTGTGGGTCCGGACAGGGGTTGAGGGCACACACGCATCCTGGCTCCTGACCAAGCCCCTGCGACGGAGTGGGAAAGTATGAAATTCTCCCCAACAGGCCCAGCGTCTGCTCTAGGGTGACCAACTAACCTTAATTTTCACAGACTGTCCGTAAATTAGCCCTAAAGTCCGTTGCCTGTGATGAGTGTCTTAACGGACGGCATTCGTCCATAATTTTAGCCTCTCAGCCAATGAACAAAAGTTGATTTTCACAATTTAGATTCCCCAGCTGACTTGCAAGGGTCTCCTGTGCTACATTCCGGAGGGAGGGGCACAGGGTTAAAAAGCAATAAGCCTTCTTGTCAGGGTGTTTGCTTCTTCAAAGAAATGCAAATGTGTGCAAGTGGTTACTTGGCAAATGTAAAGGCTGCTTGGGAGGTGCTAATTGATGGAATCACTTGGAGCTTCCTGATCACAAGATATTTTCTTTTTGCGCGGCACTGTAAGGGTGTTCCATGGTGAGCTATGGAGTGCATGCTTTTAAAGGGCTATTAAAAAATGTTTTCTCCAGGTATAGTCTGCATATTAATAAATCTATACTTTGGAAGCACTTTTTATCTTTATCCTAAATTTATTATTATACTGTGTACAATGCACGTTTAAAATAATGACAAACATTCACAGTGATTTCAGGGACTTCCTAGCACTAAAAATACACAAGTAGCTTTTCCATGCTGTTTCAAACAGGAGTAAATTCTATGGGCCTCTGGTTGCACACATATACATCTGTAGTGATCGCATTAACCAATACAGGTTTCAAAACATAAAATAGTGCATTTCCCACAGATTGGTTTACTTTTATTTCTTTTTCGGTGCGTTATTGTATATGTAGTCACTTGACGGTGAGAGATCAACAAAATAGTTACAGAATATTTTGCTCTTTTAGCCACACCTTTGATTATGCCTCTGCGCTTACTGACCCCGCCTCCAAGGCAGTATCCATACTTTTTTAATGCACTTCAACCACTGCATTGAATAACTTTGAGGTGGGTGAGCCAACAAATTAACAAGGAGAGCTAGCCAAGGGTCTGGCTCAGATCTTAGAGCCCGTGCACGAGCCAAGCCCTGATATATTTGCTTTGTAAATCATATAATAAACGTCATATAAAATATGATATAATTCAAAAGAAGTGTATTTGAACCATTGATGTTAAAAAGTCACATTAAAGTCTATCAAATGCAATAGGTTTTTGTACAACTGGTATTCAGAACTCACATGTTTGAAAGCACTTTCATATGAATTCATGAAGAAAAAAGAGTTTTGTTAAAGTAAAACATCTGCCTAAGATCACACAGCTTAAGCAGGGAAGCAGCAATTTATCCCAGTTTTCTAATTTAACTTTGCACAAATCAGCCCGGAAATGGGTATTTGTCTTTCCTTATGTTAGAGGCTTTGTTTTTACTTCTTTGTGCATTTTTCAGCAGTTTTTATATAGCGTGAACTCGACCCAAAGGTATTGGAGCACTTTACATGAGCACCACTTACATTACACAAGGTCACATTAATTGTTTATAGGAATGGGGAGATGACAGAATCATAGAATGTTGAACCCTTGCCGATACTTGAACCTCGTTCTCCAGTTCCAAAGCCAGCAGCCCTGTCCCTAATGCCACATCCTGGGTAGAGGGAAGGAGGCAGGCATAAGCCACATGAAAGCTCGGCTTGTTATGGGATCAAGGTTCTAACAGGACCTTGAACTGAGCCAGAGACAGGTTTCAGTTTCAAGCCTGGCTCAAGCTTTCAGCGGCTCGCTCACCTCTAGAACAGCTATATAATGTCTAGAAAGTCAGTGATATTAGCAGATGGTGTCCTGCCTTCCCTTACCTTCATTATGAACCTTTTTATTTAGATATTGTGTCAGATTAGCCTGTGATCTGTATTTATTTAGCACAGTTTACTATTCATCTTACAGGGTTGTACAAAAACACTGTCTTCTGGTTTTAAACAGAATTTAGAAAAATAAATTAAATCTAGTCAGCGGTTTAAGTGCACTATATATGACCGTGAATCCTGGGTTCAAATCCCGGATTTCCTGTATGGCTAAATTGTGTGATCTTGGTCAAATCAATTTACTTCATGTGTCTAATGTACTTGATAGTGACAGCTGAGAGCACTTTCAAGTAATTCAGTTTAGGACTGTGCACAAAAAACTCACTTGTATGTTTTATCAGCCCGGAATGTTCCACAATTCATAACAATAATATTGGCCATGATGTAAGGGACACCAGATAATACACAGGTGAATGCACGGGAACGTCCATCCGCTGCCCATGTAACGCCTACCTGACAGAAGGTAGTGCAAGGCAGTGTTATGCACTGTATTGTGCTACTTTTTTTTTCTTTACAAAGCCACGCCAATCGGGATTGGCGCCGGTGTGTGCTAGAAGAGCTTCTTTAAGCTAGCAAGACGAGGCTTATCTGTCTCATTCTTGAGAAGACTCATCTTGATAACTGTAAACAATCTTACCATAAAGTGCTGTCAAGAAACACCGATTGGTGAGAATGGTGGAGGTATAGCAAGAGGGCTGCCAACAGGGCACACCGGGTCTCACTTTCTTTCAGAGCTGCTAGGTCTCTTCATGCCATGCTGGTCACATTCTTCAATCTTTTTATAAACTAACAGAGCATTGCAGGGGTGCTTCAGGGTCAAAGAGAACAGCTTTAGGCTGCTCACCCTTGGGTTACTGTAGGTCGTGCAGAAGCACTCCCTGCAATCAACTTCTTGAAGGGTAAGTTGAATCAAAGTGCTTTTCTCTCATTTTCACTGCTTTCTCTTGCTCTTTCCCCCGTTTTTTTGTGTGCCTCCTCCTTGCTTTTCTCTCATTTTCACTGCTTTCTCCTTGCTCTTTCCCACTTTTTTGTGTGCCTCCTCTTTGCTTTCTCCCCCCCCCCCCCATTTTATGTGCAGCCTCCCCACGTAATTCCGGACCATCACCTCTCTCTTTATCTCATGGTTCCCACTCCCAGGGCCCTCCTCCCCTTCAAACTATGCCTCAATATACTTGCAAGTTTGTTTAATCTTTACATGCGCTGAAATAGTATGTTCATGTCCCCTGAGCAAAGAAATGGCTGAGAATATTAAACTGAAGGCCAGTGCTTTGGTTGAGCGAAGTTAGCACTGTCAGCCTTAAAAGATGTGTGACTTGATCTTTATTTTGCTGTTCCAGTCTCAGTTCTTTAAATATGACTGCTAGCTTGGTGAAAAACCAGGAATCAGAGTACTTTTGTTTGTGAGGCTGCCGAAAACTCTGCAAACAATTTTGATCTAAGGAATGCCCAACCACTGCCATAACAGTTTATGTAGAGTAGAGTTAGGCGATGTTGGTGTATTCCGCAATGGATGCAAAAACTTTTTTTTTACAAGGTTACACATGAAGCAGGCTATGAATCTACTTTTCCTGAACTGCACGATAATGAGCTGCCCCTTATTATGTCCATTGTGTGTTCATGTTGCTTTTTCATGGCGGCTCCCCATGCCACCAGGTTTATTTTGCCTGGTGATTCCTGATGATCATTTGGCACATCAGTGTTTGGGAGAGTTTCATGAATGAGCATGTAAATTAACAGTTTAGAGGATACGTAGACTCTGGCCGCCATGACAAGAATAAAATACGATCTGGGTACTGCAATGCATAGTGGATTGCTTGAGTTGGGACATAATGGAATGGGAGAATACTCATGGATGTGTCATTTCTTTTCAAATAGTTACTGTTGTGTAAGGCGTTAACTGTCTCCCCCATCTGAGGACATCCAGCCTTCAGTGGTGTATGAATATGCATCAAGTGTCATTAATGAAAGCTCTCTTAAACTCGTGATCTGAAGACATAGCTTAGTACACAGATGTCTTAACCCTCTTTCATATCAAAATAACTTGCAGTGTCTGTGCTAATCTCCTCAGGTTTAAACCACTCTACCTTCCCATTCAAACATGATTGTATAGTAGGAGGAACGTTATACAATTTGGAAATAAGGTGTCTGAATGTTTAAATTGGACATATGAGGCATATCAGAAATTCACCCCTCACTTTCTAGCCAGTGGTGGGTAATGTGCTTGACGCAGGATGTCAAAGTTCTGATTCACCTGTAGGCCCACTCGAGACAAGCCAAGATAATTTAATTTATTTACAGAGGCTAATAAACTCGGTCAGATGCTTTCATCCAGTAAGTCCCTCTCCACCTCTGGCACCATGTACTTAATTCACTGAGTCGCACTATAGGACATGTGTATCAATCCCAGTAATGCCGCCTTTAGCCTTCACCCTTTCTACGTCATAAAATTGGATACTGATAATGGCAAAATGTTCCTCTTTAACAGAATTATTAAGATAATGAGCAACAGAACACCATGTATCTCCTCTACAGCACCAACCACAAGAACACCCTAAATATTCCAACTTCATACCCTTGCACAAACAGCCTAGGACCAAGTGCACAAAGTTTAGAAAACTATCACACATACATCCCTTATCATGAATTTGAGTTGAGAAGGTAAATGGGCAATAAAGATGCCTTTAATGCCTTGTCACAAGTGCTATGTGTTCAAGAATAGAGGGCAAGTGTCAGGCTGTATCGACTGACAAATTTCTGCTTATTCATTTAACATGTGGATTGGTGTTTACAAAATGTTCTAACTTTGCAGTCAAAGACAGAATAGTAAAGTGGACTAGTTGACAGTCTTGTTGTGGTGGTAAAAGGCGTGTGAAAACAAAGGCTGTAAGCTCTCAGTTTATTTGTAACACACAACAGTTTTTAAATACCTGTAAATGAACTGTGCAAATGCTTCAAAACATATCAGCAGTTAGAAAACCACAAATGGACCACTTGTTTGTAATTCAGAAGTGTGCTGGAAACAGCGTTTTAATAGGTTCAAAACAATCAAGATACTTTACTTGGTATGTTCAAATACACGTATTTCCTGAAACCACGTTTCCACACATTATTATTTATGCGCTATATATTTTTATCAGTAAAACAGCATTTTGGCATTTTGCTGCCATTTCAATAGAAAACTTTCTGTATGTAAAAAAGGCAGTGCCTCCTTCTGAACTACAATAATGTCTCAACAACATATACTGTTTCTAGTCTGTCGCACACTTCTGTGCATCAGTGAGAATCTGCAGTTTACAGCTCACAGAAATGAAATGGTCCAATCAGTATACTATTTCCCATATAAGGGGAAAATAAGGAGGCCTGATATATTGCTAGCCATGCTATTATATTACAATGTCAACTCCTATCTAACCGTTCTGGCCCACAATAATACCATAACACTCAGCAGTCTGCAGCGAATTATAGTTCATGCAGGCTGGCTAATAACTCGCTTTTCCTGCTTAACGCTCTTACCCCCACACAAGACCTGTCCGCTATGGCTCTTATCCATCACTCACTCAGTACTGTACCAGCCCCTAAACCAATCATCACCAGCTAAACAGACATGGATTACCTGAAGCGATCTGACATATAAAGCTGGCCACTCGGCGGACTGCACTCTAGTCCAGCACTGCAAGTCCCAATTAACTGCATTCTATGTGTGCTGCTTTACATCTCACAATGGCACTCAGATATGAGATGCTAGTAACAAAGTCCATCCGAGCAGATCTTCTCGACCACTTCTCTCTCCAAACATGACTGCTCAGGACCATGAACTGTAAACAAAATATCAGACTGGACAACCCAGTGCAGTAACCATATCAATAGATTATGATCATAAGAAATACCACAAAAATACTTGCACAGTTGCTCAAAGCTGCGCACATACTGAAAAACTGTGAAGTGTACAAATGTCTCAACCTAATAAAACTTATTTTGACTTGTGCTTATGTTGGTCATCATTTTCCTTCCTTATATACTATTGCACAACCTTCTCTGATGTGTCTGTAAATCTTACCTTTTGTCCCGAACTTTTGTCTTGAATTTTGACCTTGTGTCCTATATTTTTGTCCTGAATTTTGACCCTTTGTGCTGAATTTTTTAACTCACCGTTCTGAATTTGCACCCATGCCAGTTGGTCACCCTAATCTGCTCTGACACCCACCCCACACTTTAAACCCCACCCTGCAACCTGAATAAGCAGCCCTCTCATTTGGTACTTCTTCTGAGCAGGACTTGTGCCTGACCTTGAGAAATAGGAGCCACTTATTCTTGGTCTGTACAATTGTTCCCTGAATCCAGAGGTAAAAACTCATAATTCCTGCTAGCGCAGAAATTTGCCTCCTCGACTTTTGGTTGATGGTTCTTGTTAAGCAGCATGAGAGGTAAGGAACTTCTCAACTCATTAGCCCCAAGACAGAAATTTCTCAGCAACTAAAGTCCACAACATGAGTCTGATTAGTCGGTTTATTGTAAATTTTGAAACAATTTCAAATATATCAATCTTAGCATGATGGTATAAAAATACAATGAAAATAGGATAAAGCCAAATCTCCGGAACCAATTCACCCTATACAATAAGAGGAAAACAACCAACTCAGTTTTTGCCACATAGGGTATTAAAAGACAAAAATACAAATAAGATTGCATCGAACTCTTTACAGAAAATCTCTCAGAGTTCCATAACTATCCCTACACTACGTAAAGGGGAAATCTGTACTAAGCGAGGTTCAAAGGAAAACATACAAGGTGTTATCCGTCAGAGTGATCCTGAGAGAAAACTCTAACTCTGGTCATGCAGCCTAATGCCACAATCACCGAGAGATGTCTGTGCCTCGAAGCGTCTCCAAGAGAAGTGAGAAGTGTCAGCTGTCCATAACGTCATTAGTACAAAAGCAACCATCCAATACAGGCACCTCCTACAAACTTTGGGTATCTTTCCTTTATCCCAGCGGCCTTCATCGACTCCTTCTCCACCTCCTGCTTCACACTGTAAACTTCCCACACGCCCTTGGTGCCATTGCAGTCTCCCACAAGAATTCCTCCTTTCTTCGTTATCACATTCCTTCCCAGGCCTAGCTATCGACTAAACAATAGGTCCTTTTCTAAACTAACGATGTCTTGTCCACCTGCAGTGGGAACACAAATACATGCAACATTTCACAGTACAAGCAAAAAGCAAAGTCAAATGCTAGTTTGTAAGAGAATTCGGCAAAACTCAGGCCTACCATTAGGCTAACTTAACATCCTGTTGCATTCCGCTTTAGGTGTCCGTATATAGGCTTTCCTGAAACATGTCCTTATATAGGCACAATTCGCATTGCCCTTATATAGGCATAAAAACCCAGTCCTTATTTAGGCATTAGCCATGCACTCCAAATACAGGCATGGTCACCGACATCCGTCCAACCTAACGTCACAACGAGTTCTTAGAAACCAGACCCTTAAGCTCTTGGGAGTTCCCCTAGCACAGGATTATTGATTTCTCCAAGAACTCATTTATTATGCATGAACCGCTATTCCTTAAGGGTTCATTCCTGACGTCTTCCTCTGTCCGACTTCACGTCAATGCTAACATTCCAAGGCACCTACCAGGTATAAATATACCTTCCCTTGCCCAAGCAAGTTAGGAGGAGACCTCGACTTTAGAGGAGCCTGTGTCCCGGCCTGACGCACTGAGAAGAGACTCGCAGAGAATCCAGCCTCCAGTGTTCTGACTCCCTTCGCGGGGTGTTAGAGTTCGAGACTCAGAAGGAGATTCCCACCTCTCTCATTCTCAAGGTATGGAGCTGACTAGAACCTAGAGGGACTCTTGGAATACTAGACTCTTGGCATACTAGACTATAGCATACCATACTATAGAATACTCCACCTACTTCTTACCTTGCGCTACACTTCGGTTAGGTTAGGTACACTGGGGTAGAACTAGCTTAGAGAAGCATTTTATGAGTTCTCGCATTTTTAGCTTATGTTATTTATGTATATGAATATATGTGTCATAGCTAAAAGATAATGCTAGCGCAGTATTATTTCTTTCTACTGCTTACGCTGTACATTATATATCTCGCTTACTGTCTTGTGATCATAACAGCTCATATCTCTTACATGAGAAACAAGACTGTTCAATAAATCCTTTTATTGAAACGCCCGTCTATTCTTTCTGTGTAACTCTGAAGAAACTAAGCATGCACGATTAGCTGAGTGAAACTGTTATCTATTGTTTCCACGATTCTGAGAGCGTTCCGATTCTAAAGGGAAACAAAGTTGTCATGTTTATGCGGTTGCCAGAAGGTTAGCTGGCACAAAGTAATTAAGTGTAATATACTCGATAGGGACATACTGAACTCAGTCCTATGTCTAATCCATAGGGTATATTATTCCAATGCGCAGAGCCTATTAGGGAAATCAGAACTACACTACAATCCCACGGGTTACAATACATCTTTTCTGTGACTCATAAAGCACATTATATCATAATTTTCAACATCATGAATAACCAATTCTACAAAGTTATTATTACGATGGTAATGTTAGATCATTTCACAAACACATTTAAAGGACACGTTATTCTCAGGTGTCAATATGAAATTCGAAATAGCCAGTTACATTTCTAATACACATGAAAAATGCGGTTGAACAGAAAAATACCTTGACATCTTGAACATGAACTCTTTTATTCCTAAATTAGTTACACAGAATATACGTGAGTACGGACTACTCATGATTATAATGCACTCCTTCGGAAATTCTAAAAGAAAGACCGAATTAAAATATAAAGCGTAAAACTATGCTTCTCCATTCCATAGCACTGGGATGCAACTACAGATCGAAATTACGCTGGGCCAATTGGCACTCGTTCATCTTGCAACCCAATCGGGGCCTAAATGTGTTACCCCAGATCTAAATAAAAGCATTTCTGATAAAGTAGACAGGTTTAGAGGAAGTTTACAAGAAACAAATCTCTCAGAAAAGAGTTTAAAGAAAGCTACATGAAATTCCATGAACAGTCTCAAAGTATTCTAGGGGGGCATATGTTAGCTACCAAAAAGATGAATTTCTTAGAAACAGGAGATTAGCAAATGACAACGAAGTAAGTGAACATGCCTGTCCTTTTTACACATTCTGAAGTGATGTGTCGGATTAAGTAAAGCACTTGTAAAGGTTGAAGAAAATTATGACAGTGGTGAAGCAGAGCAGACACTATGGGCCTGATTACGATGGCGGACGAACTTCAGTCCGTCCGCCATTGTCCAATAAGGCGGCAGTCCCACAATAGGAATTAGGATGCGACCGCCACCGTGGCGGTCACATCACCCACCTTTAACATTGTGGCGGGTGCTGCTGGCTGCAGCACCTGCCGCACTGTTAAAAAGGGATGTTTTACATATCCCTGTACTACATGACAGGCACCATGCGGTGCCTGCCACTTGGTACAGGGGTATGTAGGGGGGCACCATAGGTGCGCCCCAACACCCAAAGGAATGGGCCAGGGGGGAAGGTGGGCCCGCTACAGGACCCCAATGTCCCTCCCCGCCAGCCTTTTCATGGCGGTTGAACCGGCATGGAAAGGCTGGCAGGGATGGATATCATTATCTGACTGGCGGTGCCTAACAGGCACCGCCACCATTCTGGCTAATGCGGGTGGTCCGTTTGGCGGTCGGATTCTGTCCGACTGTCGGGACCGTGGTGGTTAGATTTTCTGACCGCCACCGATCCGACCGCCATCCTAATGTGGCGGTCTGATCGGCCCTCAGAATTGGTGGGTGGACCACCACCAACGGGCTGATGGTGGCGGTCCTCCCGCCATTGTAATGAGCCCCTAAATTCTGAAAGCCCCACATAGAATCTGACCCATTAAAAGAATCAGAGTGCCCACCCAAATCATTTGCTGAATGGCATACTGGTGGGTTTTGCCATGTCAGGCCAGTGTGGAAAGTAGAAGCTCCTTATCGCCCCTGCTTATTGAAAGGGGTATTCTAGGTATAGTCAGCTCAATGGTCACAACTTTAGCAAGTGAATACCAGTCACACTGCAATACACCTTCTGGCTAATGGTAATCACAAAACACGATGTAATCCTATTGCTTCTTTTTGGCTAAAGCATTGTTTTGAGGGCCGTTTGCAAATTTAATTATGTGTGCAACCATTAATGCAGCCATATTGGGGGAACTGTTTCAAGTCAGCTAAGGAAACGTTCTGCAGGACCCTGAATCATTCTCGCTGGTAAGGACTGGATCGGGGAAGATGAATGAGGAGGTAATTGGGGTGTTTAACATATTAGAAAATGTTCTTAATATTAGCAGAGAAGGAAAAGGAGTACACATTCCTCCAGAATCACACAATCTGGTCCACAAGAGAAGATGTGATAAGAACTAGAGGTGGGCGAGGCAACAAATTAACAAGGAGAGGCTTTTGGGGGGAGTAAGGGATAACAAGTTGGCGGGAGATGAGGGGCCGCTCACATGAAAGGATCTGTGCAGGATGCATAAGGATTTAGATTTGATCCTTTGGGCCATAGGCAACCAGTGAAGGTCAATCAGACCCTGTCTGACTGAGTCATACTTGTGTTTCCCTAACAGCATTCATGCAGCTGCATTTTGCACAACTTGGAGTTTACGAATCACAGCCTTGGAGGCACCTAGGTAGAGGGAGTTGCTGTACTCCAGGTGTGAAAGAACCAGGGCCTGGACTACCAGCCTCCTTGAGGGCTGAGGGAAAAGTGGCAGGATCTTGCGCAACATGTAGATGATTCCAAAACAGGTGGCGGACAATTTGCTCACCTGGGTTTCCATGGTCAGAGTTTTTTTAGCCACACCCCCAAACGTTTTATAGCAGGTTTAGGAGCAGGGGGAGGACCGAGGCAGGCCGGCCAACCAAGGTACCTTTGGGGATGGGAATTGCTCCAGAAGATCATGAGCTCTGTCTTGGCTCTATTCAACATAAGGCAGGAATTGTTTATCCTGCTGGCAACCCGCTCCAGACACGGTTCCAAGGTGGTCACTGAAGGATCCACGTCTGGGGCAAGTGAATAAAACAGCTGGGTATCATCCGCGTAAGAACGATGGAGATACCGAAGGAAACTATGATATCCACCAAGGGTTGGAAGTACACGTTAAACAACATGGGAATAAGAGAGGACCCATGCAGAACTCCGCAGATAACTGGTAGAATCACCGATTAACATGTCTTGTTGAATACCTGGAAGGATCTGTCCTTGAGAAAGGAGCCGATCCAATTCAGGGATTTAACTGCAACACCGTCCTTACAAATCTTATCTAAGAGTGTAGGGTGGTCCACGGTGTCGAAGGCTGCGCTAAAGTCATGAAGTATAATCGCAACTGTGGCCCAATGAGCCAGTCTCTTTTACGATCCCTCCACCGCTGCTAAAAAATCTGTTCCCGTACTGTGCTTAGGCTGAAAACCAGTTTGCGTGTGGTGTAGGAAAGAATTGAACTAGAGGAATTCAAAAGAAGCCCATTACCATATTATTCCACAACCTTGCTTATGCCTGGGAGCAAGGAAATGAGATGGAAATTCCCTAGGCATGTTGGGTCAAGGTTGGACTTTTTTTAAATAGCTTTAACCATGGCGTGATTCCATGGTTAGGGCACCAGACTCTTCTCCAAGTACAAGCTGGCCATCTCTAGCAGGGTGGGGGAAATGGTCTCAGCTCCAAGAGCAAGAATCCTAGGTGGTGCGGGGTCGAGAGGGGATCCCGATTTAATTGTGCTAAAGAGGTCAGCAAAAGTATCCAGAGAGGGGGGGGGAATTCCCTCAGCTAGGATGGATTAGACTGCTTTTTGCGACTGGAAAGAAAGTATTTAGGACTTCCCTCCTTTCTTTGAAAGGAGAGGTAAATATCTGATATTTTAGAATTAAAATAGGTGGCCAGTGCATTACATTTATAATTAGAGCGTTCATAAGGTGGTCCAGTGGGATTAGGTTCCAACAGAGTTTTGGTGATTTTAAACATCTCCCTGGGTGAGTTAGCAGCTTCATGTATTCTAGCTCCATAATAAGAGGCCTGTGCTGATCTAATTTCTTTGTGATAGGTCCTATCTATCTCCCGATATTTTGTTTTTTTGCGTTCCTAATCCTTCCCCCATTCCCTTTCTGCAATCTTGCACTGTTTTCTTAAGACTCCAAGATGGAAGCGAGTACCAAGGGGCTGACTTATTTTACTTTTTCTGAATGAGCCTCTATTTAGGGATGGGTAAGTCCAAAGAGTGGGTTAGCCATTCTGTGATCTTATTGTTGGCTGCTTGTGGATCAGAGCCCAATGGCGGAATGGTCTGACTAAGGATTTCTGTCCAATTGTAATGATTTAACTTTGACCAACATCTGTCTTCCCAGGCCAACGGTTTCGGCGGTGTGATGGGGCCAGGGATTGTGAGGACCATTGGGATCATAAGATGGTCGGTCAAGAGGAGGGATATCTGGTGCGAGACCTGACGCAAAGTTTAGTTGGTAAAAATGGGGTCTAACAAGTGCCCCTCTACATGAGTGGAGCCCTGTACTTTTTGTCCCAATTGCATGGCAGATAAGTCTGATACGAAGCTAGTTGCTAAGGTGTCGGAGGGCTCATCAAAATGTATGTTCACATCTCCCAATACCGTGAAATTGAGCTTCTTTACTTCCAGGCGAGCGAGGACCTCTGCTATTGTCTGGATAAATTGGCTTTCTGGGCCGGGGGGGGACAGTAAATTAAGGCTCCTGAAAATGAGGAGATGTGAGACAGAGAGAAAGAAAATGGAAGAATTTCACAATGGGGCAGGGAGAAGGAGTCTGTCATACAGATGAGAGAGGACTTAAGATATAATTGTTAGTCCAGCGCCTTTCTCTCCCCTCTATCTCTACAAACGAAATAGTAATTGGGGGGGAGAGCTTGAACAATGTCTGGTCCTGCCTCCTAGTGGAGCCAGGTTTCCGTGAGAAAGCCAACTTCGGGCTTGGCGTCCTCAAGCAAGGAGAAGATTTCCAGCCTATGTTGAGGGAGGGAATGACAATTTAGCAGCCTGCCTTAGATGGAGGGGGAATATCAGCTGGGAGGTTAGGGAATATGCTGTAAGAACTGTGCTTACAGGCAGTGATGCCCATGGTTAATTCCAATGAGTGGATACATTTGTAGTTACCTCTGAGGTCAAGCAGATGCTGCCTGGCATATAGACTGCTATCTGAGGAAGAGAAGGGGCAGGGTTCCTGGCCCCTTGACCTATTAGGGCGGAGACAGGTGCAGACAGGCTTGCCTTTGGCATGCTTTACGCTTGCCAGTGGCGTGCCCCCTGCGCGCTTCCAATGCACTCCCGCTGCCCTATCGTGATTAAGTAGTGAGGAGTCCAACCACTAGAGCGCCAAACACCCATGCAACTCTATGGTTGTGGACTCTATGACTTAAGTGCAAAGTGCTTTGTTTCCCCCAGTCTAGTAAAATAAATGTCTATTCAACCACGTTTCCCTCCGTTTACATTCAGAACACAGTCAGATTCAATTTGTTGTGCCCAGCAAAGGTAGGAATAGATAAAAAAAATTATAAAGCAGATTTTAAAATGAGATTTTCAAGTAAAAAACAATGCAGCCTTGCGTCTGCCTCACCGAGCAGTAGTTAGTCCGCTGCGCTCCCGCTGTGCTCCCACTGCCCTGCCGTGATTTAGTAGTGAGGAATCCAAGGACTAGAGTGCCAACTACCTAGGCAACTCTATGATTGTGGACTCCATGACTAAAGTGCAAAGTGCTTTGTTTCCCACAGTCTAGTAAAAGAAACAGTCTATTCAGTCACGTTACCCCCGTTTACATTGAGAACACAGTCAGATTCAATCTATTGCCCCCAGTAAAGGTAGGAATACATTAACATTTTTATAAAGCAGATTTTAAAATGAGATTTATTTTCAAGTAAAAAACAATGCAGCCTTGCATCTGCCTTGCCGAGCAGTACTTAGTCCGCTCCATAGGTGTTTCCATAGTTCAGCGTGCTGATTATGAGTCATTTGAAAATTTTCCTCCACATCTTCAGGGTATAGAAGAATGAGGCGGTAACAGCATTGACTTGGCAGTCACATCGAGTTTGCTGTCATTGATCATCTCTAGGTTCTTCGTGTTGTTGGTCCTAGCACTGTTGGACACCAGTTGGAGTCCCAAGGTGATGTGCTCTTCCCGAAGATCATGATTTCGGTCTTGTCAGTATTCAGCTTTAGACAGCTGCTCTTCATTCAGTGGGCGAATTCAGTCATTCAGGCATTGCATTTGATCCAGGTACTGGAAGCCTTGTTCATGAAGGAGAGAATGAGTTGCATGTTGTTCGCATAGGAGAGGACGTTGATATTGTGAGAGCGATGATGCTGGCTAGAAAGATCATGTAAGAGGGATCATGTATGCGTTGAAGAGGGTCAGACTCAGAGAAGATCCTTGCAGAAATCTGCAGATGAGGTAGTGGGCGTCTGGGGTGTCCAGTGCCAGGCTAACTGACTGGGTTTTTCCAGCCAAGAAGGAGCAGATCCATTAGAGTGTCTCCTCTGTCCTGAGTCATAGGGATGTCATCCATGGCAGCCATTAGGGCAGTTTTCGTGCTGTGGTTGGGTCTGAAACCAGACTAAATGGTGTTGAGGAGCTGGTGGCCGGTGAGGTATTCGGTGAGTTGTCTGTTGATGATTTTCTCTAAGACCTTGGCCGGGAATGGTAGCAGGCAGATCGGTCTGAAGTTGGTGAGCGTTGAAGGGTCCACAGAGTGTTTCTTCAGTGAAGGAGAAGATTTGTGCATGTCCAAGGATCTTGGAAGGTCTCTGAAGAGGTGGAGGCATTCAGAATGGGCATGAGCCTGGAGCTGATGGGTTGAAGTCTTCTGGAGCAGGTGTGGTGGGGGCAGAGGTCTGCTCGGGCCCCTGAATGGATAGCCTTCATGGTGGTGGCAGATTCTTCTGGAGTGATGACAAGCAATTTGGTTAGCATTGGTTCTTTGGATAAGTTCAGGAGGCGTTTGGCGAGGTCTATTGGATCGATTCATGGTGCGAGAGAGCCAATGGCTGAAGTGGGCTGACCAACTGTCCCACGCTATATGGTGTCGTGTATGGAAGTAAAGTGTGAATGCCAATTGAACAGATCAATGGATGAAAAAGACTGCGCCAAAGCTCCTCTATCTATGTTTATATGCATGTATTTCTTATTTAATAATGTTTTAGCTGACATGAGACCGGTGTGACTGCTAAAGCTGCTCTAATCCCAGAATTATAATACTTTCTTCACACTGCTAGCTAGAGGTGGTCACCTTGAATCACATCTTCATGATTAATTTGCAATATCCTGATTCAAGATACTGTGAAACAATAGGATAAACTCACCAAACAACGCCATGGCCCACAGCAACATAGGCCTCTACGTGAGCCAGGAAGGATTCACAGAAGTACTTTTTTTGTATTATTTAGTATTTTTCTACATGTGCTTCTGTATTTTAGTTACGTTTTTAAGTACAGTTTTTATGACTTTTTTTGTTCTCATGGTTTGCGTCGCATCAAATTGCATTTTAGGGGCAGATTTACAAGCCCCTTGCGCCACTTTTGCGTCATTTTTAACATGGGAAAAGTGACGCAAAAGTGGCGCAAGGGGCTTGTAAATCTGCCCCTTAGTATTTTGTAATGCATTCTGTTGCATTTGTACCTGATTTGCTCTTTTAGAAACTTCTAAAATTAGAGTAGACTGCTCTGATAGAGGGATATTGATTTCTAAATGTGAATAATTTTGAAGGCAGAATCAAATTGAATTTGATGAAAGCTGTTTTAAATATTTATAGTTTGAAAAGGTTAAGGGCTTCACCGTCAGATGAGATGTGCACCTTACAGATAGATATATTACTTACTCGTTTCTAGTGTGGCAAAACTATAGATTGAAATACTGCCGTTTGGGAAACCAGATGTTCGTAGAGCGCATGTTCATCGTATTAATGTACACTCCGTGCAGCAAATCATTTTAAAAATAAATTCTTTTTCCTTCATTAGCTACCACAAAGAGATAAAACTGCTTTTAGCTGAAAGTATTGAGCACACCCATGTCCCTTCTGCTTATTTATTCGTGCATTTTTTCCTATAATTCATACAGCAATACAACTGTACAATTAAATTTTAATATATCTGATCCAGGATCACTTGAACTGCCTTCTTGATTATGCATTTCATCAATATTTATGGTTCTTTGAAACTAATATTTTTGAGTGGGTTGCTAGGTTTGTCCCATTTTCTCACATTGGTTTATGGATTCAGTTTATGTGATGTTTGATATATTAAGGAAGTTCCGCCCACTCTACTATTGGCATCGAAAAGTCCTCAACTTTACAGTTGCAAACTGTTAGTTAATTATTTGGAAATTACAACAGTAAGGGCCTGATTACGAGTTTGGCGGATGGGATACTCCGCAGGGCCGGACTGGGAACACAAACTAGCCCTGGCAATTCTGCCAGACTGGCCTGGTGGCTAGGGGGGTAGGTTTTGTTACAGGGGGCCGCGATTGCAGCACTGCTGCAAAACCGGCCCCCTGTAAAATTACAGCCCCCACCGCTTGGAAACGTCCCCCACCCTTCCGGCCCAACGGGAAAATGGCCGGTGCCAACTACGGCTAGTCCAGCCCTGATACCCCGTCACAAACATCTGCCATATTACAAGTTCCATAGGATTAAATGGAATTGTAATTTGGTGGACAGGATATCCGCCACGTTTGTGATGGAGTAACCCTGTCTGCTAAACTCGTAATCAGGCCTGAAGACTGCAATGTCTACTTGATAGCTTTGAATACTCTAGAGTATTGTGACACAGTTCCTATCATTTCTATACACTCTACTGCACTGAGTGCTGGTTGTATTGTGTCAGACTATTTTGCCACCTCTCTCTTGTAAACAATTTCTTATTAATGTTGCAAGTTAAATTAGCATTTTTTTGTTTACATTCTAGGCCTTAATTCAATATTGACTTTATTGTTATAAATTTCTTCGGAATCATTCATTCACGCTGGTTCTCATGCAAATCCGCAAGTCCTATTTAGCTTGCTAATTATTGTTACATTCCTAATACAACAAGTTATATCATTTTAATAAACTGCACTGCCATCACCTAGGACCTGTAGTCGGGACAATTACCTTGATTCCAATATGTGACAATGAGGGCGGGAATACTAGCTAAGATTGAGTGTAAAATTGAGTGAAGATTTTTTATTATTAAGTCCAGTTGGATGATATTTTTGTAAACCATATTAAGCACACAATACTTATGTCAGGCGAAGTTCTGGTACCGCACTGTCCTCAACAGTTTTATCATTCCAAACAAGCTAACCTCAGGATGGTTCACATTTACAGCAATCCTGTAGTCTTGTTCCAGAACCAAGAACAATATCAAAATGATTGCTGGTTTCCATGCTCTTTCTTACAGTGATCTGCAAGTCTGCTCCCAATCATAAAGACTAGACATGATGGAAAGAAATTACCATCAACCTGGACCAAGTGGCACACTGCAGAAAACATAAAGTGAAATCTTCAGAGTCAATAAAAAGTATTCTCTAAAGAATATGAAACATGAGCACCAGAAAGAACAGTCCAGTCAGAACTGCTAGACTAAGTCCTCCCTGAACCGGAACACAAGCAACTCAGGACCGGTTTCGCCCTGATTAGTGTTCATCAGCCAGGTATAGCTTGGTTCCAGTGGCACAGTGTCCCTAAGGATCTATGGCAATTCGTCAGGGCCTTGAAAAACAACATAATTTTCTAGTGCGTGGGTTTTTCTACACTTTCCTAAAATAATAAGTGAACATCCACACTTGTGAAAATCATGCAAGACACAACAAAAGTTTTTGTTCCATGGACTTACATCTCTTAGTTAGTTAGTGTAGTCGTTTAGCAAATGCTAATGGCCCTACTTTCTTGAAATAAGTGCCCTTTGGGTTTTATGGTGATTGGACTGTTGTCTTCCACTTCTCAAACATTTTGAGAAAGTTGGGTCAATAGCTTCCAGACAAATTGTCATAGATCCTTAGGGACTGGAAAGGCAAGAAACATTTTGACCAATAACCATTTAGTAAGAATATAAGGAACATTATTATCCTATACATTTTCCGTCATGTATTTAATCCTTGACATAGTCCCTAAGAATAAATACTAATAAGAAAGGGGTTCTAGTTAATTTTAGTTTGCACAATCCCTCACCAATCTTCCTAGACTTCAGTGTGCACCTAAAATTTGAGGCATCTGAGTTGCACACTTGCATCCCTCAAGGCTACGAAAAAGGATCTCCAGCAAAGAGTCCCATTGAGGGGCTTGTTAGGCTGTGCAGTGCTGGTCCAATGCGAAGCACAGCCTGATAATGAAGGATGCCAGCTTTGGGTGGGTGAGGGCTTGTGCTCCAGTTGGCTAACTCTACCATTGACCTATCTGGGTCTAGATACCGAATGCAGTAACTAGGCCCCTCAGCAGAACTGTATACTTTATTGACACTGTTATTACTAGGGAGAGTGTATACTGGACTGGAATTTCTCTCAGTCATCTTTGTTTGATGGCACTGAGTACCTGCACGTCTTTAATTTGAAAGTGAGAGTGCGTGCACTTCTCAGCACTGCTGCAATACATTTTAATGGAGAGAACCAGCCCTTCTCTGGAGCAAACCGGTACTCTAAATAGTGATTACCTACACCCATATTTCCATTTAAAGCACTGCTCAATACATGTCCACTCTACCCTTAGACAGGTCATAAGAACGTATTACTTTAGTGCTCTGGATTGGCCCTGTTAAATGGAAGAATGGGCCCTGCTTTCACTTTTTCCCTGATTCCATAAGAGGCATGAGACAGAAATAGTAGTCAGGCTGACCTGAGTCAGGTTCTGTAACAAATACAAGGTCAAAAAGTTAAAATGAGGAGATATTCAAGATCCCAGTGACTGACCGAGTGCAATCCCCAGGTTCTCATGTTTCAAACACACAACCCACTGAGGCTGACACACTCATGTAACATCCTTCACTGCACAGCCACAAACACAGCCATGAATACTAGCTCACGACAAACACACACCACTGCATACCATCAGACAAGGTTAATGACCCTTCGCTAACTCAGCAAACTCTACCCTGATGTATAAGAACACTACTTCATACCATTGTACTCCTACACAAATCACAACTCTGTGCTACAGCACAACCAAATACACTTTTTGCTTCAATACAAATATGTCTGCTTTCCAGACAATACCCTTGCACTACCCTGTGCCTTTTCCTAGCATTGCCCTTACAACCCCTCTGAACCCTTTCTTCAACCATCCATCATACTGCATTATCACACAACCATCCTCTTCTTCACACATACAGCCAATGAAAACACTCTTTCAACACTCTCCTACATCAATAAAGCAAAATCACCCCCCTACCCAGCGTACAATCATCTCTAAAAACAAACACTTTCCCAATCTCACACTATACAGAGACTCTACTATCAGACACAATCCTACTCCTCTTCTCCTTCAACACACACAACTCACCAGTTCCTCACACTCAAATCCTGCACCTCAAGTCACTAGCAAAATACCCAATAATAATACCCAGCAAAAACAAAAGCAAACACACATACAAACATTTTCTGAACAAAATCTAACACATTCATCAGCCAACCTTCTACATCCCAACATACCTACATACATTCAAACTTCTCTGAATAGCAGCATAAATAGCACACATTTAAACCCATCTCTACTTCACACTCTCCATGCATAAAAGACAGAAATCTCTCAAATGGCCCCGGGGTGGCGTAGTGACCTAAAGAACGATGATGGATTCAACCAACATCTGTAAGTGGGTGTGAGTATCTGAAAAGTTTCAGCGCTCCGTCCATCATCTCCTTGTGTTTGCTTTGTTCGCCCTAAGTTGGCAGGGTATGCCCAGACGTGGGTCCCTTGCGCACTTTGTCACTGTATTTAAGCTAGGTTGGCTGATAAGGGGTGCTACCCTGAAACCACTCCCAGGATGCTTGCTTCCAGTCCAGGGAAGACCTGCTTGGCAGTTTGGTCTGGACTGTTCAACAGGGTCAAGACTGATTTGCATATGACTGGGTCTGAACTGGGGTGGCGAAGTGAGCTGAAGAACGATGATGGATTCAACCCAGATCTGTGACTGGGGGTGAGAGTCTGAAAAGTTTCAGTGCTCCATCCATCATCCCCTTGTGTTTGCTTTGTTCACCCTAAGTTGGCAGGGTATGCCCAGACGTGGGTCCCTTGCTCACTTTGCCACTGGATTCAAGCTAGCCTGGTTGATGAGAGGGGTTACCTCAAAACCGGCCCCAGGATGCTTGTTTCCGGTCCAGGGAAGACCTGGCTTGGTGGTTCGCGCTGGACTGTTCCCATGAGGAACAGGGTCAAAACTGATTTGCATATGGCTGGGTCTGAACTGGGGTGGCGGAGGAAGCTAAAGAATTATGATGGATTCAACCCAGATCTGTTACTGGGGGTGAGTATCCAAAAAGTTCTGGCGCTCCGTCTATCATCTCCTTGTGTTTGTTTGTTCACCTTAAGTTGGCCAGGTATGCCCAGACGTGGGTCCCTTGCTCACTTTGCCACTGGATTCAAGCTAGCTTGGCTGGTGAGGGGTGTTACCCCGAAAACACTCCCAGGATGCTTGTTTCTGGTCCAGAGAAGACTTGGCTTGGCAATTCGGGCTGGACTGTTCCCATGATGAACAGGGTCAAGACTGATTTGCATATAGCTGGGTCTGAACTGGGGTGGCAAAGTGAGATAAAGAACGATGGTGGATTCAACCCAGATCTGTGACTTGGAGTGAGCGTCTGAAATGTTTCAGTTCTCCGTCCATCATCTCCTTGTGTTTGCTTTGTTCGCCTTAATTTGGCAGGGTATGCCCAGACATGGGTCCCTTGCCCACTTTGCCACTGGATTCAAGCTAGCCTGGCTGATGAGGTGTGTTACCCCAAAACCGGTCTCAGAATGCTTGTTTCCGGTCAAGGGAAGACCTGGCTTGGCAGTTCGGGCTGGACTGTTCCCATGAGGAACAGGATCAAGACTGATTTGCATCTGGCTGGGTCTGAACAGGGGTGGTGAAGTGAGCTAAAGAACGATGATGGAGTCAACTCAGATCTGTGACTGGGGGTGAATGTCTGAAAAGTTTCAGCGCTCCGTCCATCATCTCCTCGTGTTTGCTCTTTAACAGCTCACCTGTATTAACAATGAAAAGATTATAGAGAATTCAGATCACTCCAGCTAGACTCTTGCTCCACGCAAAGCCACAGCACACATCTCACCTGCCTTGGGGGCCCTACACTGATTCTCAGTTGCCAGAAGATCCACTTTCAAGCTGCTTTGTATCACACAGAAAGAAATACATGGCAAAAGACCACTCTTCATTAGGAAGAACATCAATAAATAGATACAACATAGGAACCTACGCTCAAGAATGGCTAACCGCTTCAACATTTCTACATGCAAGAAAAAAGCAAATGGTGGAACATGTTTCTCCGTTCACGCAGCCAATATGGAATTTGCTACCTACAAACATAAGATCTATAGACAACCATCTTAATTTCAAAAGATCTTAAAGTGCTGGCTCTTCCCCACATATCGACTATACTCACAACACAATAGTGTACCACAACAGTATATTCAGACATGACAAACTATGCTTCTCATGGTATGGAGATTTAGTTGTTATGCGTGTTCACTGTGCATTGAACTATGCCTCATGTTATAAGCAGATCCATTTATATATCAATCAATGAATCGGGGAATTGTAAGCGCGCTACTCACCCGTGAGGGTCTCAAGGTGCTGAGGGGGGGGGTCCGCAGATCTGTTTAGCCGAAGAGCCAGGTCTTGAAGGTCTTCCTGAAGGTGTTCAGGGAGGGGGCGCGTCTGATGTCTGCCAGTAGCTCGTTCCAGGTCTTGGCTGCAATGTGAGAGAAGGATCTTCTGCCTGCTCTGGCTCTGTGGATGCGTGGGGTTTCTGCCAGTGCGAGGTTGGAAGATCGGAGGTTTCTTTTGGGTACGTGGAAGTTGATTCTGTCATTGCGGTATTTGGGTCCGTTGTTGTGTAGGCATTTGTAGGCATGAGTGAGGATTTTGAAAGTGACTCTTTTCTCCACGGGGAGCCAGTGGAGACTTCGTAGGTGCTGGCTGATGTGTTCATGTCGGGGGATGCCGAGGACGAGTCTGGCGGCGGTGTTCTGTATTGTCTGGAGTTTGCGGAGTAGGGACTTGTTGATGCCGGCGTAGAGTGCGTTTCCATAGTCCAGTCTGCTGGTGATGAGTGCGTGGGTGACTGTCTTCCTTGACTCAGGGAGGATCCACTTGAAGGTCTTGCAGAGGATGCAGAGGGTGTTGAAGCAGCTGGAGGTGACGGCGTTGACCTGTCGGTTCATGGTGAGTGATGAGTCGAGTACGATGCCGAGGTTCTTGGCGTGGTCTGAGGGGGTAGGTGGGCTTCCGAGGGCGGTCGGCCACCAGGTGATGTCCCATGCAGAAGGGGTGGTACCGAGGACGAGGACTTCTGTCTTCTCGGCGTTGAGCTTCAGGCAGCTGTTGGTCATCCAGACTGCGACGTCTTGCATTCCTTTCTGGAAGTTGAGTTTGGCAGTGGTGGGGTCTTTGGTGAGGGAGAGGATGAGCTGGGTGTCGTCAGCGTAGGATATGATGTTGAGGCCGTGTTGTCGGACGATGGCTGCGAGGGGGGCCATGTAGATGTTGAAGAGGGTGGGGCTCAGTGATGAACCCTGTGGGATTTTCGTGGAGTCGGAGAGGAAGGGTGGGAGTCTGATCCTTTTTCTTCTTCCGGTGAGGAATGATCGGATCCAGTCCAGGGCTGTTCCTTGTATGCCTGCGTCGTGTAGTCTGGCGTCTAGTGTGCGGTGGGAGACGGTGTTGAAGGCCGCTGATAGGTCGAGTAGGATGAGGGCTGCGGATTGGCCTCGGTCCAGGAGGGTGTGGATGTCGTCTGTGGCGGCGAGTAGGGCGGTCTCTGTGCTGTGGTTGCTTCGGAATCCGGATTGGGAGGGGTCGAGGACGGCGTTCTCTTCAATGAATCGTGTCAGTTTCCTGTTGACTGTTTTCTCTGCAACTTTGGCTGCGAAGGGGAGGAGCGAGATGGGCCGATAGTTCTGGAGGTCGGTGGGGTCAGCTGTGGGCTTCTTGAGCAGGGGTCTGACTTCTGCACGCTTCCAGTCGTCTGGGAAGGTGCCTGTCTTGAAGGTGGTGTTGATGGTGCGTTGTAGTTCGGGTGCGATGGCGGCTACGGCTCTGTGGTAGATGTGAGGGGGCAGGGGTTGGTGGGAGCCCCCAAGTGGATGCTTTTCATAGTTGAGGCAGTGTCTTCGGCCGTGATCGGTGTCCAGTTGGAGATGGTGGGCTGGCTGGTGTTTCTGGGGGGCGGGGGGCCGTCTGTGGCACCTGGTGGATGGTCGATGAAGTTTTTGTAGAGGTTTTTGATCTTGAGGTGGAAATAGGTTCCAAGCTTGTCGCAGAGGTCTTGGGATGGGGTGATGTCTGTGGCTTCGGTGGTGGGTTGGTGAATTCTTGAATGACACTGAAAAGTTCCTTGGAGTTGGTGGAGTTGGCCAGGATTTTGTTGTGGATGAAGTTCCTCTTGGTGGCTCTGATCTGGTTGTGGTAGTCCGTCATGGCGTCCTTGTAGGTGGTGTGGTTTTCGGTTGTCTTGGTGTTTCTCCAGTTCTTCTCCAGGCGTCTGCAGGTGCGTCTGGCTTCTTGGAGAGCAGTGGTGAACCAGGCGGCTTTCCTGGGGTGTTGTCTGTCGGGGTTGCATAGCGGGGCGAGTTCGTCTGCGAAGTTGGAGATCCAGGTGTGGAGTTCTCTGGCTGCATTGTTTGCGTCGTTTGCGTCGGGTGCCCAGGTGTGGTTGTCTCGGGTGAGGGTGGAGTTAAGTTGCTCGTCGGTAACCTTGCTCCAGTTCCTTCGTGGTGGGCGTGGGGCTGGTTTGGGTGCCTTGGGTTTGTTGATGGGGAAGTGTACGCAGTGGTGGTCGGTCCATGGCGGCTGCGTTGTGTGGCTGAATTGGACGCTGTTTCCTGCCGCGAAGATGGGGTCGAGGGTGTGTCCTGCTCTGTGGGTCGGTGTGTTGATGAGTTGTTTAAGTCCGATGCTGGCGAGGTTGTCACGAAGGATAGTGGAGTTGGGGGTCGCTGGGGTTGTTGAGGTGGAAGTTCAGGTCTCCAATGAGTATGTAGTTTGTTGATGTGATGGCGTGGGGTGTGATGAAGTCGGTGATGGTGGTGGCGAAGGGTGTTCGGGGGCCGGGGGGTCTGTAGATGAGGGTTCCTCAGAGTGTGGCTTTGGGGGTGGTCTGGATCTGGAAGTGCAGGTGTTCGGCGGAGGGGAAGGTTTCGCTGGAGGTGGTGAGGCGGAGGGTGCTCTTGGGGGCGATGGCGAGGCCCCCTCCTGGGTGGTTGGGGCAGTCTTTCCTCTGGATCTTGTATCCGTCTGGGATGGCGGTGCTGATGTCGGGGCGGAGGATGCGTTGGTCCAGGCCTCTGTGAAGAAGGCGATGTCGTGCGAGAGAGAGTCGAGTAGGTTCCAGATTTCCATATAAGGGGGAAAATGTATATTACACCACAATATACATGTGTATATCAGACCATGTAAATATTGCTGCTTCTATGCACATATGGGTACTTATTTAGAAGAATTCTCTCCAGCCAATGAATCTTTACCAAGCGTCATGCATAGATGTATGTATAAGTTCATTTCCATTTTTTGTTATTAAAAAGAAATCATTTCAACCTTTGTCCTGCCCTTCCTCTCTATGATTCATCCCAAAACCTTTCTGACTACTGTGAACTCCCAAACTTCCTTCTCTAACTTCCCTCTCCTTTTTAGGTCTGGCGTCGCTGCCCTGCCCCAGAGACCACCACCTCCCTGGGGCACTTTTAATTACAAACGTGGGGGGGGCACTAGGCCCCCCGCTGCCCCAGGGACCACCAACTCCCGGGGGCACACTGCATTTTTTTTTAAATGCAGGGGAGGCCCTAAAGCGTCCCCCACTGCCCCGGGGACTGCCACCTCCCCGGAGCACTTTTAATTACAAATGCGGGGGGCCCGTTCGCCCCCCCCTGCTGCCCCAGGACCTGCCACCTTCCCGGGCACAATGTATTTTTTTAACATGTGGGGAGGCCCTATGGCCACCCCCGCTGCCCCGGGGACCACCACCTACCCGGGGCTATCTACAAGATGGGAGGAGAGCTGCGCGGCCCCCCTCCAGGATCCTGGCATGTCCCTGGGGACCGCCACCCCCCCAGGGACAGTTCCAGCAATGTCCTGGGGTGCCCTTTTTCCACCACTCTGCAAACACGCCTCTTGGGGCACTGCCGGTGGGGGGATGAGGTCCCCTTGCCTCCTGAGGGCCTCAGGACTAAAGTGGACTTATTCCCCAAAGCAGCTGTTGTGGGGATTCTGCACATACACAGAACTATGCACAGGAAAACAGGACCTCGGTGTATAGGGGTGTACCAACCTACCACCTTAGTATCCAAAATCCCCAAACCGACTAGCTATAGTATCTCATTCGTTCTTCTCCAAAATCACGAAGCTACAAATGATTAGACAACCCAGAACACAACACTCCCGACTCTCTCAGGAATCGTAGTAGCAAGACATACCTTTTCGCTCACTCACTCGTCCACAATAAGGATTGACAGAGTCACTGTAATAGTTCAAAATGTTTATTTTAACTATTGTGCTCTATAATGCAGTATACGAGTCACTACCAGCAGCAAAATGCATAAACTCAGAACAATTAGCATTGTTACAATTCCATAGAGTACGAAGGGGGATGTCATTATATAAAGACAGTGGAAAAAGGACTATAAGGCCTAACCACCCTCCCCTTGACTGGAAGAAGTTTATTATATAAACGAAGATCTCTGGGCTTTGTCAGCAGACCCCATACCTTAAAGCCTAGATGGAACGTTTACATCATAGGAACAGCATAGCTCTTCTCCATGGAAGGGGCTCTCTCCAAGTGTGTGATAAAACAACATGCATCCCCGTAATATCAAAGCATGAGTCTCCAGCAGTGCAGCTGTGTTTAGCATGTTTTGTCTAGGTGCTAGGGACTGACCAGAAGAGAATAACAAGGGGCATTGTTTATCGACCTTGCACATCGTGTTCAGACTAAACTCCCGGAACTTAGCAGAGAACGTGAAAAGCAGACAGTTCTCACGTGAAAGGCATAAACAGAGTCTTGCAAAATAAAGTCATGTAGTAACGTGCGCAAAAGCAGCATAATGGCAGCAAAGCGCATGCTAACTTAGCAATGTCGACAATGACCCTAATGGCCATATAACACCCTCCCCTTGGTAAGGGCATAGGACATAGACAAAGGACCAAAACAGAGTTCAACTGCCAAGCAGAGTTCAAGTGCGTCGGAAAAAACCAAATTGGAAAAAATTGAAAAGAAGAAGAAAAAAAAAATCTTTTATTTTTGACGTGCAAAAGAGTGTTGTCTCCAGGAAAACGGTATTATGATGGAGGTGGTAAATCCATCAAAGTACGTGAACTTAAGAATGCAATTCCCTCTAAAAGATCATCCCTATCGTTAGTAGAAAAAAGGAATGCCATCCACTCAAGTAGGTCGAAGGAACAAACGTGCTCCTCGTAGTCTGATGCTTCTAAAAGCATAATCGGGCAACTTTGTGATATTCGATGAAACTCTGATGCAAGAGGTTCTGCGCAGCCGCACAGATATCCCATTCAGCCAATACTCCAAGTGCCGCTGCATGCGCCATACAGCCATCCCCAGAACAAGCCTGGTCATGGTCCTCTAAGGGACCCATCAACAGGTTAAAATCCGGGACTGGACATGACGTATTGGAGAGACATAAATCCATAGCCCAGTAGTAGGGGCACCGTCGACAGTAGAACACTGGTTGCACGCAAGTAAAGTAGGCAAAGTGAAAAGTTAATCCATAAATCACGCCAAGCGTTGCTAATGGCAAGCATCCAAAAACCTGTTGCATTCGATCACGGTACAGTTGCAATTGGCCTGGTCTGTGCATTACCACAAGATGGGCAGCCATTGCGCAGCAGGAACAGAAGAAGCAGGATTCCACCAGCTAACGCTAGTAATAAAGGGAATCCTCCGAAGTCGCTGGAAAAAATAGAATGAATAAAAGCCGGTATTACTCCAAATATCATCTGAAAAGAAGTCACAAGGCCGGATCCCCCATGTGTATAAGCTCCCCAAAGTGAAGTGGGAGGTTAGGTTCAGAAGTGACTGAATCTCGCTAGATGTCCTAGCCACCTGTAACTCGAAGGTCTCTCGAGCTGAAGTGAGAGCCACTTCTTGTTGGAACAATAGCGCTTTGAGCCTGCTTAATTTGTTAAAATCTGTTTTCAAAGTCGGAATGGAAGGCCAAATGGAACTATCTACACTCCCATGCTTGGGCGGAAAAAGCACATTTCTACAACAAGTAACGCGTTGTGAAACTGTTACTAAATACAGGAGTCCTGCCCGCAAACCACAGCAGTCTTGGTTGTTCAAAATAAGATAACTGCCATTAGTAAGCAAGGTAAAAGCAGGAATTATTGATGGCTCTGGAGTTCCTTTAAAAAAACAAGCAAGATTAGACGCAGATACATTACAAGCGTTGTGCAACTTGTGCATTCTGTCCAGATCTTTTTAGCTTTAGATATTATTGGATCGATGTTCCTATCCACAATCTTGCCCAAATTCACTGAGATGTTAATCCCTAGATAGACAGCAGATTCAACAACCCGCATATCATTGCATATGGCCCCCTCATTCTTAATTATCTGTGTTTTGGGCTCGTTTAGCGCATATCCTGACACCCGGACAAAAGCAAGAGCTTCTGACTCAACTACTGCTATAGCATTTTCGGGAGATGGCGTCACTAAAGCGATGTCGTCTGCGTACGCCAAGGTTTTATATTCTAGACCATGGACCTTTATAGGGGGAATCCCTCCGTTTGCTTCCAGCATCCGAATTAACGGATCAATATATATCGCGAATAGTAATGGCGAACATGGGCAGCCCTGACGAGTGCCTCACCTGATTTTCAAGGGCGCTGTGTATCCTCCATTAACTCTGAGTCGGGCAGTGGGAGCTTGATACAGAGCCTGAATTGCATTGATGAACCCTCCCCCTATACCGCACCATTTCAAAGTCGTCCAAAGGTAGTCCCAGGAGACCCGGTCAAATGCCTTCTCGGCATCCAGTAACATGACCGCCATGGGTTCTCCTGAGACTCCAGCGGCATCAAGAAGAGTGATAACCCTACGGACATTCTGCGTAGTGCCTCTCCCGGGGATAAAGCCATGCTGAGTAGAACTAACTACCTTATCTATAACCTTGCAAAGCCTCAGAGCCATGACCTTAGAGAAGATCTTTGCATCAAAGTTCATTAAGGTTATTGGTCTATAAGACCCTGGTTCTGTAGATGGTTTTCCTTTTTTAAGATGACTACTATATCAGCAGCTGCCCAGGAACCTGGGACGGAGATTCCTGCCTGGGCCTGTTGTACTGTTTCTATCAGATCCGAGCGTATTACCTCCTGGAAGGCCTTGTAGAATTCAATTGGAATTTGATCGGGACCCGCAGCTTTGCCCGAGGGAGACTATTCATAGCCAATAAGATCTCATCAGCAGCCAAAGGTGCTTCTAATGCGTCCCTATCTCCCTCAGTAAGCGATGATGCAAGAATGTCCCCAAGATACCCTTGAATTTCCGAGGGGTCTTTCGACTGCTCTTCGTTATATAAAGTAGCATAAAATTGCCTAAAAACCTCTCGGATCCCGTCAGGATCATCAACTAACCCGCCCTTACCATCTGAGATCCCTTTAACTTCCCCTATAGCCGCTTTCTGTCTCGTGCGTGCTGCTAATGTATGCCCTACACGCTCGCTTAACTCGTAACATTGCTCTTTTCTTGCTAAAAAAGTAGCCACCATTTTAGTAGCGATAGCCTCCTCTGCTTCAGCCTTTGCCAATGTAACTTTAAGCAGAGCTTGATCCAAGGATGCCCCCATTATAATTGCTACATTCAATTCCTCCTCTGCTTCGGCAACCGCCTTAGACATTTTTTTAGTTCTAATATCCTCCTGTTTCTGCCTATGAAGACTAAAGCTCAGCGTTTCCCCTCGGACACCTGCCTTAAAAGCATCCCAGGTTACCCCTGAAGAGGTACTACCCCTGTTAATTTCCCAAAAATCTACTATCCAGCCCTTCATATGCTGCAAGTATCTTTTATCTTTCAAGAGCCCTCTCTCAAAAGTCCAAACACGCTCACGCCTAGCCGCCCTTGGTATTTCCAATGTTAAAATTATCGGGTTGTGATCAGAAATGATCCGAGGCAATTTCTCGATCTGGCATCTTGACAAGAGACAATTTGAAATAAAAAAATAATCAAGCCTAACACAAACTTTATGTGGAGCAGAGTAATACGTGCTACCAAGATCATTAGGCTTCAGATATGTCCACACATCTGTTAAAGCATTATTACGAGTCAGATTGGAAAGCGCACGGAATGTCCTTTTCTTACGACCCTGATATTGATCCCCTGCTTCCGACCACAACCCCCCCATCCCGTTTATATTGAAGTCTCCACACAAAATTATAGGCGTAGGCCATGAAGCCAATTCCAGATCTAAAAATTCAAATATGTCCGGGTCATCCTCAGTGGACCCATAGACTGAACAGAGGGTGACCATTTCGTTGTTTATCATACATTGCACCAAAACCCATCTGCCCCACTGATCCTCCAACTTTCTCTTGACTATGAGATCGTTTCTCCTAGACAATATAGCAACCCCTCTGGTTTTAGTGCCCTGCTTAGTATATGCGACCAGGTGAAACCCCAACTGCTCCATTAGAAACCCCCTTGTACCTTCTATGTGCGTCTCTTGAAGACATACAAAATCCAATCTCATCGCCCTTAATGCTGCTGAAACCCGTTGTCTTTTAACCTGATCATTCAGACCACATACATTAACCGAGGCAATTCGTATACTCATTAAAACACAACGAACATTTGTCCCAACCAGTCATCCTGTAAGTGCATAGTTAACTTCCACATCCTTGATACTGAGCTCCCTCATTTTTTATTGTTTACAACTTTACTACACCTCCTGTGACCACCCATAATGCTCAGATGCCAGGCTGTGCTGTAACCTATCCCCCCTCGAGCCAACCCCAAACCACCGCCACCCCTCAAAGCCCTCCCCTGCAGACCCCCACCCTTACGGGCAAATAGGTCAGCAATGACCTATGTGTGACAGCTTACTCCCGTAGCTACTTCGCCACCCCCCCTCCCCTTACAACCACTCTTTGTAACCCCTTAAATTTCCCCTACCAAGTTCATGACTCATGATTCTCGGAAGCATCAACTCCAGGCAGGGCCCCTTCATTACCCACCCTTCTGGCCCTTTAATTCCTCATAGAATGCTTGAGCCTTAATCTCTGAGAAAAACATTCGAACTTGCCCCTTTACAATCACTTTAAGGCGTGCTGGGTATAGTAAATAGGCCTCACAGCCCAGTCCCTGAAAAGGAGCAATCAACTGCCTTAGCCTCCATCTCCTTTCAACAGTGGCATGGCAAAAATCTGGACGCGCAAAGAACGACGTGCCTTCAAATGTCCGTCTGGCATCTGGTCTTGCCTTATCCATAATTTCTTGCCTAAGTAGGTAGTTGCCAAGATAGACGAGGATCGCCCTAGGTCTATCAGCTTGTGGCGCCACGTACCCCTTCTTTTGAGTCAAAGGAAAACGATGTGCTCGCTGCACCTCCTTTTCCCATTTCCAGGAAGCCAGCTCAGGAAAGGCCCCCCTCAAGAGAGAGATAAGAAACGCCATAACATCGTGTCCTTCGACCCCTTCAGCTACTCCCAGCAGTCTAATGTTATTCCGCCTCTGGCGGTTCTCGAAATCCTCGAGTTTCCACTGGACATCCTCCACCGCCTTCTCCTGTGCCTTTTTGAATGTCTGCCACTTGTTGACGTCATCTTCTAATCTTCCGGTTCTCTCCTCCACCTGAGTGACTCTGTCCGTGTACAATTTATTCATCTTTCTAAGTGAGCCCTGTATTTTTTTTGTTGCCTGTTTTGCTCTCCGGCTCTCTGACCTAGCTTCTCCCTGCATCTGTTTAAGCGTAGTATAGAGAAGATCCATTGAGGGAGTCTGTGGTGAGTTGCCTGGATTTTTATGTCCCTCTTGCACAGCTATTGCACTTTCTTCATGGTATAGCTGGGATGTGGCTGAATAATCCCTTAGTAGCTTTCTGGCAGCATCCGTGTGGGGAGAGCTTAACGTCGATTTAGACTTTGACTTGGGTCTACTTTTGTGATGGGTGGCCCTATGTACGACAGGTGCTCTTTGTACTGACGAGTTTTCTGCTGAGTCTGAGTCACCCGATAAACTTCCATCAGTAGAGAGAGAGGAGTCTGTTTCGTCATTGAGGGAAAAAAAACAATCCCCTTATGGTGAGCCAGTAGTTGCCTTAGGGTGAGAGGCCCCCTGCCTGTGCTTCGCGATTGCCACCCCTGGAGTCCCCTTCTCTGTATGGGGGATTGTCGTCTGGCTGCTAGGCTTAAATTTACTCAAGTAATTTTTGCCCCCATTAACCTATCCAGTAAAGTCCAACTCGGGGCCCGCGGCGTTTACAAACACCTTGCTCGCACCTAGAAGATTACTGCATCCAGCATCACCTAACTCCACCACAGGCGTTTGTGCATCCTGTGCTTGCAGCCTACCTGACTCATCTGTATGTTCTCTGCTCGGCTCCTCTTGCCTGTCCGGAGGCCCAGGTTGACACTGCAGCTCTGTATTCTTACGGAGCAGGACTTCAGGATTCACAGCGCTCGCAGCGTTCACAGCGTCCTCTGCTGAAAAAACACTTGAGGGGTCCGCCGACATCGCGGAGAAGGACTCCATCAAGGTAGGCTGCCGTAGATTGTTTTCCCTGGATTTGTTGCCTCCGTCCTGCCCAATCTTGGTTGTTTTCCGACTTATGCCGCCAGTATCCTTATTGCCGCCATTAGGACCACCGGGACCGCTGTTGTTACCGCTACCAACCTCCTCAAACTCGTCCGCCTTCTTAGTGCCCACTCTGCGAGATTGGCCGGTGCCTCGCACCGGCAAAGCCCCTGTAGCTGATAGGGCTGATAGCACAGTATCCTTCTGCATATCCTTGGCATCCTTGGCAACCTTGGCATCCTTAGGCTCCTTCTGCTGCTTAGGCGGTCTTGGCGCCATGCTGAAATCCACACTCCTCCAACGACAGATTGACCTCAGTGCCTGGCCAAGCTTACGGGCTACCGATACCACCAGTGGAGTCACCTTGCGAACCAGGCACCACACCAGTTTATGTCCCGCAGTCCAGCCTGAAAGTCGTTTCAGCAGAAAAGAGGTAACCAACATCCTCAGGTTACATCAAGGGAGAGGGGAGAGACCTGCGACCTCTCGCTACGGCCGGTCAGTGGCCATCTTGCCCTGCTGCATCTTTCCCTGGTCGGGCGTTGTAATGTGGTAAAAATGATCTTATTACCAAAAGTTCTTTATCTTTTTAGGGCAATCCCACTCGAGTTTGAAGCTAAATGGTTTACGGCACTGGAACTCTTGGTTAACAGATTTATTTGGGCACACGGGAAAACCAGGAGGGCTCTACACTTCATGTCTTTACCTAGGGCAAGGGGCGGTTGGGCCGTCCCCGATTTTAAAATGTATTACTGGGCGGCAGCCTTTCAATATATGCGCGGTCTTTTAGGGGGGGGATTCATCTGACCCGCAGGTCAAGATAGGATCTATAGATATGTATTCTATATTGATTGGTGGGGAGGCGGAGAACTGCTTTTTAAAATATACTGACCCTTGCTATTTCAAAAGAACAAGGTTTAAGACTTTGATGGCAGCCTATAAGGTCTGGACGTCCTTTCGAAAGAAAACTGGACTCGGTAGGCTGAATGCTTATACTCGATTATGTAGAAACCCAATCCTGCCGGCGGAAATTTTTGCAGATTCAGTAATGCTAGATTGGGGACGGCGTGGAATCCGGAAAATGGGTGATTTATTTGGGACGAATGGTATCTGCCAGTTCTCAGAAATACAGCTTATTTATGGTATTGACAGAAGGAATTTTTTAAGTACTTACAAGTCCGGAGTTTCTTAGGAAAGAAGAAAGGTGGGCCAGCTGGCTTTGTTAAAAACACAATAATGGATGTTATTGAGGGTGGTGAAGATTGTACTATACGAAGGTTTTATGCCGAGTTATCTGCGCTGAAAAGTGATGATCTTGGAAAGTATGGAGATAAGTGGGCAGTCAAACTTGGGATAGATCAAGATTGCTTCCACCATTCTTTAGAATTAGGCCAGACTATTCTATGCTCTGCAGGGCTTCAAGCCCAGCAGTATAAAACAATCTATTCTTTGTATTATACGCCCGCAAGGATAGCACAATGGGGGGGGAACGGGCACTAGATTCCCACTGTGTGATAGTAGAGATGCTGAAATAGTACACATCTTTGCATCCTGCCCCCAGCTAAAGGGTTTGCGGAGTGCTATAGAATCCTTTTTTGATAGAACTCTAGGAATTAAGATTATTCTTACACCATCTATAATAATACTAGGGATAAATAGTAACGATATGCAATGCCTCTTTCAATATTTTTTATTCATGGCCATGTCGGTTTTGCGTATTTGTATTGCATCGGTATGGTTGGATAAAGCACCACCAACTTTCCAACAATGGCTTGCTAGGTTACTCTCCGCTTATAATCTTGAGAAGGGGATCTATGCGAGGAAAGGAAAAAGGGGGAGAGTACTTGGGGAACGTATATGGGAACCCATCTCCAGATGGAAGGAGAGGCAGAAGTGATTAATATCAGTTGCATTTCTTATAAATCGGAATTTATAGCTGTAAAATGTTGTTTTTTTCTTCTTTTGATGTTCTTGTATAATTTCTGTGTTTCACATATGTATCTCAGATGATTTATGTACATTTATTTTGATTGCTGCTGTGCTTGAAAAGATAAAAGTTTAATAAAAATATTTAAAAAAAAAAAAAAAACAAGCGTTGTGCAACTTATCGTGTTTACAAACCAGGGAATGTCCTACTGTGGAATCTCAGTCCTCCCCTGTTAGGAAAACTTCCTTATCCTCCCGCTGACATCTGTAAGTAAAAGGTAGGGACCATAATTCATGGAGAAATGCACTACCCAGTAGTTCAAAACGGCCAATCGGAAAATGTTGCATGCATGATTTAAATTGAAACAGCGAAAAAGGGAGAGAGATAACCCCATGAATTAACCAAACAGCAGAATCCGTTTCCGCCACAGAGAACGGCAAGGGCTCCAATTGTTCAATATGCAACAGTGTGTATGTAGCATCTTTCATAGACATAAATCTCTGTTTATCAGTCAGATTAAATGGTAAAAATAAAGCAGAAGCATTCAAATAATCCCGTTTTGAGGGTCTGTAACGTCCATGCAAACTGCATAACCGATCGTAACTGATTTTGACCATGATATAACACAGATACATCATTCTGAACAATATCAATAATAGAAGAAACAATATTATCCAATGTATAAATGCGTGAAGAAAGTGTATTGATGCTATTGTCGACCATGGCAAGGACTTTTTCAAAATGTGCTTGATCCAATTGGCGCAGACGAAGCGCTGCCTCAATCTGTGAAAGTTTCCAAATTTCATTGTAAGCTGCATATATAAACCTCTTAGATCTAGGAATCCTAGGTCCTAAGATAAAATCCGCCAAATCGATATCACTCGACAAGAGTGCGAGGTGTTGTTTCACTGACAATAAAGTGGAATGTTCCAACCATTGTTGGCATAATTTACCCACCGAGTATGTGGTGACCGAATGTGAATGTGGATAGCGGGGATCTGGTCTAGTCTGTGTGAAACCAGGTGTTACATTATAAAAACACAATTGACATGCATTTGAATTTGTTTGCCACACCAACCAACCGGATGAATCAATTTCAGAGACATTGAAAGTGTCATTTCGAAACAAAGCCTGCAATGCATCGATAATATAATTCGTTTGAGCACGCCAATTGTCATATTCCGCTAAGCACGGAATTGATGGGATATTAAAATTTTTTGCAGTTGCCAGGCCAAAGCAAGTGGTTTGGTACACAGTATCTATTAAAAATAAAATTTGAGTCGGGATTAGGCAGGCACGATGTAATAATGCCTCAGTTCTCTGAACCTGCCACTGTTTAGTGCCCCAGATTGATTTTAAATCAATGGTCTCTTTCCAGTGATCATAACCCTGTGTGGCTAATTTAGTCCTAAATGAGTTGGAGTAAATCAATTTAGTGTGGGTCAAGATAAATTTGGATTGAGATGACAATTGTAGTTTAAAGAAATAGGATTCCGGATTAGACGTGTCATAATCGGTAAAATATGTGAACTTATCTCTAAGAGTTTTAGAACTCCCCTGTACGGGAGTAGGACAATGTTCCCATTGGGTGTAATTAAAAAACGGTCTTAACGTGTTTGCAAAAAATGATGCCCATAGTGGTGATAAAAGAATAAATCAGCATAATTGGCAGAATTTAAATACAAATCTTCAGCATCAAAAGCAGCATAATATTTTAAATCGGAAAACAATGAATGTACTGCTTGCACATCCCAATCGTCAGAATGTATATCCCGTGTTACCACATCTCCTAATATGACACGAAACACGTATGGCACCCTGAGCACGTCGTCGGGCCGTGAATTTCGAAAGCTACTTTATCCCAAACGATGCCATCTGCAAACGGGAAGGCTGAAATGTTCACAAGAATCTGATCTTGTTTCATGATATGGGACGATGTGTGTGGGGCCAGAATTCCATCGACCAAGTTCACAGCAGAGTGTTCTAGCAAATAATGACCATTGATGAGTAAAAAGAATACTGTCACAAATCCAATTGACATGAAGAGGAAAATCAGGATAAGCACCAACCAGATGTAGGTCCATGGAGGGACCAGGTAAGTCTTTTTGAACCAAGAGATGAAAACACTTAATTTAGTCGGTGCAATTGCCAAACTGGAAGACGAGGAGGATGAGTCATAAGAGAAAGTGGCATGGTCCCCAAAATAACCACTTGCAACCATCGGTATTAGAGGAGGGTGGGATGTATCAGCGTGGTGTTGTCGAGGACTGCTCGGCACTTCCCTCTGGGACTCATCTGTGGGATATGTATACTCGACATCTGCGGTGGAAGGGGATGGAGGCAGAACAGGCAAAAGGTCAATAGCAGTTTCCATCTCACCCTCGCCGGTACCGTAGACGTTGAGGTTACCGGATTCAAAGAAATAGCGTTGCAGGAAACAGCAGGTGTTACACTATTCAGAATCGGCCAGACGGTGTAACTTGACATTGTCCACTGAGATGCATCTGTTGTCTTTGCGACCAGGTAAAGGTGGTAAAATGACTGTACGAGTACCTTTCAATCCAAGTACCAGAACTGGTGCACGATAGGAGGAACCAAATTATTTTTTGTTCTCTAGCTTTTCTCGTACCAGATCTCCAATCTTGGGAAGCCAACCGGCAACCGGAATCAGCAGTGCTGCATCATTGGAAGAGGGTAAATGTTCAGTTGCGTAGCTGTCACAGGTCTTTTGTCGATCCTGTAACACAGTAGAATGATTATCTACATCAAAGGTTGCGGCCGCCGCCACAATGCGTAGACCATCAAGGTCTGGCACAAACATTTTAATGCCAAAGAGCATTTCGTGTGGGGTCCTCCCACCCAGGGATCTTCTAGGGAGATTATTGAGTGCACGTTGAACACCATACAAATGGGCCAGCCAGTTTCGGCCAGTACCAAAGACCCTAGCTGTCAAGGATTGCTTTAAGTCACGCTTCATTCGCTCCACTATAGAATTGCCCTCAGGCCTGTATGGAGACGAAAACTGCACCAGCACCCCCATCGACTTCATCGCGTCCTTGTACGCCTTAGAGGCGAAAGCTGGACCTTGGTCCGAATGGAAGGTGCTGCAGGCAAACATCCCGACAAAGACACGGAAATCCATGATGACATTTCGAGCGTCAGCACTGCGTTGTGGCCAAACCCAAAGGAATCTAGTGCACGAATCAATGGCAACAAATATATATTTATACGCAGTATCAGAGGAGAATGGACCGCAGTGATCAAGATATACACAGCCAAATGGTTGATTAGAAATACATAGCTGTGTTTGAGGTGGGCGTGTGACCGTAGACGGCTTAATTTGTTGACAAATGTCACAAGAAAGTACATAATCACGGGTTTGTTTATATAAACCACGCCACCAATAACGTTGCTGTAAAATCGAGACTGTCGCTGTCCCTTCGGCATGTGCAGATGCCATGCCCTCTTCCGCGGCTTTGATCAAAGCAAGTCTGCGGTCCATGTTGGGAATCAGCCGATCCCCAACCGATGGAATCCTAGCATAAGGAACTTGTTCGGGAGATATATGATAAGAGTATTTTGAAGGGAAACCCTGAGGATAAGCAGTTTCCTGCCTCGTAGCAGCTACCGCTGCCAGAATATCATTATCTATTTTTGTCATGGACCTTGTAACTGCTGCTACGGAACACGTGGCCACTGCAGATTTGGCCGCTTCGTCAGCCAAAGAATTACCAAGAGCATGTGCTCCCACACGCTGATGGCCAAGAGTATGTATAACTTGCGCGAGGGGCAGACGTTGTTTAAGGTCTGCCACTCAAGCCCAAAGCGTTTTATGCTTAATTGCGCTGCCTTTAGAGTCTCGATAGTCATTTTGAGACCAAAAGAATAAGTTGTCATTAAAAGTTTGAACACAGTAATAAGAATCGCATACAATAAGAGTATTCACATTAGGATCAGCAAACTCGAGAGCAAGAACAAGAGCACGGTGCTCCGTCAATTGCGCTGTACACTCCCCAAGAGCCTGTGTATGCACCATGGAAGACTTAAATTCTCCATTGACAATTGAACCAGCAACAATTGCGCAAGCCACTGAATAAGCGTGTTTAGAGCCGGTGGCCGGTTCAGCTGAGCCATCAGTATAAATGATACATTTGTACTCATCTAAAGGAAGCAATAACAGCGGAGGAGGATGAACGTGTTCATACTGTAAAAACTCCTGTGTCTGAAGTGCAGGGTCAAAGATAAACGTGACATCAGATGATGTCAAAGATGTAGCCCATTGTATCCAACGGGGATGTAGTGCCTTAGAGTTGTGTACACTTGCCTTATTCACGGCCTCCAAAGCAGGGAAGGGCGTGACCATAAGAATGCGTTTACCTTGCGCCAGTGAGCGTTCTTTCAGAATCGCCATTTGGACCGCCGTAAAAAAAAATTCAACATTGGAAAAGCGCATTTCAGCTGCAGTGCACAAATGTGATTTGTATGCAATAGGTACTGTGTCCCCCTAATTGAACGTCAAGTAAGTGAAACCCACCTTCCCTGGTACTATACGTATCACCAGGTTCGTGGTGTTATCACGCGTCAACAAGTAGTTAGTTGCAAGCATGTCAGATTGAAAAGATTGTAGGATAGAGGTATGTTCCGGAAGCCAGATGGCAGAATAATATGTTGGTTGTATCAACGCATAAATGCCAAGCTGTGAGCGGAACCTCAAGAGTACTATATGGTTCATACTCCCGCGGAATCGCGGTGGCAGCATACTTGTGAAACAAATTGTCTGTTCCATCGACTGCCGGAAAGGTGACCCAAGAATAAAATACCTCAAAGCGGAAATCTGGATCTGCCTCTACAACAAAGATAGGCGCAACCCCTGCATCAGGTACTCCGTATTGTTGTAAATGAGCCCTGAGCGGTGAGCGGTTAGCAGGCGTAATAACAATCGCCATTTTCAATAAGGAATCACGAACAACAACCTATGCGTGGCAGCGCAATAACAGGGTAATATGAAAGAGAAAAGACCTTTTAAAATTCAAGCTTGAAAAACCTATAAAACATCACAATATAGGAGGCTACACCGTCACAGCTGTCTCCGGAAACAGAAGTGAGGGGATTGTGGACAAGCACAAGCACTACTCAGAAGTCTCGCAGATAAGAACCAGACCAAATGTTGGCTGCGCCATTTGCGGGGATTCTGCACATACACAGAACTATGCGCAGGAAAACAGGACCTCGGTGTATAGGGGTGTACCAACCTACCACCTTAGTACCCAGAATCCCAAAACCGACTAGCTATAGTGTCTCTTTCGTTCTTCTCCAAAATCACGAAGCTACAAATGATTAGACAACCCAGAACACAACACTCCAGACTCTCTCAGAAAGCGGTTTGATATGCTGGGCATAATCGGGAATGTATGTCCTCCCGAAATTCAAAAATCCCAGCAAAGACTGAAGTTTCTTCAGCGTAGAAGGAGGTTGCAATTGTGCAAATTTCTCCAGTAAGTGGGGGGCTAACACCTTACCTTTATTATTGAGCTCATAGCCCAAAAAGAGAACTGCCAAATGAGCGAAGTGTGATTTTGCAAAATTGAATTTATATCCATAGTCGGCAAACGATAAAATGATGCGGTCGACTCAGACAAGATGCGGCATAAGTTCGTCGTCCATCAGATAAATGTCATCAACGTACGAGAACGCATCTGGATCTATGTCGTGCAACAAAGACATAACACGTGCGGCAAATGCCCCGGGGCTGTTTTTTTACCCCATAGGCAAACGCGTAAACTTTTTCTGATTTCCGATGGCGGTAAATGCTGTCAAGTCACGGCTCTCAGGAGCCAGATTAGGACTGTAGAAACCATTGGAAATGTCCAGCGAAGTTTTGTATTTTTTACGAACAAGGTTGTTCACCAGCGCAGAGCTGTGTGTGTTTTGTACTGCAAAAGTGCGGCAATGACTATTCCAATTTCGGTAATCCAATACAATGCGATATGAACCGTCACGTTTTGATACTGGAAAAAGAGGATTATTCATCGGTTATATACAGGATTCAATCAGACCTTGATACTCTAACTGTGTTAGAATGTCACAAACGTGAGTCCTAGCTTCACGCCTGATTGGATATTGCGGTTGTGGTTGTGGCATAGATCGTAAAGGTATCTCATGTGCCGGTGAATCAATATCCCAGCCTACCTGATTACGGTACACCGCTGGGGCAAGGGCCAAAGCCCACTCAGCTGCAAAAGCCTTTGCATGCTCCTCAGGGACGTAACGTGAAAAACTCGGAGGTATCACGTCCTCCCCTCTAGAAGCAGCTAGCACAAAGGGTGGAGGCCAATCTGCCTCCGCCAACAAAATGTCGTATGAGGAGGTGAGATTTTTCCAGAAAACCGCTCTGATTGGACGCTGTATATCACCTTCAATTTGGAAGACAATCTCATAGAGTTTATCCGGTGGGGCAACCCGGGTATCAGCTGTTTCTACTATAATGAATGTATCAGTTGCTGTCGCCTCCAGACAGGGACTCCCGCACTATGGAATCCTCCACTGCGCTGTCGAGCAGAGTCACTGCCCATGTCCAGTCCAGGAGTCGCGTTCTCACTGTGTGAGGCATACCTCGCTGTTAAAGCGGCAACTTTTTTCTTCTGATACGGGGGTCGAAAACAAGGCAGGTCCTCTTGTTTGGCTTTAACGTCAAACTGTCAAGGTTGATCTCGTCTCTGTTGTTTAGTTGGACCCATGCCTCGATCCTGGCGCTCCCCTCCACCGACTTGAGAGTCCGATGTCTCCTGTAAAGAATGAGGAGAGCGCTGATCAGGGACTTGAAATCTATCAGGAGTCTTAATTATCGCGCGGTTGCGCTAATCATAAGTACGTTCAGAAGACTCAGGTGTCGGTGAACCAGCACGCGACCCTTGCTTCTGCTGTTGCTGCCCCTGTTTTTAGTTTATCCAGTTCTTTTTAGGAAAGAACGGGCGCTTGTCTTTATCAGTCCGGGCTCTTTGTTGCGTTTGAGATTGCGTCTGTGTTTGAGTAAAAGGCTTAACTCCCAGAATATTGCGGCCTATGGTTTTATAAGCCTTTGCAATAATCTTCGGTAATTCGCGCGGCTTGTCTGCATCTGCCACAGCCTCCAAGCGGTTAACCACTTGTAAGCTTACAGCATCACCCTTAACATTAGCAAGGATCATATCAGCAACCACGTCGAACACCCCCACCAGTCTCATCCCCAATTCCAGAGCTGCCTCGTCTCGGTGTTCATCCTGAACATGTTTTATCACGGAAGGGAGTATGGTCATGGAGGGGGTGCTGAAACACTTCGAATATACCGCTGCAAACACCTTACCCCAGGTGTTACAATCAGCTAATTCGGGAACTAAGGGGCAGATTTACAAGGCCCTTGCGCCACTTTTGCGTCACTTTTCCCATGTTAAAAATGACGCAAAAGTGGCGCAAGGGCCTTATAAATAAGCCCCTAAGTCTTTGGGCAAACTTACAATCAAGATCATGTGTTTCTCCACAGGAGTGGTATTTGGAAAAACAGCCTCGATTTGTCCAAATTTTTCAGCAAGCCAATAAGGGAACTCATCCTTATTCTGTGAACACTTGCCCATCACTGAATTAACCATAAGAGTACTGATGGTTACACCACCAGGTCCAGCTGGTTGTGCAGCAACGCCAGGTGGTCCCACCTGAAAGTTGCGCGACATGAACTGTATAACAGCCCTATGCACACATATCAAGGAAGTATGTAATACGCGGAGTTCGGCAATCGTTGCAGTTGTTAGATAACGTGGGTGTGGGGTATACCCAGCCAAAACAGGCCATGTGGCCCCCTCTATCAATAAAGGGCCTAAACGGACCAGCGTTATTGGGTGAGGAAGGGCGCCATTAAACCATATCTGGTGTTGCCAAGCTGTGAGCGGAACCTCAAGAGTACTATATGGTTCATATTCCCGCGGAGTCACGGTGGCAGCATACTTGTGAAACAAATTGTTTGTTCCATCGACTGCTGGAAAGGTGACCCAAGAATAAAATATCTCCAAGTTGAAAGCTGGATCTGCCTCTACAACACAGATAAGCGCAACCCCTGCATCAGGTACGCCGTATTGTTGTAAATAAGCACTGAGCGGTGAGCGGTTAGGAGGCGTAATAACAATCGCCATTTTCAATAATGAATCAAGAACAACAACCTATGCGTGGCAGCGCAAAAACGGGGTAATATGAAAGAGAAAAGACCTTTTAAAATTCAAGCTTGAAAAACCTATAAAACATCACAATATAGGAGGCTACACCGTCACAGCTGTCTCCCGAAACAGAAGTGAGGGGATTGTGGACAAGCACAAGCACTACTCTGGAGTCTCGCAGATAAGAACCAGACCAAACGTTGGCGGCGCCATGTTGCGGGGATTCTGCACATACACAGAAGTATGCGCAGGAAAACAGGACCTCATGTATAGGGGTGTACCAACCTACCACCTTAGTACCCAAAATCCCAAAACCGACTAGCTATAGTGTCTCATTCGTTCTTCTCCAAAATCACGAAGCTACAAATCATTAGACAACCCAGAACACAACACTCCCGACTCTCTCAGAAAGCAGTTTGATACGCTGGGCATAATCGGGAATGTATGTCCTCCCGAAATTCAAAAAACCCAGCAAAGACTGAAGTCTCTCCAGCGTAGAAGGAGGTTGCAATTGTGTACATTTCTCCAGGAAGTGGGGGGCTAACCCCTTACCTTCATTATTGAGCTCATAGCCCAAAAAGAGTACTGCCAAATGAGCGAATTGTGATTTAGCAAAATTGAATTTATATCCATAGTCGGCAAACGATAAAATGATGCGGTTGACTCAGACAAGATGCGGCATAAGTTCGTCGTCCGTCAGATAAATGTCATCAATGTACGAGAACACATCTGGATCTATGTCGGGCAACAAATGCCCCGGGGCTGTTTTTTTACCCCAGAGGCAAACGCGTACATTTTTTCTGATTTCCGACGGCGGTAAATGCTGTCAAGTCACGGCTCTCAGGAGCCAGATTAGGACTGTAGAAACCATTGGAAATGTCCAGCGTAGTTTTGTATTTTTTACAAACAAGGTTGTTCATCAGCGCAGAGCTGTGTGTGTTTTGTACTGCAAAAGTGCGGCAATGACTATTCAAATTTCGGTAATCTAATACAATGCGAAATGAACCGTAAGGTTTTGATACCGGAAAAAGAGGATTATTCATCGGTGATATACAGAATTCAATCACGCCTTGATACTCTAACTGTGTTAGAATGTCACAAACGTGAGCCCTAGCTTCACGTCTGATTGGATATTGCGGTTGTGGTTGTGGCATAGATCGTAAAGGTATCTCATGTGCCGGTGAATCAATATCCCAGCCTACCTGATTACGGTACACCGCTGGGGCAAGGGCCAAAGCCTGCTCAGCTGCGAAAGCCTTTGCATGCTCCTCAGGGATGTAACGTGAAAAACTCGGAAGTATCACGTCCTCCCCTCTAGAAGCGGCTAGCACAAAGGGTGGAGGCCAATCTGCCTCCGCCAACAAAATGTCGTATGAGGAGGTGAGATTTTTCCAGAAAACCGCTCTGATTGGACGCTGTATATCACCTTCAATTTGGAAGACAATCTCATAGAGTCTATCCGGTGGGGCAACCCGGGTATCAACGGTTTCTACTGTAATGAATGTATCAGTTGCTGTCGCCTCCAGACAGGGACGCAGTGCCTCCCGCACTATGGTAACCTCCGCTGCGCTGTCGAGCAGTAATCAGGAGAACAAGGGTACGCCAATATGCAAACCTGGGGTGATCCGTTGTTTAAGGAACAATGGTTCTAGTGTGGCCTAAAAGGTCCAAGGGGAAGTGACCCTGTAGAGGGCACTAAAAATAAAGTAAAATAAAGTAAAAGTTTAGGAACTTAATTCTTAGAAGAGAGCGGTAGGTAATATAACGAGGGACATGTAGGTCAGTGCATGACAATTATTTATTACACAAAAATAGTATTCAGGTGCTCACACAGTAAGTGACGATAAGCGTGACGTGAGAAGTGAGGGTGAAATTAAAATAAAGACATCGCATTGACAACAATAATAGAAGCTCCTTTAAAGATTTTTACAGAGTACAAGGAGTTCATGTTGTAAGGGGTCGACGACGTTTCGAACTCAATTATTTGAGTTCATCTTCAGGACAAAAGGGGTGAGCAACTTGAATCTAAAATTAATGGCGGGGAAGGGGAGAAAAGGGAAATAATAAATATACCATAGTCTGATCCCTAGATATATTAACATCATTGTCAAGTCAATATTTAAATTAAGTAAATGTGCTCTCTTGTGGGCGGGGCAGCACAGTTGGGTTATGCATACAATATCTATTAATTAAGTAAGGAGACAATTAATACATGGGATGCAGTACGGTCTCTGGATATATTATATATAACATGGGCAAGTTTCAAATTACAAAGTGCGAGATAAGTTTCCCTGTTGCGCATATCGTTTAAATACAACAATTTGTCACATAACGTGGTGTGCAGATTAAGAGCGTCAGTACAGGTAAAGGAGCGTGAGAGGGACCTGGCGATTGACAGCGGGGTGCCGGAATGACTATGGGCGGCGTTGCTATGAAAACCGCGGGGCGCGAGAATGAGTGCGAAGCTCTCAGTTAAGGTGCAGACCCCTACTGCGCATTGGTATTGTAGAACACATGTGCGTCAGTGTGAGGGACCTGGGCGCTGGTGAACCTGTGAATTAAGGTCGGCCGCGACTGGCATATACATATTTAAATTATTAACAAGTTGGCATGCACAGGGAATAGACGCGCGACGATAAAGCAGGTTTTTCGTAAAGGCACTTACTGGGCTGATGGAAGGACGGTTAAATTAATTTAATTAATTCCGTGGTGGAAGGCGCCTGTGAAACGCTGTGCTCCTCAGAAAAGGCCGGAGTAGACTGTGAATAAATTAATTAGTACGTGTCTGGGAGGCCAGGGGGAGACCTGGGGAGGAGTACGTATATTGTTAAGGGTCATGGAATTACTTAAGAAGGTCGTAGCGTGCTAAAATCTAGGAAGAACTTACTTAGTTGCAGAAACCGATTTCGGAGAGGCACCTGGCCGCTGAGTGGCAACGTGCTGTGCCGGAAAATTATCTAGGGGGACAGAAAGCAATCGGAAATTGAAGGGCTTGCAAGGCCGGGAGGGAGGGGTGGGAGAAGAGGGGAGGGATGGGGGCTAGTCGTACTTACTATTTTGGGACGGTCACAGTGCATTAATTGGAGGCCTGGAGGGTGAATAGAGCGTGTCCTGCTCTAGACGAAGTCCGCGCTGAGTGCGAGCGCTGTGCCGGTGTGGAGGGGAGATAATTATACTCTGAATCAGCTGGGGGGATTAGCCTCGGGCGGGGGACTAATTAGCGTTAGCTGTGAGCGAGAGTGTACGTGCTGGGCTGGAGGAGTTAACTCTTCCCTAGCTAGCAGAGGACAGTATATGGAAGAGAGGATGTAAGTGATTGGGCGGTGTGTGCACAAGGCAAGAATAATTCATACACATTTGTAAGAGGTCAGCATTGTTCAAAAGTGCACATTAGTGAAACAAGGAAGGTTTCATATAACTCAATTGAAAAGAGGACTTAATTTTAACAGAACTAAATGTCAATGTAATTTACATAGGTGTCTATTACACACTTGACTTGTCCGAAACAAATAATAAATTAAAAAATTAATAAATAAAAATAGACAGGGGCACCGGATGTGCCCTAGGGCTCAAAGGGGCATGCGTTTGTTCAGGTAGTACATGTATTGATCTCCATAAGGAAGGCTGGTGTTTACAGAATGGCATTCCATTCGTCAAGAGAGTTCAGGCCTGGCTCAATAGTGCGGCATTTGAAAATCCATTTGCATTCTAGATGGTTAAGGATTTGTTGTTGATTTCCGCCTCGCATGTCGAGCAGAGTCACTGCCCATGTCCTGTCCATGAGTCGCGTTCTCACCGTCTGAGGCAAACCTCGCTGTTAAAGCGGCACGTTTTTTCTTTTGATACGGGGGTCAAAAACGAGGCAGGTCCTCTTGTTTGGCTTTAACGTCAAACTATCGAGATTGATCTCGTCCCTGTTGTTTAGTTGGACCCGTGCCTCGATCCTGGCGCTCCCCTCCACCGACTCGAGAGTCCGATGTGTCCTGTAAAGAACGAGGAGAGCGCTGATCAGGGACTTGAAATCTATCAGGAGTCTTAATTTTCACGCGGTCGCGCAAATCATAAGTACGTTCAGAAGACTCAGGTATCGGTGAACCAGCACGCAAACCTTGCTTCTGCTGTTGCTGCCCCTGTTTTTTGTTTTTCCAGTTTTTTTTGGGAAAGAACGGGCGCCCGTCTTTATCAGTCTGGGCTCTTTGTTGCATTTGAGATTGCATCTGCGTTTGAGTAAAAGGCTTAACTCCCAGACTATTGTGGCCTATGGTTTTATAAGCAGGCCTGGGCGAAGTTCCGCGAGTGGCGGGGTGCAGTGTGAACTGCAGTTTGTGCTAGTATTCCTGCCGCTCGGGTAGAAATTCTACCCGAGCGGCAGCTCGCGCTCGCGAACTTACCGTTCGCGATCGCGAACATACCGTTCGGGATCGCGAGCGGGGAAAAAACTCCGCTGCACATCGCGAAGCGGAGTTTTCTGCACTCCGCGAGCTCCGCGGGGTGCAGAAAACTCCGCAAACTCCGCGAACGGAGCGAAGTTCACCGACCAGGCCTATTTATAAGCCTTTGCAATAATCTTCGGAAATTCGCGCTGCTTGTCTGCGTCTGCCACAGCCTCCAAGCGGTTAGCCACTTGTAAGCTTACAGCATCACCCTTAACATTAGCAAGGATCATATCAGCAACCACGACGTACACCCCCACCAGTCTCATCCCCAATTCCAGATCCGCCTCGGCTCCGTGTTCATCCTCAATACGTTTTATCACGGAAGGGAGTACGGTCATGGAGGGGGTGCCGAAACACTTCGAATATACCGCTGCAAACACCTTACCCCAGGTGTTACAATCAGCTAATTCGGGAACTAAATCTTTGGGCAAACTTATAGTCAAGATCCTGTGTTTCTCTACAGGAGTGGTATTTGGAAAAACAGCCTCGATTTGTCCAAATTTTTCAGCAAGCCAATAAGGGAACTCATCCTTATTCTGTGGACGCTTGCCCATCACTGAATTAACCATAAGAGTACTGATGGTTACACCACCAGGTCCAGCTGGTTGTGCAGCAACGCCAGGTGGTCCCACCTGAAAGTTGCACGACATGAACTGTATAACAGCCCTATGCACACCATTCAAGGAAGTATGTAATACGCGGCGTTCTGCAATCGTTGCAGTTGTTAGATAACGTGGGTGTGGGGTATACCCAGCCAAAAAGGGCCACGTGGCCCCCTCTATCGATAAAGGGCCTAAACGGACCGGCGCCATTGGGTGAGGAAGGGCGCCATTAAACCATATCTGGTGTTGCCAAGCTGTGAGCGGAAACTCAAGAGTACTATATGGTTCATATTCCCGCGGAGTCGCGGTGGCAGCATACTCGTGAAACAAATTGTCTGTTCCATCGACTGCCGGCAAGGTGACCCAAGAATAAAATACCTCAAAGCGGAAAGCTGGATCTGCCTCTACAACAAAGATAAGCGCAACCCCTGCATCACGTACTCTGTATTGTTGTAAACAAGCCCTGAGGGGTGAGCGGTTAGGAGGCGTAATAACAATCGCCATTTTCAATAAGGAATAAAGAACAACAACCTATGCGTGGCAGCGCAATAACGGGGTAATATGAAAGAGAAAAGACCTTTTAAAATTCAAGCTTGAAAAACCTATAAAACATCACAATATAGGTGGCTACACCGTCACAGCTGTCTCCGGAAACAGAAGTGAGGGGATTGTGGACAAGCACAAGCACTACTCAGGAGTCTCGCAGATAAGAACCAGACCAAACGTTGGCGGCGCCATGTTGCGGGGATTCTGCACATACACAGAACTATGTGCAGGAAAACAGGACCTCGGTGTATAGGGGTTTACCAACCTACCACCTTAGTACCCAAAATCCCAAAACCGACTAGCTATAGTGTCTCATTCGTTCTTCTCCAAAATCACGAAGCTACAAATGATTAGACAACCCAGAACACAACACTCCCGACTCTCTCAGGAATCACGTTAGCAAGATATACCTTTTCGCTCACTCACTCCTACTTGTCCACAAAAGGATTGACAGAGTCACTGTAATAGTTCAAAATGTTTATTTTAACTATTGTGCTCTATAATGCAGTACACGAGCCACTACCAGCAGCAAAATGCATAAACTCAGAACAATTAGCATTGTTACAATTACATAGAGTACGAAGGGGATGTCATTATATAAAGACAGCGGAAAAAGGACTATAAGGCCTAACCACACTTCCCTTGACTGGAAGAAGTTTATTATATAAACGAAGATCTCTGGGCTTTGTCAGCAGACCCCATACCTTAAAGCCTAGATGGAAGGTTTACATCATAGGAACAGCATAGCTTTTCTCCATGGAAGGGGCTCTCTCCAAGTGTGTGATAAAACAACATGCATCCCCGTAATATCAAAGCACGAGTCTCCAGCAGTGCAGCTGTGTTTAGCATGTTTTGTCTAGGTGCTAGGGACTGACCAGAAATGAATAACAAGGGGCATTGTTTATCGACCTTGCACATCGTGTTCAGACTAAACTCTCGGAACTTAGCAGAGAACGTGAAAAGCAGACAGTTCTCATGTGAAAGGCATAAACAGAGTCTTGCAAAATAAAGTCATGTGGTAACGTGCGCAAAAGCAGCATAATGGCAGCAAAGCTCATGCTAACTTAGCAATGTCGACAATGACCCTAATGGCCATATAACACAGCAGTGCGCCCGGAGGAGTGTTTGCAGAGTGGTAGAGAAAGGGGGCATGGCCCCTGACCACCTCTCAGCAATCCAGCTGTGTGGCCCATACTGGAGGTACCAGGAGGGCTAGTTGGCCCCCAAGGACCCTCAAGAGCTAAGAGGACTTCATCCACCAATTGTAGTGCGCCAGGAGGCATGTTTGCACAGTGGAAAAGAAAGAGGGCGTGCCCACCGAAAACCTCTCAGCAAACCCACTGTGAGGGGCTTGCTGGAGATAACTGGTGGAGTACTTGTTCCCCAAGGACCCTCAAGAGCCAAGGGGACTCCATCCCCCAACCAGTCGTGCACCAGGAGGTACATTTGCAGAGTGGTGGAAAAAGGGGGTGTGGCCACCAAAAACCTCTCAGCAAACCCACTGTGTGGGATTTGCTGGAGGCAACAGGAGGGGTAGTTGGCCCCCAAGGACCCTCAATAGCCAAGGGACTTTATTCCCCAACCAGTAGTACGCCAGGAGGCACGTTTGCAGAGTGGTGGAGAAAGGGGGCATGGCCTCCGAAGACCTCCTAGCAATCCCAATGTGTGGGACTTACTGGAGGTAACAAGAGGGGTAGTTGGCCCCAAGGATGTCCTTGTGGGCCAACTACCCCTCCGGTTACCTCCAGTAAGTCCCACACAGCAGGACTGCTGAGTTCTGATAGGAGGCCACGCCCCATTTCTCCAGCAGTCTGCAAACGCGCCTCCTGGCACACTGCTGCTTGGGGGATGAAGTCCAGGGGTCTTCCATGGGCTGCAGCATGTATTTTGCCACCCGTGAGAGACCACTCATACTGTGATTACAGGCCTGCCATTGCAGCCTGTGTAGCTGCTGCTAGCACCGCTTATAACAGATATAAGTTTTCTTATATCTGAGGTCACTACACTTATAACCTATAAGTCACCCCTAAGGCAGGCCTTTCAATCCTGAAGGCAGGGTGCTGGGTTATAAGTATGAGGGTACACCTGCATGAGCAGGACACCCCTACAAATCCTGGAATCGATTCTCCAGGCTTTGTAAGTACGGTCAGCCATTTTGATACATATAGTGGCCATCAGTCATTACGCAATGGTTAACTATATAGTGGCTGTGCCGAACCTGGGCATGTTTGGTAACAAACATGTTGGAATCATACCCCAACACTGTTACCAGTGTTGTAGGTATGATTCCATGCACTGAGGGTTCCTCCGGGAAGCCCCCAGTACTCCTGGTAACAGCCTTCCAGGGTCTGACAGCAAGCTAGTGCTGCTGCCGACTCCAGACACGATTCTGCCCTCCTGTTGCTGAGCTGAGCTCGAGCAGGGGAAGTTGGAACAATAGGTTTCCTGTCACAGGGAGGTGTGGCGACCTCCCAGACACTACTTAGTGTATTGGGCTGGGGTGGGAGCGCTTGCCAGCACCACCCGACTGCTTTGAATGGCACATTTGGTGCCCTCTTTGCATACTCCAGTTGGAACCAGTTCTGGGAGCCCTTGGCTCCCGCTCTGGTGTGAAACTGGACAAAGAACATGGGAGTATCCTCCCCTCTGTCCAGCCTCTCCTCTGGGAGGGACCACTGAGTCGTCCTAACCCCTTTCTTAGGGTATAAAAGGGCTTACCTGTGGGTGGGTCCTCAGATTCATCATGGGACAAGACTCAAGCCTGAAACCACGTCACTCTTCGGCCACCTGGACACTTGGACTTCACTGGACTTCGCCTGGAACCAATGTTGCATTACGGAAGACTCCTGCTGCTCCTGGTCTTGCTGTTCTGCACATCTTCTTTGTTTTCTGCATCTGTGCTTCTTCCAAGATCTTCAACAGACCTGTGGGCATCAAGGACCCCCGAAGTAATCTCCCTTGGAGTGAAGGAGTCACTCCCCTGCATCTGCAGGCACCGCAACAAAGCTGACCGGTCTACTGCTCCTGATGTCTAACGGACTTCGAAAGGCTCATCAACACAGGTGGTGATTCTGCAACTCTCTTGAGGCCTGACCTGTCCTCTCTGCAATTTTGATGCCAGGATCCCTCGTCGGAACCGCTGGGATCGAACCCCTGTGCACCGCGTCGACTTGCCGTTGCCAAGGCCTATTGGCTCTGCACTCCAGAGATCTTCGTGCTCCAAGAAGCTCCAGTCTCCAGCATCTCTTCATGCCAAAATCAGTGTCTTCACTGCATCTTCACTGCATCCTCTGCACCGTGGGCCTTCTTCCTTGGTGAGCTGCTCGGGGTCCTCTTTGCGACTCCTGTGCCTTTGGCCTGTGGGTCCTGTCGAGGGTATTCTCCTACTTCGGTGGGCTCCTCTGCTTGCTCGTGGTCTCCTCTGACACTCCTGCACTTGGTGAGTCCTTTGGATCTTGTGTTCCCAACATTGCTCGACGATCGCTGACACTTTAAAGGGCAAGGCCACGATAGCCATCTACAGGAACGGAAACATCATGATCAAGACAGTGACTTCAAACTTTGTATCTTCGACTCCATCTTCCCGACCCAACCTTCACCACAGATTATAATAAAAGATGGGAAACAACCGAGTCCCACTAACCCTCAATACTCCAGCCCCTCCGTCATCACACGCTCTATTCACGCCACTGCCTCTTCAAACCCGGCCTCCCCCTCCTTTCGTGATTGCACTACATCCTCTCACCCCCAAGCAGTAGTCAACCCAGCTAAGCCTTCAGAACCTGCCTCCACCCCCATCCCCTTCATGATTACACCACATCCTTCCACCCCATAGCGGTAGTCCATCCAGTTAAGCCTACTACAGAGATCAGTCCAGCCCTGAACCTCAACAGCAACCTATATCCTATGCCCACCAGCACCCCTTCCAACCCCCACCCAACCCCCACCCAAACCTATCCTCCCCTCAGCCCCCTCCTACTCCCGCCCCCAATGAAACTCAGCTCCAGAGATGCCTTTCTTTGTTGTTGCGGACCAATATTGTTAGATGTTTTGGTCTACCTTTGTTAAGTCTCTACTTTTACAGTATGTTCTTGAGATTGATTTATATCAGTTTGGCTTTGAGTTTGTAATAAACCTTTTAACTTCAAGTTACTGATTCTGACTTTGATTGTGTCGTCCTAAGGAGCTTCCTCTCAGGCTACTACAAAGGTCCATTGGCTGGAGTTCAAATTGAAGAAAAGGCCTGGAGTGTTAGGGGTCAGAGATATGACTCCAGTAAATAGTCGCACTCCACAGGTCCGATTTTCAAAGCTTTATTGTACATATATATATATATATATATATATATATACAGATAAGTTTCGTCGTGTTACTTCCTTTCTCCCGGATAGACGAACACGGACCCAGTATTTTGTGCAAAATAGTTTATTGTTTAATGCACGACCGCCATGACGCGTTTCAGCCCTCCAAGGGCCTTGATCACATGACGCCATGAGGAATAGTGAACCTTTTTAAAGTGACAGTGCAGTAACACGTGTTAACAGATAAAAAAACTACAATAGACATAGAAGAAATTGTTGCATTAACGTAGTATTACATCTTTTGTTCATCAAGCAGCAATATAATGTATTGTGTGAATGCAAATGCATTATTTCATGAACATTATGCATATTTATGTGTGCCAGCAAAGTTCATTTACTTGACACACATAGAAGCACAGTCGAGATTAAGAGGTACTAATAATTATTAATATAATAAAAATAATCATCAATAAAACCCATGTGGGTGTATACTCTTAATGTAGATTCATGTTGTTCTACGACTGCCACAATACATTTTTAAAAATACTTAATCATATCATAAATAAATATCCATTACCTCATAAATACATACTTATATATACAAAATTCAATAAATAATAAATTACCTATTCATTCATAAATAATTAAAACTATCATTGAATTACAGGTTGGTAAAAAAGCTGCCATAGATACTCAGAACCATACTACTAATATATTGCCGTAATGGACTATGAATTTGAATTCTATGTAACTGTAGCTAATAGTGCAAATGTGTGGTAAAATATAAGTGCTATAAAACTAACTGGTTAAAAAGATATCTGGGAAAGATTCATATAAAACATTCACATCTATCTACAAGTGTACTGGAAACTAGTATATGACCCTACAAACGTGTAAAAATCTTCACTGGAGTTAAGACCGTTGGGCACCTTGGTATCTAGCTCCAGGATATATCTAGTTTCCAATTTTCTAAGCATAGCTTCTCGATTGCCACCACGTCTAAGTGGGGGGATCATGTCAACCACAAAATAGCTTAGGCGATCCAGGCTACTTCCATGTTTCTCCTTGAAGTGCCTGGCCACTGGGTATGATGCATCATTATTAGTGATAGCCCTCATGTGCTGGAGTATTCTTTTGTGGACCTGCAACTTGGTGCTACCAACATATTGCAGGCCACAAGAACACTCCAGCATATATATATATATATATCAACAGCAACATTTTCCAGTATCCAAGGAAAGAAGGCATGCACACTCCTAGCAGGTAAGTTGCATACATTAATTTATTGAGCAGCACACGTGTTTCGACACCATTAGTGTCTTGTTCATGAACACTTTTTCTCTCCAATTCAAGAGAAGAGTCTGCACTCCGGACGTAAGTATTTCACTTCCTTTAATTTCAGAACTGACATTCAAAAAATGGCAATGTTCAGGATGGGTTTCGGCTATCAGCCTTTCTTAACTGAAGGGCGCCAGCAAATATTTGGTCTGCACTTGAGTCCAATCAGACCAACATGGACAAAATACTTCACTGCTCATTACCAGTTCATAAACCTTTTTCAATACTTGACTTGAGTCACCAATTCATTTTTATTCCAGTATGAGCAAAATAAAACTTACTGGGGCATATTCACAAGAACGTGTGATAACCACCGCAAGCGTAGCTTAACGCAACTCTGCACATCGCAGTCCATCACGGGAAAATAACGCTGTGTTAACGTGGTATTCCCAACATGGCGGTACCATGCGATAGACACACGAGAACGCGACAAATGAACACGTTAAAAGCAACGCGACGCCGCAAAAACGCGAAACCTCAATGCGAAAATAGTAGTGATGATGCCAATCGCGATACAAAAATCTGCGAAAACCAGCCACAGGCCTGCAATTCCCACGCGTCATGCGGGAAAATGCACCATAAAAACAGAAAAAAAAACACAACCAAAAGACAAACAACAGCAAAGCACAATGGAGGCAGCCGGAGCAAACACAGAGGACAACCAGAACCCCACAAGCCCCACGGAGGACCAGCCTGGGACCTCTGGGTCAGGGAAGGGCAAGGACAAGAAGAGTCGGAAGAAGCCGTTCAGTCCGCAGGAAAACAGGATCCTGATCACGGAGGTGAAAGAAAACCATCAACTACTGTTCGTCACCTCCACTGTGTCACTGGCAACTAAGAATGGAACATGGCAGTCCATCGTGGACAAGGTGAATGCAGTCAGAGTGCTGAAGAGAACAATGGACGAGGTCAAGAGGCAGTGGAATGATGTGAAGCGCAAAACCAAGCTGAAACTCACAAACAACCTGAAGGCAGCAATGCAGACTGGAGGTGGGAGCCCAGCGACACAGGAGGAGCTGGACGAGATGGAGGAAATGGTGTCCACAGTCATCAGTGGGGAGACGGTGGCAGGAGTGGGGGACCGGACACTGCTCAACATGACCGGACACAACAGCAACAGGGTGAGTAACCACCAGGGACTGGGGGGACGGGGGGAGATGGGCACAATGGCACACATGCACAATTAAGCAGACCACATCTGCGGACAAACCATGCCCCAGACCCACAGCTCACACCAAGAGACCAATGCACACAGGTATGCAACACCTCAGCACTGCATAAGCACAGAACCCAGAGGCACACCACATGTAAGAGATAAGGGCAGCGAAATCAGAGCTGCAGGGGCGAATCACCCAAAATGCGGCACACACACATTACATGCAGAGCACATCAACATTGACAACGACGTGGTACAAACCGCAACACATCCACAACAGAACAGAGGACACAACTGGTGGCGCATGTGCGTAGTAACTGGACAATCACATTTGGCATTGCAGGGATATGTGAGTTGACAATGTACAAGTACAAACACACATCCGTGATGTAGTCGGAATGGCCACTGTCCCCCATCAAATAGGCAGCACCCCCCCAAACAGTCACAATGTACACTGTCATGCAGTCTGTATGTGAACATGTACAATGCGGCACGTGAACATGTGAACACGTTGTTAAACTGCATCTTCCCTCCACATTTCAGGGGGGAATCCAACACCTCCTGCAGAGCAGTCCGAACCTCTCTTCTCTGATGACGAAGAGGACCACCAAACCTTCGACTCCGACGCACTCCAACAGCTCGTGGACAGCCTCCGCAGCCCACTTCCAGGAGCAGGGCAGCCCAGCTGCCACGAGGAGAACCCACCCCCTGCACAGTACACACAGCAGGCAGCACCCACCACCACGGCCGCATCCCAGGACCCCCACGACGAACACATGGCCTTCCAACGCCGTGTGTTGGGGTGCCAGGAGAAGCTGGCTGAACAGGTGCAGGTGGGGTTCGACCGCATGGCAGCCAAACTAGACGCCATACGTGGGTGTCTAAGTCCCATCAGGGACCACTCACAGTCCCTAACGGACACCCACAGTGTTAGAGGGAACGTTTGTGGTTGGCCACACTCTTCTGTTTACCTCTCTCCTCTCAGAGTCTCTTTCACACTCTTCTGTGTCACTTGGCAAGAAAGAACCATGTGTTAAAATATCATAGTTTATTAAACAATTCAAAAGCATAAAAGAAAATACTTCAATTTAAGTGTTGCCCATCAACATATGGGTAAGATCAGAAATGACTGCATCAACAATGTTAGAGATCAATTGGTTCAATTCAAACAAAAATGTATATCTATAAATTAATCCATGAGCAGCCGATCAAGGGGCAGCCCTGAATTCAAGAGTGATACAAATGATAGCATTCAGAGGACAAGCTTCTTGTTGAGATAAAATAACAATATTCAAGTCTACACATTTAAACTGAAATAAATGCAATTGCTTGGGTACAGATGACCTGAAGTAAATAATCTGTCAAAGCCAAAAGGCAGAATTATTAAGTCAGATAGTCTGACACAGTCAATAGGCAAAATTATTAAGTCAGATAGACTGACAAAGTCAATGGGCAAAATCTGACAAAGTCACTAGGCAAAATTATTAAGTCAGATAGACTGACAAAGTCAATAGGCAAAATCTGACAAAGCCAATAGGCAAAATTATTAAGTCAGATAGACTGACAAAGTCAATAGGCAAAATCTGACAAAGTCACTAGGCAAAATTATTAAGTCAGATAGACTGACAAAGTCAATAGGCAAAATCTGACAAAGCCAATAGGCAAAATTATTAAGTAGGAGCATTATCACCTTGGCAATAGGAGCTCTGGGCCCAGTCAGGAGAACGATTGATCAGTCGGGAACCCTCACACGGCACCTGGGTGCTGGTTTGAAGAGAATTCGATGCCACACCCTGGGTGCAGCTGTTATATATGCTTGAATGCAGAAGTTTTACCCTTTCTGACGTATGTCCTGACGCAGCCCTTGACCGCCCTCCTGTAACTATGGAAAATTCCACCCATGGGACTGAGAAGTGGTATCATGGTGAAATTAGGGGCTTTTGACAGGTGGTCAGTGCTCCTGACCGCAAAAAGTAAACAAAGGATAATTTTTACCATAAAAAAGCTCAGAGTTAATATTTTAATACATTAATTCTTCGTCACGTAGCCGTCTGTCTCAGTTTCGCTTAAGCAAGCGCGGAAAGTTTCATAACTAAATATTGCACATGTACTTGTGAAACCGCCAGATGTCCCAGAAATGTCGTATGCGTGTGGGCTAATCTAATTCTCGTAACTGTGGAAATTTACAAAGGGGGGGAGAGTTTGTCGCGGAGGATGGCGTAGGCCTCTGCTGTCAGGTTACTGAAGTCTATGAGATCAGTTTATAATATTAAGAAAAATGACAATAGGATACCCTGTCTTTTATTGGGCCTATACATATTTCTGACAAAGGTATGGTTGGTCCTGTATGTAGGTCTGTGAGAAGGTGAACTTGGGCCTCTGTGTGAATTTGCAAGAAAGTGAAGGACCGTGGACAACTTAAAGACCCTTTATCTAGGCCTCAGTGGTGGGGCTTATCTAGGGATGCCAGGTTTGAAGGGTATTGCAGAATGGGGTGTGGGTTTCTGTTAGATGGTAAAACGGGACCCTCCTACACATCCCTTCTCTTGTTCATTATTGAACACTTCTGTGACACAGTACTTTGCTGGACCCTCAGGGGCTTGGTGCATACCGAGTGGGTCACTAATATACATGCATGCTGTCTGTGGTGACAATTCGGGTGTTATAGTAACGTATTCTCCCCCATCCTCGGGAGCTAACTCATCATACCCGTTAATGTCATGCTCCTCCCTTAAGGCGTATCTAGGTGGTGGTACCGGTGGAGCTGTAGGTGTGTTTGAAGAGGCATGAGGGGCAGGTTGTTCTAAGAGTTGCACATGGATCTGCCCATTCCCATCCCCGGGAGCACGGTCCATGTCCTGATACTGTGCATTGTTATTAATTCCAGTGTGAACGTAATTCATTCCTACTGCTTTGGTGCTGCATCTGTTGACACATTTAATTACTAGCTGTGCACCGCAACACATTACCAGGACAACACAACAAATAGGTAGCACAATTTTCAAGATAGCAGATAGCCATGAAGGCATCCAGTTCAAGTTGAACCAGTCCGTGATAGGATCTGCAGCGGCACCGCTTTCGTCACGCATCTTTTTTCCCAGGTTGCCCAAGTCCTCAATGGCCTTAGCGAGCGACCCGTTTGTGGCATCATTAGCCGGTATGAAAGTGCAGCAGCTCTTTCCAAGGGCACTGCATACACCACCCTGCATAGCTGTGAGTTGATCTAGAACATATCTATGCTCTAGAACCATAAGCCTTAAAGGCCTTAACTCTTCCTGTATGGCGTTGAACCCATCTCGGGTGTTATTTATCAGAGTCATTAGTTCGTATCGGGTGACCTGTAGCCACCGGGCATTAGCTGATGTTTGCCAAATGGGCCACAGGCCTCCAAAGAATTCCTGGGCACCATTGAACAGGCGAAATTCTTCAGGAATTTCGGCGAAGGCATCGTTAGCGAAGTATTGAGCCTTCCTTCGGTGCCGGTGAAGCAGGGTGACGTCATTTGTCATGGGGTGCTCAAACACTTGAGAGATGTTGGATGCCGGGACAACGAGATGCAGCTCGTGCATGGTAACCATGGTGCATAGGCCCTTCCATCGAGGAGGCAACTGGGGGTAGATGCGTTCTCCGCATGCCCAAAAGATGTCCATGAGGCTGGCGGTGCCGTCTTGGAGGTCCAAATTAAAAATTGTTGTGTTACAGTTTGTGTTGCTGCCCACAGGGCGAGTACCGTTACCTAGGAAGCAAAGAAGAGGATGTTTTAGTTTATATGCTCTCTTCCATTTGTAAGCTGTTCCCTTCCCAAAGGTGTACCGTCTAGTTTCCTCTGCCCACACCTCCTCACACTGAGTCTCAACATCCCAATCAATATTCTGTTGATATTCTGTTTTTGCAAAGGGTTCTCCCAAGGAAGCTGCCTTACATACCAGGGCGTCTGGGCCATGCCATTTGTTATCAAAATACACATGGGCCTGCAAGAGCAGCACAGACCTATATTGACATGGACAGTTGGCAACGTGTGAACTGTTATTTTCGTGTATCGGGGGTTTGTTATGGAGTTGTTTGTTTATTGTCTCCTTACATAGTGCCGGGGGGATGTGAACATAAAAAACCCTGATGCTTTGAATTCATGCTCATGAGTTATGAGCGGTGTCTCCCATCTAGGTGATTCCCATCTATACAAATTCTCATTTTCTGTCTCGAATTGCAATGCATTAGTGACAACCATGTGTGTTAGATAGTTAGAATCCCACGCGGTGGTGTTTACAAACACAGTGTCTATCTCTGCTGAGAAAAGCTGTATTTGGCCGTAGATACGGCAAAGAAACAAATGGAGGAGGCATTTGGCCGTTGGGGGTGGTATTTCTTGTGGGAACACCATTTTGTCTGCGCCAACTGCATGCGGGATGTGTGAGCACACAAAGCATGCTTCTTTTGTTACCTTTTTCCCTATTTGAAACATGTGCCGGTACCACATGTTATCTAGCAGGGCACTATGGGCTTCATTTTCGTTATTAGGTGTGTCAGGACGTATGGAGTGGAAATCAGGTCTGGGATGTTGGCGTGCAACGTGGACCATAGTGTCCTGGAGAGCGGTGGCCAAATCTTGTTTGTCATTATCTTTTGTTGGTCTATGACTCCTCCAGAACCTTGGTCTACCTCTTCTAAATCTGCGAATGTTGCGGGAGTTGGGACTGCGGTTCACTGGGGGACCTACTGTAATCTCTAGGAGCCTATCCCACGGAGTAGTAGTAATACTTGGGTCTGTGAAAGTAGCTATGCGTGTGGGGTGTGTACTAGTGTGTGCACTATCAGTGGTATGCTGTGGAAGTGATGAATCTTCAGTGTGGGGCGGGAAGTGTTTGTGTGCAGTTGTATTTTCTGGCACAACTGGTTGTTTTGAGAATGGTACAATAATTTTAGCAGACAAATGTGGCTTAAAAGTTGCAACATAAAACAAGTACCAATTAAGTGCGGCCAACGTTATAGTGGAAAAAAGGCAAAATGTTAAGACAAGTGAAATACATAACTTTGCATTCCCACTCAGGTCCTCGATATTATGCTCATGGCGGTTATTATCTTCGTCATCAAAGGAGGATGGAAACCCGCTGTCCTCGTGGAGCTGTACCAAGGGTATGTCCTGTCCCTCCTCTAGTCGATTGGCGGAGGTGGTGCGGGGTCCAAGCGGACGTGACTGCGATGGATCCATGCTTTTCTTTCAGCTATTCGTACTGCAGTTGGTGACGAGTCGACCACCTGGAATGGGCCCTCGAATTTAGGGTCCCTCCAGCGTCTGACGTTTTTCCGGATGAAGATCTGCGTCCCGGGACAGATTGGTGGGAGCTCAGGATCGGTGGGGCCCTTCCCCTTTCTCTTGGATATCTGGATAGAAAGGAACTGCGCTGCGCTGGTTAGTTGGCACAGATAGTGGTAAAGTTCTGCTTTAACTATCTCAGATGATGACTCACTATCTGATTTGGGGCGTGTGGATGGAACTGTTACATTTATGGATCGTCCAGTGACAAGCTGGTGGGGTGTGAGGTGATGATCCGAACTTGGGGAGTTTCTTAATGCAAACAGTGCTATGGGCAGGCAATAAAGCCATTTCTTTCCTATTGTGGCACTTATTTTACTTATTTTGTTTTTGAGCAAGCCGTTAAGGCGCTCACAAATGCCGTTGCTTTGTGGGTGGTAAGCTGAGGTCAGCTTGTGTTTGATGCCTAGCATTGTGGTCAGGAAGGAAAAGATGGCATTTGAAAAATGACTGCCGTTATCGGTCCGGATGGAGTCTGGGATGCCCCAGCGAGGAATGACATCACGTAATAGAAATGTGGCAGCTGCTTTGGCATCGCAGTGGACGCAAGGTCCACTTTCGATCCAGCGTGAGAATGGACATACTACCACAATGAGATAGCGATAGTTTTGGCAGCGATCGATCATATCGACATAGTCAATGTGTAACTCTTTGAAGGGGCCTGATGGTCTAGGAATTGTAGAGACAACAGTTTTGAGCGTAGGGGCTGGGGAGTATTGTTGGCAAATGAGACATTTATTAACATACAATTGTATCTGTTCATAGGCATTGGGGATGAACCAGTCTGTTTGTAAGGTGACAGACATATTGTCTCGGGTGACATGTGTGGGAAGGTGGAGTTGATCTAATGCCACTTGTAACAAAGCCTGTGGCATCACAGGTTTCCCTGTTACTGTTTGTCTGTATACGAAGTCGGCGGAGTCCTGCTGTACTCCCTCTTCTTCCATAACTCTTTCTCTTTATCTGGTGCACTTTCTTGCATTTCTCTGAGGTGTAGTTGTGCAGTATGATCGTATTGTCGCGTTTTGTCAATATCAAATGGTGTTGGTAATTGGGATGGTGTGTCTGAACTGTGTTCACTGCTGGTGTCGTGCTCTGTCGGAGGTACTGTTTGGGACAAAAAGATAGGTGCAAGTTGGACTTCCGGTGCTGTTTGGATTGATGGGCCTGCTACTGAGGGGCCTCTGGCTGCAGCTTTAGCTGCCCAATCAGCCAGAGCGTTACCTCTGGAGACAAAATCTTGGCCATTAGTGTGCGCTGTGCATTTTACTACGGCTACTTCAGCTGGTAGTGTAAGGGCCTCAATAAGTTCTTCAAGTAACATTTTGTGAATGACAGGTGTACCATCTGATTTAAGGAAGCCGCGCCTTCTCCAGCGGAGGATGCTGGAGTGAGTTGTTGTAGTGACATATGCAGAATCTGAATAAATTGTAACGCGGTCCTCAGCTCCAATGTTTAGGGCAGCTATGAGTGCTACCAGTTCTGCTGCCTGGGCAGAATAATGTGATGGGAGTGTAAGCTGCTGCACGATGTCTAAGGAATCAGAGGAGTCATTTTGCTGTGCTTTAACTACTGCTGCTCCTGTGTATCTTATGCCTGTTTCTTGATCAATGGTAGAGGAACCATCAACAAAGTATACAGTACTATTTGGTAAGGGATCTTCTTTTGCTGCTCCTGACTCATCTGGTGAATAAGTGGCACAATCATGGTTGTCATCATCTGAGGTGACAATTGGATGGGCAAAAAATGTGGCGGGGTTTACGGTGTGACATTTGACAATTTTCAGAGAAGGTAATGACAGTATGACTTCGTAGCCTGACACTCTTTGCGTTGTCAGTGTTGTTTTAGCTTTCTGTATTATTGCAAAAACAGCATGTTCAGTGTACATTGTTAGTGGGGAACCCATTACAATGGGGGTACTTTTTTCAACAGCAAATGCTGCGGCAGCAAGGGCCTGTTCGCAAGGGTAATGGCCTTTCATGACAGAGTCCAGCATTCCGCTGAAATAAGCAATTGGCTTATGGCCCATGGGGTATTTTTGAGTGAGTACTGCTGTCATGACTAACCCATCACAGTGAGTGAAGAGGTAGAATTCTTTTGTGTAATCAGGTGATCCTAACACTGGTGCATTTGTTATCTCATCTTTGAGCTGGGTGTAGGCTGTTCTCATTTCAGGTGTCCATTCAATTTTATTATGTCTGTCTTTGCCCATTTTCACAGCTTTCAGCAATGGGGCAGTTATTGTTGCGAAATCAAAAACCCATTGGCGGACATAATTAACCAAGCCGAGGAATTTTTGCATGTCTTTAACTGTCTGGGGTTCAGGAGTGCCTTTTATTGCCTCAACTCGACCTGGAGTCACTCGCCTGCCTGATGCAGACAGTAGCTGTCCTAGGTAGTGTACCTCTTCCTGACAATACTGTACTTTTTGTTTGTCAACTTTATATCCTCTTTGTGCCAGCGTGGTGAGCAAGAGGATGGTGTCTTTCCTACATTGTTGTTCGGTGGGGCTGCAAAGCAGTATGTCATCGACATATTGCAGTAAGGTGCTGTCACATTGGAAATTGGACAAGTCTTCTTTGACGACCCTGTTAAAAACACTAGGGGACTCACAGTACCCTTGAGCTAACCTTGTGTATGAAAATTGCACATTTCTGAATGAGAACGCCAGGAGGTATTGACTATCTGGGTGCAAAGGAATGCTGAAAAAGGCATTTTTCAGGTCGATGACAGAAAAGTACTGTGCATCCGGGGGGACATTGGTGAGAATGACAGAGGGGTCTGGGACAATAGGGAATTCTGGTATAACTATGCTGTTAATTGCGCGAAGATCGTGTATCAAACGCCATTGATTTGTTTTCCCCTTCCTCACAGGGAAAAGGGCTGTGTTACACGGAGAGATACAAGGATAAATTACTCCCTGTTCTAGTAAGGCCTGTATAGTGGGGGCTATGCCCTCCTCTGCTGCTTTAGACAAGGGGTACTGTTTTATTCTGGGCAGGATAGCACCTTGTTTGAGTGTTATCTTAAATGGCCTGGCAGATCTAATAAGGCCCACATCATTTGGGCCTGTTGTCCAAAGATGTGCTGGTACCTGAGCCAAATCAGCTTCTCGCACAGAATCATAGTCAGGGGTGATCGTTGGTGTTCTAATTTCCACTATCACTGAGACGGGCACATTGTTATCATAGATAATCTCGGTTTTAGAATATTCCTCAGGGGATCCAAATAGCTGAGCATCTGAAATGTGTCTGACCAATCCTTCCTGTTCAAGGAAGATGACACAAGCCCATGTGTGAGCATTGTCATCGCATGCCAGGAAAGCACCATAGGTGGGTGTTATTTCAAGGGCGCAGATGTCAAAAATCAAGTTTTTATCTAACGCCGGGGAGTCTGGAACTTGGGGTCTAAAGAGAAATTCTTTTGGTAGCTGAACTGTGCGACCTTGTAATTCGGGAGTGGTGGCGACAATTGTGTGAACAGCTGCAGAGAAGGCCTGCTCATTCACTGGGCGTGCTCTGACTTGGCTATCTAAGGAAGACTGTGCAGTGACTGCCATCATCCTAGTTAGTGGAGTACCTGGAATGGAGCAAATCATTGTTCCATTGTCATCAAAGTGGATGGTCATGTTTAGTTTGGCCATGAGGTCGCGTCCTAAAAGATTGACTGGGGAGCTGGGTGAATAGAGCAGAGGCTGCTCCACTGTATGGCCTCCTATCTCCATTGAAACTGGCTTGGTGAAGGGGACCCTTGCTATTGCCCCAGAAAATCCCTGTGTGTCCGCTGTTTTGTTTGAAATGGGCAGAGGGCCACCTGTAATGCAGGAGTATGTGGCACCTGTGTCAACAAGAAAACTGTATATTTTGTTATTTATCATAACACTTGCAATAGGGTCCTCTTCAGTATTGCTTGTGCATGACAAAATTGGGCACACAAGAGTTGTCTGTGGGCTGTCCTAGCCAGTGTATTCTCCATGCTGATATTGCTGGATGGTGCCCTGAGTAAAGGGGTTGCTGGAGGCAACAATTGTTCCTCCTAGAGGTACATTGTTTTGTGTTTGGGGGACCATCTGGTAAGTAGCCTGTTGCTGTGGCTGTGATTGTTGCATTGGAATCTGCATTTGTTGGGCCGCTGGCTGAACCTGAAGCATTGGGGGCGCTTGGAGCTGCACTTGCTGTTGCTGTGTTGGTTGCACATATGAGTATAGTACTTGGGGCTGCTGGGGGGTTGCTGTGTGCGCTGTTGTTGTTGGAATGGTGCCTGTGCTTGGTAGCCAGGACGCATATATTGCTGACCCATATCGCGCTTTTTACTGTTACAGTCTCTCTGGATATGGCCTTGTTTCTGGCAATAGTAACAGATTATTGGTGGTGCCCCTTGTCCTGGCTGTTGTGGAAACCTTTGCTGTCCCATCCCTCGCCCCCTTCCTTGTCCACCCGTGTTCCAGTTCATGTTTGGTCTGTTATTGTAATAGGGCTGTATGTTGGTGCTGTACGCAGGTGGTGCTGGCATGTATTGTGTCATTGCCTGTTGTGGCTGCTGGACATACTGTATGGCTTGTTGGGGTTGAGCTTGTATGTACTGTACTGCAGGTGGTGCTTGTACCTGCTGAGGTGCAAGTTGGGCATTGCCTGCAAGAGCATTCATGGCAGCCTGAGGGAAGGATGTTACTGCTGTCATTTGAGTGACGGGTGCCGCGAGCATGACTGTGTCAACATTGTCTTTTTTCTTATTGAGTTTCTGCTGTACTAGTTTGGCAGCGGCATTCTCTATTGCTAGCTGTCTATTCTTCTCCTGTTCCTGTCTCTTTTTACAGTAATGTACAATGTGATCTTGTATCTCTGCCCATGGCTTGCATTCCATTGCTACAATGCCATCTAATTTCTCCTGTACTTCAGTTGGCAAACCTTTCTTTACTGTGTGGTAAAATAGTCTCCCATATCCTCCATTTGCGTCCCATCGTTGCCCTAACTCCTGGTACCATTTTTCTTTCATTCTAGAAAGATAGTTGGCAGGGTCTTCATTTGGTTGCATAGTCTGTGACAACAGAGCCCCAATGTCAGGAACATCAGGGAATTTCCTGCGCAACTCAGCCCATGCTACTGTTCTAATCTCGTTGAAGGAAACACCATCATGTTTGGTGTTTGTCTTGGTAAGATTTTTATGAATACGTATGAAAAGATCTTCTGCATCTTCTCCAATGAGGGAGATCAGCAAGCTTTTTACATCTCCTATTGCTATGTTGTTGCCCGTGGTGCAATTTTCAAAAGCTGCAATCCATTTTCCCGCACCCTCTGTGAGGGGTGGGAGCGCCTTTTTGACATTTTCTTTGTCTAATGTAGACCAGGGGATATAGATGGGGGGATCAATGATGTTTTTATAGATCAGTGGCATCTGGCGTGTTACCCCAGGGCGTTGCGCTGTGGGTCCTGTAGAATCATACTGGCGAGCATATCTCTGCCAGACTTTGAGGCTCTCCCTCATGTAGTCATAGTCCCAATCCTGATCTCCTAATCCTTTGAGGATGCATTCAACTGCTGTTGCCATGTCCTGAGGTTCAAAAGAGCCTTCCCTTGGCCAAGGGCGCATTTGTGGCGCCAAGGGCTCTGACCAACCTGCCAAATCGTCTGTAAAAGGGTTAACTGCATAATCTGAACCTTCCCCCAATGTCACTATCTCATTGGGAGTGAGGTCATTACTAGCTTTTGGTGGAAGGGGTCTACTGAGATACATCATGTTACGTCTATTTTTCATCCTAATGGTGCGTAAGGAAGCAGAGCCCGAGACGTCATATAGTATGTCGTCGGGGCGTCCATGTGTCCCCAAGACTTTAAGTCTCTGTGCCTCGGTGGTCCTTTCCTTTCTTCTTACCACTGGGTCATGTTCCTGCGGGTGTTCACAATATATTGGGATGTCACCAAACATTGGATTGTGGCCTTCTAGCACCCGTGGAGGTGTCTTTTCCCGCCCTAATGCTGTTGGGAATTGGAGGTCTTGGTGTATGTTAGTGAATGTTTGTGTCATTCCAGAGACGGCAGCGTCACGGTGGGAGGGGTGCTCATTAAAGCGATATTGTCTGCTCCCTTCCCCATTCCTACTGATATTTGTCTTTGGGTGGTGTTTCACGAGGCGGTGCAGCGTGGGTGAGGGTGATGTTGGGGTGTTGACCTTATGGAGCATGTCCACAACGCTTTTGTTCATGTTCTCTAATTTGAATGACAAGCGTCTTATGGAGTTCACCTGATCTGCGTGACTAGGTGATTGATGCATGTGTGACTGTTCTTCTTCAAGGTGCTGTGATGAAATACTTTCCAGGCTGGTGCTTTTGCTCAAGTCTGCATTTTGTCTATAATTGCCATACGCGGATGGAAGACCAGTGAGAGGAACACACTGTCTGTCTGTTATGTCCAGTGGTGGCGGGTCGGGGAACTCAATGAACTGTCGCTCGGCTGCCATGAGGCCAGATCCTGGTACCTCGGCATGGGGGGCAGCAGCCATGAAGGGCATGTTATTTTGCAATTGGGGGTGCGAATTTGAACCCAGGTGTGTATCGGTGTGGTGAAATGGGTTGGGGTCATGTTGTTGTTGAGTGTCCGTGTCACGGAAGGGGTTTGATTTAGAGGATTGTTTAGTGCTGAGATCATAGGTGACAATAACAGGTGAGCGCGAGGGACCGGGCAGGGCTTGAAAAACGGAGTCATGCGAGTGACGAGTTGATGTCTGAGAGACAGAGTCAGAGCCTTCCTCATCGTCTCCACCTGGGCGGGGGTGTGCAGTATTGACTGTTGGTGTAAATTTTAGTGACAGTTGTGCATCTATAAGACCTGGGATACCAGATACTGCTGTGTCCCTTACTGTGTCGTTAGGGAGAGGCAAGTGCATGCTGCTCAGTTCCGTGAGGTGAGGGTATACATGCCCGGGGGGCATGGGTGGGGTCAGTGATCTGGTCATGTGGTGGTACGGGTGACTAGGTGACGTGTGGGAAGCCTGAAATTCCTCAACCTGTGTGACGTGTAATTCTGGGCCGAGGTGCGGTGAGGAAGATGCCTCGGTGAGTAATGGCTGAAAACCTGCAGCCGGGGAATTATTAGTGGTGACTGGTAGTTCCAGTTGCTCCTTGTTAGTGAGCTCGGTATACATACCGCTAAAGTGATAAGGTGGTGGGGGCGGAGCATTGGGTACAACCGGTGATGTGGGGTCAGAGTGTGTTCTAACCTTATCTTTAAAAATGCGCCAAAGGTCTAGAGTAGCCTTTCTCTTCTGTAGTTTAGTACCGGAGTACTTTGTATCTAGAAAGGTGGTGGCATGCTCCAATATTATAGGGTCAAAGCTTCCCTCTGACGGCCAAGGATGAGTCATTTTTGCCGTATGCTTATGAAGCTCACTGCAGTGCTTTAAGATATGGTGTTCCTGGCCTCCGAATGTTCTTGAAACATGTTGGAGTGGAGTCGCCATGTGGATATGCGTAATCCTAGGCGCTTTAGGCAAGGCCTAAATTACAGGAGCGCGTTTTCTCAGGTGCTAGGGACAATGTCTCTGATGAGTTCTTGCTGTACTGCCTGAATGACAATATCATATACCCCGTCCTGTAGGTCCCGCTCTTGTGCTGGAGTATAAAGGGGGAAGCGAAGCTGGCCGTCGAAGCAGGCTTCAGCAATATAACTCTGGAGTGGGTGCCTTGGCCATGTGCTAGATAATATGGCAGTCAGTAGCGATCCATGGGGACGTATAATGAAGAAGATGTGAAAGTGGGTAGAAGTTTTATACACAGTAGAGCTCAAAATGCCATTCATGAATGTTGTTTTAAAAATACAATGTGTTTGAGGGTGAAGGTCAATTTTTGTTGGAAAGGGATGCACTTAGATGTCAGGTGAGTATTCAGCTGTAGGAGAGTGAGTGTCAAGGGTAGGGGTAGGGACGTCTTCTACTAGCTCCTCTCCTATGGCGCTAATAATAAAGTGACACAGTGCTTTCCTCAAGTCCTGTTCGTCTGGTCCGGTGTATATCCCGTTGGGGGAAAAATCAGGAAATTGGAGTTGGTCGTCAGAGAGAGATGCAATGATCTTGCTCTGCAGTGGGTTGCGGGGGTAGGATGAGGTTAAGGTAGTAGGTATCTCTAAGCCTGGTGCTATTAAACGAATACGTATGCAAATATAATGTGGTGTTTTATGAACAGAGGTACTCAGGATTCTGTTCATGAGGACTAATAATAATTGAAGAGACTAGAGTGTTTCCTAAAGTGTCAGTGCTTGCAATGTTTTTGTTCTTTGACCTTGGTGACGATAGGATGCGGAAAAGCTGGTGCAAGCGAAAGCGTTATTTGCTGTGCTTGAGTATAATCGATCCCTAGGGCTTGAAATATAGTGAGAAGGACAGTGTTTGCTAAAGGTGTGACGTAACAAAAAGACGATGGGTGACCAGTGGAGAGACCTACCACGTTGTTGTTCACTAAATACACGATGATGGGAGAGGCTGTAGTATCAGGGGATGGGTCATTCATTCCCTATAATGAGTGGAAGTGCGGAGATGGACAGGTCGGGGGATGAGCAGTGGGAACGTCAGGTGCAGGGTCCTGTAGGTCTACTGAGTAGTCCTGCAGGAGTGCCACAAGGAGTGGGGACTCATCAGCTGAAGACAATGGTTGAGGGTGAGCACTACTGGATGCTGATGCTGTGGGAGATGCAGGAGCGGAAAGACGAGGGAGTGTTGCTTCTTCAGAAAGTGCTGTAGAATGTGCGGAGTTAGACTCGTCGTCTGTGTAAATGACGGGGGGAGAATTAACAAAATAAACAGACGAACTTAATGAGGGTGGGGAGGATGAAGAGGAATTAGAGGAATGACCAGGCCACAGCAGATCCGGGCGGGTGGTATCTGGTGGAGGCAGTGACTGGGAGGAGACGTTGAATGAGGGCGGATAGTCTACGAGAGACAGAAGGGCAAGGCGTAGCTCAGTACTGGGGGTAAAGGTGATTCCTAAAGTATTCCATGCGGCTGCAAGAATGTCACTTTGATGGCGTGTAAGAGGGGTAAAGCGGTCCAGGGAGGTGTGATAGACAGCGGTGGCCGTACCACGGACTGAATGAATGAGAAGACTTATGATCTGTGGGGGGTCAAGGGACATAACGGGGGTAATAAAAAGGGGACAGTACAAGAGGAGTGGGGATACACCACCACCCCTCCTTTTGGCTGCCACTGGACGCAAGGCAAGAGGCAGACAAAATGTGTGAGAGACAGAAAAAAAGGCGCAAAGTGCGTGCAATGAGGGCCGAAAAATAATGCAACTACTTAGCGGGATCACAGCTAAAATTAAAAGGCAAAGCAATCCAGACAACAGCTACTTAGCGCAGTCGCCGCTAAACCGGACCGAAGAAGGTGTGTGTGGGCAACTGAGCACCAAAGTAACTGGCAGTCTGCCACCTTGGCTAGGGATGGTAAAGGTGGCAGAACGGCAACAACTGGGGGGCCTAGCGTGGAACAACAGGCAGAACTATCATCAAAAAGATGAGACACAAAAAACAGACACAACGAACAAAAAATAAACAAATATTAAATAAATGAAATGCATTTCTGAAGAAAAACGAAAACCATCAAAGTGAGGAAGAACAGAGTGCGAGGAAACAAAGAGAAAAGGCGGGGCTAGGGGAGCTGCAGGGCAGCAGCGACCGTTCGACAGAGACTTCCTCTATCCGCGTTGGCAGAGAGCCGAAGAAGGCTGAAGGCACGACAGAAAGTGACAAACGATCTGAAACAGGAAGCTCCTCAATCCGGAGTGGCGCAGCTAACAAAGGAGAAAAGCGCCTACCAGAGACCGAAAAAAACTTAAAAGACAGAAAGAGAAGAGTACCCAAGCAGTGCAGGAAAGAGTCAGAACGGGACCAATCAGAGAGGGTGAAGAATGAATGTGTGAATACACCCATGAACACCACCTACAATGGTGGGCAGAGCACACCCCAAGAGGCACGCGGGACCCTAGAGGACCCGAGGGCAGGACAACAGTCACTGAAACCAAAGAACCTCAGAACCACAAATGCGTGACCACCGCATACCAGAATGTGGGCAGCCAGCCACGGAGAAACGCTCCAAATAAAACAAGCACACGACGCAAACCCCAAATATCAACCACTGATGGCAAAATCGAAAAAAACAAACACACAAATTATGCGGTAAAGACCTCAAATGCAGGCATTAAGCAGCAGACCCATGCCATAAGCCGGCCAGCCACATAAGAGAGCTGGCACAGGACCCAAACAGCAAATAGCAACCACTAATGGCAAAACCGAAAGAAAAAACAAACATACAAATTATGCGGCAAATATCTCAAATGCACGTATTAAGCAGCAAACACATGCCAGAATTCGGCCAGTCACATAGGAAAGACTCGGCGCAGGACTCAAACCTCAAATAGCAACCACTAATGGCAAAACCGAAAGAAAAAACAAACATACAAATTATGCGGTAAATATCTCAAATGCATGTATTAAGCAGCAAACACATGCCAGAATTTGGCCAGTCACATAGGAGAGACACGGCGCAGGACTCAAACCTCAAATAGCAACCACTAATGGCAAAACCGAAAGAAAAAACAAACATACAAATTATGCGGTAAATATCTCAAATGCATGTATTAAGCAGCAAACACATGCCAGAATTTGGCCAGTCACATAGGAGAGACACGGCACAGGACTCAAACCTCAAGCCATTAAACAAAAACACACACACAAAGTATGCGGCAAAAACCTCAAAGAACAACAATAAAAACAATTTATATGGCAGAAAGACCACAACAGAATAATAAGAAAGGTGAAGAGACCCCACGCAGAACAAAGCAAAACGCGAAATAGGACAGTAGAGAGGGAAGGACCAAAAAGATGCCCCACAAAATGTGACCAGCCACAGAGGACGCCGTGGCAAGACAGCCAGCCACAGGGGAACAAGGGAGCAGACACAGGGGAAACCCCAGAGGACACGACAGCACGGACGGACCACCCCACAAGCCACAACCTGAGGCAAATTCAAGGAAGAAAAACAAAACTATCCCTGACTTACCCAGGCGGGCGGGGGCAGCGGAGCGTCCGAGGTGCAGCCTGGAGGGGAAACCCGTGCGTGTGTCCCGAGACCACACTGTGGATGACTCGCCGACCGAGACCCCCGTTCGTGGTCGCCACTGTGTTAGAGGGAACGTTTGTGGTTGGCCACACTCTTCTGTTTACCTCTCTCCTCTCAGAGTCTCTTTCACACTCTTCTGTGTCACTTGGCAAGAAAGAACCATGTGTTAAAATATCATAGTTTATTAAACAATTCAAAAGCATAAAAGAAAATACTTCAATTTAAGTGTTGCCCATCAACATATGGGTAAGATCAGAAATGACTGCATCAACAATGTTAGAGATCAATTGGTTCAATTCAAACAAAAATGTATATCTATAAATTAATCCATGAGCAGCCGATCAAGGGGCAGCCCTGAATTCAAGAGTGATACAAATGATAGCATTCAGAGGACAAGCTTCTTGTTGAGATAAAATAACAATATTCAAGTCTACACATTTAAACTGAAATAAATGCAATTGCTTGGGTACAGATGACCTGAAGTAAATAATCTGTCAAAGCCAAAAGGCAGAATTATTAAGTCAGATAGTCTGACACAGTCAATAGGCAAAATTATTAAGTCAGATAGACTGACAAAGTCAATGGGCAAAATCTGACAAAGTCACTAGGCAAAATTATTAAGTCAGATAGACTGACAAAGTCAATAGGCAAAATCTGACAAAGCCAATAGGCAAAATTATTAAGTCAGATAGACTGACAAAGTCAATAGGCAAAATCTGACAAAGCCAATAGGCAAAATTATTAAGTCAGATAGACTGACAAAGTCAATAGGCAGAATTATTAAGTAGGAGCATTATCACCTTGGCAATAGGAGCTCTGGGCCCAGTCAGGAGAACGATTGATCAGTCGGGAACCCTCACACGGCACCTGGGTGCTGGTTTGAAGAGAATTCGATGCCACACCCTGGGTGCAGCTGTTATATATGCTTGAATGCAGAAGTTTTACCCTTTCTGACGTATGTCCTGACGCAGCCCTTGACCGCCCTCCTGTAACTATGGAAAATTCCACCCATGGGACTGAGAAGTGGTATCATGGTGAAATTAGGGGCTTTTGACAGGTGGTCAGTGCTCCTGACCGCAAAAAGTAAACAAAGGATAATTTTTACCATAAAAAAGCTCAGAGTTAATATTTTAATACATTAATTCTTCGTCACGTAGCCGTCTGTCTCAGTTTCGCTTAAGCAAGCGCGGAAAGTTTCATAACTAAATATTGCACATGTACTTGTGAAACCGCCAGATGTCCCGGAAATGTCGTATGCGTGTGGGCTAATCTAATACTCGTAACTGTGGAAATTTACAAAGGGGGGGGGAGAGTTTGTCACGGAGGATGGCGTAGGCCTCTGCTGTCAGGTTACTGAAGTCTATGAGATCAGTTTATAATATTAAGAAAAATGACAATAGGATACCCTGTCTTTTATTGGGCCTATACATATTTCTGACAAAGGTATGGTTGGTCCTGTATGTAGGTCTGTGAGAAGGTGAACTTGGGCCTCTGTGTGAATTTGCAAGAAAGTGAAGGACCGTGGACAACTTAAAGACCCTTTATCTAGGCCTCAGTGGTGGGGCTTATCTAGGGATGCCAGGTTTGAAGGGTATTGCAGAATGGGGTGTGGGTTTCTGTTAGATCTTAAAACGGGACCCTCCTACATTTCAGGGGGGAATCCAACACCTCCTGCAGAGCAGTCCGAACCTCTCTTCTCTGATGACGAAGAGGACCACCAAACCTTCGACTCCGACGCACTCCAACAGCTCGTGGACAGCCTCCGCAGCCCACTTCCAGGAGCAGGGCAGCCCAGCTGCCACGAGGAGAACCCACCCCCTGCACAGTACACACAGCAGGCAGCACCCACCACCACGGCCGCATCCCAGGACCCCCACGACGAACACATGGCCTTCCAACGCCGTGTGTTGGGGTGCCAGGAGAAGCTGGCTGAACAGGTGCAGGTGGGGTTCGACCGCATGGCAGCCAAACTAGACGCCATACGTGGGTGTCTAAGTCCCATCAGGGACCACTCACAGTCCCTAACGGACACCCACAGTCCGCTCCATGCTCTCCAACGAACCATGGCTGACATCGCTAGAGTCCTGACTCTGCGACAGGAACGACTGTCTAGTCCGAGTGCCTCCAGCGATCTCGCTCGGGAGTTGGGACACATGCGGAGGATCATGGAGAACATGGAGCGGACGCAGGCGCAAAGAGCGGCTGCCACGGCTGCACACCAGCGAGATCTAGCTGAGTCCCTCCATGCCATAGGGAACACCCTCATGGCATTGCTGCCACAAGGCCTGGCGCTGATGCATGCTGCTGCTACCACCCCATCCACATCTCCGGCCCCTGATGTGTCAGTGCCACCCAGTGCGGCAGACATAACACCACCACCCACATGTGAGGGACAGGCAACAGCAGCGGACAAGGATGCGGATGAATCTGACTTCGTGGTCAGAAGGACGCAGTAGCATGCATCTCCGCCATGTGGCCTGTTTCTGCTTGGTGCTGCCCTCTGCATCATCACCTTCCACTGTCCCCCGATGCACTCTGCCACACTCACCTCGGACCTCGACATGGACTGCCATATTCTTTTTGGTCACCAATGACACAGCTATCAGACTGCGGACTGAACTCCTCCTCTCCTGCTGTACCGGTCACTCCCTGAAGGACTCTGGCTGGCCCTACACGGCCCGATAATGTGGAGTGGGGTTGGCATGGCCCTGTACTGCTCCAGCTGCAACACTCCCTTGAATGTGCAATAAACATTCATATTCACACTGGTGTGTCATGTCTATGATCTTTCAAGTGTGGAAGTATGGATGAATGTAGGGTCAGTGATTCCCCCTTACGTCCATGTTGCACATGTTGTGGGACTTCTGTCTCAGGGTGGCACATTTCCGTTACGGGCCGGGGGTTGCCGACACTACAACAGAGACACATCCATTAGTCACTTCCTTGTCCAGCCCAGGACGGAACCGCGCCCAGAGCCCCGGGGTCATTGTTCACACCCTTACGCTGGACTGGCATACGCCAGGGCAGCCCACTCCGCTTACGCACACAGGGGGGGACGACAACGCTACATGTCCCAGGTCTTCACTGCAGGGATCTGCAGCTCACAGGTCTAGTTGTCAGCATGCCACAGCCACACCCTCACGGCTGGTGTACACCCACACCACACCCATCCAGCACAGGCATCAAGGACATGTGACCCTGGCAATAAACTCGGGCCTGGCGCACGTGCTGGACGCCATTTCAACTCTACAACTGGGTGTCTCCGTGTAGTTCCCATCTACGCATGAGGGCTTAGGGCCCTGCCACCTCACATTGCCCAGTGCCGGGGGTGACATGATGGCGTCCGCACCACGGGACTCAATCATTAAGGGTCCATGGCTAGCAAGGCACAGGCTTGGTGGCACTGGATACACTGCGGCAGGCACAGGCACCCCGCCACGGGACGGTGTCTTGCAGTGCAGTGAGATAGGGGCACCTGAAATGCTGAGCGGGTGTGCAGGCTGCGATGATGCGCCGTCCTGGCGGTCTGGACTGGCATGGGTTTGTGTGAGACCTGCTGGCCCGCAGTGTGGGCCTGGGCAAGGGCAGGGCGGGCCTCCCGCCACGTGGCGTTGCATTGCGGTACACAGAGTTAGTGGCACCTCAAGCGCTGAGCGGGTGTGCAGCCTGCGATGATGCCGTGTCCACAGATGTGGTCTCTGCCATTGCGAAATCAAGACCCAGCAACATGTGTGTGACCTGGTGGCCCGCGGCACGGGGCTGCATGATGTGGAGGGTGCCATGGTCGTGGGCCCCGGGCATGGAGTTCCCTCCGGAACGTGGTGTGCCCTCGTGGAGACACGCCGATGGCGGAAGGTGAGCAGTGAGGCCTCGTTGCGCAGGGGCGGGCATTCAGCGCTGGACGGCGGGAGGGGCTGGGGTGCAGCTGCCTGTGTGCGCAGGAGCGGGCAAGCGATGGTGGCGTGGGCAACTGTATGGACTCTGGCATCCATGTCTCTGGAAACTGTTTCAGATGAGGGACCTGGGGGACTGCTTTGAATCCCGGCACGTGGTTGGAGACACACCGGTGGCAGCAGGTGAGCAGTGGGGTATAGGTCCGCAGTGTCGGCACTCTCTCTCCCTCTCTCTCCCTCTCTCCCTCTCTCTCTCCCTCTCTCCCTCTCTCTCCCTCTCTCTCTCCCTCTCTCCCTCTCTCTTTCGCTCTCTCTCTGATTTGATGGGCGCATGGCACTCCTTCTTATACAGATTTCTGTTTTGCAGGCTGTGACGTACTGGATGTCGTGGGATGACCCGCCATGCCTCTTCTGATTTTCAGTTTTTGTTATGTTCTGTAATAAATGTGTTATTTGGATATTATGATATGGATGTATGATTTCCCTCTTTTCCAAACACACATGTATGTTGGGTGTTTTGCTTGTGCGACTTCAGACGATTTGTTTGGTTCATGGTTTCGTGGAGTTGATGTGCGATATCTTTGTCCTAGGGGGGGTTGTGGGGGGTGCCCGGGGTAGGGCCCCGGGGGGGTGGTGGTGGGGGTGGTCGGGGTGGTGGGGTCCTGGGGGTGGTGGCGGTGGGTGTTGTTGGCCTATTGGGACTCCGGGCTGCATGATGGGTTGCTCCAGGGCATCTGTTGTTCTTCATGTGTGGCTATGGGCCGTGCTCCCTTGTCTGGTGCAGGTTGTCGTTCGACTTTACACCAGGTCAAAGCAGGTGTTAATTTCCTGCTGCTAATGCGCCTTATCGCATGTTTTGTGGTCTTATCGCAGATCGGGCTGGTCGTTGAGAATGTTGTGGAGTGGTGTTGTCGCGGCTTTTTGCACGGGAACGCCTACTCTGCATCTCATTAGCGTTAGTTGCCGGGGTCATCTGTGGCGATGTTTTCTGCGACTGCTTTCGCAGGAAAACTGGTGTTATGGGCTGTTAGCACCAGCTTGTGAATGGGGCGGTAAATTTAGCGCGACTTTGGCTGCGATAAAGTGCCGATAACTGGGCGATAGCTCCTTGAGAATATGCCCCACTGTGTAATATATATATATATTCAATAAAAAACAAAAGGTTACAGGGACGTTATAGTTAGGTTCAGATTTCACATGCACAAAACCATAGGAATTCAGCAGTTATGGAAGCTATATCTCATGCCCTAAGATAACTATAACTCGCGTACCCCGCCATGCATAATTTTCTCCTCGATAATTTGACTGCAAAAGTTACAGTGATATTATTATTCATTTCATATGAGATGTCATCAGTCGCGTAATATGTGGGGTAATTAGCAGTGCATGGTGAGGGCATGAGCTTTAGTTACCTTATGGCACGAGTTATAGTTTCTTTAGAGTATTACTGCTGAATTTCAATGGGTTTCTGCAAAATAAATCTGAACCTATAACATCCCTGTAACCTTTTTGTTTTTTTGTGAATTTCTACGTTTTTTTAATTCTATTTCCTAACTATAACGTTCCTGTAACCTTTGTTTTTTTTTTCAATGAATTTCTAGGGTTTTTGATATCTCTTGTAAGTGCTGCGTCTTACATGCAACCTCAAATCTCACAAACCATTCCAAAATATCCCAGCCTTCCACATACAAATGCGCAAGATCTTTTGGAGCCTTTCTCACAACTTGGCCGCTTGAACTGGAAGTAGAGTCAATTATCCCAGATGGAGTTGTAATTGCTGCCACCCCAAGTTTCTCTGTCTCAAGGGCTATCTTTCCCCTCTCTAGCTCTCTGTGCTTTTCCTTCTGTTTCTCCTCTCACTCTCTCTTTCGCTCTGTTTTTCCTCTCTCTCTCACTGTTTCTTTTTACGAGGCATATCTCCTCTTGTTCCTGGTGAACTAGTCTTAGCTTCTCCCTCGCTCTGGCTTTCTCATCTTCCTCACCCTTAGCTTTCTGAACTGCCATCTGCAAGGTCAGGGTCTTTGCTAGGCTCAACCCACCCAAGGGATTTTACTCCTGGAAGTGGTGACAGTGGTACCCTAGAAACTGGAGGTGGTGTTCACACCTGAGATATTCTAGAAATTAAAGGTGGTGAGTGTCTTGGTGAGACTTTGGAAAATGCATTAGTGGTTACCCTTGGCATGTGTCTGGGATATACCTATGATAACAGGATTCTAGAGCCTGAATTCCGGTACCCGACTGGAGCTCAGCAAGGCTGCGATGTCTCCAGTGCGGTCCTTGGGGAATCAGTCAGGGGCAAGTCTCAGTGTGCGGGCTAGATCGGCCGGTCACAACCACATTCTTTCTGTCTGGGCAACGACCCATACTCTTGGCCACAGTGGCACCGGCAGCCCCTCCCAGCATACGGTGTGGTAGCTATACTCTCTGTCTTGAACAGACACTTTCGTTGTGATCTCCCTGAACACAGCAGCCCCTCCTGGCATACAGGATCGCCAATAAGGCAAACACAAGCCTCAACACTCTTGGCCCAATAAATTTAATGGTGGCCCCCTCTGGCATACGGGGTCACTGCAATGAGGAGGTGCAGAGCTGGCACTTCCAGCACTGTGTTCCTTGCATGGCTCAGATCACGGCGGTCCTCTCCTGGCATACGGCAGTCTCTGGACTGTTCCTGCACATGGGCAACAATCAGATCGGTGCACAGCCATTCTACACATCTTGCTCAGGGTGATCTCGCAGCAGGGCTCCCTACTGGAACTTGCTCCCTTCTACGCTCTCCCCTTTCTCACATGGCACACTTGTCTTGGTATGCAGGTGCTCCAGGCTCCATGGCATGTGGTCTTGGTTCCCTGGGTGATGTCCTCTCACCCAGCAAGGAGACTAGTAGACATTTGCCCCCCGTCCTGGTCTCAGACAGAAGTCTTGCAGAGCTACCACATCTCATACAGCCCACCTGGCTGCTTGGCAGATGACAATATTTGGGGTCTCAACCTCCCCTTCTTATAGTCCTTTTCCAGATGCCAAATGTGATTTGGCGTCTGAGTCTTTGAAGTTTTATGTTGGGGTTCAACTTCTATTGAGGCGCACACTTCTCTTTTTTTCTTTACCCTTTGAAAGGATTTCTGTCCCAGCAGGCAAAACTCCAAAGCTGATTGACCCACAACATAATTCATGGGAGAGACCGGAGTTCACACCTGGATGTCAGCCACAGTGATATGTGAATCAAAAGGTTAATCCCGGGCTCCCAGCCCTACTCTTTATGATTCCCTTATCAGCCTCATTTCCTTCCTGAGATGTATTAATGCCCCTTTCTTGTGATCCATCACTGAATCAAAGAGCAACCTTTTGAAGTGGTAAGGGGGAGTCTCTTCCTCCTTTCCTCCAGTGTGTTTCCCATCCAGCTCACAGGAACGCAGCAACATACAAATCTGTCTGTGGGGCTTCCTCTATTCCTCATGTCTTCACCAGGCAGGCCTGGGCTTCCCAAAATGGAGCCCAGGGTCCTCCATGTAATGTATCATTGCAGGCACACTTGCATTGAGTGTACTTTCTCAGACCCATATTCTCCAGTACTGTTACGTCCATGTATTGTGCCACTAAGGACACACATACATTCAGGACACACATTCATTCTGTGCGCTCTGCTCAGTACTGTAGCTTTTCTGTATTGTACCAGGGTGTGCTATTTGCAAACACACACAGTCACTGCACACACTTACCATGTCTGCGCTGCACAATACTTCACCTTTCATATATTGCACTTCAACCAAGCATACATATACCCAGGATGTGTTTTCATTGCACAAGCACTGCACAGCACTGCATCTCCCATTTAATGTATTCCTTGCAGGCATACATACACCCAGTACATGCACTAACCACACATATACTGTACTATTCCTAGGCACACATACATCCAGCCAGAGTCACTGCTCCTGGGCTGCGCAGCACTCCACATGTATCTGATGTAGGCCAAGTGTGAGTTAAGGTCACAGCTTCAAAATGTTTAAAAAGGTGAGTGAGCCTGTAGGCTTCACTCCAATGATACAGGGTAAAAAGGACCTGTTTACTACTAGCGATCACTACACAATATGCTGACTCCACCGTGCTCATGCTGCTTAACTCTTGTTGAAGGCGATAGCCTTCCACCACTTATTAGCGTTGCACTTTGGGCGTGCCTCCAGATCCAACAAGACTGCAATCCTTGAGACAAGCCTATGTCATGGCGTACATGCATGATTGGTGTTTACCTATGACAAAAAATCAGCATTAGGGATCCAGACAAGCGTACAGTTGGGGCCTCAGGGCAATGGTACGTCTTTAACTATACAGAGGACTTTCCCATCCAAACAGCTTCTCTGAAGAATATTTTCTCTGCTGCACCCTGGGCTTCCCCTCTTACTTTCATGTCACATTACTGCATTACTAACTTCAATTGGGCGGGGGTGCATCAGAGGACTTTGGTTCTCATGTTTTATGTTCTGTGTCTCACTCTTTATTTCCAAAGTGGATCATTAAACTTCACAGGTGTAACGTGAATATTTGCTTTGTGTCTTTCTTTTCATATTAGGCACAATCCTCATCAATCACTTTGGGCTTGGGAGTTGACTCAAAGTCTGAGGACTGTAACAGGAAGACTGACAAGGAGGTAATGTTGCGGTTACTTCATGACTTCGAGTCCAGGTCTTCCAGTACAGTCCTGAGCCCCTCCCTCCCACCCCATATGAAGAATTGATTGATTTTTGGTTGCTCATGTTGCTTGGCAATTCAGGAAGTCGTCATTAGTATTTCCTCTTTGATCTACTAGGCTGCTAGTGGCTATATTGGAGGAACTTCCCGTTTTGGTTGGTCTGGGTAATACGTTTCTGTCTGCAGGGGAACTGCTCAACGAGTGAGGAGTGTAACAGGAAGACCTGGCATCGGTGTAATGAGGATTACAGGTAAGCAACAGGGTCACGTCTGTTGTGCTTTTTTCTTTGAATCCTGGTTCTTGCAGTTCCATTACCAAAGAAGAATGCATTTCCCAGAATGTAGAGAGAAATAAAGGACATGGTGAGCGTCTCAGTCTGACCTGAAACAACTGCAGACCTCTGTGCGTTTCACAGGGTCTGGCTTATAGTCTATTGAAGAGTGACGACCCCATAATAAGGAGCAGTACCTGGTCTACAGGGTTACACAACATCAATACCAGCCTGAACATTTCACTGAGCTGTGAAGAGAATGGACTGGGGTGGGATGGAGGGAGCAGGTGAGAGGAAGCAAAAAGTGAAGGAGCGAAAGAAGAGAAGATAAACCAGACATGGACTGAAGAAAAGACTGTGAGAGTGAAAGAGAGAGAGAAACTGGACGAGGACAGAGGTGACGGCTGGGACATTTAAAGACCGAGCGGATGAAGAGAGTAGAGGAGGCGATATGGAAAATAGAAAACATGGGAGTGAGAATTAAATGCAGATGGTGTTGCCTGGGTGTAAAGAAACTGAGGGGTAAGTTCAGAAGAAACAGGTGTCAGTACACTACTTCGCAATTTCGGTTCTGTGTTGACGAGGTCAAACATTCTGTGGAGACCAGCCTTTCTTTTCTGTTTTTTCTAGTGTGCTGTTGCCTACATAGGCCCAGATTAATTAAGATTTTGCATTGGGGATGCGTCACTGTTTGGCACAGCCCTGGTGCAAAATCTATTTTGAGGTTTGCAAAACCACTCAAAGGCCGCTTTGCATGACTTTGTACAAAAAGTACAGCAATGCAAGGTGCTGCTTTGTGTTACCTTGCATCATGAGAACCGTTGAATGTATCAAGCATGGGCATTCTTGTATCCAACCATGAATTTTGACGCAAACCCATACTTACTAAAGGATCACTGACAGAATATCGATAACAAGAATATCGACCTACAACAATATCGAAGTAAAAATATCGAATGCCAAAATATCGACTCCCTATCTACAAACAGGTAAGTACAAAAATATCGACTCCAAAATATAGTTGTAAAAAATATAGTCAGTCAAAATATCGAATTTTTTAAATGTATGAAAAGTAATGTAAAATTAATGAAATAATATATATAATTAACTAAAACATACTTAAAAATACTTAAATAACTTTAAAATTAATAAATAATTAATGTAACTTAAAAAAATAAACATACATTTTAATTTTTTAATACATAAATATATTAACGTAATATTTATAAAAAATATTCAATATTTTTAGCGTAGGATAGCGGGACGGTAAAATTTACTATTACCACTTCAGTCAGTGCAACAGTAGGGAAAGCGTTGGATAGCGGGAGGGTAAAATTACTATTCCCACTCCAGACAGTGCAACAGTAGGGAAAGCATTGGATAGCGTAGGAGTAAAAATTACTATTCCCACTCCAGAGAGTGCAACAGTAGGGAAAGCGTTGGATAGCGTAGGGGTAAAAATTACTATTCCCACTCCAGTGAGTGCAACAGTAGGGAAAGCATTGGATAGCGTAGGGGTAATAATTACTATTCCAACTCCAGAGAGTGCAACAGTAGGGAAAGAGTTGGATAGCGTAGGGGTAAAAATTACTATTCCCACTCCAGTGAGTGCAACAGTAGGGAAAGCGTTGGATAGCGTAGGGGTAATAATTACTATTCCCACTCCAGAGAGTGCAACAGTAGGGAAAGTAATATTTTAATATTTTACTAAAAAATAATTAATTATCAATACTAATAAATATTATTAATAACACTAATTACCAATTAATGAATTAAAAAAAAAATTACCAATTATCAAAATGTAATTACCAATTAATAATTAATTAACAATGAAGTAATTATCAATACCAATTAATATTTATTAATATGTACTTAATTTCAATTAAATTACTTCCCACCCTATTCCCCTATAAACCCACATCCCGCTACAACTATTTAATTAATAGAATTAACATAATTACCATTTAATCAATAAAAAATTTTTTACCAATTAATAAAATTTAATTACCAATTAATAATTAATTAACAATAAATTAATTATCAATACCAATTAATATTTATTAATATGTACTTAATTTTAATTAAATTACTTCCCACCCTATTCCCTATAAACCCACATCCCGCTACAACTATTTAATTAATTGAATTAACATAATTACCATTTAATCAATTTAAAAAATTCCAATTAATAAAATTTAATTACCAATTAATAATTAATTAACAATAAATTAATTATCAATACCAATTAATATTTATTAATATGTACTTAATTTTAATTAAATTACTTCCCACCCTATTCCCTATAAACCCACTACCCGCTACGGAATTAAATTACGCAAAAATTAAATAACATAAAATTCATTGCTTTTAAAAAATTAAACATACATTACAACAACTAATATACACTTTTAACACATATACTAACATACAATACACTTAGAAAAATTCGATTTTATTAAAAATTCGATATTTTTTAATGCCTATATTATGTACTTCGATATTTTAACTATCGATATTACTTACCTTAATTTCGATATTTTTAACGACTATATTATGTCCATTCGATATTATGTCCATTCTATATTTTAGACTCGATATTGTGTCCATTCGATATTTTTGTTTTGATATGTCTGTTTACCCTTGCAAACAGCTCGGCCGCACTCCCTCAGCCCCCCCAGGAGGGACGGCCGAGCAGTTTGCCAGGGCCCGTTTCGGTTCCCAGTCCGGCCCTGTTAAACACCCTTCTGAAAAGGCATACTTGCAGAACCCCGAGAGAGATGGCAGCTGAGCTGTACGATCATAAAACAAGTAATCGGATTTGTGCGTTTAAACTGGGTTAGTGTGTCTGTGAATGCACTCCATGAGCTGTATTTGTATATTAGCACACCCAAAGCGCATGTACCATGCACAGACCTAAACTGTGGGCCCATTAACAAAAAAGCAGATGAAGGGGTAGATTTATTAAGACTTTGTCCCTCCGCGAGGCAATGCAAAGGGCCACATGTATGAAGCTATTTTGCGTTCACAAACAGGCCGGTTCGCAGAATCGACCCGTTTGCGAACGTCAAAAAGGCTTTTCCAATGTACCAACCTCTATTTTGCGATTTGGTAAATCGCAAAATGGGTTTGCGAAGGGGCGTGTTTAGGGCATCCCTTCCTAATAGCAAATCGCAGCAGTATGTATGAATGTTTTATGACCAAATACCGGTCGCAAAACATTCACAGTTTACTACCAGATTCAATCTGATGGGAATCCATTCGCAAATGGGATGGGGTCACCAAGGGACTCCTTCCCCTTTGTGAATGGTGGCGAAAACATTTTTTAGGAGCAGGCAGTTGTCCCACGGACCACTGCCTGCTCTTAAAAAATGAAAAGAAAGCTTTTCATTTTTTTCTTTTAAATACAACCCGTTTTCCTTTAAGGAAATGGGCTTCATTTAAAAAACAAAAAAAATGATTGCTTTATTTAAAAACAATCACGAACACGGTGGTCTGCTGACCCCAGCAGGGCACCATCCCTGTGATTTTAGCGATTACTAATGGGTTGCAAATTGTGACCTACCTCATTAATATAAATGAGGTAGGCCGGTTTGTGACCCCCTAGGAATCACTAAATGAAACTCATGGATTTTCATACATTAGGAATAGAGATTACCTAATTGCGATTCGCCGAAAATTGCAATTAGGTAATCGCTAGTCCTAATATTGATAAATGTGGCCCAAAGTGATGTAAAGTGGCACAAACACTTGATATGTATTTTTTTTTCCCGTGCACAGCTTTTTTTGTGCTACAAAAGTGTCTTAAAGCAGAGAAGATAGCACTTTTCCCATCTTCATGCTACTCTGTCTCCAAGGGAAGTGGCATGGGTAATCTTTGGGCGTTCCCAGGCTACCATCAATGTTTTTTAAATCATAGGCTAGTTCTACAAAGATTGTCAGATCTAGCTTTGATTTAAAAAAAATGAAAGGAAGTGGGTTGATAACTGATGTGGACCTGCGATCACCACATGAATAAGTCCACAAATGTGTTAGGTTGAACACACAGTTTCAATAATTTAAACCTAAGCTCAACCCTTGGTAGCTATCAGTCATAGAAGACAGACTTAACTTAAGAAAAATTTGCAAAATATTCAGCAATACCAAAACAATTAAAAAGTGGAAAAAATGATTAAAATTCCAATTAGAGGAACCAGAGATCTTAATTTTTAATGTTTTTGGATTAAAAAGTTCCAAGAAATAGCAAAGCGTCTGGGGCTGAGGTTGGCCCAGACCTAGGCACATGTTAAGGCTGACTACAATGCACCTGAGGCAGACTAAATGTAGTATGAGGGCTCCATCAAAGATGTTACCTTCTGGCATAGCCTTTTTATGGAAGTCATATTCTTCCAGTGGGGCAAGGTTGAAGGATGTATCTGACGGAGTCCTCTCAAGGTTGGATAGTCATTCAATGGGGTCCTGCTGAAGCCATTGGTTCTGGTTGGAAAAGCTCAGAGCAGTAAAATCCAAATTTCGCACCAGCCAAAACCCTCTACTCAGATCAATACTTTTCGCACCTTTGCCTTGTCAAGATTTTCACATTAGGACTTAGCCTCTTTTTTGGAGCTCAGAAACTTCCATCTGGATAAGCCTTGAAGCTGTACACCAAAGCCAGATACCTTACCCATCAATGTCTGCTGAAGTAGTCTTCCTTTGGGCTGCAAAAAGATCTGAGTGGGACCAACCTGGTTTTCTAGCCCTCCGAAGTCACACTTGGCAATAGTCTTCGATGTTTAGTCCCAGTCCCCAGGAGGTCCAAAACTAAGCAACAACATTTTTCTCCTTTTTGTAGCAGTTTCTCTTGGTCAGTTGTAAAGCTGCCAGACCTCAGGGATAGCACTCAGAGTACAGGACCGCAGAGGCCACCAGAGGCCACCAGAACAGTCCAGTCAGGGTCCACTTACCACTGGCCTCTCCAGGAAGAGGCCTCCTGCACCCTTTGATGTCCCTGTAGCCATACAGGAGGTCAGTCAACTGACCCTTAGAGTAGTTCTGGGTACAAGTGAGAGCAAATACAGAACTTTATGTCTCCACACAGGTCACAGGCAGTAGGCTTCTTGCTCTTCTGTTCTGCCTCAGGTCGAGATATGTTCTAATGAGCTGGGAGTGAGGTGCCATTTTTATAGAAATTGTAAGCAGCAACTGGGGTGGGGGTGACTACTGGACACTCCCTGACCAATGAGTAAAAAAGTTCCCAAGGCAAACTTTCCCCCCCTTTCAGTACATCTTGTTTGCCTTACTGCAAACTATCCACAGTGCACTAATCTTAGTGAAATCCAACAAGGCAAAACCCTTCTGCCCCAGGAGGAGGCTGATGGTCCAGCCACAGGTGTGCTTTGTGAAATGAGCAGTCCTCAACTACACTAAACTGATTTTGTGACCAGCTCTACCTCCCCCTTGAACAGAGTCAGACTAGCTACAATTGGCCATGGGCTTAAGGGGTCCACTTTCCCAGTTCTCAATTTACAGTTAATTATGAATGGGCAGGCTTCACTCTGGTCCCCTTCAAATTAAGTTCCTAAACCCTCCCCAACTGTCTTTCCGGAGAGGGATGAGACACATACTTCACTTGCAGGTCTTCCTGCCAAAAGAACTGAGTCATTTTCTGTGCTCTGAGAGCAGTTTTCACACCGCATCAAAGGAAAAGCACTTACAGGGATGGCAGCTAATGCTAACTAGCCAACTCGAGCTTTAGGGAGGAAAAATAGATTTTCAAAAGTTACTTCTCCTATATATGTGTCAGAAATCTAAATTGCCCTCTGAATAGATTTGTAATAAATATTAAAAACAGTGGTTGAATGGACTCTGTAGCCTATTCCAAATCAAAGTTACCAACAATAGCATTTTATTTGGGCATCAGTGATCGATTCACATGCTGGATATACCTACTATTTACCAATATGACTGCCAGATTACGACAAAACGGGACCACTTCTGGTGACCAGGGGGACGTGGCAGGGATACCTGCTGTCCCCCCTGCTGTTCGCGATAGCGATGGAGGCTTTGCCATCCCGGCCGCACCAACATCATACGGAGAAAGGCTTCGCTTTCTCCATGAGAAGGATCCTGATATAGCTAAATGCGGACAATGTCACGCTGTGTGTCAAGGACCAAGCAATAAACATAGCACCCTAAGACAAGAATTTATACAATTTGCCTCCCTTTCTGGAACAATGATTAGTTGGGCCATGTCGCTCGTGATGGCGCTGATGGCTTGCACACAGTTGTGCAAGCTGGAATACCCACTAGTGTGGACAAGAGAGACCTTCAGATGACATGGCATCCAGATGTGTTCCCCCACTTGTTATCCTCTTCGTGTGTTCTTTCTCCTTTACCGTTCAATTCCTTAAACTAGCCCCACCCCACACTATCTGTGCCGCTCCCTTCTCCTCCACCTCAGCTTTTTATTTTATTTAATCCCGCCCACCCACTCCTGATGGCGCTGATGGCTTGCACAGAGCCATGCGAGCTGGAATACCCAATGGTGTGGACAAGAGAGACCTTCAGATAACATGGCATCCAGATGTGTTCCCCCACTTGTTATCCCCTTCGTGTGCTCCTTCTAATTTTCCTGTACAATTCCTTAAACTAGCCACTCACGACACTATCTGAGTCGCTCCCTTCTCCACCCACTCTCCATTGCTTCCCCCACCAATTCCTCAACGGTACTTAAAATATTTTCTTTATGTTTCACAATTTTTGGAGGGTGCGGCAGTTTCCATTTCCTGCTAAAATACTCAGCTTTAATAAATGTGATTTTGCACAGGTAAAAATAATTTTTTGTATTTACTTTACCATCTACGATTTTGGATCGATAAACAACAAAATAATAAAATGACTCACCGAAGTTAGGTGGGGTGCCAGTACCAGCTCTTTTATTCGTGGACGATACTATTTTAGTATCTCAAACTCCGAAGAGACTTCAATGTCTATTAGACTCCTTCAGCGATTACTGCGATTTAAAGGGTCTGGAAATAAATTCTAGCAAAACAAAATATATGGCAGTTAAACCACATAAATCGTTCAAGAAGAACATAACCGTCCAAAAACAGAAGCTATGTGTCGAATTTTAATTATTTAGGTATCACAATCGACACTAAAATGACTTGGTACCCACATCTGCAAAAAAGCAAGACCATCCTGCTCCAAAATTCATTACCAATATTAAAAAAACATGCGAATAGTACTACTAAGGCAGTGTCCCCTGCACTTGAAGTGTATAAATACAGGGCACAATCGGCATCCCTTTATGGTGCGGAATTATGGGGGGCTACTTGTAGGAACACTTTCGCGGGGGAGGAAAATACGTTTTTCAGGAAGTTGCTACGTCTCCCTGTGCGCACACCCGTTATTCCTATTGTCATGGATTTTAACATAAAATGCATTGACCACCAGGCTACACTGAGACCATTGTTGTTCTGGGTGCGATTGTGGACCACAACAGAACTAGCAAGTTATAAAGAAGGACTAGAAGAGATTCTAAGGTTTGATCAGGGTATTAGCCTCCAGTGGGTCAAGCATGTGCACATATGGTTTTGTAAACTTGGGTTGAAGCATTTCTGGGAAGCACCTACTTTATTGACATCAGCTTCCAAAAAAACATTGAAAACCGTTTTTTGGGCGTATATACAAAAAAGTGTATCCCATAGCCCAGATATTGGTAGATTAACGTCTCAGTTCCTTCTTACAAAACCAACCCCGGTTTTTGAGCAATATCTGGACGAAGTGCAGCCCCAGTTGGCAAAATCTTTGTACATGAAATTCCGCTATGGTGTTTTGCAAATTAATTCAAACACAGCGAAATGGGGTCAAAGAATAGGCGAGAATAACGGCTACTGTTGTGTACTATGCCAATCTAATGCACAAGAAAATGATTTACATTTATTATTCTTCTGCCCAGCATATGCCATGCCAAGGCAAAAATGGATTAAACCCATCTGTCAGAATTTGGGAATTAGGTCTTGTTCTGAGGCGAAAAGAATACTAAAAACTGACACTTCACAGAAAATTGTTTTCAGTGTTAGTAGATATTTGTTCGCTGTGGGTATACTAAGAGAAAAAATAGGTTTGAAATTTTAATGTTTTAATTTCATGTGTTGTCTTAATTACTAATATGCACTTTCCGGCATTTGCACTTTAGAACTGTCCAGAGATCAGGCAGAACGCATTGCTGTGTAGGTTACGTGCTGCTCAAGCTCGCTTATAAGCACTTCTAAAGCACTTGCACTTTTGTTTGCTGTTCAGAATTTATGAGAGAAAGTTTTATTCATTTACATGTACTCTTCTAGTATTTGCACTTTCCTAACCCAACCTGGATTTTATATTCCCTTTCATATTCCATTCAATGTTTTAATTATATCGGACTGTAAGCTCAGCATTTTTTCCACATCTTACTTGATATATCGATTGCCGGTATTTTATTCTAAAATGTAAATATTTTAGTAACTATATTTGTCTAAGGCGGCACCAATGGAATGCTTTGCATTTTAATTGTGTTTTACCAATATGTATGAATTGTTTATTTTGTATCTTTTAATGGTTTTTTTTAAACCGAAATAAAGATTAATGACTGACTGAAAATGGCATCTGCTTCACTCAGTAGGTGCGCTCATGCACGGACATACGTCATCATGTATACGCATGCCTACTAAATGGTGCGGCTGCATGACGTTATGTGCTCATCTTATCATCACATATTGGGGCCGATTCACAGAACTAATCTGAGATAAAATCCTAAACTTACTACTTTTGGTATTAACAGAAGGCATTTAGTAGTAGTAAAGTTAAGACTCCTAACTTTACTACTACTAAACTGAGACAAAATCCTAACTTTACGACCTTTGGTATTCACAAAAGGCATTTAGTAGTAGTAAAGTTAGGAGTCCTAACTTTACTACTACTAAATGCCTTCTGTGAATACCAAAAGTAGTAAGTTTAGGTTTTCATCCTAGTTTAGTAGTAGTAAAGTTAGGAGTCTTAACTTTGCTACTACTAAATGCCTTCTGTGAATACCAAAAGTAGTAAGATTAGGATTTTATCTCAGTTTAGTAGTAGTAAAGTTAGGAGTCTTAACTTTAATACTACTAAATGCCTTCTGTGAATACCAAAAGTAGTAAGTTTAGGATTTTATCTCAGATTAGTTCTGTGAATCGGCCCCCTTGTTTTTTGTCAATGTTGTGCAGTATCGACACAAAGGATTTTGCTTAAAAATCATTGGCAAAACCTATAGGTCAAATTGGCGAGACCTATTGACTTTACCAGGCATGCTTTTAAGGGTCAGACACAGATTCTTTGTTTGCCTACTTTGCTGCCCTTCCGTAATATTACCAATTATGGCCCGGCAGGAGAACAGGGTCTCATTTAGAGAGAACATTTCCGGTTTGGGAGACAGTTGAAATGCTTCGGGAACCTACGACCATACCATTTTTGAAGCAACAGTTTTACTATTGGTCAAACTAAAAAAAGAAAGCTGACAGTGTTCGAATATGGTTTATGATCACGTGTTTTTTCCGGTAGTCCACCTTCCAGTTGCTTTTGAAACACTCCACTTGAAGCATTATTTCAAGCAACAAAAACTGCATTTCGAATACATAAGCGCATTCTAGTGTGTCGTTCAGACAAAAGCGAAAAGATTTCAAGGCCTGCCTCTAATTGATGTAGTGGACAATCGTCAATGCCATGTATCGCAGAGTGCATTTAGCAACCAGAATAGCTCATTTACTGAAATCCTGACCTTCCGTGGCCTGGCTGTGATTTCAAATTCTATGTAGCACATTCATCAAGGTAGGAGAAAATGCACTTCTTAAATAGGAAGGCGAACCCTTTTGTCTGGCGAAACAAAAATCAGTGAGTATTTAGAAAATTATTGATCACCTGTACCTAAAGTAGAAACAACAACAAAAGACAGGACGACTTCAAGGACCCTATTAATTCTGAGATTGCCTCGCATATTTTCAAAGTTGGTCCGCTGGTGAAACGCAGTTCCCTTCGCTCATGGGGACCCCCAGGGCGGCCCCTGCCCTTCCTTAGGTAATGTGCAGGCTGGTGATACAAGAGAGTACTGGAGCCAGTGCCATGTAATGGGGATCACCACAACAGGGAAGTGTGGCCATTAGATATGGCACAATGGACGCCGAATTTGAAAGTTATGCACCTCAGTATGAAGCAAGAAAGCCAGGCATGTTTTGGGGGAAAAGGAACCAATGATGGGTAGCAACATGAATTTTTAACAGCCATGGACGGTCCATGTATTAAATCGTAGTCCTAACCCTAAACCTAATCTTCTTTCTAGCATTTCATAGACCCATAATTATCCCCACTTTATTCTGTGCATTAAATATGTAGGTACCCGGTCCAGACCTGATCTCTTCAACATCAAGTAGTCATATATGATTTAAGCAATTATTTGAAAACACTCAAGGAGCCTCTGGCTGCATTCTGGTCAGCCCAGAACTCACAGACTTTCATCGACCACTCCACCCTAACCTTTTTCAAAACTATGCAAAGAATAGTATTGAGCCAGATCATCCCTATCTGGTTATACACCCTTACCACACACCATTCGCTTCTAATCTCATCACATCTGCACAATGCATGACCATCTATCAATCCTTATTCATCTCAGCTTCTCCATCACCTTCAACACACTGGACCGTTCAACATCTCTGCACACACAAGGCCTCTCTGGTTATCCCAGAGCCTGTCCTCTGCTAACAATCCTCTAACTCTGATAGCTCCTAAAACGATTCACTGTGCCCAAGCCAATCTCCGGACCCACTCCATAAAATCTTAGACTGCCAGCTGTACGCCGATATCTGAATCAAAATACTGACTAACATATCCACCACTCAAATTACTTTCATATTTCACTATACTAATTCACCACTAATCCTTATGGGTTCCGGAGTAGCGTGCTACTCGCCGAAAAAGTGCTATGACGCCCCGTCAGGGGTAGTAAGCGCTATATAGATGCAATTACAATACACTACTGTTGGGATCTGTGGAACACATATCTCAAGCTCGTGAGGAGCTTGTGTTGCTGGGGGGATTCTACTCTGGAATGTGGGGTTCCAAGGTAGGCAGTTGCTGCCGGGACCTGGAGGACGTCAGATGGAATAAACCAGACACCTACCTGATTGCCGTGTAGTGTCTTCCTTTCAGTGGCGACGAGTTGGTCTGACGCCTCCAGATTCCTTACGAGGCACCTCCTAGTTGTGCCACGCCGTATCCTGTGATCTGTTTCCTCCAGTTGAATTCTCCTGCCTCCCTGATTTTCCGGTCTGCCTGTTCCTCCTGCTTCATCCTGGTATCCTGCTTCAGTGTGCTGTTCCCAGAAGTTCACCGTAATTCTGGCAAGTCTCGTTTCGTTTTCCTGCTGGGGCACTCGCTCCCACTTTTGTGCCAGTTGGTGTGTCCTCGTGGTGCGGCGAAGGCTCGCGCACCGTCTCCTACTGTTGCCTGGATACAGTTTGTTTGTTGTTCATCATGTCTCCACGCTCTACGTCTACGACGTCTGACGTCCCGACGTGCCAGCGGCCATTTTGAAACAGGCTGTTTCGTGTTTCCTGCTTTAACTATTGTCCTCCGCTTTCCTCCATCTCTTCATTGATGACTTCTGCACTTCGACGCTGCTCATTCGGTGATGTGCACACCTTTTCTTCGCTTTCCTACATCTTCATCGTAAGTTCCTGCTCTTTGTTGTTGCGCATTCGGTGATGCGCACACCTCCTTTGCACTGCTGGTATTGGGATTCCATTTCTTGTGCCATATTGTGCATCCGGTGATGCGCACACCTTTTCTACTTATGTGTGATTACTCCTGCTTCATTTAACATCCGATGATGTGCATTTGGTGATGCGCACACCTGCTTGACTTATTTGTTCTACACTACTTGTGCACTTGGTGATGTGCACACCTCCTGTTAACTGTTCAGTTATGCTTTTATTCTCTGTGTATTTATAGTCGTTCCAGCAACTAGCTAGTATTATTGAAGTACAGTTTGTATTGGTGTTGGGCAGCAACTCACCCACGCTTTGCCATGGATCGCGTTTCGGCGCCTCCACCCTTTTTACAGTCTGTAGGTACTCCACCCGTTCACTGGGAACACTGGAAAGATACTTTCGATGCATACTTAGAAGCCATTGATGGTGAAACCTTTACCCCTAAGAAGAAGAAAGCGCTCTTAATCTACAATCTTGGCCCTGAGGGCAGAAACATTTTGAAAACCTTACCCTTAGAGGTTGTAAGTACTCTTGTAAGTGGTGGTGACAGTAGGGATTCACTACTCATTGATGACTATGCTTCTGTGGTCAGGACTTTAGACAAGAGATTCAGTCCTAAAAGGAATGTGGTTCTTGAACGTCACACGTTCTTGCAACGCGCTCAAACTCCTGGTGAGTCTATTGATGACTTTGTTGCTGCTCTTAGAATCCTAGCAGTCACCTGCAACTACAGGGAGTTTCGAGATGAAATAATCTGTGACCAATTAATTGAAAGGACATCCAACAAAAAGATCCAAGAGAAATTGTTGTCCTCTGATGATCCTGACTTAGAAACTGCACTCACATTGGCCAGGTCTATTGAGCATTCCCAATTTTGCGTAAAAGAAATGAGTAGTACTGTCTCAACTAGTGAGGTCAAACTGTTAAATGCCAAATCTGTCTCTAAACCATCTAGGATATCCATTCCTAAGACATCCTCTCCTAGCACTTCACGTCCTACACTCTATCCGAAACCTAAATCTGAACCAAACGAAGTTATGTGCTTTCGTTGCGGAAGCAAGTCACATCTAGGCAATGCCAAATTTAGTTTTGCCCAGAACCAAACCTGCTATAAATGTGGTAAGAATGGTCATTATTCCAGAATGTGCAAAGCAGTCATGGTTAAGAAGAGTTCATCTCAGGTAGTGAAGGCCATTGCAGAAGACCTCATAGATTCTGATGATGAGAATTATGAACTGTTGATGTTGTCTCCTTCATCGTCTCACGCTGAAGGTGTAGTTGAATTATCTTCTTTGGGGGGGTCTCACAAAAGGAAATCTCCTTCATGCAATATTAATGTCAATGGGGTTTGTATTGGTTTTCTTGCTGATTCGGGTTCGCCTTTTACTCTCATCAATGTTAAGGATTTTAACAAGGTCGTTGATGTCCAATTGGTACAATCCAACATCAAAATTTTTGCATATGGGGGTAAAAGAGTGGAAGTTCTGGGAAAGTTTTCAGCAAATCTGGCCTTCAATGATGATCAAACTACGGGAACCGTGTTTGTAGTTAAGGATGGTGCAAATTTGTTGGGATGGGACGAGCAAGGTGCTCTCAACATCATTTTAGACCCCAATCATCCTGATATGGTGGTGTCCCGCAATGCTCTCTGTCAATTCTACAGTCTCACTCCCCACGACATATCACCTGTTCACGCCGTTACTCAAACATCCAATGACAAGTGGGCACACATCTTTCCTGAAGTATTTAATGGCGAACTTGGGAAGCTTGGGGGCTTTCAGCATCGCATCGTGCTTAAGGACAGTGCAAAGGCTGTAGCTCATAAGGTTCGCAAGGTGCCTTTGAGTCTACGAGATGAACTCAAGTGGGAATTGGAGCGATTGTGTACTGCAGGAGTTATTGAACCTATCGAAGGTTCTGAATGGTTGGCCCCCATTGTTTTAGCGCGAAAATCCGACAAATCTCTCAGGATGTGTGTTGACTTGAGAGATCTCAACGCTAACATCTGGGTTGATCGTCAACCGCTACCTAACATCAATGAGATGTTGGCTACTCTGGAGGGTGCCAAATTTTTCACTTCACTCGATATTTCCTCAGCGTATCACCAAATTGAGCTGTGTAAGGAGTTAAGGCACTTAACATCATTTGTCACTCCAGAGGGTGCTTATCGCTACATTCGCATGCCTTTTGGCCTTGCCTCAGCTTCAGCTGTGTTTCAAAGATTAATGAATAATTTGTTTAAGGACATAGTGGGAGTCGTATTTTTTCAGGACGATATTCTCATTTATGGGAAGTCAGAATCTGAACACGATGAGAGAGTCAAACATGTGCTAAGTATCATTAGGTCTAGTGGTTTAACATTGAGGGCTGACAAGTGCAGGTTCCTTCAAGAGGGCGTTGATTATCTTGGTCATCATATCTCACACAAGGGCATTGAACCCAAACTTAAGATCATTGAGGCCATTCAGAATGCACCCACTCCTTTGAACAAGGACCAACTTCGTTCCTTTTTAGGGTTAGTGGAATATTACGCCAAGTTTGTTTGCAATTTCTCTACTAAAACCGCTTCCATGCGGAACTTGTTAAAGAGAAACGTCAAGTATGTATGGGATGTTGACTGCAACAACAATTTTGAGTCTATCAAACAGGAAATTGTGCATGCTCACCCCCTTAAACACTTCAACATTAATGATCTATGTATTGTATCCACTGATGCGAGTAATGTTGGTTTGGGGGCAGTCCTTCTTCAGAGGAGGAGTGATGGTCGTGAAGAAACCATAGCCTTTGCTTCAAGGACCTTAAGGGGTGCTGAGAGCACCTATTCTACTATAGAAAAGGAAGCTTTAGGTTTGTGGTGGGGTGTCCAACACTTCAAGAATTTTTTGTGGGGCAATGAGTTCATTTTAAGAACCGACCATAAACCCTTGGTCGATTTGTTTACAACCAAAGGTGGTGGCAGAGCCACGCCACGCATTTCTAAATGGCAGTATAGATTGCAAGAGTTCCGCTATCGGCTTGAGTATGTGGCCGGAGCCAAAAACCATGTTGCCGATTGTCTGTCTAGGTTACCCCTTTCTTGTGAGGATGAGGTGTTCGGGTGTGATGATTTGGAGATGGTTTGTGCCGTATGCTCGTTGGAGGACACCATTGGTAGTGCACTTACTGAACGTGAATGGTTGGAGAGTATGTCTGAAGATGCTGTTGTCGTAAAGGTCACTGACCTCTTAGCCGGTGTGTGGCCTAGCGACAAAGATTGCCCTTCCGAGTTGGTGCCTTACAAAAGGGTTAAGGATGAGCTATCTTTAGTGGATGGAGTATTAAGGAGAGGGGGTTTGTTGGTGGTTCCTTTATCCATTCACAGTAAGATCTTGAATTTAGCTCATGAGGGCCATCCTGGGATTCGAGCTATGAAACGTAGAGTTAGACAAGATTTTTGGTGGCCTGCCCTGGATAAGGATGTGGAGCATTGTGTTCGTGACTGTTGTGCGTGTGTCACGAGTGACAAATCCCAGGTGACTCATCCTTCCCCGATTGAACCTGTGGTGGTGGTGAAAAACACTCCTTGGACTAAATTGGCTTTTGACATCGCGGGTCCTTTTGGACTCGTTGGTAGTTCTCCCAAGTATGCCCTTGTTCTAAGTGACTACATGTCAAAATGTAATCACTGTATGGTAACTGTTCCTGAAGTTAAGATTCATAACCGATTTGGTTATGTTGGCGAAGGAAATGGAAGGAAAAAGAAGGAAAAAGAAGGAAGTCTCTATATGTGGTTCCCAATTGACAAAGGTTGGGGAATTTCTCCTTTAGGAATTAGTGCCCTCACACACCCTTGCGGGTGTCATGCTTCATCATCGGGCGTTGCTCCTCGTGGGGGTGGCGCTGCTGTCCCCCACGGGCCCCGCGAGAGGGCTCTTTGTCGGAGATCTTTTAGGAGACGCCGCAGTTGTGCATGCGGGTGTGTGGGCCTAAAAGGGTTGGTGCTAGTGTTTTAAAATTACCCCACCAGTACCGTGAGAAAAAGTTTATTTGTTGGTCCGGGAGGTAAGGATAAAAGAATTATACAGGGGCGTTGGGGCACCTCTATTGACAAATAACATAGAGGTCAGGGTATTACTCCACTGCTCCTAGTGCCCGTGTGTGACTGTGAGTGTGCGTGTTGGTCAACATGTTTCGCGCTATCATTGGGTCCCTACTGGATCCCCGTGCGCTTCGTCAGGACCATGTGAAGTGAAATATAAAAATAAATAAATAGGAGTAGGGAAAAGACACCCTATCTTCCTATGGTACCTTTTCTCAGGTTTGTATGCGTTACTTGCGCTTAAAGGAACACCTCTCTCGTGTTCCAACCTGTTACCTTATGGTTAGAGCCAAAGGGAAAAGAACAAGACAAACATATAGAGACAAACATGAGTAATGGCGAGTAGCGATCCACAATAAATTTATTGTACTGTTGCGTTATCGCCTGACATTTCGTGCTAGCAGTGTGTGGGAAAACGTGCCCTGGACATACTATCACTGCCACATGTGCACGTGTGACAGCAGCGGCTGTCTGTATCTTTTATCATTGGTGAGATCTCATGCACTAGCCTGTGATGGCTGTGCATACCCGTTTTTTACCGAGTGCGGTGTGACAAGAACACTCGTTTATCATCATGGTGGCCACCAGTGCTTAAGTAATGCAAAAGCGCGTTTTGTGCGTGAAGTTATTATCACGCAATTAAGTATCACGTAATGCCGGGAGATGTCATACCCAAGTTCGGTCATGAGAAATGCTTAAAGATACGTGAGAACACAAAGACTTCCTCACTAAACAAAAGGTAACTAAACTTCAAAAAGATTTTCCCAGGAGAAGGTATACCCGTATACGAAAGAGGATTATGTCTTCCAGAACCATGAGACATCCTCAGAAGAATTGAGCAGTAATAGCTCCAGAAGATCTGGGTCAGTGAGTAGCGACTCCAGCTATGAAGGGAGGAATTATGCACCACCATCAAGAGGATCTTGGAGGCAACCACCACCACCACTGTTCCAGAATTTCCCACCCCACCCTTTTCAGCAACAACCGTACCCGGGTCAATGGGTGGGTCACCCACCCATGTGGAACACACCAGTGGGATATCCATCACAGATGCAGCAATACCACCAATTCCCGAACCCCCCTTTTCACAACAGAGGAAGGGGCAGAGGAAGAGGAAGACGGAAAAGCGGCACAAAGAACGTGCACTGGCAGGAACCAGAGCAAATGATATTGAGGAGCAAGACAACCGGAACGATACGCTAGTTGTTAACCTCTCCTCCAGAGCACTGTCTAGGGAAGAATCCAACCTCTTGGAGAAGGGATTGGGTTTTGTCCCGACACCCTGCGAGGACCTATTCAGATTGCATCAAGAACTCCACCAATTTTTCAGGAAGGTGAGATTGAAGGCCTTCTTCCAGGGCAAACCTGAGACATCCATCACGGGCACCGGGCTGAAAAAGAAATCTAAATTTACTCCTACGGCAGCCATGACTCCTAACAAAGTGCTTACGTTTGAACAAGCAGTCCTGAAGGATGTCACGAATCTTCCACACCGATGCTCCTTTGACAACATGTCTAAAGATGAGAGACGTATTCTAAAAGGTTTGACAGAAGACTCATCAATCATCCTCAAACCAGCCGATAAAGGCGGTGCCATCGTGGCCCAGGACATAGGCACATATGATGTGGAATGCCAACGCCAACTCACGGACACCAAATACTACCTCCCTATTGAGGAAGACCCTACAACAAGACTTACTATGAAGATTAGAAGCCTGGTCACTGAAGCTGTTAGCGAGGATTGGATTACAGCCCAGGAAGCAGAATTCTTGACCAACGACAACCCTAGGACACCCTATTACTACACCTTACCGAAGATACACAAGGGGACTAATCCTCCTCCAGGACGCCCAATAGTGTCCGGTATCGACTCATTGCTCGAGCCACTGAGCAAGTTTTGTGACTTTTTTCTACGCCCCATTGTCACTAAAACACCTACTTATCTAAGGGATACTACAGAGGTCCTCAACCTCGTTGAAAATTTCAATGACCCAGGATCAATTACTCTACTGGCCACATTGGATGTGGAGGCCCTATATATGAATATTCCCCAGGATGCCACACTAGAGGTCATGGAGGCCATGCTACTGGATGTTGACCCATGGCCTTACGAGACACCAGTCTCTTTCATCTGCGAATGCGCAGCTGTGGCCCTCAAAGAAAATTTCTTTGCCTTTAAGAAACAACTATACCATCAAATACAGGGAACTAGCATGGGGAGCACATTCGCGCCGAGTCTAGCCTGTATGTATATGGCCAACTTTGAAGCCAAGTTTATTCTGAATGTAACCAACCCCTACAGAGAGAACCTCATGATATGGCGACGCTATATCGACGACATTCTACTCTTCTGGAAAGGAGATGAGGATCGATGCAACACTTTTTTCGCATGGCTAAACACCCTAGATCCCTTTCTCAAGTTCACAGGCACAAGATCCAAAGAGAGTGTTGCCTTTTTGGATCTCTGGATCACCCTACAAGAAGGTACATTACTAACCACAAACTACAGAAAACCTACTGACAGAAATAGTCTCTTGATGTACCAGAGTCATCACCCTAAGGCATTGAGGGATAACCTTCCTGTAGGACAATTTCTCCGGCTCAGGCGGAATTGCAATACAATCTGTGAATTCGAGAAACAATCTACCATCTTGTCACACAATCTAACGGTGCGCAACTACCCGCAGAGCACAATAAGAAAAGCACACAAACGAGCTAGGAATAACCACAGGGAGGCATTGTTGGAAGTCAAGGAGAAACCCCAAAGCAATGCACTTACATGTGTAACCACGTTCACCCCTAATTCTAACAAAATCCAGAAACTGATTAAAAGACATTGGGGTATCTTGCAGACAGGGACACTCGACCCAGGACCAACTTCATTGTTCTCATATAAAAAGACACAGAATTTCAAAGACCTTTTGGTACACACACGACCTAAACAAACCATCAAGACTCAACCCACCTTGTGGACTCTACCACCTGTTGAGGGTCATTATCCATGTGGGACCTGCTCCATTTGTCCACTGACGGAGGCATCGAAAACAATCGACCTTGGTCTGGCCAGACCATGGGTACAAAAACGACATACAAACTGTAATACTAAAAACTGCATATATCTTAACACGTGTCCGTGTCATAAAAGAAACGTGGGAATGACAACCAGACCCGTAAAACTATGCATAGGGGAACATAAAAGCACGATACGGTGCAAAAAGACCAACACGAGATTACAAAATCACTTCTTAGAAATGAATCATACTCCCAATAACCTCAAATGGACCATCATCGAGGCCAATGCCAACTGGACTACCACCACGCTGTTCAGGTAAGAACAACGCTGGGTGTTCCGATTGAGGAGTAACACACAAGGACTAAACGACGACATCCCGTGGTCAGAACTTGTGACCTAGTTTGATGGAAGGCCTATACGAATACTCGTTCAGGAGGGTGGCCCACCCCAGTAACATTAAGGAGGGTATACCCACCAATGACCACGGGTCATAGTAGGCCATAACTTTCTTATCTGTAAATGTTAACAGTACCGGGGGATAGCCAACAGACCCCTCTTCTACATCTACACCCATTAGGAGTAACAGCATTGCTCATTAGAACTATCACCCCCATGAGACTGGCGCCCCGCTACAGAGCGCAAAGATGCAACCATTATAACCAAACATTTGGACACAAGAGGCTAACGTCTCTAGATGTAATCACAATTAAGTGAAGTAGATGGTTTTACGCTCTGAGTGAATTCAACCGAGTATTATACAACAGGCACTATACTTTTACCGCTACTCACCATGTGGTTGGTCCACGCGGCAGTTCAATTAGACTCAAATAAACACAATAAAGGACACTTGGGCTCCAAAAATTTCTGTAATGGCCCCTTACCCGGGACGCCTAGATCCCCCATCTCCAAGCAAGGAGCACTGCCATTTTGCAAGGGGGTGGCCCTCGGTGGTAAGATGCATAAGCTATGATTTTACACATCGAGCTGCTATCCCTTCTTTTGCATAACTTTATTGAGACACAGCGAGGCCAATAATACCACCCCCCACATGACTAGGAGTAATTTAATCGACAACATCATCGTAAGTGCACTAGGACATTATCCAATTCTGTCCAAGAGTAGTACGAATTTGATGTTTCACATCTGATTATAATGGCACAAAATAGGAGCCTAGAGTTCATATGGAACCATTATAAGATGGCCGCCGCGCATGTCATTTACATTCCACACTCCTCCGATCCCGGGTTTACGTCATTTTTGGCACGCCCTCCCGATTCCCGTCACTTCCGCCTGCAAGCATTCATAATCGGATGGACGCCGCTTCACATTCTCCGACATCCATCCAGCGGCAGGGCAGGTAATGGGCCAGAACGAAGGGGACTGAATGTAAGTATTACTCCGCTGCTTCGACTAGACAATGACAGGTACGTTGAGCACGCACGGGGCTGACTTCGACTCTCTTGATCCACAGAGATTCCCCCTCGAGACCGCGGGGATAGCCGAAGAGGCACAAGACTTTGCTTTTTAAGGGGTAATCAGTATGTAATTTTAGAATGAGTGTGTATGAGCTATGGGTGAATAGGCCTCACGTATCTTTAAGCATTTCTCACGACCAAACTTGGGTATGACATCTCCCGGCATTACGTGATACTTAATTGCGTGATAATAACTTCACGCACAAAACGCGCTTTTGCATTACTTAAGCACTGGTGGCCACCATGATGATAAACGAGTGTTCTTGTCACACCGCACTCGGTAAAAAACGGGTATGCACAGCCATCACAGGCTAGTGCATGAGATCTCACCAATGATAAAAGATACAGACAGCCGCTGCTGTCACACGTGCACATGTGGCAGTGATAGTATGTCCAGGGCACGTTTTCGCACACACTGCTAGCACGAAATGTCAGGCGATAACGCAACAGTACAATAAATTTATTGTGGATCGCTACTCGCCATTACTCATGTTTGTCTCTATATGTTTGTCTTGTTCTTTTCCCTTTGGCTCTAACCATAAGGTAACAGGTTGGAACACGAGAGAGGTGTTTTTTTAAGCACAAGTAACGCATACAAACCTGAGAAAAGGTACCATAGGAAGATAGGGTGTCTTTTCCCTACTCCTATTTATTTATTTTTATATTTCACTTCACATGGTCCTGACGAAGCGCACGGGGATCCAGTAGGGACCCAATGATAGCGCGAAACATGTTGACCAACACGCACACTCACAGTCACACACGGGCACTAGGAGCAGTGGAGTAATACCCTGACCTCTATGTTATTTGTCAATAGAGGTGCCCCAACGCCCCTGTATAATTCTTTTATCCTTACCTCCCGGACCAACGAATAAATATTTTCTCACGGTACTGGTGGGGTAATTTTAAAACACTAGCACCAACCCTTTTAGGCCCACACACCTGCATGCACAACTGCGGCGTCTCCTGAAAAGATCTCCGACAAAGAGCCCTCTCGTGGGGCCCGTGGGGGACAGCAGCGCTACCCCCACGAGGAGCAACGCCCGATGATGAAGCATGACACCCGCAAGGGTGTGTGAGGGCACTAATTCCTAAAGGAGAAATTCCCCAACCTTTGTCAATTGGGAACCACATATAAAGACTTCCTTCTTTTTCCTTCCATTTCCTTCGCCAACATAACCAAATCGGTTATGAATCTTAACTTCAGGAACAGTTACCATACAGTGATTACATATTAGTTCTTGGGAGCATTGGTACTGGACCTAGGCCCCTTTTTTTCTGAAACTGCTCCCCGTCCCCCATTCTTCAGTGTTGCATACATGTCAAAATGGCCTGAGGTCAGGTTTGTTGACAATGCTAATTCTTCATCTGTTATCAACTTTTTGCAAGATGTCTTCCTCAGGGAGGGTTTTCCTGAGGAGTTGGTGTCGGATAATGGTACCCAGTTAGTTTCTTGCGAGATGCAGAAATTTCTCAAGGATATAGGTGTTAGTCACATTCTTACTTCTCTTTATCACCCCCGCAGTAATGGCCTGGTTGAGCGCTTCAACCGCGTAATCAAGGAACATCTGCAGCTGGCTTTGGTGAATGGGTTGCATTGGCGGCAAGCTGTCAGCGACATGCTGTGGGCTGTGAGGACCACTCCCCATGTTAGTACCGGCATTGCCCCGTTTACCTTACTTAGGGGAAGGGTTGCTGGTTCCAAATTAAACAAGGAATGGATGTCCAGAAGGGAGGTGGACACTAAGAAATTGTCTGTCGTAACTGACGTCAGGGCTGCTGTTCAGGCTAAGTACGACACCAGGCCTGGAGTTCGTTATCCTTTGTCTGTTAAGGTGGGCGATTGGGTGAGGGTCAAGAGACCGGGTTTTCTTTGCAAGGGGGAGTCTCGGTTCTCTGCTCCCAAAAGAGTGTCAGCTGTAAGAAATCACGTGGTGGTGTTGGAGAGTGGCAAAGTTTGGAACAAGTCTGCCATTTCCATTGTGCCTGAGTCAATGCTGGTCTATGTCAACAAGAGACTTGGTGTTGATTCTTCCCCAACAATGGTGCCCACCAATATCCACGGGAGGGAACCTGTGCATTCCGATCATGTTTCTTCCAGAGGTGCTTCCACCAGATTGAAATTTGTTCCTGCAAGATTTCAAGATTACAAAATGTTGTAATGTCGTTCTTCAGTATACTCTGTTTTCTGTTATTTTTATCTTATCGTTTTCTTATTTTGGTCAGCCTTACTTCTCTGTTTTCATTGTGAAGGAAGGGGGGTGTGTTGGGATCTGTGGAACACATGTCTCAAGCTCGTGAGGAGCTTGTGTTGCTGGGGGGATTCTACTCTGGAATGTGGGGTTCCAAGGTAGGCAGTTGCTGCCGGGACCTGGAGGACGTCAGATGGAATAAACCAGACACCTACCTGATTGCCGTGTAGTGTCTTCCTTTCAACTACATTGCAATAATATTATATTCTAACTCACTCCAAACCAGCGCTTATTTTTTAAAATAAGTGCAGAAGCCTGCTGGCCCAATGTTGGAGTTGCCGAATACCAAGACAATTCAGTATTGACTGCATCTCATGCCTCTTTCATCCACATCCCTACACTTCCTGCCTCTTTATCTCACTCTCGCCAGTTCTTTTGCATACCTGCATTCTCTCTCTTACACTGTAATTCCATTGTTTTCTTCCTCTTTCTGTCCCCCTTTCTGTATTTCTCTCTCTTGTTCTCGGTAAAAGTCTTTTGATGGAAAAGTAAGTCCTGGTCCACGAAAAAGAGTGCTGGTAGGCCCCACCTGCAACCACTTGCTCAAATTAAGCATGTCTCCAATCGCGTATCTTTTTTTTTCCAAAATGTTTTTTATTGACATAAACAACAACAATGTCTTGGATACACGAGATATACAGAGTACAAAGCATTGTCAAGTTGCAGAAACCATAGAGTGCAGCGACAGTGTCTCTAACAGAAAACACGATTGAGTCATTCTTCATGAAACTACAGTTCTTGAGGGAAATATTTAAACAGTGTGTAGTCATCCGTGAGAATGGGGGTTAGAGTTTATCTTGGCTCCTTCTCTGACTCTTCCCTCATCAAACCCAGTTCATCTTCCATCCCTCCCATTTCTAGCCCGTAGTAATCTATCCAGGGAGTCCAGATCTTTTTGAATTTGCGTGGGCATCCCCTGGCCTTATACGTTACTCTCTCCGCTACCATGTATTGATCTATGCATGCTTTCCATTCCTTTAGTGTGGGGGGGGGGGTTTGGGCTCCCCAATAGCAGGCTATGTCTCTCTTGGCCACCACTAGTCCCAAGTTGTCTAATATAAGTTTGCTACGTGGTAGGTCGATTTCCGTAGGGATACCCAGGAGGACATACTTTGCCTTTAGCTCGAGTTGTGCTCTCAATATGTTGTTCAGTTTCCCGAGTATCTGGGCCCAGTATGCTTTTATTTTGCTACACTCCCATGGTGTATGTATATATGTGCCTCGATCGGTCTGGCATCCTAGGCAATCTGGAATTTCTGCTCTTCCCATAATATGTAGTCTTGCTCTGTCGAAATAGACCCTATGTAGGATTTTGTATTGTATGAGATGTAACCTCTGTTTTATTGCTACTGCTCATGGGTGCATTAGGGCCGCCTCCCAGTCAATGTCTTCTATCGGCCCTGTAGTGTTCTCCCATTTGGCTCTAAGTGGTCCCAGTTTGTCAGGCATATTATTAAGTAGTGTTTTGTATGTCCATGAAATGGCCTTGTTCGGGATTTCCTCCTGCAATAGTCTGCCCTCTAAGGGGGAAAATTCAGGTATTGCCATTACGTCCAACCCCTCTGACTTTGAAGCATGTTCCAATCTAAGATAGGCATAATTTTGAGTGTCCCAGTGGTATGTGGCCTGGAGTGTGTCAAAGGGTGCGAGGGTATCTCTCTCTAGTATGTCTCCCAGCTTGGAGATCCCAATCATGTCCCATTGTTTAAAGCCCTGGAGTTTTCCGATCTCTGGTAATCTCGCTCCGTCCCACAAAGGGGTTTCTCTCATGAGTCTAGTGTCCCATTTCATTTGTTTCTCTGCTCCCTTCCAGACTTCTATCACCCATTGGGTAGCTGGTAGGAGTCGGCTAATGCCCTTGCCTCCGTATAAATAGTGTAAGTGTGTATGGTGTCGAAATTGGAGCCTCTCCAGTGCGTGTGTAGGATGATCTCTTGCAATATGGCCCCATTCATTAATTACCACTAGGTGGGCTGCCCTATAATAAGCTCTTATATCTGGTAGAGCAAGACCCCAGTTGTACGGGTTGCGTTGAAGTGTTTGTAACGCCACTCTTGGGTGGGCCCCATCCCACAGGAGTACTCGTAATTTGTTGTTTAATGCTGTAAATATGGCCTCTGGTACCCTACTATGGGTATTTTGTAGTATGTAAAGTAGCTTAGGGAGCGTAATCATCCTGTACATGGCGGCCCTACCCATTATTGTCAGTGGGAGTCTTCTCCATCTCTTGACATCTTCTTGAAATTCTGCTAGAACTCGCTTAATATTGTGGGTCAGACTAGCCGCCTCGTCGGTGGTGATGTAAAGGCCTAGATAACGGAACCCACAAAGGCAAATATAAACAGAAGCTTCTCCAAACAATTTCATACAATACATTGCAATATGTCCATGATATACAAACTGTCATACACCAGACCAGTGGTTTATGAGGTTTATTTTATCTAACGTACAAAAATATTTTCAATGATTCTTTATCTGGTTTTTTTCAAATATATGTGCATCAATTTCTTTTGTACATAAAAACGGAAGAGAGAGTACATACACTAAAATAATTCTATGTATTTACACAATGAGCACCCACAACAATACTACAATTGAACAAGTACATACAAAACACATATTTTTTTCACAATGCAAATAACAAAACCAACATAGATCCTGCGACTAAGCAAGACAATACAAAACAAGTGACCAATTAACTTACAAGAAAAAACATTCACAAAAAAAGTAAGCACAATTGCTCAAAATACATATAGTGTGATCAGTACTGTACATAAGGAGTGCTTTCATAAACAGAAATGCGCCGACGCGCGTTTCGGAAGTAGACAGTAGATGAGCAATTCCTTCATCAGGGCGTTGTCTGTATGAAAATATTCAGTGGCAGAAAGCCATCTGCTCAAAATGTAGGCTCACTGATTACCTGACTGCGCAGGGTGCTCACAAAGGCTCACAACCAATGGTTGAAAAGCGAAGTTCATGGAAGTGCTGAATCAAAGGCACACTGATGTAGAAGCATCCACATCACTACTAAGCATGTAACGAGTGCCACTCGACCTCTGAGATATCTAATAATGCTCGAAATATCACAAGAGCAGACATGGCTCATGGGCCCCAATCAATGGGCCCTATCGGGCTGGAACCCGGCAGCTGAAGCTGAATATGTGCAGGTCTAAAAATAATATGCTGCAGACTAGGAACAAGCTTCTAGAACACTGATATGGTAAAAATGATGGACAGATAAAATGTATAAAATGTATAGGTGCCCCAAGAAGTCAACCTACTCACCGGCCGATCTCACGTCCGGAGGCTGTCCCCCGTTAACAGGATCTGCTTCATATTGCATTATGCGGATTGTATCTGTCCAGCATTTTTATCATATCTGTGTTCTAGAAGCTTGTTCCTCGTTGGCAGCATATTATTTTTAGACCTGCACATATTCAGCTTCAGCTGTCGGGTTCCAGCCCAATAGGGCCCATTGATCGGGGCCCATGAGCCATGTTTGCTCTTGTGATATTTCAAGCATTATTAGATATCTCAGAGGTCGAGTGGCACTTGTTACATGCTCAGTAGTGATGTGGATGCTTCTACATCAGTGTGCCTTTGATTCAGCACTTCAATGAACTTCGCTTTTCAACCATTGTCTGTGGGCCTTTGTGAGAACCCTGCGCAGTCAGGTAATCAGTGAGCCTACATTTGGAGCAGATGGCTTTCTGCCACTGAATATTTTCATACAGACAGCGCCCTGATGAAGGAATTGCTCATCTACTGTCTACTTCCGAAACGCGCGTCGGCGCATTTCTGTTTATGAAAGTACTCCTTATGTACAGTACTGATCCCACTATATGTATTTTTAACAATTGTGCTTACTTTTTTTGTGAATGTTTTTTCTTGTATGTTAATTGTTCACTTGTTTTTTATTGTCTTGCTTAGTCGCAGGATCTATGTTGGTTTTGTTATTTGCATTGTGAAAAAAATATGTGTTTTGTATGTACTTGTTCAATTGTAGAATTGTTGTGGGTGCTCATTGAGTAAATACATAGAATTATTTTAGTGTATGTACTCTCTCTTCCGTTTTTATGTACAAAAAAAATTGATGCACCTATATTTAAAAAAAAGATAAAGAATCATTGAATATATTTTTGTATGTTAGATAAAATAAACCTCATAAACCACTGGTCTGGTGTATGACAGTTTGTATATCATGGACATATTGCAATGTTTTATATGAAATTGTTTGGAGAAGCTTCTGTTTATATTTGCCTTTGTGATTTCCCTGCTTTCTTCTCCAAATCCATCCAGTTTAGTTAGGGACCCTATTTGTTTCTTTGCTAGATAACGGAACCCTTCTTGGGCCACCTGCAGACATCCCGGAATTTCCTGAGCATCGATGGAACTTCCCACTGAGTATAAACTAGACTTGCCTTAGGTAATTCTGTATCCTGCATAATGGCCATATTCCTAAAAAATTTGCAAGGTCTTCGGGAATGTCCTGTCTGGATCAGTGACGTATAGCTGAATATCATCCGCATAAAGCGAGATTCGTTCGTTGTCTAATAGTTGCTCCTTATCCGTAAAGCCACTTATTTCGGGGTGGGATCTAATTACACAAGCCAGAGGCTCCAGAACTAAGGCAAACAGTAGTGGGGATAAGGGACATCCCTGTCTGGTGCCTCTTTGGATGGTCCAGGTTGCCGAAGTCATCCCGTTCACTCGGACTCTAACCGCCGGCTTAGTGTAGAGGAGTTCCAGCCACTGCATATAAGCCGGCCAAAATCCAAACCTCACCAGAGTTTGTCTCATAAACAGACAATGGACTGTATCAAATGCCTTCTCGGCGTCAAGGGAGAGGAGCACGTGTGGACTGTCTCCGTGTCTTACCGTATCGATCCAATTGGCAAGCTGGCGAAGGTTGAGGCGTGTGGCTCGGTTTGGCATAAAGCAAGACTGGTCCCTGTGTATGAGTGGGGTGATAACCCCTAAAAGGCGCATCACCAGGATAGTTGCCAGGATCTTCGTCTCTATATTAAGCAATGATATTGGCCGATAGGACCCGCAATCCTCCGGGGGCTTCCCTGTTTTGTGGGTCACCACCACTGTGGCAGTTTGGAGATCGGGTGGGAGTATTTCCTCCTTTTTCGTTGCTAAAAACATGTTTCACAGATGTGGGCCTCGAAGACTAGTGTTCTGTTTGAAGAATTCCGCAGGTAGCCCGTTTGGACCCGGGGTCTTCCCCGATTTCTGTCTTCCAATTGCCTCCGTCACTTTCTCTAGTGTCAGTTCTTTTTCTAACATATCTCGAGCCACCTGTGAAAGTGTGGGGACTTCTATTGCCTCTAGGTAACTACCAATTTGTGCGTCGCTCACTAGTGGCCTAGCTCTATATAATTCTGCATAGTAGCGGGCAAAAGCGCCCGCTATGTCTTGGGGTGTTGTGTGAGTGTCTCCTTGCTCCTGAATGGCTGCCTCTGTCTCTTTCCTGCTCAACCAGGCCAGGAGTTTCCCTGCTCTGTCCCCTGTCTCATATAAACGATGTTGAGTGGCCTGAAGGTGAGTTTAAAATTTTTGATTCACCAATGTCCTATATTCCCTTCTAGTTATCTCTATCTGGCGGAGAGTATGATAATCAGTCTCCGGGCCCACACTGCTCTCTAATTCTAGCAGTTTGCGTTCCAGAGTCTCAATCTCTTGAGTCTCCTTTCTTTTTTTTGTGCAATAATGTTTTGCACCCTATCCCGTATCACCGTCTTGAATGCCTCCCATAAAGTGGCCGCTGATGTCACTGAGCCCTCATTCTCGTTAAAATATAGTTCTCAGTCTGTGCTGATTGCACTGGCCACGTCCCTGTCCTGTAAAGCCCAGGCATTCAGTCTCCATTCTTTGCTGTGTCCCTTGGTTTTCCCTCCCACTGTCAGCCACAGTGGTGAGTGGTCGGATATGCCCCTTGCCAGGTATTCCGCCCTGTCTATCTTCCCTATCTCTCCAGCCGGGGCAAAAAGGTAATCTAGCCTGGAAAATACTTTATGGGCCCCTGAGAAGTAGGATTAGGCACGCATGGTTGGGTGGTGCCGACGCCAGAGGTCAGTCAGACCGAGCATGTCTTGAAATTGGGCCAAATGAGTGGGGCCGTGTGTCCCTGGGTTCACATGTGTGCGGTCTAGGTGAGGGTTTATAACGTCGTTAAAATTACCCCATATAATGTGTGTAGCGTGCCCTGACTCCAAAAGTATCCCAGCTACTTTGTCTAATGTTTGCTGTTGTAGCCGTGGGGGGACATACACACTAACAAGCAAGAACTCTTTACGATTCCATATCCATTATACCGCGACAAACGTTCCATTAGGATCAGCCCATGTCTTGGTAACATGAAAGGGGGGTGATCTCTTAATTAATATAGCTACCCCTCTTGACCCAGTGGAAAATCTCTGTGCCGCCGACCGGGGCCTGGAGCGCACTCCCTCAATCCCTCATTGCTCCGCGAGGCGTGGCCCGCCACCCCCTCCTCCGCCCTCGGCACTATCTGCAGCGCCTCCGGCCCTCCAGGATATTCGGCACTCACCGGGCTACAGAGGCGAGCGCAGGCCAAGTGGGCGCAGTGCACTCCGGAAGGCAGACCCTCGAGGGGATGCTTCTGTTCAGGTACGTGCTCGGACCTGCACGGCCGGGTGTATTTCAAATTTGGGGCCTCCGACACTCCGACGCCCCGGATGTCCGCTGGGCAGCAAACGCAGGCCGGCGTATTCTACTTTCTCTGCGGCGCTCGAATCTCTCGAGCCGCCGCCTTGGGCCGTCCACTCCAATTTCGCCCGGTCGAAGCCAGGAGCTTTCCTCCGTTCAGAATCCTCATTTAGCCCCTATTTTGCAGCAATTGTGGGTCGGGGGATATTAGACACCATTTACCGGTGTTCGATGGCTTGAAAGGACAGGATACTTAACAGGATTTAGTCGGGGCCGGCGGAGCTGTCGAACAACACAGCTATGAGCCCCTTGCGCGTCGGTGCATCACGTTGCATGACGCACCGGCGGCGCAACCTGCTGCGTGAACTTTACAAGCACACGTAAAGCCACCCTGCGTGGCTTTATATGTGCTCGTAAATATCGCCTCATTTCACGCAACATGTTGCGTGTTAGGAGCGTGACATGGGTGTTGCTGTGGGTGTTCCCACACAACACCCATTCCACTGATGCATTTTCAAGTTTACAAGCAATCGTAAACCTGGAAATGCGTCAGAATGCTACGCCACCCCCAGTGGAGTTGTAACGAGGCGCAACAAGGAGAAATGTCCTAATTTTTCCTTTTTCAATGCGTGCTGCATTCTACAGCGCACATTGAAAGAGGAAATCACCTCAAGTGATTGTTTTTGTACAGGAAGGTGCCCCTTCCTGCACAAAAACAATCTCCCCATGACGCAAGCATCCTTGCACCATGCAAGGGTGCCAGCGCCGGCACATGGCAGCAGTTTGTGCGCCAGCGCAGGGAAAGGCTCAGAGATTCGACATGATGCTGTAAATATGTCGCATCCCTGTGCCTTGAAACTAACGCAGCGTGGCGCAGCAAATTAACGTGCGGCACTGCACTGCGTTAGTTTCTCATAAATAAGCCCCTTAATCATTTAATCAGTCTCTCCTTATCCTGCCCCATGTTTTTCAGTTCCCACCCTCTAATGATTTCCCCATGTATCCGATGGCATCTCTAACCACAAACTCACACTGCTTGCTGTATTCACCGCAACCACTACCGCAGCCTGATAGCAGGCATCTACTCTCACTGTAAATTCCTTTGTCAAGCTCTAAGCCACATCCTTTAGACAGGAAGGGAATCTGTCTCTGGCTGGCATAAAAAGAGCTTGCAGAGTGCTCGGAAAGAGGAGTGCCCTCGAGCTGTTGTCTTGAAGGAGCTTTTCTGCAAGGAAATGACCAGATCCACAAGTTACTTTATCAAGGGATAACCTTAAAGTGTCTGACGTTCTCACCCCCAAAAAGCCCAATATGAACAGACCAGAAACTGGTGCAAATAATAAGCCATAATTCTAGGACACAATTTTTCAGAGACAGAAGGCTTACAAAGAACAATGATCTTCAACCTAGCTCACTGAATACCTACGGGAAGTCATTACCTCACTACCTTATGTAAGGGACATCTCGCTTCTAACCTCATTATAAACTTGCGGTTCAATTCAAACAAGCTGCAAAAAGGAATTTGTGCAGGGATCTGAATTCCATGTTGTGTGATAATTATCAGCCCCCCACTCCTCCATTTTAACAGATTTCATCAGGTCGAACCATCTGAAATTTATCGGAGGAAATAGCCCAGAAAGGAAATATGTGGGTTTTGGTGCATAATATACAGACTTTCAAGTGAAAAACTTGGAATAGGAGCTTTTTACCATGCCCGTTTAATTCCTCAGGGTGATCTTCAGGGTTATTGTGTGCAGTAACTACCTTACCGTTTACCCCCACACTTCGTAGTCACAGCAGTTGTGTCAAAATAATGAGAGGGGAAGTTGTGATGAGTGCATTATTAATACAATAATTGTTTGTGCTGCATTTTCATGAGAAGGCAATTACTTTTACTCACTCTACCTGAGTACTCTTTTCTCTTCAGCACAAGGAAAGCTCTCAGGAGCAAGTTTAATCCTATTCCATTAGCAACGATGGGTATGACAAATTGTGATACCCATATTATCTTCCTAATCTGTAAACACAGACCGCACATCAGCTTATTTATGGGTAACAGCAGAACTGTGACAATTTTGCAACTTGACACGACATTACAAACTTGTACTTATTCTCCAAAGACCCCTCCCTGGTTAGCTTCATGTCCTCCTCCTCCCTGGTGCCTTCTGCGTCCTTCTTCATAACCTACTCTTACTAAGTTAAAACTTACATCTGTCAGGCCTTTTTACCTCCCACTTGAGGTCCATGTCCATATCATTCGTGTCAGCCTGGTCTCTACACTCACCTGTGCTGGCGCAGTTGCGCATGAATTTAGATCAGTTATCTGCTACAGGGATGTTAGCACTGCAATGTGTGTCTTGTGAAACGGTTATAAATTGCTCCTCAGCTGGGGTGGCTCACCCCTTCAGACAGGCTGGAAGTGGTGGCCTGCAGACTCTGTGTCTTCAACAGCATTGTCCAAAGAGAGGAAGCTGAGGAGTGTGGCAAGTAGCTGAAGGGAGGAAGAGGAGGTGGAATATAAGAGTGGTTACCACTCCGTTAGTATGGCCAGAAACAAGGGGTATCCAGGGTGGTGTGCTTAAAGGGTGCATCACATTGAGTCTGAGCTAAAAGGTAAAGGTCCAGACACTCACCTCAAGATCTTCACTAAGGAGGTCAGGGAATACCCAATCAAAGGATGGGAGAGTCATCTGAGGGATATTGGAGGTCAAGGAAGAGATGGAATGCCTGCTTTCCCTGTATCGGTAGGCTATGAATAACAATACATGGAGATTTCAACTGAGTTACTAAGTAAATTAGCCTTTGTGCTTTAATGTGAGTTACAAACATTGTTGTGGATGACTTTGTGTTACAGATGATCCATGTACAGTAAATAAAGGAACAAAGAAAAGGCAGTTTATCCCAAAATCCTGTTATGCACATTCTAGTGTCACCCGACTGCTTAGAAAAGGTAACAGTAAAAGCAGATACACAAGCAACTAGAACCAAGGCTGCTTGACAGATGATAAGGTCAATAATAGTAGGTCATTGCGCTCTGCCTTTCATGTTACCAATGGGTTAACTTCGCACCTCAGGTTTTATCTAGAAGCAGCGCCATACGTGCACCCGTTCCAACCAGCAGATCCATACTTAAATTCTCACAGATGAAAAAATCAGAGCTATTCTCTTAGCCACAGTGGCATGCTGTTCTACACCTTGTGTCACCTCCAGTCTTTTGAGAGACATAAATCATCAAAAATATGCAAATCAGCCCATGATGCTTTTTATGAGTGAACATAGCTAGCAAGTCTCTCTTTGTTGTGTGTGTGTGTGTGTGTGTGGGTTTGCATTACTATCCTTGCGGGGACTTGGATGTGATAACACACACACACTGTGGGGACCTGATTGCACTGTGTGGACCTGAATCCAGGTCCCCACAAGGCAATGTCTTCTAAACATTAAAAAATGACTTCAGGAACATCTGTCCAGTTTTACAAAATTGCCTTGTGGGGACCTGTGTTTCATCAAGTGTGTTTATATTTTTGCTCAGCTCTGCCCCTGTAGACAGGCGGCGGTACTGCAGTCTTAAACACACTGCATTTAAACACACGTTGCTCGCTGTAAACACATACCAGCAGCAGAAAGGACAGACTCTTAAAGGAAAAGCTGCATACCTGTGTACTTATCTAAATATCTTTCATGCAAATTAACCATTTCTCTATTTATTAAAAGAAAACTTAATTTTACATTAAGCTATTGAATTTAGATTTCTTGTGTCTGGAAATTGCAATTGGTTTTATAAACTTTGCTAAAAAAAAATTGCATCAGATTAGAATCCCAAAATACTTCACTATTGCCGTTTGATCCTTATCTGCAATTAAAGAATGATGGAGCGCTACACTATAATAGAATATAAACTGATTTGATAGATTTTTGCAAAAAACCTAAAGTCAATAAATTCCTATTGTTACATTGCAATGCTTGTACCAAGAATTCGGAGTCTTTATGTTGCTTTGCCTTTGTTTACATACTAATATGCACTATGGAATATGTTCATTTAGATGATGACTAGATGAGTGAGTGACCAGTGTTGCATTGCGTTTATGCCCATAGCATGGCAAGGTTTATTTTTTTAACAAACAGTTATGTTCCTATAAAATTAGTGAACTTCTTATAAGTTATTGTCAGAATCACTCAACCTCCTAAGAGAAAAGGTATCTCTATTAATTTGATTTCAGTAAAAACCTCTACGAAGTCAGGGAAAGGCTCTTACTGGCATAGGAAAAGAATCAGAAGAATATCCAAGATGGCTGCCAGGAAGCGACCATTGGTGCAGCACTCTTGTGTTGCAGAGCACAAGGGCAGTTTGGAATGTCCAGAGAATTCTCCCACAGAAACGTGCACTTCACCTGAAGTTTCTGAGGAGAAGGACGTTCCAGCACCCTGCGGTGCGAATAGTCAGTCAGGGTAGTTCGTCGCGCTCTTGACGTTTAGTTCCGTCGTGTTTCCGGAATTCCAGTTCTGAGGAGAGTAGTGTCTATCTCTGGAGTCAAGTCAGTAAGAATTGTTTATTGCATATCCTGTAATACTTTGGGTGCGCGCTTGAGGGAGCAGTTTACTGGAGTCATATGTCTGTCTTAGTTTAGCGCATGTCCGTTGTAAAAAATTTGAGTGAGTTCCTGATTTACAGGGTAGTGTTTCATTAAGAGCAGAGTCAGCACAGGTTAGTGCGAGCTATTTAGTTCTCGAATGAATTCTTGTCAAAGAAAGTTGACACACAGTTAAATTCCAAGAATAATTGCTCTGATATTATTTAAGTGAAGGTTGCAAGTAAAACACGCTTCAGACAATATCGAGGAATTTCTAGTTAAACGCTGGTGAAGGCCAATACAGCAATGTATTATTAAATTCCCTAAAGGCCAGAATTATACTTACCAGATCCAACGTAGGTGTACGCAGGAAGTCCCGCTTCAGTAAAACGGAAGGTGAGAACCTACAAAAGAAAAAGTAAATGTATTAGTGAAAACCTCTTTTTGAGCAGCATAGCTGAAAGAATAACATTGTTCATATCGTCATACAGTAACAGCAAGCAGAATATACGAAAGAAAAGAAGAGAGGCGTAGGTCACAAAAGATTTGGGTAGGTACAGTTCCAAATGCACTGTAACAGTAAAACCAAAAGTCTATGTTACAATATTAGTAGAGTAATAATATAAGGTTGTTAACATCATTTCTTGCAGTTCCTCATCCATACTAAACGACCTTGCTAGAAATTAGAGGTAGCGAGAGGAGTGAAGAATTTGGAGGAGGAACCTGAGGAAAAATGTGACTGTCTCTTCTCTGTCCCATCCCCTTTCCCCCCTGTGGGTCCCTCAGTCATTCATTAAACACATACAATTTGGTTGACTGGGAAAACTGGAGTGGGGCATTGGGAACTGACGTCGTTCTGCTCCCGTGCATATAGTGGATTGCACCTTGACAGAGTGAAGTGCCCACGCTGTATTTGCACCTGAGCAGAATGGCTGAAGGTATTGACCTTAAGAAATTAGGAGAAGTCTTGGAAGGAATACAAAAAGAATTAATAGCAGTCAGAGAAGAAAATAGGGAGCTGAGACAGGACATAATAACTTCTAGGAGAGACACAACAGATTTAACAATAAAAATGAATAGTTTAATGTCTGGATCTAGTTTTAAAAATTCTTCACATCATGAGGACTTTTCTAGTGATTCTACTAATTCTACTAATCCTATGCCCAAGGTTACAACCCACGTTATTCATTCCGTGTCTCCAGTGATTCCCTTGGCCCCTCCAGAACGGTTTAATGGAGACCCCCAAAAGGCACAAGTATTTTTGACACAATGCACCTTACATTTTATGTGCCGTCCTGCGGTTTTTCCTGACGCGCAGTCGCGAGTGGCCTTCATATTATCTTACCTTAGCGGAGATGCAGCGTCATGGTCAATGCCATTAGTGACCAGAAAGGATCCAATTTTATACGATATAGATGACTTTAAAAAAGAATTTCTCCGGATCTTTGATCGGCGAAAGGCATCGCAAGCTACGGATAATGAACTGTTGGAAATTAGACAAGGCAATCGAGATTTAATTGCATACTTGGCCCAGTTCAACAAGCTAGTTGTAGAAACCGAATGGCCTGAGAATAAACATGCTGCAGTATTTTATCGCGGATTAAAAGATGAATTGAAGGATGCTCTGGCTCAAGTACCCAACAGACCCACGGAAATTTCAGCCTTAATAGATTTAGTTCTTGAAATTGATTTTCGACAGAATGACAGGAGAGGAGAGAAAAGAAAAGATTTCCGTTCAAGCATACCCAGATTCGATCGAGCAAAAACTGAAATTACCAAAGGAAATGATGCCCAACATGGCGCCAAGCCTATGCAAATTGGAACAATACAAGGACCGCTATCTAAAGAAGAAAAAGAAAGACCGAGAGTAAATAAGCAATGCCTCTATTGTGGTGCCAGTGGCCATTTTGTTCGAAATTGTCCGAGGAAACCCAAACAGACACCGCCGGAAAACTCTCAGCACCGTCAGTAAAGGGAGTTGGACTGGTGGGTGCCGAAATTAAAACAACTCCAAAAGACCATTTATTGGCTAATACTTTGCAATCCTCTTCACCACATCTAGTAATGTACATGACCCTTAAGTTCAGAGAGACCCATTTGAAACAAATCACAGTAATGGTGGATTCTGGAGCTACAGGCAACTTTTGCGATCTAAAGTTCGCCGAGAAGATTGGGTTGAAGGCGATCAAGAAGGAAAAGAGTGAAGCAGTACGAGCGGTAGATGGGATGAATCTTTCATCCGGACCCATTGTAAGCCACACGGAACCAGTGGAATTGGAGTCTTTAGAGGGTCATCGTGAAACGTTACAATTTAATTTAATTGACGCCCCGCAATTCCAACTGATTTTGGGTTTGCCTTGGCTCACGGAGCATAACCCCACCATAGATTGGAGTGCTCGATCAATCGTACTAAACTCAGAATTTTGTAAGGAGAATTGTTATAAGAACGTCAAGGCAGCCCATACTATGACACCTGCGTCACATCTATGTGAAGGTGGAGCTACGGTCTGCGTGATTCACACCACGGAATTACCTTCAGAATACGCAGATTATCAAGATGTTTTCAGTGAGACGGAGGCCGAGAAACTCCCTCCACATAGAGAGTTCGATTGTAAGATAGAATTGGAACCAGGTTCCAATCTCCCCTGCAGTAGAATATACACTTTAACAGAAAAAGAAGACCAACATTTGAAAGAGTATATTCAGAAATACCTTAACAATGGTTTCATCAGACCCTCTCAATCTCCGGTGTCTTCGCCGCTTTTCTTCATTCCTTAGAAGGATGGCGAGTTCAGAACTTGCATAGATTATATGGCAATAAATCGCATAACCATCAAAAACCGTTACCCTTTGCCCTTAATCTCGGTTCTTCTAGACCGAGTAAAAGTAGCTCGGATCTACATGAAACTAGACTTGAGAGGGGCTTATCATCTTGTTCGAATCAAGGAAGGAGATGAATAGAAAACGGCCTTCAGAACTAAGCATGGCCTTTTCGAATACCAAGTGATGCCCTATGGGCTCCGCAATGCCCCTGCAGCATTTCAACATTTTATCAACGATGTTTTGAAGGAATATATTGATCAGTGTGCAATAGTTTACATCATCGACATCTTGATATATTCAAATTCCGAGGTAGAGCATGAAGAACATGTGAGGGGAGTTTTGCAGAGGCTACGAGAGAACAGTTTGTTCGCCAAATTGGAGAAATGTGCTTTCAATGTATCAACTGTAGAATTCTTAGGATTCGTGCTGTAACCAGACGGAATTACCATGGATGAAAACAAGATCAAGGCAGTAACAGATTGGAAATCCCCAAAGACAGTTAAAGAAGTGCAATGTTTTATAGGCTTTGAGAACTATTATAGGAGATTCATCCAAGATTTCTCCAAGAAATGAATTCCCTTAACGCGCTTGCTAAAAAAGGGGGTTAATTTTAATTGGTCCAAGGAAGCTGAAGAAGCGTTTACGCAATTAAAGAAAGATTTCACCACAGCTCCGATTTTACTGCACCCAGATCCCTTGGAGCCTTTCTTTGTAGAAACCGACGCATCAAATCTGGCATTAGGAGGTGTCCTGTCACAAAGGCCTAAGACAACAGGCCAGTTGCATCCAGTGGCATTTCGATCACGGAAGTTAACCTCTGCGGAGGTCAATTACACCGTAACTGAGAAGGAGTTGTTGGCAATAAAGGACGCATTCAAGGAGTGGAGGCATTATTTGATGGGTGCCAGACATACAGTCACAGTCTTCACCGACCATCGGAATCTGAAATTTTTGAAGTCTGCAAGAACATTGACTCCAAGACAACTTCCCTAGTCCTTGTACTTTGCTGACTACGACTTTGTCATCACCTATAGGCCTGGAGCACAGAATGGGAAGGCAGACGCACTTCCAGATTGGGTACTGAGAACATACAGAAAGTGATAGAAAATCAAAGTATCATTGCTGAAGGGACGGTCATCGGTGCAGTACTAAAAGGATCTATGGAAGAATCGGCGCAAAACTCAATGGGTTTGGAAGAAATGAAGAAGTGGGCAAATCAAGATTCAAAAAGAGAAATTCGTGGAAACTTGCCATAACATGCCGGAGCTCTCTATTTGCCGACCCAAGAATTGCAGCAGAAGACCTTAAAAGAGTGTCATGATCACATACTAGCAGGACATAAAGGAATCCAGAAAACTGAAGACTTAGTGAAACGTCGTTTTTGGTGGCCTAACATGACCAAGGATATTCGTCAGTATGTGGCCACTTGTGAAATTTGTGCTCGGGGAAAACCGGAGAGACAAGCTCCTAAAGGGTTAATACAACCCTTACCCAATCCACCTCACCCATGGCATACAGTGACATTAGATCTAATTGTAGAATTACCATCTAGCCAGGGTTTTGATACCATTTTAGTTTGTGTGGATGCATTTATAAAAATGGCCCATTTTGATCCTTTGAAAGGAATTCCAATAGCAAGAAGATTAGCACACATCTTTAGTCAGACCATAGTGCGAGCTCATGGAATTCCAAAAGTGTTAGTGTCTGATCGGGGCTCTCAATTTTTATCCCATTTTTGGAGGGCCTTTACTAAGAAATTGAATATAGAAACAAGATTCACTACTAGTTATCATCCAGAATCTGATGGCCAAACAGAAAGGACAAACCAAGAACTAGAACAATATCTCAGATTGTGTTTATTAGATCAAGAGGGTGACTGGCCTGAATATCTTTGGGCCGCAGAGTTTGCACACAACAATGCAAAGAATGTTTCCACAGGTTATTCCCCATTTTATCTAAATTCAGGCAGACATCCAAATCTTTCCATAAACTTTCAAGAAGTAGAGGTTCCTGTAGTGAAGGATTTAGTAGAACATATGGCTAGATTACATAGTTCTGCAGCTGAGAATTTAACAAAGGCAAAAGAAAGTTACAAACATTATGCAGACAAGAAGAGAAGAAAAGAACCAGATTTCCAGGTTGGAGAAAAGGTTTGGTTGAGCACAAAGAATCTTAGACTCAAAGGGAATAGGAAGTTGCAGCCAAGATTTGTGGGTCCATACTTAATTGAGAGAAAGCTGAGTTCATTGACTTACCAATTAAAATTACCAAAAAGTTTGAGGATACATCCAGTATTTCATGTTTCATTATTAAAAAGAGCACCAAAAGAGTTAAGAATAGTCAAACCCCCAAAACCAATTCAAGCAGAGGCAGGAACTGAGTTTGAGGTAAAACAAATATTAGATTCAAAAGAAACTAAAGGTCAGGTTTATTACTTATTTGATTGGAAAGGTTATGGCCCCGAAGAGAGATCATGGGAGCTGTTGTCTGATGTACATGCTCCTCGTTTGATTAGAGACTTTCACAGGAAATTTCCTGGCAAACCCAAGCCGGAGGGGTCTACCCTACGGGGGGTACTGTCAGAATCACTCAACCTCCCAAGAGAAATGGTATCCCTATTAATTTGATTTCAGTAAAAACCTCTACGAAGTCAGGGAAAGGCTCTTACTGGCATAGGAAAAGAATCAGGAGAATATCCAAGATGGCTGCAATGAAGCGACCATTGGTGCAGCACTCTAGTGTTGCAGAGCACCAGGGCAGTTTGGAATGTCCAGAGAATTCTCCCACAGAAACGCGCACTTCACCTGAAGTTTCTGAGGAGAAGGACATTCCAGCACCCTGCGGCGCAAATAGTCAGTCAGGGTAGTTCGTCGCGATCTTACTCGATGTTTAGTTCCGTCGTGTTTCCGGAATTCCAGTTCTGAGGAGAGTAGTGTCTATCTCTGGAGTCAAGTCAGTAAGAATTGTTTATTGCATATCCTGTAATACTTTGGGTGCGCGCTTGAGGGAGCAGTTTACTGGAGTCATATGTCTGTCTCAGTTTAGCGCATGTCCGTTGTAAAAAAGTTTAGCGAGTTCCTGATTTACAGGGTAGTGTTTCATTAAGAGCAGAGTCAGCACAGGTTAGTGCGAGCTATTTAGTTCTCGAATGAATTCTTGTCAAAGAAAGTTGACACACAGTTAAATTACAAGAGTAATTGCTCTGATATTATTTAAGTGAAGGTTGCAAGTAAAACACGCTTCAGACAATATCGAGGAGTTCTAGTTAAACGCAGGTGAAATAGGGTTAAGGCCAATACGGCAACGTATTATTAAAATCCCTAAAGGCCAGAATTATACTTACCAGATCGAACGTAGGTGTACGCAGGAAGTCCCGCTTCAGTAAAACGGAAGGTGAGAACCTACAAAAGAAAAAGTAAATGTATTAGTGAAAACCCCTTTTTGAGCAGCATAGCTGAAAGAATAACATTGTTCATATCGTCATACAGTAACACCAAGCAGAATATACGAAAGAAAAGAAGAGAGGCGTAGGTCACAAAAGATTTGGGTAGGTACAGTTCCAAATACACTGTGACAGTAAAACCAAAAGTCTATGTTACAATATTAGTAGAGTAATAATATAAGGTTGTTAACATCATTTCTTGCAGTTCCTCATCCATACTAAACGACCTTGCTAGAAAATAGAGGTAGCGAGAGGAGTGAAGAATTCGGAGGAGGAACCTGAGGAAAAGTGTGACTGTCTCTTCTCTGTCCCATCCCCTTCCCCCCCCTTTGCGTTCCTCAGTCATTCATTAAACACATACAATTTGGTTGACTGGGAAAACTGGAGTGGGGCATTGGGAACTGATGTCGTTCTGCTCCCGTGCATATAGTGGATTGCACCTTGACAGATATATTCAAATACAGCCGTAATCTGTAATTACATACATTACATCTTTTGAATTGCTTAATTTAAAATCTGTTCCTAAAGCTTTACAAATTTGTTGATATTCCTAAATATGGGTGAAGAACAATCATGTAAAAAGAAGGATGCACATAAAGAGTTTTCTTCTACTGCCTGCAAGTGTACATTGTGCTATCGCATGCATTTTCCCTGTTAGGCGGATTTTGACTTTTCTACACTATTGCTGCTTAAGGTTTATGGAAAGTATGTATAGCAAATGCATGGTTTTATTCATCAAACAGTCCTTCTTTGTTTAAATATGAAACAGCTGAGTTTTTCCTTCTCGTTTCCCAATCTGTGACCAAACGTACAAACAGACTGGTCCCATAAAGTGGCTGCAAATTGTGGTCGCAAAAGATTACTATATATATACCATTGCAAATTACAATAGGAGGTGATGCCTATTTTAAACCTACAAGACCTTAAACCTTTTCTGCCATGCAGAAAGGCTCTCGTAAAATGGGTTTAATGCTTGGTAAAACACCATTCTGTAGGTGCAAACTCAACCGCTAAATGTTTTTAGACATCAGGTCCCTGGTGTTGACATCTTGACCCAGATGTACTAATATTTGTTTTCTCTCTGCCACCGCTAGCGCATGTTTGGATGCCATGCGCCAACACACACACACCCATGCGCTATAGAGCAAAAGGGTGTGTTCCTTCTCTAAAGCATAGGTTTTGATCAGAAGGCAACCCTTCCAGTACAAAAACTATGGATTAAGACTTTTTCCACTTTGCATGTGTGCTGTATAATGCAGCATTCATGCAAAGTTGAGAAAATAAGGAGAAATTAAAGCATTTCTCCACATTACACCGGCCTAGTGGAAGCATAAGGTTTAGGCACAAATCCATGTCTACCAATGTAAGTCGATAGGGATTTGCATCAAAACCCATGGAATACCCATTGACGCAAGCTACGAAAAGGAGAGTATAGTGCAACTTTGTGTTACTTTGGGATATTTACCCAATCCTGATTTTTTTTATGGATATTAAACCCCAGCTCAACATGCTGCCCTGGGTTTGTGCCCCAAAAATGATGGTAACCTAATGCAAAGCATTAGTAAATCTGTCCCTTTAAGTCAGCCTCTTGAAAGAATTAAGCATCCTCATTAAAAGGCAGTGTGAGTACTATTCTCACTGCAAATTAGTCATTTTGCCCTGTGTGTTCTATGTATAGCGAACTGACACCTAAGTTGGGCAAGAGTCATGCAACATTGCATATTCTGAACAGAGAGTGGAGCGATGAACAGGGGGTGGGGCGAGGGGAGGTGCCGGATGGCAACATATGCATGCTTTCCTCTCTTAAGAGGGGCGCAGACTCAACATTTAGTGTAATTACTAGAAGATTTGTGGCAGGTTTAACCAGACAAAACTACACCAGGTAACAAATACTTCAGATGATCAACTTACTCCCGAGTTAGATTACCATTTAAAGCTCAAACTCCTGAGTGCACCCAAAACCGGATTAGAGCCCACATTGGAATTGGGTTGCTGTATTTTTAACAGCCATAACTTTTTATAATGTATCATTTGCACATATAGCTAATGAGATTGTGTAAAACAAATTATGTAAAACATTCTTTGGTGTTATTACCTAGCTATTTTAATTTTTTTTACATATTGATAAAACATGAATTGCATTACTAAGGAAAACATTGGTTTATTTAGAAAAGAAGACCACACAATTTGAGCAAAATATATTCAAAAGTTATTTATCAATAATTAATAATTTTACCTCGCAATTAAGCCCATGATTGCTATTTAATACAGACAGTCCTCATTAACACTATCCTTTCCACCCCTGTTTGTGTACAAAATACAATGTTGCACTCAAGAGAAAACAAACATACATGTACCCACTTGTTATGATTAAGAGCACACCTTTAAAAAGATAAACACTATTACAAGTGAGTGAGTCTCCAAGTTAAGGTTATTTGGTTCATAAGGCTGGATGCCTACTTTGCCTCAATCTACAAACATACTATAGCCATGTGTCCAATGGAGTGGGTAGCTGAGGGGGGAAAGGTATATTTTGAGTGGTCCATCTATTCAATAAGTTGCAGGACAAACTTTGCGCCGTTTTCTAAAGCATTTTCCAGTGAGCCACTCATTTTCTGAATTACACTGAATTTAAAAGGACAGAACTTCCCTAAGAAGACAATGGAGACTAAAATTCTTTTTTCATAAAAGAGCGGTCAAAATGCAATGTACGAACATGGTCCCCATCAAATTAATCCCTACTCTTGGTGATATAGCACCACATTAGGGTTATCACATGGACGGTTTTCTACTGGCATGACCGTTAATTTAGTGCCCCGGCTAGTACAGACACTAGAAAAATCACCTATAACCAGTAATTTTCCTCCTTATCACTTTATACTTCAAACAGCAAATATGAGAAGAAGGCACTCTGAAATGTGTTCTAGAGATGCAGTATTTGTCTTTTGAAAAGTTGGCAACACTATACTATATGGTAGAGCACTGTACAGATTGTGCAGGAACTCTCACATCTCATTCAGTTATGGTAGAGCTGCTTAAGAACTTACAGTGATCACGGGGGCGTGGCTTGTGGGGCCAAGATGGTGGACGCTCCTTAACAGAGCTCGGTATCGCCACCCCTGTTAGCAGTCACCTATCCTGACTATCTCCTGCCATCGGCCTTTTGGGAGGTTGCACCGTAATTTGGAGCTTGTGGTGAGCTGGTTTAGTGGTTTGTGGACGTCTGGTGATGCTGGTGAGACTGATTTCACACAACTAAGCTGACACCTCGAGACTGCCGCCGCTAAGACCTGGGATCTGAGTCAGAAGCTCCCGCAGGTGGGCTCCCTAATGCTGGGGAAAAACTGTGGTTGCCTGACTGCACCTCGTTCCTTCCCACCACCCGTTCCTGGCTGTGCAACTGTGATGACCTGATTGATGCGGCCGGGGAGGGGCCGAAAACTGTACCGCATCTCACCGTGCTCCAGGAGGCGGAGACGCCAAGAGCTGCTTTGCGGGCACTGAGGCTGCGCCGCACTTGATTGGGCCTCTGATTTTGTCTGGGGTCCCCCCTGCCCATACCACTTCCTGCCCTATATTGAGGCCTGCTGGAGTTGGAATTGGCAGCATTCCCTGCTGCGAGATGCTGCACTGCCACATGCGACAAGGGTAACCGGCCATTGGTCTCACTCAGCCAGAAGAACAGGCGGTCAGTTGAGGGAAACCTTTTGCTACCTTTTGAGTTGAAGGTGACTTCCACCCTCCCGGGAAGAGAAGCAACCTGGGGGTGAGGTGCAGGGGCCTCCCGATTTATCAGTGGGCGAATAGTCCCGGAGCCATTGACCACCGCTGGGGGAGTTGAGGGCGAGCCCTGCTGCTGCCGGAGAACTAATACAGTGGAGGGCCCTTCCACCCTTACTGAGGCATGGATTGGCCTGATGGCAGCAGGTGCGGGGTGGGGTCCCTAAAGACTGGGTGCGTCGAACCCTCTAACATCATGATGGCTCAGATGTGACTCCCCCCTGTCTCCCATTTCATCGGTGGACACATTGGCCCGGGGACTCTGACCACTGCTGGGGGGCTGAGGGAGAGCCCTGCCGACTACAGACTTGCTGGTGTGGCTATATTGGTCTCCCCTGGGCCTTGCCTGGGCCACAGAGGGAAGAGCGCTCCCCTGGTGAGGGGGTCAAGCTTTAAATCCCTGGCCCAATCGGTGGATAGGTCGATCCGTGAGAGCCCATCATAGAGGGAATGGAGGATCCTTGGCGTGGGTTGGTGACGGTGACTCTGGGGTGGGATTGCGCTGGGGGTGGGAAAAATGACAGGCCGCATGCCCTTGGGGGGATCTTGATAGGGGAGGTTCCCCCATCCACCCTGGTGCCTGTCAGACAGCGGCGACTACCCCACCCAGTCCTGCCCCCTCGTACTGAAGACGAGATCATGACTCGAGTGGCCTGTGGGGGCCAGTCGCAACAGCAGTAAATTGGGGATGCCAGGCAGTTTGATGCTTAAATTGTAGAAGGGCAGGATGGGGGGAGATTGGGAGAGGCTTGTTTTTGTTTCAATGTTTATGGCATGCAACACTGCCATATCTCGGGGCCTGCTCCAAGTGTACAAGAAGGCTATGGGTCATGATCATCTATGGGCACGATGTCTGATGCCCCACACACACAGGCCCCCTCAACTCGACAAGGGGATAAATTGACCTTTCTATCCTGGAATGTTAATGGCCTATGGAGCAAGATCGAAGGGGGATAGTCATGCAGTACCTTGGTCGTCATGCACTTCACAGTGTATTTCTTCAGGAACCCAATTTGATGGGGACTGAGATAAAGATGCTTAACAGTCAGGGGTACATGATGAGAGCAAACGCAGGACTTACCTCAGACTCTAGAGCAGTGGGTATCTTAGTTAAAAAATCCACGCCTCTCACTGACCACCATACTTGGGGGGATACCAAGGGGAGATATGTGGCGCAAACTGGTAACTGGAAAGGGTGGACTCTCAATCTGTGTGTTATATATATGTCCAGCCTACGTTTAATGCCGCAATATTGACATACTGGGTTGAAGTACTTCTGCAACTACTGGAGGGGATCTTACTATTAGGGGGCAACTTCAATCATATTCTAGAAGCAACACTAGACCGGGACCCCCTGGATGGGGTAGGGCCTCATAGACGGGGACTGTTGACCTTCATGGAGGCCATGGGGCTGGTAGACAACTGGTGCATCCTCAACCCAAGAGCACAGTAGTACACACACTACTCGGGGGCATATCGCACATAAACATGCATAGACTATCTCCTTACCCAACAGGCTTCACTGGCTCACTTCCACAAGGCCAGGATTATGGCGAGAGGGATCTCTGACCATGCACCTCTATGGGTGGAATTGCAGGGTCTGGACACCGGAGTCAGGGAAGGATGGAAGCTTGACCCCTGGTACCTTAAAAATGGGAAAATTATGGAAGCCATTAGGTAAGACACCAAGCTCTATTTTCAAGAGAATGTAGGCACACTATAGAAGGCATACAAACTGGTCTTCCGGGGCCAAGCAATGTTGCTCATAACAGGGGAAAAGCGCAGGAAGTGGGATTGGGCTGATAGACTAGAGGAGGAGATACTGGTGATGGAGGCTCAGATGTGCACACCCCAATGCAGGAACAGCGTGACAAACTTCGGCTTAAACGACAGAAGTATAGAAACGCAGCGGAGAGCAGGGTGCGAAGTATTGCCCTCGCCACTCAACGGAGAGTGTGCGAGGTTGGTGACAGAGCAGGATGCTTGCTGACATGGTTAGGCAATAGGGAAAAGGATTGAAGTTGGGTGGATGAGGTACTGACGGAGGATGGGACAGTTATCCAGGGTAATAGGGCCATCGCAGCAGCATTTGCCTCCTACTGCAACTCCCTGCACAGTTCGAGGACCTCCCAGTCCTTGGCAGACACTAAGGAATTTCTAAGGGACATTGCCTTACTGGGGCTCACTGGTGACGAGAGGCAGGATATGGAGATAGACATAGGGGAAGAAGAGCTAGGTAAAGCCATTAGGGACTTACAGACTGGCAAAGCGCAGGGCCCAAATGGCTTACTGGAAGAACTGTATAGAAAGCTGGCGAACACTAGTCCGGCACCGATGTACCATGTTCTACCCATGGGGGCATAGGGGAGTGCTCCCAAAGGACCAAAGACTGCCCACTATAGTGGTAATTCACAAAGAGGGAAATCCCCATAAGGACTGTGCCTCCTACCATCCCAAATCACTTTTGTAATAGCACTGCGATGTAATGACAGCGATGTAAACGCTGTTTACCACCTGGGGCTTTACAGTGACAAAACAAAATATAGTTCGCTGATGGGGTGCAGCTGATCCACCGGGCATGGAAGAATGCAAATCGGACATGGACTTGTGCAGGGCCACAGAACACTTGGTCTATCAAAGCAGGGGCTGTCCATGTAAATGGGAAAAACTATGGAATGTATGGGGAGCATATGAGATGCCCAGTTGGAACAGGAATAGGTCCAGTCGGCTATACTGACAGTACTTCCAAACTACTTCGAATGTGGGGGGACGTCTTTGGGGAAAGGGATGGAGTATACAGGGAATGCTAGTGATGTTTCCAATCATATCCTGCAAGATGCGCAGTGTTGCCATGATGTTTTGTTTGTTTTGCACTGTCATAAGCAAAATAATGAAATTGTTTTATAAAAATTAAAAAAAAACATTGTGTGCCAGGCCTGTCATAATTTACAAGGGGTTAGGGGTGTCCATGAAAATAAAATGATTGTTGCTAGCTCTCACAGTGGATCACTGAGGAGGGTATGAAGTTTGAATCAAAATGTCACTTTGTGATATCAGTAAATGCATGCAATACTGTGGAATGCCTACCCATGGCTTGCCTGACATTGATGGGCTGAACATCCTGCCCCCATTCAAGGCCCAAACCTCTCCAAGTTCCCACCTCCACTCGCACATGGCGAAATATTTTCAAAGTTGGCACATCAGCTTCAGGCAAGTGAAAAGGGGGCAGAACCCTGCTGAGGAACTCACCCAGTGTCAGTGAGAATATATTGCCAAGGCAAGATATACATTTCAATAACGCAATAAAGCCAGTGTCTCAGATCACATTGTGATGGTTTGAAGGATTTGAAGGACAGAGGCTCTCTTCAGGATTTCAAAGATTTCTTACAAAGACACAGAGATTTCGTAGGCTGTTCTTGATGTGACTGGCCAGAACCTGAGTGTCTACTAAACACATATGTTACCTGTGGTAGGTATTTCTCTCACTGAATGCCACTATTGTGAATACCAAATTCTAAATCTGGACATTCACTGCTATGACATAGCAACTGTCGGAACCAAACGTCACTGCCTCTGTGCCATAAAAGAATTCTAGGCTGCTCTGACAGAGCACTGCGAGACCCATTCAGAGCAGTGCTAGAGGGCATAGATTAAGGAGCGGAGGGAAGGGAGAGGAAAGGCCCAAATGAAGGGTGCAGTGGGCAACAGGTGGCAGGTATTTTTTTATATTTTTTTTATTTTTACTTTTGAGACAGGGAGGAGAGGCCATGTTCTGTATGACTCACCTATTACTCCTTTGTCCTTATGGAGAAATAGATAGCAAGGGTAGATGATTTTGGAAGTCATACATAACATAAAATTAGAGATGGGTAAAAGGGAACAACAGGGATGTTTTCTACTTGTAGTTGTTATCTTCACTCTTGTTGTCTACTTGATATCACCCAGTACCCCTTGGTGAAATCATCCCTGTTATTCGCTGTTATCCATCTATATATGTATAATTCCCTTCCTTTCACTATGTAGCCACCTCATCTGGTGATTTAGAGAAAGCCCTATACACCTGAACAATTCTTAGTCTATTCCTTAAAACACACATTAAGTTTCTTGGTGGATTTGTATGTCTCTGTAAGGGGAGCTGAAAATTTTGAAATATCTCAACTTCTATGGTTAAGATTGCCCTTTTTATGTGTCATCAAAACTTAAAGAAGCACTGCTACAAAATAAATGAGAGCTGAAGGTATCACTCTATTTCTTCATTCTTGACTGTGCTGATGATCTGTAGGTGGTGTGGGTATCACTATAATCCTACTTTGATGTGTTCCGAATGTTGCAGTAACTATGACAGAGTACATTTCTAATCCTCCCAGGATTCATGTTTTGCCCTACCCTTGCCACTTCACAGCACAACCATCACACATGACCTTTCTTTTACAAACTATTGGCTTTGTCATTCCATATTTTTGCCTGTTCAAAGATGATAATGCAAAGCAGTTCTGTTTCTAGACATGCAACTCTTCTGAGCCCATTCACCTTTGCCACTCACCCAGTCTTCATGTTGGGGGCATGGCCAGGGATGCATAAAGATGGCAGTGTGATTGCCAAGCTCCGGTGCCCGAGACCCATGACGGACAGCATCCTCTGGCCCCGGAGGCCCACATGACCATGAACGTAACGGCACAATCTAGGGGCCAAAGAACTCGGCAGGATAGCTGTGGCATCTGCGAATGGGCAGCAAACAGCCCTGCGACCAGCACCGGGAAACCTATGCAGCAGGCAAGATGGCAGTGGGCACATAGGAAAAACTGCAATTCACCGGTCCAGGGCGCAGAGAGGGGTATGCAGTGACATGAGGTGACCAGCAGAGGACTACACCCTGAATCCCATTCCTCAGAGACCTCCATGCACCCTACCCCGGTGGAGGGGGACTGCAGAGCACCAATGGCGCTCCCAGTGTAGACGACAGTACAGTACAGTCTGAATGCCACTCAGCGGGTCGGCCAGCTACAGTACGGGACCCACCTACAGCATCTCTGAGGGCGAGCAATAGAAGATCCCCTGTGTACATACCACCTCAGGCCGAGAACACATGGGGTCAGGGGCCCACCAGCAACAATGGAGTCTGCGGCACCCTGTGAGGTGCGGTGCAAGGGCAGGAAAAGAAAACTGAAGTGAAGTGGAGAGGTGAAACCTGGTGGAGTGGAGGGAGTGGGGAAGGGGAAAGCAGCAGTAGGGTGCTCGTGCCCAGGGTGTAGAGGCTGAGATGGGCCAGGATGGGTGAAACACCCATCTTTGTGGCATGCCGCGAGGGGAGACGAGAAACCAAGAGACTGCCACAATCCGCCCCGGAACCTAGACTAGGACACCTGTCGTAGGCGTCTCCACTGCCAGACGCATCCCCGACCATTCCAGGTGCCTACTTGCGAACTTCTGATAGGCCCTGACCCAAACCTAAGGAGCCCCCCCATCCATGTGAAACCTGCAACCCCCTTAGACACCTTCCAAAGAAGAAACTCTGCTCAGTCTCTCCTATAATAATATCCTTCATGCATTCTTTTTAGATGGGTAGTGTTCAAACTCTCCAATATAACATACATTTTGTAGTGTAGCTCCTATTTCCCTAATAGGCTCTGCGCATTGGAATAATACACCCTATAGGTTTGACATAGGACTAAGGTCGGTATGTCCCTATCGAGTATATTAAACTTAATTACTTGTGCCAGCTAGCTCAGAGGCCACTAGAAACTCCTTGGATAACAAGAAGGGAGTAGTTTCTGGCAGCCGCAAAACATGACAACTTTGTTTCCCTTTAGAATCAGAACGTGTCCCAGAGTCGTGGAAACAATAGATAACCGTTTCACTCAGCTCAATCATGCATGCTTAGTTTTCCTCAAAGTTACACAGAAAGAATAGACGGGCGTTTCAATAAAAGGATTTATTGAACAGTCTTGTTTCTCGTGTAAGTAATATGTGCTGTTACGATCACAAGACAGTATGCAAGATAAATAATGTACAGCGTAAGCAGTAGAAATAAATAGTACTGCGTTAGCATTATCTTTTAGCGTATATTCACATACATAAATAACATGAGCTAAAAATGCGAGTACTCATACGATGCGTCTCTAAGCTAGTTCTACCCCAGTGTACCTAACCTAACCTAGGTGTAGGGAGAGGTATGAAGTAGGTGGAGTATTCCTTACTATGGTATACTAAGAGTATGTTATGCCCAGTATGCCAAGTATGCCAAGAGTCTAGTATGCCAAGAGTCCCTCTAGGTTCTAGTCAGCTCCATACCTGAAGAATGAGAGAGGTGGGAATCTCTTGCCAGACTCGAACTCCAACACCCCGCAAGGGAAGTCAGATCACTGGAAGCTGGACTCTGCGTGCAGGGATGACAGCGTCTTCTCAGTGCGTCAGGCCGGGAAATGGGCTCCTCTGAAGTCGAGGTCTCCTCTAGTTTACAAGGGCTAGGGAAGGTATATTTATACCTGAGAGGTACCTCATAATATTAGCATTGACGTGAATCGGACAGCGGAAGACGTCATGAATGAACCCCTAAGGTATAATGGTTCATGCATAATAGATGAGTCCTTGAAGAAATCAATAGTCCTGTGCTAGGAAAACTCCCGAAGCCTAAGGGTCTGTTCTTCAAGAACTCGTTGTGACGTTAGGGTGGACGGATGTCGGAGACCATGCCTGTATTTGGAGTGCACGGTTTAATGCCTAAATAAGGACTGGGATTTTATGCCTATATAAGGGCAGGGCGAATTGTGCCTATATAAGGACATGATACAGGAAAACCTATATACGGACACCCTAAGAGGAATACAACACCCACTCCACTTTCGTGTGTACAATAATAATAATATAAATGCTAAACATTTAAAATGCTAAACATAAAATGGAGTACCGCATATTGCTAAAACATTTCTTAAAAGCATTTAAAAAACCAATTAGAATGCAATAAGTACTGTACATTTTAAGCATTGCTTCTCATTTCAGGCATATATTTGAAAATAAAATGCAATTGGAATGAAATAAGCAGTAATAATTACATGTGACAAAAAAATGTTCGATAAGTTGTTCAAAAATCAAAGTCATTTCATGTCATGGAAATTAATGAACTTTTTAGACTAACAAGATGACTAAGTGTCTGTGGAGGTACCGCGAAGTCCGTACTATAAGATTAGTTCTACTTCAAGCAGATTGTCGTGCCATTTGGTTTGAAAAATGGAAAAAAGTTCAATTTGGGAAGAGTTCCAAGTTTTTGAAATATGAAGGCCAAATTGTTACTGCATCTCTGGAACACTGTGGGCTGAATCAGAGTCAGTGTACTGGTCTGGTGTAAACATGAGATCATCTATTTCTGTAGACAAAATATCGTCCACTGTAGTTGGTGACATTCGGAACACCTCGGGTAGTAGATTAATTGCACAGAGATGTGAAGCATCGCTTTCAGCGTAGGATGCCGCAGCAATGTTCGCGTCCGTTGTTACCTGTGTGCCTGTAGATCCATCTCGTACCTCAGCAGCAGCCGGAAGCGTCTGTGAGATCTCAATGAATGCCATCATCAGGATTGGTAGCCTCTGGGGACAACACAGAGCATGGGCCGTTATCGGGTCCAGCAGAGTATCGATATCCGTTGGCGTTGCTGATGGAAATGTTAGACAGGTGTCCAACACGCATTCTTTACCGCATAGCAGGCATCGTAGAACAGGTAAGATGCAATCTTGCCAGATTGGTCTGAACGACAGGAACCACGTGGTATTAAGTTCCCGTAGACGAGTCATGCCCAAAAGCTGTACTATTCGCTCACTGCACTTTCGTTCAAGGAGAGCCTTCTCCACTTCGCTCGGAGTGATGTCTGCGAATAGGCTGGCCATAGCGTAATAGCAGGAAGAGAAATAGAATTCCGGCAACAAGTGCTAGAATTAATGGTATGCCACCAAACACTGTATGTGCAAAGTTTGGGATGATTCCGAGGACTGCCTGGAAAGGTGCTAACAGTCCGGAACAGATGGTCTTAAATACATGTGCAATTCCGCTTGTATCTGACATGTTAAAGATACGTCCTATCATTTCTACGAAATGTATAGGGCAGTTTGTACGTATTAAAGTTTGTATCTCAGCCGAAGTCCTTGCAATTTGTAGATCATAGGTTTCTTTGGCCGAGGTCAAAGGCACTGTTTGTTGTAAAAGCATGGCTTTCATTCTGCTTAAAGTATCAAATCTTATAAAAGAGACGTTCAGCGAAGGCCACAAAGGCGACTCCCTGACTGTGTCTATTGGGGCAAACAATACTTGCATACAGCAAGTGACCCTGGAGTTCACCGTTACTAGATATGGGATGCCTGGCAACATGCCGCAGCAACTCTGATCATTCAACATGAGGTAACTCCCATTAGAAAGTTGTCCAAACGTTGGATTAATCACAGCAGCTGGTGTACCCTGCTGATGGCAAGACAAATTTGCCACAGAACCATTACAAGCCCCGTGTAAAGAAATGTCCTGACATATTAGTGAACCACTCAGTGCATTTTTACAGTGTGTACCGCTCAGAAACACTTCACGATCCCCACTCCAACATCTATATGTGTATGGTAAATTCCAAGATATCTTAATGTATTCCTTACCCAACCTTTCATATTTGCCTGCTTGCATTTGTTTGAGGCAATACTGAAACTGAAAAGTAGTCACAGGTAGTGTGATTTTGCCATGAATAAGCCATTCTGTAGCTGTTTTTTCTGCCACTGTGAATGGTAACTTTTCCAGTTTTTCAATGCCCAGCACTGTATACTTTGCTCCTCTTTGTGCCAGTTCGATCTGTTTATCAGTTAGATTGTATTCTGCAAACAGAGCCGTTGTGTTGATAAAACGCCAAGGCACATAGCCCACACGCAAAGATTGCAGCGTCCAGCTTAATAACACAATAGAACGTAATTGAGATTGGCCTTGTTGTAACATCGCCAAATCTTGTTCCAGTATGTCGATAGCAGAGGATACAATGCCGTCCAGTGAATATATTCTGAAGGACAAAGTTGTTAACCTATTGTCGACCACAGAGAGAGTTTTCTCTAAATTAATACGATCAAGTTCACGTATTCGTTCTGCGGCCTCCATCTGTAACACTTTCCATGCTTCATTATAGGCAGCATAAATGCCGGCATATATGAAACGTTTTTGACGCGGTTTTCTTGGTCCAAGCAAGAATTCCCTAAGGTCTGCGTCTTCTTTAAGTAAGGATAAGTGTTGTTTCACATCCTTAAGTGTAGATTTTTGTAGCCAATCGATGCATAATTTTCCTACACTGTATGTTGTTACTACCCCCGGATGCTGTCTTTGGACGTATCTTGGGTCTGGCCTATGAATAGTAAAGCCCTGAGTTTTATTCAGGAATCTTTCCTGACAGTTGTTCGTGTCTGTGGGCCAGATCAACCATTTTCTCCAATCAGGATTAGCTCTGTTGAGTTGTAGTATTTTGTCAACTGTAACCGCTGCCTGTGTATTGTTATCACTTGCAGGTGTTGGTACAGAAGGTGTTTTCATCTCTTTGATCTTGACTAATCCAAGACAAGATGTTTGTTGGACAGTTTCATTCAAAAACTTGATTTGTTCAGGGATGATGCAGGCTCTAAATAAAGCTTTTATCCCCTGCACTTGCCAATCTTTAGTACCCCAGACAGTTTTTGTGTCTATTGTGTCTTTCCAAAAGTCAAAACCCTGTATAGACATTTGGGCAATAAATGCTGCAGAATAAATCTGTTTTGTATTTGTTAACATAATTTTCAGTCCTGTCTTGTTTACATTTTTATAGTAAAACGTTTCTGGATCAGATGTATTGTAACCTGAAAAATATGGAAACTTATTAGCAAATGTTTTTGAACTACCTTTTGGTGCTGTAGGACAATGCTCCCATTGGTTAAACATAAACACATTTCTAGGGTATGCAGATTTATGCAAATAATGATGACCATAGTGGTTATAGCAATACAGCTGTTCATAGTCTGATGAACCCTTTAAATATTCATTTTTAGAAAATGCAGCAGATTTTTCTAGGTCAAACACTATGGGGCCGATTCCGATCTCGGCCGGTAGGGCTCCGAATCAGATTTGGATTATCCGGATCCGATTCGGAGCCCTATTTCCCGACCGATTCGTACGCGCGTCCGGGCGAGCGAGTACGATGCGAAATCGCCGACCGACTCGTCCGGGCATCCCGACCGCTCAGACCGACTCGTTCCCGGGTCTAACCGCACCGACCGACTCGCTCGGACTCGACTCGCACCGCGCAATGGAGACGTTCCCCGGCCGGGTAAGTACGATGCGCGCCGCGAGCAGTCCGACCGAGCCGCGCACTCCGGCTCGAAAGAGCAATCGGAGCCGTACTTTGGGGGTCCGTGTCGGACCCCCCTGGATGCGTAACCGTGTGAGTCGCACACAGGGGGGACCCATGGGTCCCCCCTACCTGTGCGTGTACGGCGCGAGTCGCTTCGCCACGTACACGCTGTAGGGGCGCCCTTGTCCGCCTCGCACCCATTGAGTCAATGGGAGCCCGCGTACGCGTTGTACGACCGGCTCCCATTGACTTCAATGGGAGTCCGACCGACTCGAGTCCGATGGCATACGTGCGCATCGTACTCGTTCGGTCGGGCTGCACAGGTCCGATTCGGTCGGAATTCTCTCGGTCGGAGAGATTTCCGGCCCGAATCGGAATCGGCCTCTATGTCGTTAACAGTCTCAAAGTCCCAATCATCAGAATAGGTACTAGACGAAATGAGATCACTTAGTGAAATTTTAAACAAATGTGGAATGTTCAATTGTTCCGTTGGGCTGAAGATATCAAAATCTGTTTTGTCCCACACTATACCATCCTGTATAGGAACGGCTGTGATGTTCACTGTTGACAAGTCTCTTGCTTCACGATGGGAAGATTTATGAGGTTTCAAAAGTAAGTTCACATCTTTTCTTTCAGTGTTCACATGGATGTATCTGCCATTTATAAGCACGCTTATAGTCATAACCAAAGCTAGCCAAAGCAGGAAAACAAATATTCCAGAAATAATCCAGAGTTCAATCCATGGTGAAACCAGATAAGTCTTTTTCAGAAAGTGAAGAAAGTCTTGTACTTGCTGTTTGAAAGTTAATGATGCTGGCATCGTTTCAGGTTCACTGGGATCTTCTGAGAACGTATCAAAGTTAATGAAATAGCCAGAAGCAGTTCTGTCAATTGTTGAAATTGCATCAGGATTTGTAGAAATCGCTGGAACCAGTTGATCACTTGCTACGTTGGTGTAGACAGGTGTATTTGGACGAACTGTTACTTGAGTTTCAAGAGGGATGAGTTCCATAGCATTGTTTCTCAGTCCTTCATCTGTTACTGCTGAATTCTCGATGGTTATCTGTCTTTCAGTCTGAACCTCTTGGATAGTAGCGAGAGGAGTGCGTCTGCTACTAGGTCGGAGTCCACGAGGCCTACTATTTAGTATTGGCCACATACTGTGGTTTGATGAGGTCGATGGACACAAATCTTTTCTCCTTTTTTCCAGCAAGGGGCGGCAGTAGTACTGTTCTTGTTCCTTGAACAGCTAGGACAGGTACTGGTTGTCTGTAAGAAGGTCCAAATTCCTTCTTGACCGCAATCTTTTCTCTGACTAGATCCCCAACTTTTAGAATCCAGACAGGCCTTGCTGGGACAGCCAGTTGATCCCCAGTGGTGGTTGGCTGCAGGAACACGTTGCTTTGTTTCGTTCTTAATTTGTTTAAGTCCTGTAAAACAGCCAAACGATCTTTGATATCAAAGGGTTTATTTTCCACCACTGTGCCTACGTGATCGAGGTCTGGTACCCACATTCTTGTCCCAAATAGGACCTCATATGGAGTGACCCCCTAGAGAACTTCTTGGCAAGTTATTTAATGAGCGTTGGACCCCATAAAGATGTTTGACCCACCCATCACCCGAACCTAATACCCTAGCTGTTATAGACTGCTTTATGTCCCGGTTTTTCCTTTCCATAACCGAATTTCCCTCAGGATGGAATGGAGAGGAGTACCGCAATGCAACGCCCAGACTGGCCATGGCTTCTTTGTAAGCCCGAGAGCTAAACGCAGGGCCCTGGTCAGAATGTAGCGTGCCAATTGCATATGTGCCGATAAAGACTCGCAAATCTTTTATAACAGTTCGAGCGTCAGCCGACCGCTGAGGCCATATCCATAGGAACCTAGAGCATGAATCCACTGCAACCATGATATATTTATAGTTACCGTCCCTTTGCAAGGGACCGCAGTGGTCCAGGTAAACACAAGCTAATGGTTTGTCTGAAATTAACAGGGGTGTCTGCGCAGGGCGTTTCACTGTGGAGACTTTCATCTGTTGGCATATATCACATTCTAAAACATAGTTCTTTGTTTGTTTTCTAATGCCAGGCCACCAATATCTTTGCTTGAGTAAAGATACTGTTGCAGAAACACCTGCATGGGCAGAAGCTATCCCTTCGTGTGCTGCTAGGATTAGTCCTAATATACGTTCCTTGTTTGGAATTACCCTATCCCCCACTCCAGGGATTCGAGCAAAAGGAACGTTGTTCGCATCAATTACATAAGAGTACTTGAGTGGAAACTTTTTGGTAACGCTGCACCACTGCCTTTGCTTGTAGCATTGACAGCCAACATTATCTCACTGTCTATTTTTGTTTTTGAACGAGTGATCGCAGCTACGGAAGCCGTCTGAACAGCCCCCTTTGCGGCTTCGTCAGCCAATGAATTCCCTGCAACGTGAACGCCATCACGTTGATGACTCAGTGTGTGGATCACGTGAGCCTTTGGTAGTTCGTTTTTCAACTGAACTACTTGTTCCCAAAGCGTTTTATGCTTTATTGTGCCACCTTTCGCATCTTTGAATCCATTTTCAAGCCAGTTTTGCATATATTCATTATACGACTGAACACAGTAAAAGGAATCGCACACTATTAGTGTGGGGATTTCTCGATCTGTACTTTCAAGTGCCAGTTTGAATGCTTGTAGTTCAGCTCGCTGAGCTGTACAATCTCCTAGGGATTGTGTCTTTGTCTGAAGATACCATCTCGCATGCGACCTTTAACGATTGCACACGCTGCACTGTAAGCTTGCTTACCCCCTGTTGCGGGTTGTGCGGATCCGTCAGTGTAAATTATGAATTCGTACTGATCGAGAGGCAGAATTTCAGTGGGCAGAGGACATTCTTGTTCATATTGCAGGAATGCTTGTGTTTTTAAATCAGGATCAAAAACATATTCAACATCTGTTGCAGCAAGAGAATTAACCCACTGTATCCTTCTTGGATGTAATGCTTTAGCATTTGGAATGCTTGCTTTTGTGACCGCTTCTAAAGCCGGTACTGGGGTCACGACAATAATGCGTTTCCCTTGGGCTAGGGCTCTTTCTTTTGCTACAGCGGTTTGAACTGCTGTCAGAATTTTTTCAGTTGAAGTGAAGCGCATTTCCGCTTGTGTGTACAAATGAGATTTGTATGCGATTGGTATTTTCTCACCCTCATTAAATGTTAAGTAGGTGAATCCGCATTGACCCGAAATTATTCGGATCACCAGGTTGCGTTGACTTACACGTGTTTGTAAGTGATTTGTTGCTAACATGTTAGCCTGTAGTGAACGCAAGATTTCTGTGTGTTCTTGTGTCCAATTTTTGATTGAAAAATCAGGTTTGATTAGTGCGTAGAGAGGTTTAACCCTTCCCGCATAATTTAGAATGTATGTTCTTCCAAAGTTTAGGAAACCCAGGATGGATTGTAAGTTTTTTTGCGTTTTTGGAGGTTGGAGCAGCGCACACTTTTCTAAAAAGTTAGCTGCCAAGCTCTTGCCTTCACTTGAAAGCTCATATCCTAGGAAAAGGACATTGAGATGGGCAATTCTGGACTTTTTAAAGTTGAACTTGTAGCCCTCAGAGGCGAAGCCCAATATAATGGTGCTTACCCTGTTCAAGTGTTTGTCCAGGTCATCGTCCGTCAGATAGGTGTCATCGACATAGGACAATGCCTCATTGTCATAAATTTGTAGTAACTCCGTTACCCTCGCTGAGAATAACCCCGGGCTGTTCTTGAACCCTTGTGGGAGTCGACAAAATTGACGCTGGGTCCCCATTATGGAGAATGCTGTTAAGTACCTGCTTTCAGGTGCTATGTTTTGACAAAAGAAGCCATTTGAGATATCTAATGTGGTTTTATATTTTTTACGCACAATGTTATTCATTAATGCTGTGCTATGTGCATTTTGCACTGCAAATGTTTTAGAACAAGTGTTTAAATGTCTGTAATCCAAAACTAGACGATAGGTGTTGTCTGATTTGGAGACAGGAAACAAAGGATTGTTCATTGAGGAGGTGCATGTTTCAATCACCCCTTGGTATTCAAGTTGATCTAAGATCTCCCTGACCTGTTTTTTAGCTTCTTGCTTTATTGGGTACTGCCTTTGTGCAGTTGGTTCATTTTTCAGATGTATTTTATGGTGAGGTGAGTCCTCATCCCATCCTACATGATTTTTATATAATGCTGGGGCCTGGGCTACTGCCCATTTCCTGGCATAACTATATTTTAGATCAATTGGAATATGGTTGGAGAAGGCAGGCATAATAATGTCCTCGCCATGTGGGCACTCCCTGACAAATTGTGGTGGCCAGTCTTTTTCTGCTAGAAGTATGTCATAGCCCTTCGAAAGTTTTTCCCAAAAGAGTGCTTTCACCTATCTAGGTATGTCTCCCTCCATTCGGAGTGTTATTTCATATAACCTTTGTGGAGTACTAACCCTGGTGTCTACAGTCTCTACTGTGATGTACTCATTCAAGTCCACTATCTCCAGAAGTTCCTTCACGTTCTGGCGAACTATTGTGACTTCTGCTGCACTGTCCAGCATTGTCTGAGCCCATTCTCCGTTCTTGAGTTGTGTTCTCAGTATATTTGGCATGTCTGATTTTTAGACCTGCTACTTTCTTTTTGGAGAATTGAGGTTTTGTTTTATTTTTTGGAGCGTGTTTATCTTCTTTGGATTTCACGCGTTCTTCTCAATTTTCTGATCGTCCTCTTCTTTCCGAAGTCCGTGACGAGATCTGAAAGGTACGAGAGGAACGTGTATCAGTATCTTGATACCTGTCAGGTTTTCTCAAATTATCCCTATTCCTGAGGTTATACCTCCTTTCAGAGAGCTCCTTTTGAGGAGACCTTCCTCGGGATTGAGAACGTTTCTCATTTGAATTTTGTTTATTAGTTTCCCACTTCTTTTTAGAAGATGTAGGAGTTTGTTTAATAGAGTCCTTTTCAGGAGTCTCAGATAGTTTTGGTTTTAATGGTCTTCCACCCAAACTATCTCTGCCTAATTCTGCATAGGATTGTTCAATTATTCTGGGTAGTTCAGTTTGATGTTCTGTAACATCGAATTCTCTTAATCGTTGGCGGATCGCCACTGCTGCTGCCTCCCCTTTAATATTAGATAATATTATTGTTGAGACCTGTTCGAAATTTTTCAGTAATTTCATACCTAAATTCAGAGCGGGCTCTGTCCCGTATTCGTTTTGAATTTGTTTCAGGACATCAGGTATTACCGCAATTGATGGAATACCATGTGTTTTAGTATAGATGGTAGCAAAGACTGAGCCCCAAGTGGTGCAGTCTTCCAGTTGTGGTGTGATCCCCATTGGTAAACTGATTGTTAGGATTCTGTGTTTCTCATACGGGCTAGTATTTGGAAATACTGCTTCGATTTGAGTAATCTTTTGAGCTATCCAGAATGGAATTTGCTCACGTTTTGTGGGCATTTTACCCATGACTGCATTTAGAGTCTGTGGTGTAATTTTTTGTGTATTCCCCGATTGAGGAGTTTGATTTGGAAGTGTTAATGGTGGTTGGACTGTGAAAGTCCGCATGACATATTAGACCAATTGTCTGTAGATTTTTATTAACTCTGTAAGTTGAGTAAGTAATTCCTCGTCTGACATCTCTTCAATGTCAGGATGAGGTGTGTAGCCGGTTAGAATCGGCCATGTTGCTCCTGGTCTACCTAGTGACCGAGCCTGGTAATGTTTTTGTGATGTTTTAGCGCGCCTTTAAACCAGAGCTGATGCTCCTGGTATGTTAATGGAATTTCAATATCCTCGAAAGGAATATATTCCTCTGGTGGATCATCTTCTTTGTAGAAGTGAAACAGTTTTGTTACTGGATTGGATTCAGGAAATATTATCCATGAATAGAATACCTCTGTCTGAAAGGATTCGTGTGCCTCTATCACGAAAACTGCTCTACCGCCTCTCGGTGGTAGGCCGTGTTTTATGAGTTTTAGAGTGATGGCTCTTCTTAAGTTTCGATGGATGTTTATAACACCCTCCTCGGTTTCAATTAAACCTGTAATGTTAAAAGCTGTTACGACTGGTTCAGCCGCAGCTACACCGTTCCCGGTGTTATCGTCCCCGTGTATGGACATTTTTGTTTTTTGAAAAATGTAGAACAAGTTTCAAGGAAACAAAGATAAGGTGCACAATATTTTGGAACACTGTATCCTTCAACGTTGAGCAAACCAAACAGCTAATATCTAGGGTGTTTCCCTATGTAGCCGTGGTGGATACTTAACCCTGCCCACTCCAGACGTCTTTTGGAGTATATTAGGGTAGGGGTCTCTGAGAGAAAAAGCACAGCTGAGTTACTCCGTATCTAGCGTTAAATTACCGCCTTACCAAACCGTTGGGCGCCGTGTAGTGTAGCTCCTATTTCCCTAATAGGCTCTGCACATTGGAATAATATACCCTATAGGTTTGACATAGGACTAAGGTCGGTATGTCCCTATCGAGTATATTAAACTTAATTACTTGTGCCAGCTAGCTCAGAGGCCACTAGAAACTCCTTGGATAACAAGAAGGAGTAGTTTCTGGCAGCCGCAAAACATGACAACTTTGTTTCCCTTTAGAATCAGAACGTGTCCCAGAGTCGTGGAAACAATAGATAACCGTTTCACTCAGCTCAATCGTGCATGCTTAGTTTTCCTCAAAGTTACACAGAAAGACTAGATGGGCGTTTCAATAAAAGGATTTATTGAACAGTCTTGTTTCTCGTGTAAGTAATATGTGCTGTTACGATCACAAGACAGTATGCAAGATAAATAATGTACAGCGTAAGCAGTAGAAATAAATAGTACTGCGTTAGCATTATCTTTTAGCGTATATTCACATACATAAATAACATGAGCTAAAAATGCGAGTACTCATACGATGCGTCTCTAAGCTAGTTCTACCCCAGTGTACCTAACCTAACCTAGGTGTAGGGAGAGGTATGAAGTAGGTGGAGTATTCCTTACTATGGTATACTAAGAGTATGTTATGCCCAGTATGCCAAGTATGCCAAGTATGCCAAGAGTCTAGTATGCCAAGAGTCCCTCTAGGTTCTAGTCAGCTCCATACCTGAAGAATGAGAGAGGTGGGAATCTCTTGCCAGACTCGAACTCCAACACCCCGCAAGGGAAGTCAGATCACTGGAAGCTGGACTCTCTGCGTGCAGGGATGACAGCGTCTTCTCAGTGCGTCAGGCCGGGAAACGGGCTCCTCTGAAGTCGAGGTCTCCTCTAGTTTACAAGGGCTAGGAAGGTATATTTATACCTGAGAGGTACCTCATAATATTCGCATTGACGTGAATCGGACAGCGGAAGACGTCATGAATGAACCCCTAAGGTATAACGGTTCATGCATAATAGATGAGTCCTTGAAGAAATCAATAGTCCTGTGCTAGGGAAACTCCCGAAGCCTAAGGGTCTGTTCTTCAAGAACTCGTTGTGACGTTAGGGTGGACGGATGTCGGAGACCATGCCTGTATTTGGAGTGCACGGTTTAATGCCTAAATAAGGACTGGGATTTTATGCCTATATAAGGGCAGGGCGAATTGTGCCTATATAAGGACATGATACAGGAAAACCTATATACGGACACCCTAAGAGGAATACAACAATTTCAGCGGAAGCTGTAAAGTGGCTGTGAGTGCAGGGTGTCCTGTAGCAGGCACATTGTGGGCTGCAGGAAGATGAGCCACAAGAGTGCTCACTCATCCCCCTGTTTACCATTGATGCACCAAATAACTGATACATCCTTTTACTCGGTCATTCATTCATGCACTCACGTCAATCCATGCGCCCACTTGCCTAGTCATTCATCCATTCACTCATTTATCCAGCAATTCATTTATACCCATTTATCAGACTATTCATTTATCAATCTATGTACTTAGTCACTCTACCATCCATGTGCTCACCCAGGGAAAACAAGTTGACATTCTGATTCATTCACATATACCCAATTAAGCCTTAATCAAAATTACTGCAGCCTTCGGAAAGAGGGCCATATTTTTTTAGATTATAGGATAAATGCTCCATTTATATGTAATAAACTTTGGTGGGTTAAGCCACTCTGGAGATCTGCATGCAACCTAAATCTCACAGTCTCAAACTGACATATTATGGATGTCCCAGATGTAAGGTGATAAAATGACTCCATGTTGTCATAGACCCCATTTCCAGTCTTAAACTTTATCAACCTAATGCTTCCAGAGAGTTGTACTCTCAGTTCATTTCAACGTAATCGTATTTTAACCTTATTTAAGCTACAATGGTGGAAATTCCATTATTGTGACTGTTGTAATGTTTTACTGTGCAAATACTTTTTAAAAATGAGTAAGTATAAAGTTATGGCAAACATCTGATTAAGGAAGGCTTTCATTCCCCATTTTCAATGAAATGATCAGCAGGTTAGTTTGGGAAATATTGTTGCATTTTAAGCGGTTTGAAGGAATGTACTAAATAACAAAGAAGATAATCAGAAATAACCGCTTATCTCCATACTGGAAGCTTTACACTTCTGTTTCCAAAGTAGTGTAAGATAGTGTACTTTTAAATGAACTAAAAGCACAAAAGCACATTTTTTAACACATCAGCAGGTCTTTTGCACCCACTCGAGGCTGCTGTTGGCCGATCCAAGAGTTAATGTTGAACTGGTCCCTAAACAGACGCTTAACAATTCCAAAGATCAAATCCATTACTATCACCTCACCATCCTCAAGCCACCACACCCCCAGCCTATTCTTATGAATAAACTGGATGTAGCAGGCAGAGTTCAAAAACATCTTGCAAGACCAAGGTCGATTTGAATGTGAAAGCCTGTAAGCAGCGCTCAGGTTGACATAATTGCTCACTTCAATATGAACTAAATGCTTTTCCTCTCCTCTTATGCCCTGGGGCTAACGGAAACGCTATGGACTATAATAGTATGGAGACTCCGGCCCTGTGAAAAACCAATTCATTTGGAGACTGATTGCAGCATTCTTTATTTCTGCTTCATTTTAGACCAGATGTATTCTCACAGTTTTATTTACATAACTGTAAATTTTAATTATAATTATGGAAGGTTGCAGTGTCTCAGGAGCTGTCAAGGGATGCACGACATTAAGGCTAACAAACCCAGGGAGCTCTCTGCCATAGACATGCAGATTGCAGCATGGAGCCATCTAATCCTTGATGACTGAGGAGAGTAAATGAAGGTACAATGTAAATGATGGGTTAACCAGATAGATGGGACAGAGGGTACCTAAGGACGTTAATTTGTTGGGGACAACTTTCATAGGAGTTATAGTCATATACCAGAACATCACACCTAAAAAAGATTACACTACAGCATATAAAAATGAAGTGAATGGCTTAATGCAGTACTTACTCTTGCAGAAAGCAGCCTCTGGATGATCTTAGTCAAGATTGCCAAGGAGCTAAATCTCAATGGTAAGTCTTGTACCTCTGATGACACAGGCTCACAGAGGACAAGGGTTCGAATCCTGTCAAAGTATCCTAAAGCAGAAACATTTCAAACAGTGTCTTTATTTTCATTTGCTAAGTTTATTTTCACTTGGAAAAACAGAGGAGAGAAGTGGCCACTCTTTTTGGCACGTGTGCCCCATAATTACACATCATTTTGCTCATGACCTTCCACCAACCCCCTTTTTCTCAAGTAGGTGCAATAGGGACAAAGCCTTATCTTCCCTTATCAATGTATTCATTCTTTGTCCTTTAAATTTGGTGTATTGTATACACCTATTCCATTGCTTTCTGACCCCACCCACCCAATCTGCCTAGGATCTTCCTACACCCCCCGACCTTACTCAGCATCTGTTCCCTTTCTTTCAACTGTCACTATTCCCTTGCTCTCGCAACACCCATGTTACTTACCAACTACTCAGCAATCCACCAGGCATAACTCAACTCTTACATGACACAGACACATTTTACTTACCAATTGGCCAGGCAGGTCCACCTCCAACTTACTTTTGCTGTGCCACCATCAGTCACCTGGTGCAGAACCCTGGTTGTCTAGCTGGAAGTTAGAAACTTACCCACTGGACCACACTGGTTTTCATCAAATCATCCCTATATCATGGCCATCCTTTTCATGTACAATGGAAGCCACAGGCAATGACACCAGGGCCTGTATGTTGCTTTTAGATACTTCTGCAATGCTCTAGACCCCTGAGGAGCTATAGCTCAATGGCAAGTTTTGGGCTTCTGGTGGCAAAGGCGCTCATATGACTAGGGTTGCAATCTTACCAATGCTGTCAAAGTATACTAAGGTGTTAACATTTCTTACAGTGCTTTTATTTTCATTTGCTAAGTTTATTTTCACTTGGAAAAATGGAGGAGAGAGTGGCCACTTTTTTTGGCATGTGTGCCCCAAAATAACAAATCATGTCCCTCATGACCTTTTACCAATCCCCCTTTTTCTCAAGTAGGTGCAATAGGGCCAAAGCCTTATCTTCCTTTATCAACGTATTCATTTTTTGTCCTTTAAATTCAGTGTATTGTAGTGCGCAAATGTGGCCTTGGGGGTATAACTGAGCACAAGAATGGGTTGGATGGTAGTGATTTTTCATTTTGTTGTGAGCCGATCTCTCAAATGAGGGGTTTGGTGCCTGTGTGGTTGGCTAGGAATAAAGGTCAAGTATGAGCTCTGGCTAATGAAATGATGGGTAAAGTTTGAGGCAAGTGAAACTCCCTTTATTAGGTGCAAAAAGAAGCTAGAGAGGTTGTTTTCTTCAAGAAGCAGAAAAGGGCAGATTCTGGCCTTTGCTTCAGCAGGCCTGCATCATGCCTGCTGCAGCAGGTGAAGTGATTGAGCGGCACGGCAGGGCACGGGGCTGGGCTGGGCTGGCACTGGGGCTTTAAACACCGCCTACCTTCCTTTGAAGGAAGCTCACAAATGCCCAGATTCTGTATAGAGAATGACTGCAGGCAATTTGGGACCCTGATAAATGAGGGTGATGTCCCCATGTGCGTCCTTCGAGTGGCAAAATCCTTAGCCTAAGATAGGTAGGCTGCTTTTGAATTTGGCTGAAGACCATATGTTGGCGGCAGTATCACGGCGCAAGCCGGCGACCGTCTCAGAAGAAAGTAAGCATGGGAGGACATTATTTGCATAGGACAGCCCTCTTCTCAGTCCCATTAATATGCTGCAGTTGCCATGAAGCATTACTAGAGGGCAGCAGTAGGAACACAGAGACTTCTCTTCTGCTTGCTGACATACCTCTTGTTCATGTTGGTCTTGCAGGGCCTACGGAGTGGAGGACTGCGATGACTGAGTGAATGAGTAATGAGGAATGGCTGGCCTGTGTTTATGGTGACGGGGAAAAGTTTGGAAGGTAAACAGAAAGATGAAACTGTCAAAGTCTACATGTTTGCTGAGTGATTGAGTGAGTGTGCCACCTGTCTCTTTGAATGGACATGTGAGAGAGGAACAGCAGCTCCATAGTCCTCAGATGGGAGAGGAAGCACAGATGAATAGTTTCCTCAAATGAAAACACTTACACCACCTCAAAGCTGACATTTGTGATATGATGCTTTGCAGGTGTAAGGAGTTGCCATGTTCGATGCATAACTATGCATGGTTAGTGAGGTTTTTCCAGAATGTCAGTGTCGCACCCTTTGGGAGTATCCTTAGGCCAGAAATTTCAGGCACTCCTTTTGGGTATGAGGCCGAGATAAACTTTGTGATGCTTGCTCCAGTCATATGCAGGATAGAAAGATACTTGGAAAAGGTTACAGAGGGAGGTTTGTCACGGTTTGACAGAAATCTTTAGCAGGGACTTTTGACCACCCGTCACTGTGGGACCAGGATCCCCATACCTCTGTGCCTCTGACACCCTTTTTAACCTCATGATACCACCATCTCATTACCCCTCAAATGTTCACTCCTGGTACCCCAGCTTTGGTAGTGCACCAACTACGTTTAAATACTTTGAGTGACCATAAACACCCTTCCTATGTGCCCTCCATTTACATTCCGTCAGCAACTCAGCTGCTTCTGTGACTGCACTGGTCAGTCTCAAGTGACGGTTGGATGCACATTGCTTGGGTATATAGGCACTTACCGCTCTGTACAGTCCCTCTCAGCACACCCAGACTACACTTCTTTAAATCATAAATACATGTTCTGCCTAACAGTAAGACCTGGCATTCCCTCTGTGGATCATACCTAATGTAAGGAGGACAAATAAATTGAAGAGCACGACAAACTCTCTACAGACACTGCCAATCCATGCACTGCTGCCTATTTGCATGCCATGATTATCCTCTATGACCCATCCAACCAATTGCCACAGGTGCCCTTTCCCTGACTCATTCGTCTGCTCCACTGCAGTCCTTCATTTAGCAAATGTAAGTGCTCCCAGATTTCATAGCGGGAATCTCTATACCGTCTGCTTTCAAAAGACATTTCCCAAGGGTCCCTATAAAGTGCCGCATGGAGGGGAGGGGAGGCGGTAAAATCTTGGGGATCCCCGCCTGCAAAAATACCACCACATGATCCTTGTTGTACCTTTTAATACTATAACTTCAGTAGGATTGTATGGTGCCCCCTTGTGGTTGGTAATAGAAACTGTCGCAAACCTGTTCACACCTTAGCCCCCCCTGTTGCCCCTATCCTTCTGGGGTTCACCCCATAAGGAAGGAGGGGAGCAATAAAAACTATGGGTTGCCCCCCAAAAATTACACAGAACCCATGTCATTATGTGCCCCATCACACTCCATAATGCACCCCAAAGCCCTTTTAATACTGCTCCCCAAATTTAACTGTCCCCCCAAATCAGAGAGTAAAAACATTTTTGGGTTCCCCATCCTATGTAATCACCCCACCTGTGGGCTAGGGAACCTCTGCATGAGTGCCCACATTTGGCCCCACTCTGCTCCCTCCTCTCTCCCCTGACATCATGAGTGCCCCAGGCTCCCCCTCCATCTGTGGCCCCTCCTTAGTTCCTGGGACCCCACCCACCTACCCTTGCTCTCCCCCTACACCTATGCACTTTCTCTCTTACCCCAAACCTAGGCTCCTCCTACACCCCCTCCTCACTCTACCCTCCACACCTGTTCCCCTTCTTTCACCTATCACTGTTCCCGCCCCTTGCTCTCGCCACACCCATGTTTCTTACCAACCACTCTGCAATCCACTATTTGCTAGGCATGACTCCACTCTCGTGCGACACACAGACACACACGTTACCATCCTTTTGGGGTCTATGTGTGAATACCTGCCTGGTGGGGACCAACCATTCCCAAAGTTTTTAAAGTATACCAATAACAGAAAAATGTTAAGAAAAATTCATGATACAGGATCCTGCTACAAATTTGTAAATATATTGTTATTTAATCACGTGCACTGTACCATCCTTGTAGGGACTTGAATGCATGCTACCATCCTTGTGAGAACCTACTCATAATTGCCATATGTGATTGAAAACAGGCAACGGCACATGGCTAAATATTTGTTTCATTAACAATATACACAAATAACATCACAATCTATTCCTATATTAGTTTCTGTACATATCCTAAGGTATGCAAAATATGGATTATGCAAATAATGTTTCAGAAAACATCATATATATTGATTACAGATGGCACATAAAACTGTATTTAACTGTTAGCTTAGTGCTCAAACTCTTAGGTGATAAGGGAACCAAGGCATAAAGAAATTAACAGATGGAATCAAGCGATTTTGTCAAGTGGAAACTAGAGTTTTAATATTTGCTCTCATTTGTGTCAAAGTAGCTATTATACCACATCTCCATAGGAATGCATGTAATATTAATATATGCATAGGAATTGTGAGTGAAGATGCCCACAGAGGTGGTATGTGATCTTTGTATTTGGATGGTGGTGAATAATGCTCACAGAGATGGTATGTGATCAAGTAGCACAAGTCCCCACAAAAATAGAATGTGGTTATTGGGATGTTCAAGTACCCACAGAGATAGTGGTTGAAGATGCTTGTGCTCGAGTCTCCACTGAAATGGTGTGTAAAGACAATGCTCGAGTCCCCACAGAGAGTGTGAAGATCATGGTGTTGAAGTCCAAACAGACATTGTGTTATTATCGTGATGTTCAAGTCCCCACAAAGATAGTTTGTTATTATAGTGATGTTTGAGTCCCCACAAAAATAGTGTGCGATTATAGCGCTGTTTAAGTCCCCACAGAGATAATGTATGGTTATTAGTATGTTCATGTCCCCAGAGAAATAGAATGTAACAAGAATCTTGTTCATGCCCCCACTGAAATCGTGTGAAAAGACAATGCCCATGTCTCTACACAGATAGTAACATAACATAACATGTGCATTTGTAAAGCGCAGTATGCAGTAATAATTATGGTAAAGTGCCCACAAATACAGTGTGTCTTTATATGAATGATCAAGTCCCCACAGAGATAGTGGATGAAGATAATCATTCTCAAGGCCCACTGAAAGAGTGAGTGAATCTACTGTTCAAGTCCCACACAGAGAGTGTCTGAAGGCATGTTCAAGCCTCTACATAGATGTGTTTTCTTAAATATGTTATAACCCTCATAGAGATGGTGTGTGAAAGTAATCTTGTTCAAGTCCCCACACAGATAGTGTGTTATTATAGTGATGTTTAACTCCCAACAAAGATACTGTTTTTTTATAGTGATGTTCAATTTCCCACAGAGGTGATGCATGGTTATTCTGATGTTTACGTCCCTGCAAAGTGTGTAAAGACTATATTGTTAAAGTTCCTGCTGAAATAGTGTGTAAATACAGTGTTCAAGTCTCCACAGAAACAAAGTGAGAATATAACTATGTTCAAGTCCATACAGAGACAGGGTGTGATTATAGGGACATTCAAGTGCCCACAGAGATTTGACGAACCTGTTGGTATATCACGTCCCTAAGCCTACTCTCAATTATGAGGGGCTGACCCTGTGCCCAATGCTGAGTCTGCAGCATTTTTGCATTACATATTGCTAGACCTGGCCCTTTCTCTAGGGTCATCCTCAAACGTTTTGCATTCCTCCCCCTATTTTTGCTAAATTTGTTTTTGTTGGCCTTAAGACTCTTTGCACTTTACCACTGCTAACCAGTGCTAAAGTGCTTGTTTTTTTCTCTAAAATATGGTAGAATCGGTTTATACCTCATTGGCATTTTTTATTTTCTTATAAGTCCCTAGTAAAGTGGTACTACTTGTGCCCAGGGCCTATAAACTAAATGCTAGTAGTGGGCCTGCAGCACTTATTGTGCCACCCACTTAAGTAGCCCTTTAAACATGTCTCAGGCCTGCCATTGCAGAGCCTGTGTGTGTAGTTTTACCCTGCCATGTCGATCTGGCAAAATAAACCTTTTTTGCCAGGCCCAAACCTTCCTTTTTAATATATATAAGTCAAAGTTAGGCCCTAGACAGCCCCAAGGGCAGGATACAGTTTATTTAAAAAGTTGGGCATGTACCTTAAGTTTTGCATGTCTTGGTAGTGAAAAACTCATTTTATAAGTGTAATTTCCAAATGGGAAGAGATAACTGTTTCATGTTTGATGTCTTTGGAATCCTAATATAAAATCCTAACTTACGAAAAAATCAGTTTTTAAAATACAATTCTGAAAATGCAACTTATATAAAGTCGCCATTTTTTTGCTTACCAATTTTGTGCCTGAAGCTTGTCTCTGGGTCACATGACTGGGTGTAGTTGGCAGTTGGGCTTTGGGTATTTCTCCTAGACAGCCACATACAATGGGAGCTTAGTGTGACTGGATGGGCTATCACTGGCAATATGGGAGGGAGGAGCTGGGCAAAACGTCACTTGAATAGGCTGTGTCCTGTCTCCACACAAAGGGCTGCATAACCCCTGTGGTTAGTAGTCTGGAGCCAGGGAAGGCAGGGCATCTGTGCACTTCAAAGGCATGCCTCTACAAGCTTCTCACCACTTCAAAGGCACTACTGTGTATAAACGAATGACCTCAGACACCACCACTTCAGTACACTTCTGAACCTGTGGTTACTCTGCCAGGAAGAAGGACTGCTGTGCTGCTACAAGGACTGCCACTCTAATGGACTGCTGCTCTACAGGCCTGGGGAAGAAGATCCAGACCTGCAACTCATCTTGAACCCAGGACCCCAGAGTGACTCAAAGAGCTAGTAGTGGCCTCCTAATGTGAGCCTCAGGGACATAAAAGCCTCTCTAACAGCTCATGGACTTGTCATTAGCGGGTTCCTGATCCCCAAGTTGTGCCACTCAGGTCCTCGACTCTTTGTGTGGCTCCCAAACTCTTGAAATCAAGCTTTTGGGCTCTCTGGGACAATTCTCACCGAAACTGCATTGCTCGCCTAGAAAATCAGCGCGAGTAGCTGTCAGACCGTCTTTTCACACAGCGAACATCAATTGCTGCGGAGGACCGTCAACTCGAAGCTCCAGCCCGCCCATCTGTGATGCCCAGCCTGCTCTTTGTGCCATGCTTAAGACTTCCAGCAATGCTTACCTTGCTCCCTGCGACCTTCTCCACCGCAAGCGGGACTCTTGGCTCAATCTTGAGAAGGTAACTAATCTGGGTCTGTATCCGACCCGCACTCCACTGTGGTCCGCCTGAACTTTTGATGATGACCCTGTCCAGCGTGACCAGGTATCTCCGGTTGGCGATTTATGCTTTTAGGTGCTATTTTACAGTTTAATATTTAAAAATTCATAACTCCAGTTCTACTGATTGGACTTTTGTCGGTTTGGTCCTGTTTTATTTATTACATTTTGCTCTGTAATTCTAAACTGGCGTGGGATCTTTTTGTGTGGTGTTTTCACTGTTTTATAATTTGAAGTGTTGCACAGATACTTTAAACATTGCCTCTAAGTTAAGCCTGACTTCCCTGTGTCAAGTTACCGGGGGTTGAGCACAGGTTAATTTGGGGTTTGCTTGTGCCTTACCCTGACTAGAATTGTGGTTGCTGCTTGACCAGGGCCCACACCCCAGCCAACCAGTAACCCAATTTGTAACATCGATTGACAATATTAAAATTGGTTATTGGCCAGAATTCTTGAAGTATATGTATGGACAGATACTGATGTCTGATTCCAGACTCTGAAGGCCACACTTGCTTTTGGTGGTGATTTCTGAGGGTTATAACACGTCTCACTTCGAGCCCCAAAATGCTGGAGGCAAACCATGACTCTACCATGAAGGAACGCCTGACAATTAAAGTATCTGTCAGTGTAGGACACAATATCTAAAATGTCGCAGGAAGTCCAAACAACATGCTATAATATCACATAATTTCAGGTTAGGCTTAATATGACTGATGAGAGGTTGAATGTTTTTGGAGAACAAATGAATTACATGTCTGGTTGGAGATATTTGGTGCAATGTGGAGCTTGAAGATTGTAACAGATGGGACAACATCTGCATTTATGGGACTCCTGATAATGCCAAAGGAAAAAGACGTTCTTGGCATTTCGTGTCAGACCGCTTGCTTTAATGAGGGCCTGAGTAAGAAACGTAGTCAGCAAAAGCCATTCTGCCTCCTCCACTGTCATACACTCTTCTCCCTTAGTACAGTTAGGCCACTCTCTTCATGAACACCTTAGCCATTAATCCTCTTAATTCTTGGATGTACTCTGAGGGGAGGTAGGGAGGTACATCTTTATTAAAGTGATTACCATGGACTCCAGGATTTCTGTGGTCTCCGTCTATGCACATAATGGTACTAAAGCCTTTTTTGTCTTCAGGTTATCTCGATTGTTTATAGAATTTAGCATGAATTGTGTAGTAGTAAGAGGTGATTGGAAGATTGTGATTGTATTTATATAGTGCTTACCACCCCTGACGAGGCGTCAAAGTGTTTTTTGGTGAGTAGCGGGCTACCCCGAAAACCTAAAAAGGATTAGTGGTGGATGCCTCTACATACCATACTTGAAAAAATTTGGATCGGGGATACCGCTAATATTAATAATGATAGGGCACTACTCAACGTTGTAAACTTCAATCTGTTGTATACTTGGGGATTGCCTCACAGCTCCCCCTCCCCCCTTTAGGAAAAAGTACACTTTTGTTTCCATGGGGTGAAGTTTAGTATTGGCTTAGCCCTGTTTTTGTTATATTTATTTCTTTATTTAAGCCTTTTATATAGCTCTGGCCAGACCCGAAGGTATCAGACCACTTTACAACAATTATCATGACGATAACGGACAAACATTACTTCAGTAAACAGCATTGTCTTGTGTCGAATCAGGTTAAGGGCTGGAGGGGAGCATAGAAGGGGAGCCAAAGACAGGTGGTGTAGGAACCCTCTTGCTAGGGTCAATTGTTTATCATCTGGACAAGATTCCTGTAGCAGAGGCACTCTGTCGCACTGGGTGGTTGCTATCCAGTTGGTTGAGGTGTCGGTTGAGGAAGAGATCCTTGAGCTGTCTTTTAAAGTTTATGAAGGAAGGGTTAGTCCTGATATGGACTGGGATGGAGTTCCAGATTTTAGGGGCATTTCAAGAGAAGGATTGTGCCAAAGTTTTTTGTTTTCGAGTATTGGGCGGATTGAGAAGTAGTGTGTTTGTGCTCCTAAGATTTCTTATCTGTCCTGCCGTTTTGAGTTTGGACGCAAGGTAAGCTGGTTTACTGGTATGAAGAACTTTGTGGGTGAGACATGCAGTTCTGAAGTTTGAACGTGCTTCAATCAGGAGCCACTTTAGTTCTCTCACAGAGGGTGATATGTGGTTGTATTTCTTGACTCTGGTGACCATACTAGCAGGTACAGCTGCATTTAGAGTTGTTCTGAGGGGGGCTAAGTGTGATTTTGCCGTGCCTGTGAGGGTTGCATTCCCGTAGTCCAATCTGAACAGAACCAGAGATTGTGTGGCATATTTAAGATCATTTGGAGAGAGGAAGGGTTTGATTTTGTTGAGGAGTTTCAGGTTGTAGAAGGCGCTCTTCGCAGTGTTCCTTATTTGTTTGCTCATTTTCAATAGTGGGTCCAGAGTGATTCCCAGGGATTTTGCGGAGTCAGCCAGGTAAGATTGCAGTTAAGAGCATCGATGGATTTTAGCCATTCTTTAATTTGGGGGGGTCTGTTCATTATTGGAGATGAGGAGGATTTCTGGCTTATCTTGGTTGAGTTTTAGGTGGTTGTGTGATAGCCAGTGCTGGACTTCTCTGGGAGTGTCATTTAGTCTATGTATATCATCTACTGAGGATATTTCCAGGTAGAGCTGGGTATCGAGATGGAAGGAGATGTTGGCTTTTTTTAGTATGATGGTGAGGGGCTCCATGTAGATGTTGAACAGTGAGGGGGAGAGAACTGACCCTTGTGGGACACCCCCTGGTTATAGGAAATATGTCAGAAGTAGAATTGTTTATTTTTATTTGTTGAGAGCAGTTTTGTAGGAAAGATGTGAACCATTGTAGGACCACCCCGTCCACTCTGATCCTTTCTCGGAGGGAGTTTGTGGTCAACCGTGTCAAAGGCTGCCGATAGGTCAAGGAGTATGAGTAGACAGCAATGGTCTACATTGAGGGATTTGTATACATCATCTATAACATTCAGGATCGCTGTCTCCGTGCTGCACCCTTTTTTGAAGCCCGATTGGTGAGTTTCCAGTAGGCTGTTGCTGTCAATGTGTTGGATGAGTTGAAGGAGAACACATCTTTCAAGGATTTTGGCTAAGAAGTGAAGGTTGGAAACAGGCCTTAAGTTATTGAGGTCATTCGGGTCCCTGCCCATTTTATTTAGTAATGGCATGACTTGGCCGATTTTAAGAAAGTCTGGCATAATTCCGGTTCTCAAGGAGCTCTTTACCATCTTGGTCCAAAGAGGGGTTAGGGTGTGGTTCAGCTTTTGTGTCAGGTGGGCCGAAATAGGGTCAGCTATGTGGAAGGAGGGCTTGGCCATATTGATCATTACAGCGAAGTCTACTTCCGAGAGGGGGTTGAACGTATTCTAGCTACTGGGCAACATGGGGGGCTCTAGGAGTTAGTTGCCTTTGCTTATGTCCGGTAGAGAGACCGATGTTTGCGAGTCCAGGCTGGAGATCCATGCTTGTGAGTCCAGGGGGTGTGTTGGGGAGTTGTTCCCTTCATTACTGGAGGGCAGGCTTTGTTTAGATGACAGGGTGCGGTCATCAATCTTGGTGATTTTATCATTAATAAATTGGCAAAATTGGCACAGAGTTCTTTGGAAGACTGCGTGGTTTTTATGGGTGGCTTGGAGGTTTGTTGTTTAATGAAATTGAAGAGTCTTTGGGACGGTTTTTGGCATTGTCTAATGCGCTACGGAAGAAGGTGCATTTTTCATCCCTGATGTGTTTTATATATTTCCTGTGTTCTGTTTTAAGCTGGTCAAGGTGAGTTACAGATGGGTTAGTTTGCCAAAGTCTTTCAGCTGCTCTGAGTTGTCTTCTTTCAAAGTTGAGGTCTATATTGAACCAGGATCTCAATGGGGTGTTTCTGACCCTTTTTGGTTTCAGAGGGGCTACTTGGTCTAGGATGGCTGCCATTGTTGCGTTGTAGTGTGTTGTAAGTTCGGTTGTAGAGAGGTTATCTAAATTTTATGATATCTGTTGCATACTCAAGGAGTTATCTCAGATCATGCCTGAGTGTTCTAGGTTTAGATCAAGCACATGTGGTTGTTTTAAAGTTCACGCATGGCCACCACATTTAGAACCAATGTGTTGCCCATCTTGGAATGATAAAACAGTGATATACAGCAGACACCTGCATTCCATAATGGTTTCCTAGTTTAGAGGAAGCAGCCTCATGAGATGCGGTGCACTGCAGATGAAATGAGGAACAAGCAAGCAACCCTTTAGGACTGCCTGGAGAGCTGTTGAATCCTCTTAAGAAGCATTCAAATTAAAATAAGAAAAGCAAAGAAATGAAAGAGGAACAATAAATTCCAATCTGAAGGACTGGCCAACTAACCCTGACACTAATACACACTCATCTTTAAGTGGCTGTACACGTGATCAGAAAATGCTGTTGTTCACAAGGTAAGAGAGCCAATGACTGATGCGGACTGAACCATTACACTATGCACTTCACTTTCATGAATGGAAGCAGAGTATAAATGACACTCAGACAGACCAGTGCAATGACAGAACAGAGCTGATCCAAAGGCCCTCTATGTATTTATATGGATATACATTTATTAATAGACTAGACATGTGGAATTGGACATAATGTTTCCAGTGCACTAAACAGGCATAGAGCTTGCCACCATAACAACTCAGGCCTACAGTTTTGAGCGTAAGCTTTTCCACAAGGCAACTATTGGACACAGTCATAAAGTTAGGAAGGGGTCATAAAATTACAGTTGGCTAATTAAAATACTATTTCTCATAAGACAGCCTAACAATGATTCTGACAGAGCATACCTTCTATATCCATGGCTTTTTCACACTGGGTGACCAACATCAAAAGGCAATACCTACTATGGTAATCTATGAGATTCCATTTAACAAAATGCCTAGCTGTAGGTTTTAATATAGAGTAATAAAAATCCACACTTAAATGCTTGTTGGTGTTATCATATGCTATTCACAATAAATACATTAGGCCTAGTGGCTTTGTCATAATATTTAATAACAAATAGATCAGGCCTACAGCCATGATCATGATCACCGGCTTGACACCCTAACCAACTCAGTCCTTCTGTACTGAGCATAAATTTTGCCTCAAGCGCAATTCAAGCAGTCTTTGTAGTGTAAGCACACAAATTTGTCTCTGTCAAGTCCTGTACTCAGGGAAAGCTGCATGAGAGTGGATCCTAAGTCTCTCTCTCTCTCTCTCTCTCTCTCAGTAGGACTCTGAAATCTCTTTTTTGTTTTTGTTATTTACATCAGGTCAGGCAATGGGTGCACTGTCAACCCAGTCCTATAACTCTGTGTAGATTAGTGTAGCTAAGTGTAGGGCTCCACTCTGAAGTTTAAAAAATCTTCTTTGGCATATAATGGAACAGGGTGTCATTAGAATAAATTAGATAGCTAACCTTGTCTAGAGTTTATAATGTTGGTAAAAAGCGCCATGCGGACAAAGAAAAGTGCTGAAGACAAAGTTGAGGCACAGGTTACTCTCCATGTGATGTTGGCAGCATCTTAGAGCAAAGGAGGAAGTTTAATTGAATGAGTATAATTAGGAAGAACAGATGCAAAGCAGGACAGTACAGTTCTACAACACCATCTCTTTCGGATCCATTAGAATCTGAGCACAGGGATGTTTTGAATATGACTATTCTTTCGTCATGTTTATAAGAAGTGCCATATACCCCTTCCACAGGCCTCAATAATATTTAATTCACAGTCGCACAATTTCAGAATTTAAACATTTCCATTATTAATTATTTATAACAAATTATTGATGTTACTCATTTATTTTAAACAGCTAATAACCATTGACAAAGCAAAGAGTACTGGCAGGTTTTAGGTGTATGTCAGTTGTTGTATTATATATATATGGATGCAGTAACATCTCAGAGAGAAACCAAAATACTGGTTGGGTGACACACTTTCGGAATCACAGAAATGTATTTGACATGCCCATTTTAGAGAGCCCCCTCTTTTTTCATCCCACTTTAAGACATGTCTGCACATATTTCCATATGATTGATTGAAGCCAGCAGCTGTGGGTGCTTCCCGAAACCTGTTTAGAGCATTTTCTTCCAAATTGATGCTGTATGCAGTGCAAGTCACTGGGCCTAAAGTTGTAGCGCTGTTCAATTTGGACATTACCTTTAACTGTTGAACATGGTAATGCAGTAAGCTACTGAGCAGTTTTCAATGTGTTTAATATTTTAAGACTATATGTTTCCACTGTTTTATAAACCTTGCTTTTGCACTAAAAGCCTGATTACGAGTTTGGCAGTCCAACCGCCGAAAGCCCGCGGCCGCAACCACAAAAAGACCACACTGCTAGTGGTCTTCCGACCGATGTATTACGAGTTGACTGTGGGGCCCGCGGTGTGGCTACGGCAGTCTTACAGCAGTGGGCAATGTATTTCCATATCTATTGATGCATGTGTGTACATTTCAACTGCATATATGTCGAATTCACACATATGCATGATACATATGAAAAAATACCACCTATAGACCGACCCATATGTGGGGAGTCCCGGCAATGGGTATATAGTATAAAGATCACTTACCTGTGCATCACCGTAGACGGGGTCGTATTCCTCAGGGTGAAGAGCTGCTGTGTAGGGGGGACCTGGAGAGAGGGATCCACGTCGAAATCCAATGGGAAAAACAGGAAAGGGGTGAGTATGCACCCCAAATCCTTCGTTTCTGCCTACCTGAAGATGGCTTTCCCACTGCAACGGTCGGCTCGTTGGAAAGTCAACTGGTAATACGGACGGCGGTGTTGCTCCTCTGTACCACCCTATGGAAGCTGCCTTCCCCTGACCACAGCCCCGGCGGCCGGCAGTGTGCTCGCAGTGCCAGCGGTCGAGCAGCGGTCTTTGCAAAGTCAATAATCCCAACTCGTAATAAGGCGGTCGGTCGCAGAGCTCGCGCCGGTTGGACCGCAACCAGGGGTTCGGCTGTCCACGGACCGCTGAACTGGTAATAATTTGTTTGCTTTACAATGCACCATTTGCCAATCTTTTTTCAATGTTTTTTTCGGGAGAAGGGCCCCCCAAACTCCATGTTTGTCCATTAAGCTTGCTCACTTTGCTTGTTACATAGCCAACTTTTACAAAACACCACTTTCAAATTTCACCAGCCTCCACTGACCGAGTACGCATAACTCATACTCTCCTTCTCGTACAAGATGCCCAACACAAGAGTCAAGTTCACCGCCTGCATGACCGAAGGTGCTAAATGGTTGAAAGCCAACTGTCTCAAGCTCAACACTGACCAGATAGAACAAGTGATTTTCATCAAGAACACCTCACCAAGGGACTCCAACTAGTGACTGGCTGAGGTCGATCCACACCCAGCGCCCTAGCGGGGAACCTCCAAATTATCATCAACAGCAAACTGAACATAACTGTATAAGTCAACACCATCACCACACTCTGGAAATGCTGAGGAGGATCTTCAAAATGGCTCCTAAGCAACAGTTGCAAAACGGACACTAGCAAGTTAGACTACCGGAACAGCCTTATGCCGAGATCACCAAGCAACCCACTAGAAGACTACAAACCATTCAGAACTTGGCAGCCTTACTCATCCACAACATCCCACACAGAACTCACATCACACTGCACCTCAGGGAGCTCCACTGACTCCCAATACACAAACACACTAATTTCAAACACCTTACACACTCATTCAAGGCAGTAGACATCTTAGGCACCTCCTACCTGAATAGTTGCACTTCCTTCCACCAACCAGACTAAACACCACTGTTCCTCAGGACTCCAATAGGCATACATTCCACGCATATGCAGAACCAGGATGACGGGCATTCTCTTACATCGCTCCTAAAGCGTTGAATGACCTCCCACTTCACATTGAAGCCTCCTTCTTTTCCAATTAAACAAGCCAGAGGAGGGTCAGCCACTGAAATTTCAAGCCAGGCTTGAGCCTGAAACCTGGGTCTGGCTCAGCTTGAGGTTCTGTTAGAACCTCAAGCCCAAAACGAGCTGAGCTTTCATGTGGCTTCTGCCTGCCTTCCTTCCTCTGCCCAGGATGTGGTGTTATGGCCAGAGCTGTAGACTACGCAGCTGGGAAACCAGATTTGATTCTCTGCATTGGATCAACATCATGTGATTCTGGATAAATCACTTAATCTCCCTGTGTTTATAAACAATGCATGTGACCTTGGGTAATGTAACTGGTGCTCATGTAAATTGCTCCAATACCTTTGGCTCGAGTTCATGCTATATTTAAAAAAGAAAATGCAAATAAAATGCACTAAGATGCACAAACAAAGACTTAACATAAGGGAAGACAAATAGATACCCATTTACTGGCTGATTTGTACAAAATTAAACCATAAACCCTGGACACATCTTATCTTCATGTTTAAATTGTGTGATCTTAGGCATATATTTTGTTGTACCAAAACTCGTTTTTCTTCATTATCGTCCATGAAAGCATATAATATGTGAGTTCAGACTACCAGTTCTACAAAATGATCACTTTTAATAAGTACTTCTCACTGCAGTGATATAATGTGCCTTCTTAATGTGAAAACATCCACATGTTGAAGGAATACTCTTTTTTGACGTTTTAAGAGTTTTTATCATTTTTCTACGTGACTTTGTTTACTTAGCACATTTTTTCAGGGCTCAGCTCATGCACAGCTCATGCGCAGGGTCGACGATCCGAGCCAGACCCCTGGCTTGGCTATGGCTCCTCTCTCCCTGTTAAGTTGTTGGCTCTCCCACCTCTAAACCAAACTACCATAGTCAGGGTTAGGCACACACACCTGCTCGGCACTATGATATACTTGCGGATCATAGTGCACTTTAGAAATACACATAACATAACATTTTAAGATTCAACAAGATCAGCTCATCCCAGTGATAATCGCCAATGTCACCAAATGCAGCTATACATGTGTCATGCTTACTGGAATTCTAAGCTGAGAGTCAAGTAATTAGTTAAGCGATTAGGTTTATCCCAGAGATCACGTTATCCACTATTGATAGGGTAACCATGTGTCTTGAATTTGCCTGGACACTCCTGGTTATTCGCCATATGCCCTGTCACATTTCAATAAATGTAGTATTTGTGCGGTTTTCAGAGAAGGTCAACAGAGCACAGAGGAATGCAAGGTTTCATGTGTTCTAGTGCAGAATTAGTGGGCAGCCCCTGGCATAAAGCAATTTAGTTAACACAGATTATACAATTTAACAGTTGCATTGAGTTCCCTTTCGTGCCACGTGATCTCTGTTTTCAACGTTGATAAGCACTGCAATTTAAGCATTCTGTGCCCCTCCATTGATGCAAAATTATAGGGGCATATTAGCAAGACCCACGTTAAAATTATCGACGTTTTAGCGGCAGGAAACTGCCGCTAAAACGGCGATAATGGGCTTGCTAATATGCTTTATGGAATTCCAATAGAGCCCAGGTTAGATGTCCTGCACATCTAACCTGGGCTTCTATTGAATTCCATAACGCATATTAGCAAGCCCATTATCGCCGCTTTAGCGGCAGTTTCCTGCCGCTAAAACGGCGATAATTTTAACGTGGGTCTTGCTAATATGCCCCATAGTTCTATTTCTATGTTTGTGGAATATTATGGGGCATATTAGCAAGACCGGCGATAAAATTATCGCCGTTTTAGCGGCAGGAAACTGCCGCTAAAGCGGCAATAATGGGCTTGCTAATATGCGTTATAGAATTCAATAGAAGCCCAGGTTAGATGTGCAGGACATCTAACCTGGGCTTCTATTGGAATTCTATAACGCATATTAGCAAGCCCATTATCGCCGTTTTAGCGGCAGTTTCCTGCCGCTAAAACGGCGATAATTTTATCGCCGGTCTTGCTAATATGCCCCATAGAAAGAAGAGGCGATAATCATCGCTAACCCTGCTTAGCGTGATTTTTTTTATCGCCGGCTATCGCTGGAATATATCGCCACGCTAACGCTGTATTAGCAACGATTAGCGCTATGGCGATGAATATTCCAGAGATAGCGAGGGAAATGGGCCAACATCGCTGAAAAACCAGCGATGTTGCATGGAGAAGGGAGATCACCTTGCTGATACGACCCTGTGGTCGTATCAGCATAATCCACCCCCATGTTAGGTATGGCTAACACCTGCTAATTGCAGGTGTTAAATAAATGGCGATGACCCGGTTAGCGCGACTTTTCACGTCGCTAACTGGGGCCATGGCCACCTTGCTAATAGGCGATAGGCCTGTTAGCGAGTGTTTCCCAGGTTTGTTCGTCGGGAACGCCCACTTTGCATGTCATTAGCGATAAATATCGCTGACATGCAAAGCGGTAAAAACGGGCGCTAATGCCCGCAAACTGTCGCTAACTGCTGTTAGAGACAGTTTGCTGATAGGGCGATATAAATATCGCCGCTTTAGCGGCAAAAGTGCCGCTAAAGCGGCGATAGTGCCCTTGCTAATATGCCCCTATGTTTTTATTTTGAATATCAACTACCAACCAGGTGTTTTTTCTTTGATTTCTGTGGCTTATCAATGAAAAAACCTGCAAGTTTGTGAATGCAAGGGGTAAAACTAGGATTGAATGAACTACTCTTTAAGAGCTCAGACTTTATGTGCTAATAATCCAAATTTACCAAGGAGAGGCGTGCCTTAGTTTAGCATTAAGAAGCCATGCGGCACATTATGGCAAATTTGTAAACAAACTCAGACCTTTTACCTATGAATTGAACTTTGGGAAATCGCTAAACAAATACAAAGCATTTTGCAGCTCGTGCTTTTCAAAAATACTTCCTCTCTAATGCACGAGTACAGACAAAGAATCTATAGATATGAAATGAATTATTTTGCATTCCTCTAGACATGTACCCATAACTGTTTACCTAAATTGCCGTATAAATGCTGGTTGCTTTTGAAACTGAATTTCCAGCTGGCTTATCAATGTGTAGAAAGGCCTGTTTTTGTAGGTCTGAGACTAGAGTTTCACTTCGCCTGTTCACTGATAACCGGATAGCATGTAATGTGGGGTTCACGATGGCAACACAAACTTTTAACGTACCTTTGTAGACGTTCATATCTTCTTTTGAAAAGAGCCTTTTCATTGCAAGACCTTCTTGGCAGCCTTTCCCCACCTGATGGTAAGCAGGGTGTGGACCCTGCAGAGTAACACAGTCATGCCCGTGGCCGAGTAAATTGGCCCTCTCTTCAGCTCTGCATCACAAAGACCTTGACTTTCCCAAGCTGTGTTCCTGTCAGGCCTCTTTCACCCTCTGTGCCCAGAGTCTTCTATGTCTTTCAGTTTCCTCAAGGGGCCATCTTCGCTTAAAATGTTTTTTTGAATCAAGAAGCTAGGGTACTGATTTTATGCTGCTCTCTCTCTTTTTTTTTATTGTGCCACCATATCTTGAGCTTTTGTGGCTTCCCCCCAATAGTATTCCTTCTTCTTGCTTCCTCCATCCTAAGATCAGTGTGTTTGTGTAAGGCGGTAGATCTCTTTCCCAGTTATAAACTTTACACCTAGGAACACATGGCTTCATAAAAATCTTCTGTTTTCGGAATCAAACTCTGCGTGTGAAAACAACAGCTCCTTCCAGAAGCACATTGCACTGAAGCCATTGAAATCATTGCTCGCAAAGCTTGTATTTGTAAGCTAGCACAGGCTTGAGACCCTCATACAGGCATTTCTAAATAAATGTAGCAGAAATGTATGAGTGGAAGTCTGGAACACTTTAATTTTCCCTAGGAATCTGGCAATTTGTCTCTATAGTGAAGATTCCTTTTTAGTACAGCACATAGTGGGTTTATGAAAAGAGAGTATGTATAAAGCAGTGTGTAGATGAAAGTGCAGTTTGCTTGAAAAGTCCTTGGGATAAAGGACTTTGTATAGAAATCCAGTGTGTGTGCATGAACAGTATTTGTGGATAAAATAAGTGTGCTCATGAAACGAGTGTGTGCCTTCATGAAGTGAGTGCATAGGATGTGTGTGGATGAAAGGAGTGTGTCTATGATTCGAATGTGATAGGAAATAGTGTGTACATAATGGTGTACAGTTATGATTGGAGTATGTGCAAGAAAGAAGTGTATATATCAACAACTTTAGTGCATGAGGAGGCATTTGCTTATGAAATAGATGTGTATATGCCAGGTTGTAAACATGAAACCAATGTGTACTTCAGCGGGACAGATGCATAAAACCAATGTGCACAAACGTAATGCATGCATGAAAAGAGTTTAGCCATGTGTAGTGGTGAGACAAGTATGTTGCATTCTTCTCTAAGCAATAACAACAAATACTCAACATAACTCTCTGGACAGAACCCTGCACACCCATCTAACACTGCCAGCTATTCTATATGCTTTGGTTTCAATGAGCTCAAAACAGAAAACACAACAGAACTAAACATTGACAACCGTGCTGTTTTGATGAGTACTTTAGATGACTAAAACGGGCATCTATCATTTAATCCCACAGACTCTGGTCCCTATTGGCTCTTTGCCAATACTTTACCACCTACACATAAGCACACATTGTCGATGGATAATACCATTCCAATAGATGTCTGCTACTGTTCCAATTTACCATTCTCATAGATTTCTGCTACTATCTAAATTTTGACCTACTCTCCCCTCTATGTATCCCATTCAAGGCGCTTTGAGGCTACTGCCATATGGTTTGCAGTGCTGTACAAAAACAATGCATACATACATAAACAATTAAATAAATAAATAAAATTGATGGCGAGCTATGTAAATGTATTTTATTTTTATTTTTATTGCCAAGTGCTGTATATATCACCATCAGCACTTTGGGTGGGGAAACAGGAAGGAGGGTGAATATGTAAAATAATATTGCTAGTAGATGGATTATCAATCAGGCAATGAAGCGATCCATCTCTCGAGATGCCAAGGTGCAACATTTAAGCCTTAAGCAGTAGAGCAATAGATTACTATGTCTGCGATGGTGAGTGCATGTAAACAGCCATAAGTGTCTGTCTGAAATGACAACTTTACCTGTTGATTGACTTGGTAGGAGGGCAATTGTGTCATAACATTAGATGGGCTGCTCTATCTAATGGGTGCATTTGGGTAATTATGAGTGATTTATCCAGTCTTCCTAGGTGTGTACAGTTGTGAGCAAATTAATAGCTGACACCAAGGCAAATTTGACCTGAGTGGAAAAAATATCAGGAGGCAGATCTACATACATTTCACATAATGCTGCGCTACGTTGCGTGAAAGGAAGCCAGCAGAAAGATGCCATATTTACAAAGATATGGCACTTTCCTGCTGTCTCCTAATGTTGGCGCACTGTGTGCTGCCTAATGCCAACACAGCCAACCTTGCACCATGGATTGGTATACCTTCCTGCACAAAAACAATCCTTAGAGGCATATTACGCTTTCTGTGGGTGCTGCAGAATTCAATGCAGTGTAATTTTGCACGAGCTACAGTTTGCGAACATTATGTGACAGTAAATCCAGGTACATCGGCCTGTAGTAGTCCAGGCATTCTGAGCTGAAGGCATTAAGAATCTGTACTTTATGCGGGAAGGAGAGAAACTAAAATAGGTGCTTCAATGTACAAAGTTGGCTACAGAGTTAACTTGATGGGTCACATAAAAAAGATAGTCCCTAAAAAGTGGAGAGTCTTAAGAGCCATAGGATCTCAGTGTTCTCTACATTTTGCTTCAGATGGTTGAAACATATCGATGTATCAACGTCAGGGGCGTAGTTCCAGGGGGGTTATTTGGGGTATGACACCCTCTAAATAAATGCATACATGGCTTGGTAGTTAGGTCTGTGGGCCCTGAGTCGGATCTGCTATGTCTGTTTTGGTTTTTCTAATTTTTCTGGTTCACTAACTCTTTTTAACTTGTTTATTTTTGAGATAAGGAACTTAAATCTATAAAGTGACCAGTTTACAAACAAACAGTAGCAGATCTACACTCTTAGAAGTACTCCTTGAATGGATGCAAATTTGCTACTTTTTAGAATTCACAAACACTGACAGTAGTTGTTTTTTAAGCTGTCCCAGTCTCAGGTTTCCAGGCATACTACTGGCAATCAAACCCCCAAAAGCTGATGGGACAAGTTTTTGCAAATAGTATGATCACTAGCAATAGCTCTGGGTAGCATTCAAAACCATCATTTCCTGCCCACTCTGCCAGTCTAGACAAAAAGACTTATTTAGGGTTTGCCAGATGGAGTAAAGACTGATAGGGTGGCAGAGGACTTTACGTCCGCCACCCTGCCTTTACTCTTACCACTAAATTTAGAGATATTCGCTGACCTTGTGGATATCCCTATACATTAGCAGGAGCCACTATCATGGCAGTTCCTGTCAGTGTAGGAAACGTTTGAGGAAGTTTGAGGAATGGCTCTGTCAAGCATGATAGCTAGCAGTCAAACATTTCCAAAGTTTTTTGTTTTCTTCAAAAGCAGGTATTTGTTTTTTGAAAACTAAAACAACTAATGTCCCCCACACATGGGACTTTCCTCCCATGCTGTGGGGTGTCTTTTTTCTTTCTTTACTGTCTCTCACTGGCAGGATATACCTGGGGAAGGTGGACAGTAAAAAAAAAAATCATCCAACTGTCCACGCTAAATGGGGTGGATGGTCATGTGACTTTACTCCGACAGTGCCTACTCTGTCGGGTCATCAGAGAAAGCTTTACACTGATGTAGTAAATTTCACCTTTGTCAGAGTAATACTTCGTGTTCGCCCAACTCATAATCAGGTGGGCGGACCTTGAGTTCCTTGGACAGGGTACTCCAACTGTGTTACAATCGAGTACCTGTCTGCCAAACTCAAATTCCGCCCCAGAGGCCCACCCAATGCAAATCTGTACAGACCCTGCTCTTCTTAGTAGCAGTCTATCCTGAACCTTGGTGATATCACCTATTCACCCCAATGCTTTTTAGTTGGGAAATTTGAGATTCCCACACCCCCTGAATCTCACTGACTAAGCTACGCCCCAGATCAACCTTGCACAAATAGTAAGGTAGTTGAAGGGTGCAACAAGTGATGTTCCATGCAATTTTCAATATGATTTGGGTATTGTGTGCATACATGAAAAGCCCGAATTTTAAAGATTGGGTGAAACAGGTTAAAGGAGTTACATAAATTATTGAAAAGAAAGGGAGATAACATTGAGCCCTGAGGAACTACACAAGTAATTTCTCAAACCGATGAAACAGGTGACAGAACGACTTGTTGGGTGCTATCTGCATGAAACTCAGAAAACCAAGTAAGAGACCCACCCAGCTGTGCAAGTCAGGCAAGTAGGATTAGGTGGTTCACAGCATTAAAAGCTTCTGAGAGATACAATAGATTTAGACCATCTGGACTGTTACTATCCGCACAATGATGCAGAACATCCAGGGATGTCACAACTTCTATCTCCGTACTGAAACTAGGGCAGAAATCAATTTGTTAGGGATAAAGGAAATAATGACATTGTACAAACTCAGCAAGCTGAGTAATTCTGCTCTCTCTAGCAACCTAGCAGCTTGACTAAATAAGGAACTGGGAAATTAGGTGAAAATTGACCAAAAAGTCGGGATCCAATGTAGGCGTCTTCAGGAGAATAATCACATACATGTGTTTGGAGAGGTGAGAACACAGCTGTTTTGGAAAACCACGTCAAGGATGTCAATTCCAACAATGACGATCCTCAGCTGACTGTTACTACTTCAGAGAACACCACACTATTTCAACCTTCGTTCAGAGCGTATTTGACTGCCTTATCCAATTGGATGAAGGAATTTGTCTGCAGCTCAACACAGACAAAACCGAAACTCTTATTTTCGGGATGGCTCAATCCTTGGTCCCATGCATGGTGGCTGTCTGAATTTGGGGCACCTTTAGCCCCTGTGAAGTTAGCCAGAAATCTTGGGTTCCATTTTTACCATGAACTTTCCTTTGGCCCTCACATCTCAGCTTCCAGCCCAATTTTATAACACACACTTTGGAAAGTGTTGGACATACTCCCCTTTTAGCATACATAGAAGTGGTTCCAACACTCAACACATCATTCTTAGGCAGCCCCAATTCTCTGTATTTCAGGACTCTCAAATATTGCCTGCGAAAACTTCAACTAGTTCAAAATGTAGCCACCTACCTCTTTCTGAACGTTCAGCATTGTCAACCTATTTCCTTTCAACTTCGGAAGTTCCACTGGCTTTCAGTAATTATAGGTACACAATTGAAAGAGCTTGTTATTACCTACTTATCCAGGTGAAGATTGGTAACTTCCTTTTTTCACAATAAGTCCCAACCCTACAAGCCATCTTGGCCACTACCTTCCTCATAAGCTAAATTTGTTGCTACGCCGAGATTTATTAAGAGGAGAAAAAGCAGCAAGTTCTTTCGCAATCTAGCCGTCAGTCTCTGGAACAAGCTTCCTCCCGATTCGCGGTTTGACCCTATGGCGACCGATTCCCACAAGCCTCTTAAGACCTGGCCAATCAGTTCTTCTATATAACCTTCTGCATTTTCCTACAGCCTATGGACAGTCTTCTCTTTTCTAGCACCGGTAAGCCCAGACACAGGCAGCTGTTTGCGCTTTACAAATTTATCTGCAATTGAATTGATGGACAGAATGCTGAACAATGCAAACATTCACCCCCAGTCACAAAGATCTGGGTTTAATCCATCATTCTTTTGCTCACCACGCCACCCCAGTTTGGACTTAGCCATATACAAATCAGTCTTGACCCTGTTTCTTATGGGAACAGTCAGCCCAAACTGCCAAGCCAGGTCCTTCCTGGATCAGAAACAAGCATCCTGGGACCGGTTTCGAGGCATCACCCCTCATCAGCCAGGCTAGCTTGAATCCAGTGGTACAGTGAGCATAGAACCCACGTCTGGGCACACCGTTCCCACTTAGGGCGACAAATGCAAAAGAAACAATTGATGGACAGAATGCTGAACAATGCAAACATTCACCCCAGTCACAAAGATCTGGGTTTAATCCATCATTCTTTTGCTCAAAAGAAGCCTTTTCTCAGCACAAAGACCTCTTTGTGTTGCTTTGCATCACACTATGTCAAGGTAGTGTTACTGGCATGTAAGTGGGGAGATACAAGCAAATACCTATAGGTTCTGACACAAAGCAAAATCTACTAATGTAGCCAAAACAGGTTTGTGTAAAAAGTAACACCACTTGAAGCAGGTGTTAAGGGGAATATCTGTTATTTCTAAAAAAAAACTAAAAAAAAACCATTCATGTGTACAGCGGTGCCCATCACTTCCAGTGTGTAAGATCCTTCTGGGTTTGTCTGCATCCAAATTTGTATTGGAAGGTATGCTTCCACTACATATCCTATGGTAGATAATGCACACTTCCCTCTGCACCATGTTGTGAGGCTCTGCATTGCGCAAGGCAGCCTTGTTTGTGCACCAGCGGAGGGGATGACAGCTGCAGCAGGCTAATTTTAGCAGACATATAGGTGCACTGTGTTTTTGCCTTTCCACAATATAGTGTAGCAAATTTGGATGAGTAACAGTATTGCCTGAAAACTATTAAATCTGGGCCATAGCATTGCAAAGAACTTGTTTTTATGTGCCAAATAACATTATGCATAAGAAGGCACACCCTTCTAATAAACAATATTTAACTAATTCTGATTGCTGCTGACCTCATAAGAGACCTAAACATTTTACAACTTTAAGTGAATATGTGTAAAATTAAAATTGTAATAACTATCAAAATCATAACATTTTTTCATGTAGAAAATATATCATAGTTTGAGAAATACATTTTGCCAAAAGTCAGAAAACAGTGTTCACAAAGTGCTATGGAAAAAATGTGCGCTTACCATTCTTTCCTTGGACAAGACCACTTCCACAGCTCCCAGTGGCAGAGGTCTCTTGAAGTACAGGAGTCTTTTTGCTTTGCAAAAGGTTAAAAAGTGATGCAGAGTTAACGCAATGCGGTTTTGAAAACGTTCATTTCTCACTTAAGAGCATCTTGTTCGGCTAGTATATATTCCAAGGCTACTGCAGATTATTAAAAGGGCCATTTTTATTTGCTACACAGCTGCATACGAATTCCTTTGGAGGCCTACACTTCAGCCCCATTCGGTCCCCTCCCCCACGGCTAGACCTCTGCTGCAGGAGTTACTCTTGAATGGCTCACTGCTGTGCATATGCAGTGTCAAGGCCCCGGCCCTTTGTTATGTTGAACCTGGGGAACAGTGCATTCACACCTGATCTTCAGCCACTGTTATGACAACAGAGGCTGACAAGAGAAGCTCCTATCCCATGCCAAAATACGTTTGGAGGAGGGTTGTAGCAAAGGTTGGGACACAGAAGGCTTTCCGTTTGGAACAAAAAGCGCTTCTACATTGGCATGTAATGCAGTCATTTAATCCACTTCATAGATTAAATGCATGTTCTGTTCTTACCATAGGCGAGGGAAAGGGAAACTTCATTTTCGAAACCTGTTAAAAATGGGCCTTTGATCACCATTATTTCTATAAAAGTGCAAAAATCGGTATGCAACTGTGAGACACTTTTAGAAATCAAATAAAATTCACATTCTTACCTATATACTCACATCGCCAGTCAAAGTCAAACTGTTTCCAAGTCTCTAAACACTTATTTAAAAATAAGCCTATTTCTACACATGCATAAGTGAAAAGGTATTATTGAAATACACACAATGTGGACGACTTTGTATGTGTGTGTGCTTGTCCCCTAATTTAAGCTTCATAGGTAAACTTTGAAGATACTCTTTTAAGTGTTGCAAGCATAACTGCTCGGCATTGGGTCCTAGCTAATGCTCCTTGCTTCATTAAGTAGATTAGTGCTTAAAGATAAAACTCTCAACCGTACAACAGCCATATGAAGACACAGGTGGTGAACATAAATCTGCAGGTTTCAAAGGGGGGGGGTTGCTATGTTGATGACGACCAATTTTCTTACTGCTTGTGATCGACTATTGCAGTTGCACTGTTTAAGATGTGTACTTTGTTTATTGTAAATTTAGAAAAATCAATAAATATTTTTTTTTTAAAAAGATACAACTCTCAGGGGGATATTCTCAAGAACGTGCGATAAACATCGCCAAAATAGGTTAACGCAAGTTTCCATATCGCCGTCTGTCGCGGGAAAATAACTCCGGTTTAACGTCGTATTCTCTACATGGCGGTAACATGCGATAGTCTCCCGATAACGCCTCAAATGTCCGTGATAACACTACCGGGACGGCGATGAAAATCCAAACCCGAATGCGAAAAAAGTTGCGATGGGTCCAACCGCGATAAAAAATCCAGCGAGAAGCAGCGCCAGGCCTGCAAGTCCCACAAGTCAGGCTGCAAAAAGCACAATAAAAGCGGCAACACAAAACACAAACAACTGCGAAGCACCATGGAGGTAGCCGGAGCAAGCACAGAGGACAACCAGAACCCCACAAGCCCCACGGAGGACCAGCCTGGGACCTCGGGGTCAGGGAAGGGCAAGGAGAAGAAGAAGAGGAAGACGCGGTTCAGTCCGCAGGAAAACAGGATCCTGATCACGGAGGTGATAGAACACCATCAACAACTGTACGTCACCTCCACTGTGTCATTGGCAACAAAAAATACAATATGGCAGTCCATCCTGGACAAGGCGAATGCAGTCGGAGTGCTGAGGAGGACAATGGACGAGCTCAAGAGGTGCTGGAATGATGTGAAGCGCAAGATCAAGCAGAAACTCGCAGACAACCAGAAGGCAGCAATGCAGACTTGAGGTGGGAGACCAGCACCACAGGAGGAGCTGGATGAAATGGAGGAAATGGTGACCACAGTCATCAGTGTGTAGACGGTGGCAGGAGTTGGGGGACCGGACACTGCTCAGCATGACCCGACACAACAGCAACAGAGTGAGTAACCACCAGGGACTGGGGGGACGGGGGAGATGGGCACAATGGCACACATGCACAATTAAGTAGAGCACATCTGTGGACAAACCATGCCCAAGAGTCACAACACCAACCAAGAGCCCAATTTACCCAAGTCTGCAACATCACAGCACTGCATAAGCACAGAAGTGAAAGCCACACCGCCTGAAAGGGATAAGGGCCAGCCAAATCAGAGCTGAAGGGGCAACTCACCTACAATGCAGCACACACACATAAGATCCAGTGTACCTCAACATTTACAACAATGTTGAACAAACAGCAACACCAGCACAATAGAACAGAGGGCACAACTGCTGCCGCTCATGTGCGGAAAATGGCCATTCGCATGTGGCACAGCAGGATACTTTAAGATGATAATGTACTAGTACAACCCCACATCCCTGATGGTGCAGTAATGCATGTATGGCCGTGACTCAGATAGGCAGTGAGACACACATTGTCATGCAAATCAACACTCATCACAGTTGAATACAAGTGAAGGTGCGCAGACTTTATTAGCATATGCGTGTCAGTACGGCCAAGATAAGTGCCACAACATGCAGACCAATGCAGCAGTATGTCAGAACGTGGAACGTTGCCAAGCGCCGCTGTCCACTCCGGGGGAGTGCCTCACCTTTCACAGGTGTGTGTGAACCCGTGTTGTTGTCCGCTCATGTATTCGGAGTCCAGGCGAATGCAGACATGTCCACTGTCGCAGTGGGAGATGTGACCAGAACCCCAAGTTCCAACAAGTTGTCGAGACATGTGCAATGTGTTCCAAACTGTCGTGTCTGCAGGTACGTAGTTACACATCTATGAAAGCTAGTGCAGCCTCGTAGGCAATCATTTCCAACATGAGGTCGTCGTCGACTTCATCGAACAGGACGGCGAGGCTAACCATTAGCAGGTCCGGACAGATGTGCTGCGTCCACCCCCTTTCACCAATTAGCACTACAGCCCAATAGGGGAGCGGCTCAATTTGCTCACTGCACACGAGGAGTTATGCAATCTCCCAGGTCCAGCTGCCAGCATGTATGCCAAGTATCCAGGCATCCCATAGACGGGTGTCGCGGTGACACTCATGGTCGTGGGCCAACAGGGGGCGCACACACATGTCGAAATCCAGGTCGGCTACCGTCCTGTTGGATAGGCAGACATCCATAGGCCACTCGAATATGCACGAGTGACAATGCAACACAGGCTGCACGCAGGTGACGTTGGCAAGGCGGAAGCTCAGCCGGTAACTGATCTGCAGCACTACCAATGGCAGTGCCCCCAGTAAATGCAGCATACGTCCACGGTACAGTTCCACCTGACAGGGGTTTTGCAAGTGTCCGTGATTGTCTGCCATTGCGTTAGTGGCTCTGGTTGAAGCGGCACTGTTCTGACCTGCGCCAGTTCTGTGGATGAAATGCCACAGCTCGCAGCAATGAGTTGTTTTAGTGTGCAACGGTTGTACGCCTGGGTTAATGTGGGAGTAAGTGTGAAGGCCATTCCATGCAAGATAACTTCGAGCAAGGACTTCTGTGTGTGGGTGTGTATACGTTGGTCTCTCGTCGGGCTGTGCGTAGTGTGGGAGTCGTCATCAGCTGCTATAGTATCTGTCAGGGGGTGCCGGGCACATGTAACTCCGACGTCGGAGGTGCAGATGTGCTTCCGCCTGATAGCACAGACAAAGGAGCATTCATCCCTAATGTTAGTTTCTCATCTGCTTGCATTCAGGTACTGTGAAGTGGCTTGTTGGGGGTGGGGTGGGATGTGTGCGACTTTGGGATTCATGTTCGACATGTCTTGCATGTGGCAAATGAGCAGCATCACTGTGTGTAACATTGCCTCACAGCTGCTCCTCCCCCCCCCGAGCCTAATTACTTGTGTGTGCTGCGCGGTTGCATCACTGGCACTCCTACGGCACACCATTGTCATGCCTGTCTGCGCATGTCCACAAGCCTGACAATGACACTGTGATGTTGGCCGTTGGAGGTGGGCGGCCACGTGAGTGTAGGCCTGTGGGAAGGACAGGGCGGACACAGACGTAGAGTTCATGCCTGGCTGAACTCGCGCTGCGGTTAAGGCTAGGCATTTGGCTCATGCTGCGGCAATACAGATACACACAACACTTGGCATGTATGAGCCAAGACCCGAGCGGTCTTGCGCTCCTTTATTTCCCCGTTCATGCGAGCCCGCCCTCCGGGTGCATGCTACATTGCAACATTGTCGATTGCGGACTGGGTGGCGCTGACACTACAACAGAGGCACACTCATTAGTTACTTCCTTGTCCAGGCCAGAACTGAACTACTCCTAGAGCCCCGGGCAAATCCTTCACACCCCAGCTCTGGCTTGGCGTACGCCGGCCCAGCCCACCCCGCTTACACTTACAGGGGGGACAACAAAGCTACGTGTCCAAGGTCGTACCCACTGCCTGAGGTGACATGGTTGCGTCCGCTGTCCACAGCACAATGTAATGTGGTAGGGCCCTGGCCCATCATGCATACATAATGACCACATGGACACACTTAGTTAGATAGTTGAACTGACTACGGGCACGTGCGTCCGGCCACCTTTTATTGCCAGGGTCACATGTCCAGTGACGCCTGTGCTGGATGGGTGTGGGGTGAGTGTGAGCCAGCCCTCAGGGAGTGGTTGGTGCTGGCAACAACTAGAACAGTGATCATCGGATCACACACACAGATTCAATCATAAAGGGTCCATGACTTGCAGTGCACTGAGGTAGGGGCACCAGAGCTGAGCGTGCTCATGTGAAGGAATTGTTAATGATTTGGTCCCTTCGGGATATTCCTGCTGCAGCTGCAGTGGGGTGTGGTACACCTGCCTCATCTTCATCATCATCGTCCCAGGTCTTCCTCACTGCCTGAGGTGATATTGTTGCGTCCGCTGTCCACAGCACAAAACTCAATCATGAAGGGTTTAGTGGCACCTGAAGAGCTGAGCAGGGGATCAAGCTGATGATGGCATCCAAGACAGTTGTGAGCAACTTAGATGGGCTGGCTGTGACACTCCTCCGACTCTGGCAGTTGTTGGTTGGAGGTGGTCCTGGCGGTAGTGGCTGGTGTGCAGCCAGCGATGATGGCGTGTCCTTGCATGTCAGGATTGGATTTGGTTTGCGAGCCCTGCTGACCGCAGTGTAGGCCGGAGGCAGTGGTCAGCAAGGGCCCACATCCACGTGTCATCGGCTTGTGTTGCACAGGGTCAGTGGCACCTGGAGCGCTCAGCAGGTGCACAGCCAACGACGATGCGCCGTCCGTGCGGGCCGCACTGGGTGCAATGTTTTTCGCCTACTGAATTCTGCCCCAATATTGCCACGTGTCGTCAGCTTGTGTTGCACAGGGTCAGTGGCACCTGGAGTGCTCAGCAGGTGCACAGCCAACGATGATGCGTTGTTTGACTTGGGGGAGCTGCTGACCGCAGTGTAGGCCGGAGGCAGCGGTCAGCGAGGGCCCACATCCACGTGGCGATGACTTGTGGTGCACTGAGTTAGTGGCACCTGGAGCACTCAGCGGGTGTGCAGCCGACGATGATGCGTCATCCGGGCGGGCCGCACTGGGGGTCTGTTGACTGGTGGTTTCCTCCATTAACAGAAATGTGGCACGATTTGAATTGTGGGACCTGCTGACCGCAGTGTAGGACTAAGGCAGTGTCCGGCACACACATGACTCTGTGTTGCTGTGCCGCTGGATGCGCTGGGGGCCTGTGTCGCGGAGTCTGGAGGTCACGGCGGCGGACTCGTGTCAGGGTGAGGTGCGCCGCCCTGGCAGACGCGTTGCCCATCACGGAAGAGAACCACGCCCAGGGCCCCGGCCTTTTTATCAGCACTCCTACGCTGGAGTGGCATACGCCGGCCCAGCCCACTGCGCTTACGCTTACAGGGGGGGACGGCACAGCTACATGTCCAGGGTCTTCCCCACTGCCTGAGGTGGCATGGTTGCGTCCACTGTCCACAAAACTACACCCACCAGCAGTATATGTCCACATGGACATGTATGTGCTCTGCATTCTGTGGTCTGTCCAGCACATCACCGCAACACTTGGCATTGGGGACATTCTTATTCATGGGTGAGTTGCCTTCTTCACACATACTTGGTTCCCACCTCTCCCCACATTCTGCAATTGTGTGGCTGAGGGGCCATGCCGTTTTCGGACGGTCCGCTGTCTTGTCCTACGCTGCCTCGGTGGTAGTCCGAAGGGGGGTCCGGGGGGGTGGTCCTGGGGGTGGTGGCGGTGGGTGTTGTGGTCCCCTTGGGTCTCCGGGCTGCATGTTCATTGTCTCCATGGCATCTGTGGGTCTTCAGATGTGTCTCTGTGCTGGGCTCCCTTTCATACTGCAGGTAGTCGTCCTGCTTAGCACCAGCAGCAGGCAGGTGTTAATTCCCTGCTGCTAACGCGCCTTATCACCTGTCGCATCACAGATCTGGCTGGTCGTTGAGAATATCGCAAAGTGGTGTTTTTGTGTGTTTTTGTGTGTTTTTGCACAGGAACGCCTACTCTGCATATCATTAGCGTTAGTTGTCTCTCTCATCCGTGGCGATGTTTTTTGCGGCAGCTATCACTGGTAAACTGGCGATATGGGCAGTTTGCACCAGTTTGTGAATAGGGTGAAAAGTCTATCGCCACTTTTGCGTCGCTAATGTGCCGATAAATCGGCGATAAGTCCTTGAGAATATGCCCCTCAGTAGTTTGTCAAATTATAGTTCTATTCTTTGCATTCTGCACTCTTTAAGTGGGCCGGGTCTCACCGGTGCTGAGCACCGGCAGTTTTTTAAAGGGGGCCTCGAAACGGGTCTCTATCGGGCTCTGTTTTGTGCCCTGGAACAGGCCGTCCGTTTTTTTTTCCCATGTTGCAGTGACAGCAGGCACATCAATTTGCGCGTGCTCACACTGCTCACTTATCACTAGTGGAGAAGTTACGGCATGACGTCATGCCAGGTGAAGGAAAGGGAAATCCCTTAAAGAGAGTCAGTTTCTCTCTGGATTTCCCTTCTCTTTTTAAAACTCAGGAGCAGCAACATTGTCGTGGTGTCACCAGGGCTTTAAGTGGAAGCTTTTTCAATATTATATACAAGCCATAGTTGCTGCTTATTTATCTTATGAAACTAACAACCATTGACAAAGCCAATAGTCCTGACTTGTTGTAGGGATGATGTTACTTGTTGTATCATATATCTGGATGCAATGACAGAAACAGAAAAATAAACGTCGGGCAGCACACTATGCTAAGCACAGTTTTTTAGCTTAGGTGTTTTTAAGCCACGCCCTTAATTACATTGGCAACGCCCCTTTGAGAGACCCCCCCAGTTTTTTCATCCCACTTAAAGCCCTGCTGTTACCCATACAAACACAGGACTTAAAGCACCAATATGCAAAAAAATATATGGTGAGTGCTGATTTTTTCTAACTTCAGAACTGTATGCAAACAGATTTTTATATAGAGGCAATGTACAAGGCCAAAAGGTAAGGAATATATTCACAGTTTGTGTACAGGGTGATAGGCTGGACATCTGGGTACAGACTGGGGAGTGCAACTTTCTACGGTATTGATTTCTTTTGTTGCCTATGTGCTGTCAGACCGTTTGCATTGTTTCAGTAAAGAGGCTGGGGGCATTGCATTTTCCTGCTGAGTGTGGGACTAGTTGGTCTGGTAATGGGTTGGTCGAACATTACATTGTTTTGAAATGCATTCTGCTTTTGCTCCTCCGCCTTATTGATGGTGTTGGTGTTCATGCATGCATATTAGCAGTACGAGGTTGGCATTGGAGCTGCTTTTCTTCCATTGTATTCCTTGTCAACAGCTGGTGCACTTGTTGTTGGTGAGGTCTTTACAATGCCCTGGTGCCAATGACTTGGAAATATATTTACAGAGGGCTTTAAGTGGGATGGATCCTGTCAAGACTTAGACCAAGCAAAAATTAAAAGCTGACTTTGAAATTGGCCCTTAGCTAGCCCTATATTCGTATCCTTAATCGAACAGGAAAAAAATACTGATTGTTTTTTCAATAATGTGTATAAAACCCCTACGGTAATCCATGTCAGCGATGCAATCCCTGTTTTCATTTCACGTTTTACTTCATGCTGCATTCCCTAAGTGTAATTTCGTTTTCCTAAAGTTTTTTTTCTGTACATTGTTTCATGCAACATAGAATTCTTGTCTAGTGCATACAGTAAGACCACAACTTAAGTTTAACTGAGACAAAATCCTAACTTTATGACTTTCGGTATTCACAAACGGCATTTAGGAGTAGTAAAGTTAGGAATTCTAACTTTACTACTCCTAAATGCCTTTTGTGAATACCGAAAGCCGTAAAGTTAGGATTTTGTCTCAGATTACTTTTGTGAATCGGGCCCCCTGTGTCTAACAGAGTAAGACACTACAGAAGACAGTGGTTCTCAGGGGAGAACCTGCATAAATGAGACACTCTGAATATTACTACCCCTTCCACAAATTTTACTAATGTGTACTTGTTTAATTCATGCTTTCATTTTTTCAGAATGGAAACATTTCCAATTCTAATTATTCACAACAAAATCATTGATGTCATTCATTTTTGTGATACTGCTAACAGGCCTTAGCAAAGCAAATAGGCCTAGCGTGCAGTACGATGCAGCTCTTATTCTCGACCGAGCGGACGCACAACTACATTTGGCAGGATTCGGGAGAATGATTGACTTCTTTTACAGGCAGAAACTGCATTTGTTAAATGTTGGGCAGCTTACTTAACCCCCACAAGACAGAGACTTATTTTGCCTTTTCCATCTCTATCATTCTGGAGGATGTCTCTGATACGTTTAGTCATTATGAAGACCCAATTCCCAATCTCTGGATATTTTACAAGTTGAAACGCCGACGCATAATTGTATTCATGCCTAGATGTTTTTTGTTTGTAATTTGGCAAAGCTGTAAAAATGTTTTAGTTTGCCCAGAATACTACTGAATTCTCACTAGGCAGGATTTTCTCATTCACGCATTTAACCACTTATCTCTCATTCCTCAAGAGCACTGCACTGCTGCACAGACTTATATATCTGTGGAAACCTCCTTATTGTTTACCATTTATGTAATACATTGTCTATTTCTAAGGACCATTTTTTGCTTGTGCAGTATAATTTCATTAATTGGATGCAAAGAATATCTTTCTTGGCCTCTTTTTAAACTGTAAATAGCCCCGTTAAGCTTTCAAGATAGAGTCCTGATCCCTACAGTTCGGATTGCTTGCAATAATTGGTCTGTGGTCAGCTCCATGCTTTAACTTGGAACAGAGAGCTCTGTCTACTATTCCAACCAAAACAGTTAGTGTAGTTTCTGGAATAAGGTCTGATAACAGCTTTTCAACAAAGCGTTCTATGTGGTCTTATGCCAACACTCTCAACAACCAAACATTATTCCTGTGGGCTCTTCGTGTCTTTTTACTGAGCCTCTCATGCACTATCATGCACCGTCTTGAAGTCATGTGATAGCACCACAACCCCTTCTTTAAAAACATGCACTCCATCCTCAGTTGTAAACACTCAGCCCTCCATATTTATATTTATAACTCTGCCTTCCATCGAATCCAGATGTGTCTGCATTATGTCCATGTTTACACCAACTATGTCCACATTGTTAGCCAGTGTGCCTTTCATGTCTCTCATTTGAGCCAGCAGTGTGATGTATTCCAATTGGTCTTCATTATTTTGCTGTTGGGCAGGCTGTGTTTCCTGATCAGCAATGCTGTCTGCCGCAAACTGTTGTGGTACTGTTCTGCAATGCTCAAACTGTTCGATCTTCTTTTGCTTATTAACTGTTTTACCCATGTCTCAGGCAGGAATATTCACCTATGAGGCCCTGTAGTTTATGCCAGGTTACTCTGGCAAAATGCAGGAAAGGTGCTGTTTTTGGCAGTGGAGCAGTAGCTCAGCATCAACCATCATCCTTGCTGCTCAGCATCACAACACCATCATTACACATCTATGTGACCAGCTCAAAATCTATTAGGCACACATTAGGGCATGAATTCAGCAAATTCCTGTAGGTTATTTGAGAATTTCCAGTGTTGATGCCCTAAGTGGTAGAAACGGCTGCAAGCTTTGTATAAATATATACAAATCCTTTACACAAATGTTATGTCAACTGAAGTGCTTAAAACCAGTGAGCGGAAGTTAACTGAGAAATACATTGTGGCAACTCAGTGTTAGAATGTGGCAAAATACTGTCAAACTCATTTAAGTGGTAATAATAGACATTGGATAGGAGCAGTTGTAAAAATTATGATTAAAGTGACGAGCCTCCTAGCGTATGCTGCCATGACCTAACTTGCAAGTGCTGAACCATCCTATACCGGGAAGAATGGCTAGCATGAAGAATTGGGAAGGTTTGTGATGATGTTTGGCAGAGAAGCAGCACTTAAACCTAGTAATGAGGTTTATGAAATAGGGCACAATTATTATTTGTTTTTTCAAATGTATTTATTAAAGAGAAAGAAAAGATACATGCCCCAATATTAGGGGAGGAACACTAATAGGGAGAATAGCCCCACATATGACTACATTAAGGTGAGCACCTATTTACATTCCCTCATTTAACCAAAAGTGCAACAGATGACACCCTAACTAAACCACAAGTAGCTTACCAATCTCAGCTGGACTGGCTACATGGCGATAGGATCTGCTCTCGGCGGCGATTGTTGCCGCAAACACCAGCATCACGGTGATAAAAATCTTGCCGCTAACGTGAAAAAAGTGACGGCCGGCCAAATAGCAGCCGGAAAAACTCACGTTAGTCAGCCTCACGTCACTTTTTTCACATTTCGCAGGGGAAAAAAACACAAAAAGCCAGCGAAATTCTCAAAAACAAATTTGCACTACCTGGAAGCAAAATGGAGCAGGTTTAACCCAGTTCAACAGGAGACAACAACCCCCCTAACGCCCTGAACAGCCAGAATGACCAGCCAGAGTCCCAGGGGAAGAGGAAGAGGAAGAGGAAAACAAGATTCAGTCAGGAGGAAAATTAGATCCTGATTGCGGAGGTGATGGAGAACCAACACCAGCTCTTCGTCAGCTCCAGGGTGTCATTGGGGACCAAAAATGCCATTTGTCAGTCCAAGGTGACCAAGGTGAATGCAGTAGCAGAAGTCAAGAGGACGGTGGCTGACTGCAAGAAGTGCTGGCATGATACCAAGCGCAAGGCGAGGCAGAAACTTGCCAGCAATCTACAGGCAACACTGCAGACCGGAGGTGGGAGTCCAGCGCCGCAGGAGCAGCTCGATGCCTTGAAGGAACAGGTGTCCGCAGTCATCTGCGAAGAGTCGATGGTTGGAGTCGAGGGACAGGATAGTGGTGACTATCACCAGCTACATCAGCAACAGGGTAAGTAACAGCCAGGGACATGGGGGTGGGGGAGTAATGTAGCTTCTTTCCATCTAAATATGTCCTAGTGCCCACCCACACTGTGTGCAGAGCACATGACAGATACATAGGTACTTGGGGGTACCTTCACATGTCCCATGAGCTGTTGGCACCATTAGCAAATACATAGAAAATCACATAATGATGGGGTAAGGGACTTTTAATACAGCACAGATGCATATACATATATTAACAAGTGACCACTGATGTGTCCCCTAACTCTGGGCTACATCAACAAGCAAAGGGGCATATACACCAGAGAAGTGGCGTAGCATGGCGTTAGCCTCCCTGGATTAACACCACGCTCTGCCAACTCTGAAATGCAGGGCTGCAACATATTTTCAAAAAAATATGTTGCAGCCCTGCATTTCCCCCTGCGCTGGTGCAAAACTTATCAGCCTAGCGCCAACGCAGGCACCCTTGCGCCAGAGTGCAAGGCTGTCTGTGTTGAGGTGAAGATTGTTAATGTGCAGGAAGGTCTCCCTCCCTGGACATAAACAACCAATGGCCCTTTGCTGTACCCATGTGTACTGCACAACGCAGCACACATGGAAACATAAAAAATGAGGCGAAATTAAGTACTTTTTACATGATTAGCCTGTGTAAGACCCTATTTTCCCTGCCCTCGATTTTGACATTGACTCCCATATACGCTGCCCTTGCAAATAGGACCCATTGTCCAAAAATAAAGGGTACTGAGATGGAACGCCCAGTGCAAAACCCATTCCCCTCCCCTTCCACGCTAAGTACAGCATGAAAGAGTGCCTTATATACAAGGCATTGTTAAGCTATGCACAGTGGCTTAATGCTGCATTGTAAATAAGGCGAAGCACATATTGCCTCTGGAAAGTCACTCAAAGTGACGTCCCTGTGGTGATAGGGGCCTGTAAATATTCACCAAAGTCACTGAGCATTGAGTCAGGCCACTTGGCTCAACGCAGCCCACAGCCCATTCACAAACGCAGCCCTGCACTGCATGTCCAATAATATGGCTCAGTCCCGTGTCACAACATGCACTGCTGATCAATGTCGTTACCTAGCGCTAAAGCCGGCACTCATGCACAATGGTGCAAGAGTTTCTGCGTTGGGGCTAGCCAGCTACATCAGCTTAATGTGCATGTCGAAATTCCATGCTTCAAAGCAATGTATTAAATAAGCCTGAGCACCGCTTCACAGAAGTGGCTGAGCGCCCTGTCAAGCCAAGAAGAATAATGCTGTGTTACATTACAGGTTTGTACAAATGACTCCAGCTACATAATGAAAGTGCTCCTCCTTCACAAGGATCTGGCCAATCCACATCAAGTGGGTCAACACTGCCTTGTAAAAATTCTGAAGCATGCTTTTCTTCAGTAAACCTAAAAATGATGAGGGTCCTGTTGCAACAGTGGCTTGGAAATATGCCACAAGCAATTGCAATACCTTAACAGCTGATTTTATCTGTGCAGCTGAATTAAGCACATATAACCACATCTAAAACTTTTAAAGTAGCACCTTTTAAAGTAGACTCACTCATGTTAGCCACATCAAAAGCTGCACTGCCATTGCAAGCACTTTGTACCAATGATGTGCACATTCCAGGATGTAAAAAAACAACATACTGGTGGGCCAAGGTGCTGTACACCTCTGAGTAAAAGGGATATGAATCTCAAAGGACAGTGTAAGGCCACAGCATTGTAGGAATGCGCACCCTAAAAACACAACATGTCTGTTCCATTTGCAATGCTCCTACAACCACACATTCCCTGTCACGTACATGGTAAGTGTAGTTAGCAACTGGGCCTCATTCACAATCTGGGAATGAAGCATGTCATTTGGCTACCCGTTGACTTGACATAATTCCTCAAATTGTATTCATCAACATCAAAGTATCTTCTTGTGTTGTTTAGTTGACAGTATGTCATTGTCATGATGGTCAAGGGTTTGGGGGTCCAAAACTTATTGACATGCATGGAAACTGGCCCTTAGTTAAAGTCAACAGTGGCAGTGGACAAATGCATAGCCATTGATGTCTGTAAACACCCTTCCAGAGACAAATGCATCCAACTACCCTGAGCACAACAGTATGTAGCATCCATGTGCCCATCCCTGTGAGGTACAAAAATATATGCAATGCAACAATGCACCAATCTTAGAAGCCTGCTCAAAGTCCTATGTCCTCCTGACTGCATAATCTTACCATTGACCCTGCACCATAGTGCAAGGGTGTCTGGATAGAGAGAACGATTTTCAATGAACAAGAAGGTGGTCCTCCATGCACATCAACCTCCATGAATGGGACTGACCTGTGTCAATGTGAGCTGGCCACCTTGAAACACATAGACACTTCCCAGAGTAGGGGAATTCAAGCACATCTACTTGTCATCTCAACGGTGACATCACTGCATCCTTGATCTCAAGTGCATGAGTGTCCTCCTCATTATGCCAAACCAGGAAATAGGTGGCAGTGCCAACATCAATGGGGGGTGCAGTCTAATCTCCGCCTCTAAACCGAGTGACCAACCCATACGCAAACTTGACTGAGTAAGGGTGACGTATCCACAATGCAGTGTTAAGACACATGAAGTAGATCAAATCTGCATTGTCAATAAAGTGAATCAACCAGCATCCAAAAGAACCTTTGAACAGATGATGTAACAGGTGCAGCAGGGGCATGGAAATATGCCCATCACTGTTGGCAATCAGGGAAACTGTCCTGACCTATGAACAACCTAAATGTTACATAAGAAACGTTGTAAACTGAATTACCAATCTGCGTGTAATAGCTGTAGCATGAAAGAACAGACAATGGGAATTGTCATGCACTCTGATTGTCAACTGATAAAATGCTTGCCCAAACTGGACATACACATCCAACAGTATCTGCTCTTTACATTGCAGAAGAAGAAACATCACCTCTTGGTCAGCAGCCTGCCCCACTCTTCAATGATGAAGATGGGCCAGGACCAACCCATATGCAAACTTGACTGAGTAAGGGTGACGTATCCACAATGCAGTGTTAAGACACATGAAGTAGATCAAATTTGCATTGTCAATAAAGTGAATCAACCAGCATCCAAAAGAACTTTTGAACAGATTATGTAACAGGTGCATCAGAGGCATAGAAATATGCCCATCACTGTTGGCAATCAGGGAATCTGTCCTGACCTATGAACAACCTAAATGTTACATAAGTGGCGTTGTAAACTGAATTACCAATCTGCGTGTAATAGCTGTATCATGAAAGAACAGAGAATGGGAATTGTCATGCACTCTGATTGTCAACTGATAAAATGCTTGCCCAAACTGGACATACACATACAACAGTATCTGCTCTTTACATTGCAGAGGAAGAAACATCACCTCCTGGTCAGCAGCCTGTCCCACTCTTCAATGATGAAGATTGGCCAGTCCACACTCCAAGAGCTGCTCCAATACATAGGCAGCCCACCTCTGGAAGCAGGGCCATCCAGCAGCGTCGTCGCCTCTCTACCTGCTGCACAAAACATCCAGCAGGCATCACCTAGCACCACAGCTCTCAACCTGGACTCTGAGGACCCACTGTTACATTTTCAATGGAGTGCGGTAGGAGTCCAGTGTGAGATGGCTGAGCAGTTGCAGGTGGGGTTGGACAGCCTGGTGGCCAAAGTGGATGGGATCAGTGGGTGCCTCAGTCCCATTAGGGATCACCTAGAGGCCATCAGAGACACCCACAGTCCGCTCCATGCCCTCCAGCATTCCCTGGCTGACATTGCTGGTGTCCTTACTCAGAGACAAGAACATCTGTCCTGTCAAAGTGGCACCAGCGATGTTGCCAAACAGTTGGGGGAAATGCGAAAGATCATGGAGAACATGGAACGGAAGCAGGATGCCCACTTGGCTGCCATGGCTGCCTACCACAGAAGCGTTGCTGGAGTCTTGCAAGCCCTGCAGCTCATCATCACTGCAGTGATGCCTCATCTGATGACACAGATGAATGCTGCTGTACCTTCAGCATCCACCTCTTCCCCCTGTGATGTGTCTCTGCCTCCCAGTGCTGCCACAAATCCACCATCACCCTCACGGGAAGCACATGACACAACAGAGGAGGAAGATGTGGATGAAACCTCAGTCTTAAGGAGAAGGCAGCGCTAGCATTAATCTGTGTCAAATGGATAGTTTCTGCCTAGCCTTGTGCTTAGCATCATGCCTCGGACCATCATCTGTCACTGTCCTCAGATTGTCTGTGCTACATTCACCTTGGACTTTTAATGGACTGCCAATGTGGCCATTGATCCCCAATGACATCACAATCAGCCTCTTGACTGAACTTTGCCTTTTCCTCAACATGTCTCTGGACATGTTCCCCCAAAGGACTCTGTCTGGCCCTCCCCTGACCATTTCAACAATGTGGGGGTTGTTGTCCAAAGAACTGGGCCAGTCTGTTAACTTCAGAACATCACTTGTTAATAAAAGCACTAAAGTCACAAAGATGTGTGTTTCCTGTGACCATTCAAGTATAGATGTGTCAAAAATGCATGAGCAGTCTAGCCAGCAAAACTAATCCAGAGGGCCATTAGAAAAAGGGTCCTGTTGAGACTGTGTCCCTGATAGGCAGTGAGATGAAGGATATGTGTGAATTTGCTAATCCCTCATATCTCAAATACAACATTATTGTTGGAAGTTCACATTTCCCTACGTTCAGGATGGAGCAAGGGACTTGGTTCAATGTTCAAGTCAGTGTCATGCCACAAGAAGTGGCTTCTCCCAGCATTGTTAACAAGTCATACTTGGCAGATCTACTCATAGTCAATGGTGTGGACAATGGTTGTTGTGAGGGGTGTCATGCCATGCCACATCTCCAGATAGAGCCCTCACCATATTCACAAAGATGATGAAGCATAATGGGGCATATTTACAAGGCCCTTTCGGCACCACAACATCACTTTCAGTGAAGTTGTGGAGCGATAGGGGCTTTGCCTTATTTACAAGGCAGCGTTAAGCCACTTAACGTGGCTTAACGCTGCCTTGAAAATAAGGCACCCTTTCACGCTGTACTCAGCTTGAAAGGGGAGGGCAATGGGTGTTGCGATGGGCGTTCCACTGCAACACCCAGTGATTTTGAGGCTGCCCCCTATTTACAAGGGTGGCGTAACTAGGAGGCAGCTCCAGAATTAAGACCTGGTAAAACATTTTCTTACCGTGGCTCAACGAGGATAAATGCTTTATTTCTCCTCGTTTCTGTTGTTTCCGTGTGTGCTGCCTTGTGCAGCACACATAGAAACCATTAAAAATTAATGGGGTAACCCTAGTGTCACACAGAACCTGGGGTATTGGAACAGTATATCATAGAGTGGTTCTGTCATGTATGGACTGAATTTCTTTCTTTAGTATACGTATTTGTCCTGATTAGTCAGAGAGAGCCAATCAATGGTACTTAGTGTCTAAACCATACAGATACACAAACACAATGAGACCGACAAAAAATTAAACACCGAAAAGTGGATGATATATTATTTGTCATATATCATATCATGTGTTATACATCCAAATGTATACAATTAAAGCAACTAAATACATAAACATATACTGTGTAATGTACAAGAATCAACAGTCAACATTTACTGTACAAATAAGAAGGGGCGGGGTTAGAGGGGACTTCAATATGTATCCGCAATGACTTGACTCATTATTTAGCACATAAAGCCTTATCCTTAGTCTTAACTATGTGAAATGTTGGTGCGGGATATCTTTTTCAACACGTTGACATTTCAACCCCTTGTGGAGGAGTGTTGTTAAGAAACATCTCAGAGGGTCTTCTTCAGGACTGGGAGTGTGTGGGGGAAAAACCTTGAGGTGACGGTGCAGCCGCATCCATCCAACACCATGATAAAATCCAGAAAAGCTTCACTGTACAATGGACAATGGGAGGGGAATTTGGACACAATGGATTCCATTGGATCACACATCTGATGGGACATATCTCAGATGGGCAACTTTTGAAATGTATGTTGTATTGTATTGACATAACAACATCTCAGGAATACGGGTCGGACATGTTGTTAATGCATGTTGGCAAACAAGGTACCATGATAACATGGCAACACTGATTTGCATACACAACAGTGTCCATTTGCTATGCCTAGCACCAAAGCAGGCCCACTTGCACATTTGTGGCCGAGTGCCTACATGTTTGGCATGCCATGAAAATTCCTCTTAGAAGGCCAAAAGCTAGTGATAAGCAGGATATTTGCTAATACGGTGTGATGATGAATTTGACTAACTGGGGATGTGCAACGTAAAGTCAAGAAGTCAGATGCTGTGATCCTTCACAACAACATAAAATTGTGCATACATCTCAATTTTCGGCTCCCTCATCACACTAGAGGCGAGGCCGATGTGATACACACCCAGACTGTGTTCAACTACATACAGGAGCATTTCCATCAAATCTTCACATCTCACAAAGAAAATATATGAGGAAGGCACTCACCAGTGGCATGTGGGTCCATGAAGGCATCTACGTCACCCTGAGTTATCAGTGGTCTTCCAGCTGTGAGACATGAACTTGACTTAGTATCAGACATGAATTTCCACATGTGTCATGTTCATCATCAGATTCATCTACATTCAAGTCAATGACCTGTAACAGTCCTGTCTCTGTTCATGTTGCATACATGAAGGGATCTGCTTTGCCTGTCTGACACACAAAACATGACCATTGCAGCCCTGTGGACCACAACACAATCCTGCTACTATATTTGGTCATTTTGCACACACTACTTGAGTGACACATTCACAAGGCCACATTTCCAGCCACAACATCATTTTCTCCATGTTGGGTAGGCAATATGTGCTTAGCATATTTCACAGGGGTGTGTTCAGACAATTGATGTGGTCTGATCCCACATTGTTTATGAGGCAGATTTACACACCAAAAATAGTGACAAGTGTTCCAATGGGAATGGGTTTTTCGATGGACCTTACACAACAACACCCATGTCATATTCCAATGCAGCAGATTTAAAAGTGTGGCATACATGTGATCCAGCGCCTACATTGGGAACTGTTAACAAATGCTTAGACCCTTGCACAACGGGGATAGAAAAGTTAGTCCATCAGGCAGTGTGTTTTGTCATGTGTGCTGCATTGTGCAGCTCACATGAGCACTTCATGCGCATTGAGAGTCCTCACACACAAATATCCTTAAACACTATCTTAATATGCTGCACTGCGCTGCACACATTAAAACGTGACACATCACTTCATTATTTTTTATGTGCAGGAGTGAACACATTCCTGCACATGGTCATACGTCATCATCAACACTGGCACACTTGCACAATGGTACAAGTGTGTTTGTGTTTGAGCTAGGCTGCTTTACTAACAAATGGATGGCATCATCCAGTAGCCTCATTACATTGAGTCACTGACTACATTTGTTGACAGGGAAAACACACTGTGATTTAATGAAACTTTTGTCATGTACTTACCACCTTGCCTGCCAAAAATAACTCCCAGGTGGTCCAAAAGGTCTCCCTCATGTCCCACGCAATCCTGCCATGGCAATCCTGCCATTGGTGCTTCCGTTGCTGGACAGTCTTGTTGGCCACTCCGAAGATCTGCATCATGTGGTTGAGGATATGCTCCCACCTCACCTTACGGACCCGAACACCATCACCCTGCAGGATCCATCCCCCGCTCTCCACCATCAGTGGCAGATAACATTTCACTAGCCAGAGGAAGCCCCCCAATGCCCCCTCTGACATCCTGTCCTCCCTACCCACACCGACATCTCCCAACACACACCTAAACCCACTATGTAAAAAGAAAACCCCAATAATGTTACCCTGAAACCATTAGAAAGGCAAATATACCACCTGGACAGACATCCGACAAGATTATCAACAAGACGCAAAAAACACGTAAAGACTAGAACACAGGACTTGACAGAGACACTAGAGACAGTTCACAGGACACAAAACCACTCTCTTTTCCAACAGCACCAGCACACAACTCAAAACACCTCCAACACTCTCCACAGACACTGACAGTGTGCTTAACAGAGAAAGTGAAAGTGTACAGTACTCCTCCATTACACAGGATGCAGACTGACATCACTTCCTGGGCGTTTGCGGCCCGTTTTTGGACTCTGCAAGAATATTTTGCCCGCTAAGGGCTGAGTGGTAATTTTCAGTGTTGTAACATGTATTTAGCGATTATTTTCAATGGCGGTTATGAAAAAAATTATCGCTTGCATGTTGTGCGGCCAAATTTTTAACGCTAAGTGCAAGTTGATCATCAGATGTACCATATTGCATGAAATAGCATGACTAAAGACACCATATGGCTATGGGATGTGATCTGTGTTGTGTAGGTGACTTCAGTCATTCTGATATGTCATGATATCAGTAATCTAGAGCTGTCAACATTCCCTTGGTCCTCACATTGATGCCTATCCACATCTATTCATGTACGATTATACATGCATGCATCAGTGGTAGTCATTATGGTTGGCATATATTGTATGTGTGACCACATATGTGACTGTCACATTGCACATTGCTGTGATGCCTGCACCTGTTTAACGGGCTTGCACATCAGGCATTCACTACTTGAAATTCTGATTTGTGATGCAGCAAACAATGCGAAGGCTTGACCACAGATTCACATTTGAGTATTTGCTCTGCTGTAATTGCAGATGTGCACATTTACAACGGGCTGTGCAAAATCACTCATGGGCATGATTCAAAGAGGTTGTGGGGCGCAGTATGGATTTTGCAGATCAGATGATGATTTCCAACAGTGTCTATCAGGCAGATCCATTGTCATGTTAGCAACATATGTACAATACGTTATTACATGGCTTAAGGAACAGCTTGTGTCAGACACAATTGCCCATCAGTCTGGTGTGATAGTGATATACAGCTTGAAGCTAGGAGAGTAACGATATGACGGCTGGACAGGTAGAGGACCAACCATTTTATGTGAGTAAGCACTGCGTCACTTTTCAGCCTGTGTAGACGACAAGAGCTTGTGGAGGCACCTCTGAAGTTGTTTCCAGAAATGTATGCATCAGAATGCAGAATGGAGCAACCTGGTGCAAAACGTGGAGAGGTCAACAATCCACACAAAGCCATGTGAAAACATGTTGTAGACCCAGAGTCCCAGGTGGACAGGACATTGTTGGCTGGAAACAGCAATGCAGCACTTTACAATGCGCACTCCTTGCAACAGCATGGCGTCCAATGCCGGTAAGCACAGACAGTCCCCAATGACTTGAAACAACACTGTGCTTTTGTATGAGACCCATAGTGGTAGACACAGGTACTGCAGAGTTACTGCAAAATGACGTTGAAGGTGGGGCCTGTGTCATGCACAAGCCTGTGGGCCCTGGCTGTGGACATTGATGCGTCAGCAATGACCCTTAGCTGTTGGCAAAGTCTGGCATGTCAGATGTAGACACAATGCTGACAGGAGAAGCCTGCATGGTGCACCTTGTAGTGGTGAACAATCAAGGTGCTCCTGATCAGGTACAAAGGGTAGTCTGCATTGCATGGCATGCACCAACACTACACTGGGGTGACAGGGGAGACATCCTATTTTGTGCAGCGCCTCTCAACATCATCATGCATGAGGAATTTGTGTTGCCCGTTAGCTGTGGAGGGTGAGGCCCCTGACTTGGACAAATCTTGTGTGGCAGGGGACCTGTGACTGGGGAATGTAGAGGGGCCATTTGCATCTCCTACACCTGTCGGTTCCCCTGCATACTCGAAGTACCCTGGTGTACACAGGCTTGTGTAATCCAGACTGACAGAGGATTCAGCTGGCTGAGTCACTGATTCGGAGAGGGCGCAGTGGTTTGAGGCCCGTGTCGATGTCCAGGTTAGGAGAAGGTTGGGTATGGAGCGGAGGAGTACCAGGGGTGGTATCTGGCCGAAAGTCGTGGGCACACTGCTTGTACCACCCAGATTTACGTGGGCACTGTGGAACATGTAATCTGCTTGCCAAAGTTGGCATTCATGAGGCAACCAGGTGGTTCAGCCTTTCCTCGCCCCATGTTATTGAGCTCTTGGGCGTACATGGATTTCCCTTGGTGCTATCCGGACAGAGATTTCTGTCTAGCATATACCTGACTGGAGTTGAGGGGCTGGTTGGCCACACTGGACTGCAACACATGCCATACATGGTGGCTGGCCATCTTGCATAACAATGTTTTTTTAAGAGTATGTTGTACATTCCTTGAGAGATACAACATGTGACATTGACAATTATTTTTAAATGCATGTTTGTCTATGCGTTCAACTGTGCCTACAGATGTTTGGGTATTTTGATTGGTGTAGTTGTGATTAATCACTAAATTACACACATCATGCAATTGACATAAGTAAACTTGTAGTTACCATCCAGAGATAGGTGGTGCAACTTCATGGTGCTACTATTGTTTTTCATGTCCGTCTGACTCAATACAATGTCCACTCCTGATGTAATTGGTTGTATGTTACTTGCATGTTTTGGCTGTACTTATTGGTTTCCCTGTTGTACTTCACTCATGTGTATGTCTGTTCTCTGTCTTGGGGGTGTCAACAAAGAGTAAGGATTATTTGATGAGGATGTAGCCGGTTCTCCACCTTCATTGCCATGCCACACTCATGTTGATGTGTATGTTACTTCAACACATTCTTGCCATTGCATTGCCAGGTCCATAGGCCTACAAACACGTTGATGATTGCTGATGCCTTGCCAGTTGTCCCATGGCTGATCTATGTGTCATTGTTTGTGCTTATGAAACTATAGCATTGTTAGATCAGTGCAGTGTTGAGGGATGATTCATGGACAGTGTTAGTGATGCAAGACATGTGTTTATCTGTCATTCCAGTGACACATGTGTCAGCTAGGGAGGTAGTGTCACTTGCTAATGTTGAATGAATGAGTATACTTGGTGTTAGAAGCATTCCCTGCACTGTTTTGATACATCGGTTATTCTAGCTGTACTATCCTCTGGATCTTCATCCTTCACACCCGTAAGTGGATCCAGTCCACACTTGTCATGTATCTTTGTGACTATTGTCAGTTACCCTTTTTTCCTATGGCACAGAATTCACAGACATGTTGTGTTTCAACTTTTATGATGGTTTAGAGCTATGTGGCCCCAGCTACAATGATGCATCAGACACACATTGTTTGTTGTACTATGCTCTTGTGTGAAAACAGACATGATTGGTCTCCTGTGAAGACACAACACACAGTTTTTGATTCTCACTGAGAAACAATATGCAGTCATACGTTCAGATGCCCAATACATTGTCCCATTCCCACTCTTTCTTTAATTGGTGTCATATCCCCTGCTAGGTGAGTGATCTGTGTGACACTGTTGTTTTGTTAACGTGACTTTACATGATTGATCACCTTCTGAAGTCACAAACCAAGCATACAAGACATTGTTGTAGTGATATTTTATTTTGGAAACACACAAGGTTTAAACTTTGGTTGACCGAAATGTTTGTGATAAGATATTTGCGTTAATGGATAATGAAAAAAAGTTGCAGAAGATGGCATCCCTCCTTGCTGTTCCAGCTGCAGAAGCTGTGATGTGCCTTGCATCAGCTTCTTCGTCCTGCCCATCCTCCTGGCCTTCTGGCAGTGGTGTGTTGTCTGTACACAGACGTTGTGCAAAATGCAACACGCCAGTATGATTTTGCAGACCAGTTCAGGCCTGTATAGGAGTCTTCCCCCAGAAATGTCAAGGCACCGAAACCTTGATTTCAGGACTCCGAAGGTTCATTCCACGATGGCCCTTGTGCGTCCCAGTGCAACATTGTAGTCTCTCTGGGCCTGTGTGTGGGTCACTTTGATGGGTGTCATCAGCCATGGTGACAGTGCATATCCTTGATTACCTGAAACAGAAAATGGAGAGAAGTGTATATTAGTATTCAGGCCTAATGTGTTTGCAGAGTGGGTTTTTAAATTTTGTGTCCATTGTGCAGCTTTGTACTTTCTACTTCGTCATGTTGTGGTACATACAATTGACCTGCATCACTGACATTGAATTGCCTGTACTTTACAGCCTACACCTCACCATGATGCCATTGGCCAGGTTCTTTGTATTACCTCCATGTTGTAAGTGTCAAGATGTCTGGGTATCTCAAAACACCTTTGGGGTTATTTACAGGCCCATTGCGCCACCGTACGTCACTTATGCACATATTGTAAATACGGTACAGGTGGTGCATGGGCCTTGTGAAGCAGCCACCTTGACTTTTGGCGCATTACTATGTATGTGCATCAGCAAGATACATCATTGTGAGTTATTATACTGAGGGTAGCTGCCACCGGAAGTACTTGGATGCTAAATTTTGTACTCATTGTGGGTTATTTACATCCCACTTGCACCCCAGGTGGGTCACTGTTTGAGTCGCAGTAGCTCTGCTACCTGGTGCACTTGACTTACCGGGACATGTAAAGACAACTGACATGTATATTGATGTCCTTGGGCATATGTTAACATTGAATCTGCTTGTATGCGTGTTGGGGTCAGCCCATGGATTTTGCTGTGTGTATTCCCACTCAGCACACATTTATTTGGCTACATTTGCACATCTGGTATTAATTTTCCACCAGGAAATGCATCAGATTGCTATACTTCACCAGGGGAGGTGTTGGGATGCGCAACATGCAGTGAGATTTACATTTTTCTTGTTTGTATGCTCTTTCTATGCATGCTACATTCTGACACGACCCAGACTAATGCTAAATCAACTTTTGTGATTGTTTGTGTGCAGTTAGGTGTCCCTTCATGCAGAAATACTTTCCTCCCCATGACGCAGGCACCCTTGCAGCATGAGGCATGGGTGCCTGTGTTTGTGCATGTCAGCTAATTGTAGACCATCTCAGGCGATAGCAGGGTGATCTGTCATCTTGTTGTACATATGGCACATGTCTTTGTTTCAGAATGAATGTAGCACAGCGCAAGCATATGTCTTGTGGCACATGCTGCATTGATTCCTTGCAATTTATGTCTGATGAGTTCTGCAAGATCTATATTCCGAGAGTGACTTGGTGGTTTGTGAGAGTATTTCTGTCCTACTCCCTTGTTGGGCCGACTTACATATTTGTGGTTCTTTGGCATTAGGTGTTTGTGTGAAGTAGTTGGGCCAGTTACAATGTATGTTGGATTCAATTTGCTACATGTGCATTCTCACATAGTTGAGCTACATGATTGGTGACTTGAGGTGTGTGGTGTGTTCAGTTTGCACTTACCAATGAGCAGCCCATTTCCATAGTTGCCATTATCGAACCACTGGTTGATGACTGATTGGCGGAAGATGTATGAGTCATGCACACTCCCTGGAAACTTGGCAATGAAATTGATGAACAGGCCAAGGTGATCCACAATTGCCTGCACATTCATCAAATATGTGTGCTTCCTGTTCCTGTATATGTGTGCAGTGTCTGCAGGAGTCACAAGTTGCACATGGGTGCAGTCAATTGCCCTCAACACATGCGGAAAACCAGCAATGGCATAGAAGCCTTCCTTCTTTGCAAGTTGTTCTTGCACAGTGTTGGGGAAGTGTAGGTGCTGCAGCGTCAAGCCGATGATGGCATCCAAGACAGTCAATCAATCAATCATGTCACTTATAAAGCGCACTACATACCCGCGAGGGTCTCAAGGCGCTGGGGGAAGATGGGGGTGGTGCTGCTACTGATCGAAGAGCCAGGTCTTGAGGAGTCTTCTGAAGGCCAGTAGGTCTTGGGTCTGCCGAAGGTTGGTGGGGAGAGTGTTCCAGGTCTTGGCGGCGAGGTGGGAGAAGGATCTGCCGCCGGCGGTCGTTTTCCGGATGCGGGGGACTGTGGCGAGGGCGAGGCTGGTGGAGCGGAGCTGGCGGTGGGGGTGTAGAAGCTGAGTCGTCTGTTGAGGTAGGCTGGTCCGGAGTTGTGGAGTGCTTTGTGTGCGTGGGTGAGGAGCTTGAAGGTTATCCTCTTGTTGACAGGGAGCCAGTGCAGGTCTCTCAGGTGGGGTGTGATGTGGCTGCGTCGGGGATGTCGAGGATAAGACGTGCAGAGGCGATCTGGATGCGTTGCAGCCATCTCAGGAGCTTAGCCGTCGTTGCTGCGTAGAGGGCGTTTCCGTAGTCCAGCCTGCTGGTGACGAGGGCCTGGGTGACTGTTTTTCTTGTTTCGGTGGGGATCCACTTGAAGATCCTGCGGAGCATTCGGAGGGTGTTGAAGCAGGATGAGGAAACGGCGTTGACCTGCTTAGTCATGGAGAGGGTGGGTTCGAGGATGACCCCTAGGTTGCGTGCGTGGTTGGTGGGTGTCGGGGCTGTTCCCAGTGATGTTGGCCACCAGGAGTCGTCCCATGCTGAAGGGTTGGAACCAAGGATGAGGACCTCCGTCTTGTCCGAGTTCAGCTTCAGGCGGCTGGTACTCATCCATTCGGCGACGGCCTTCATTCCTTCATGGAGGTGGGCTTTGGCGGTGTGAGGGTCTTTGGTGAGGGAGAGGATCAGCTGGGTGTCGTCGGCGTAGGAGATGATGTTGAGGTTGTGCTGTCGGGCGACGTGGGCGAGGGGTGCCATGTAGATGTTGAACAGCGTTGGGCTGAGGGAGGAGCCTTGGGGTACGCCGCAGATGATCTTTGTGGCTTTGGATCGGAAGGGGGCGAGGCGGACGCTTTGTGTTCTGCCGGAGAAGAAGGATGTGGTCCAGTCCAGGGCCTTCTCTTGGATACCGGCGTGGGGAGGATCCTTTAGAAGGATGCCTGGGAGACTCCTCCCACTCTGGCGGTGGTGGGCTGGAAGGTGCCTGAGGCCAACATGTGCAGCACAGCAAGTAGCTTGGTCTGCGGAGGGATGTTAGTGCTGCGCTGGGATGGGGCCTGCAGCCTTGGCGCTATCTTGTTGAGTAGTCGGAGGATGGAGGACCTTTTTAGCCTATAATGGGCTATCACCTCCTCTGGCCTGAGGTGTATGAGGGTGATCCGTTAGCAGCAGACATGCACTCTTCTACGGCGCTGCCTCTGTGGTGGTGCTGGTGGCGGTGGTGGTGGTGGTGGTGGTGGTGGTGGTGGTAGTCTTCTTAGAGCTCCAAGTTGCAAGAGTAGTACCCTGATTGATTTAACTCAGATCTGTGACTTGGGGTGAGTGTCTGAAAAGTTCCAGCGCTCTGTCCATCATCTCTTTGTGTTTGCTTTGTTCGTCCTAAGTTGGCAGGGTATGCCCAGACGTAGGACCCTTGCTCACTTTGCCACTCGATTCAAGCTAGCCTGGCTGATGAGGGGTGTCACACTGAAACCGGTCCCAGGATATTTGTTTGTGGTCCAGGGAAGACCTAGCTTGGCAGCTCGGGCTGGACTGTTCCCATGAGGCACAGGGTCAAGACTAACCCTGGGCAAAGCACTACGCTACGCTCGTGTAGTTTGCGAAGTTTGCGCTACTTCGCACTACGCGAATTGCACGTAGCACAGTGCAAACACGCGTAGCGTAGTGTAGTGCAGCGGTCATTTTTTGCTTGCTCGCGGTCCTCAACGTCAAGTTGGCGACCGCGAGCAAGCAAAATGACATCTCGGCGAGACTTTTTCCTCGTTCGCGATCAGCAACATCAATGCCGATCGCGAGCGTGGAAAATAAACCTCCCGGCGAGATTCTCAACGGGGGGAGGTCAGGTTTCTCATTGCGAGTGGTCGCATATGCTCGCGACCGCTCGCAATGAGAAACTACCAGTCCGCGTTGAGAAAGCTGCCGCTCGAGTAAAAATCTACTCGAGCGGCAGTAAAAGACAGCTCGCACAGTGCAAGATGCCGTTTTCAATGATTGCACAGTGCGGACAAGCATCCGGCACTGTGCAATCATCGCGAACAGCGCACTAGGCAGTTCGCGTAGTGCTACGCGTAGCTCGCGAAGTGCACTTCCCGTAGCTTCGCGTAGCGCTACTTCGTGAACTACGCCCAGGGTTAGTCAAGACTGATTTGCATATGGCTGGTTCAGAACTGGGGTGGCAAAGTGAGCTAAAGAACGATGATGGATTCAACCCAGATCTGTGAGTGGGGGTGAGTGTCTGAAAAGTTTCAGCGCTCCGTCCATCATCTCTGTGTTTGCTTCATTCGCCCTAAGTTGGCAGGGTATGCCCAGACGTGGGTCCCTTGCTCAATTTGCCACTGGATTCAAGCTAGCCTGGCTGATGAGGGGTGTTAGCTCGAAAATAGTCCCAGGATGGTTGTTTCCGGTCCAGGGAAGGTCTGGCTTGGCAGTTCGGGTTGGACTGTTCCCATGAGGCACAGGGTCAAGTCTGATTTGCATGTGGCTGGGTCTGAACTGGGTGGCGAAGTGAGCTAAAGAACGATGATGGATTCAAACCCAGATCTGTGACTGGGGGTGAGTGTCTGAAAAGTTTCAGCGCTCCTTCCATCTTTTCTTCGTGTTTGCAAGAGTAGTATCCCCATGGAGTCGTTGAGAATGCCAATGAGGGCCTGGGATTGTCTCCCGTTCATACAGGTGTGTTTGCACCATTTTTAGGACCAGCTATTTTTTGGTCTAAGAAATCTGCCGCTAACTGGACTTATCGGCTGTTTAGGGGGGTTATCGACTGACAGGATATTCATTGTAAATACCGCGAAGTGTGGTTAGCGGCAGATTTTTCTCTGGAACGCCTACCTTGCATCTCATTTTCGTTAAGTCCCTCTAACAGAAGTGGCGATCCTGAAAATTCCCGTTTATGCTGAAAAAGTGCCGCTAACTGCAGTTAGCGACACTTTGTAAATAAGGTGATAAAAAAACAGGCACCGTAATCTAAAAAAATTGACGCTACAGCGGCGTTAAGTTCTTATAAATATGCCCCTTTCTCTTTTGAATTGGGTGTGATGTAGAGCGCAAATGTTGCCTCTGGGAATATAACTGAGCACAAGAATGCGAGGAGGGTGCTAGACTGATATTAAAATAGATTGGATAGTGGGGATTTTTCATTTTGGTGTGAGCTGATCTCTCAAATCAGGGGTTTGGTGCCTGTGAGGTTGGCTAGAAATAAAGGTCAAGTATGAGCTCTGGCTAATAAAATGATGGGTACAGTTTGAGGCAAGTGAAACTCCCTTTATTAGGCGCAATAAGAAGCTAGAAAGGTTGTTTTTTTCAAGAGGCAGAAAAGTGCAGAGTCAGGCCTTGGCTAAAGCAGGTCTGCATCATGCCTGCTGCAGCAGGTTAAGGTATGGGGCATCACAGTACAGTACAGCACAGCACAGGGCTAGGCTAGGCTAGGCTAGGCTAGGCTAGGCTAGGCTAGGCTAGGCTAGGCTAGGCTAGGCTAGGCTAGCACTGCGGCTTTAAACACCCCCTTCCGTCCTTTGAAAGAAGCCAACGAACGCCCAGGTTCTGTATACAGGATGGCAGCAGGCAATTTGGGACCCTGCTAAATGAGGGTGACGTCCCCATGTGCGGCCTTCGAGTGGCTAAATTCTTAGCCTAAGATAGTTAGAATACTTTTGAATTCGTCTGAAGACCATATGTTGGAGGCGGTTACAGAGCGCAAGACGGCGAACGTCTCAGAAGAAAGTAACCATGGGAGGACATTATTTGCATAGGACAGCCCAATTCTCAGTCCCATTATTTTGCTGCAGTTGCAGTGTAGTGTTACTAGAGGGCAGCAGTATGAATGTAAGAGCACAGAGGCTTTTCCTCTGTTTGCTGACATATCTCTTGTTCATGTTGGTCTTGCAGGGCCTATGGAGTGGAGGACTACGATGACTAAGTGAATGAATAATAAAGAATGGCTTGCCTGTATTTGCGGTGAAGCGGAATGTTTGGAAGGTAAACAGCAAGATGAAAGTTTCAAAACATACATGTTTGCTGAGTGATTAAGTGACTGTGTCACCTGTCCCTTTGAAGGGACATGTGAGAGAGAAACAGCAGCTCCATAGCCCTCAGATGGGAGAGGAAGCACAGATGAATATTTCCCTCAAATAAAAACACATACACTACCTCAAAGCTGACAAGTGTGATATGATGCTTTGCAGGTGTAAGGAGTTGCCATGTTTGGTGCATAAATATGCATGGTTAGTGAGGTTTTTCCCAAAATGTCAGTAGCGCACCCTTTGGGAGTATCCTTAGACTAGAAATTTCAGCCACTCATTTGGGGGTATGAGGCCAAGAAAAACTTTGGGAAGCTTGTTCCAGTCATCTGCACGATAGAAAGATACTGGGGAAAAGTTACAGAGGGAGCCAGGCTGCACAACGTTTCGTCACAGTTGGACAGAAATATTTATCACGGACTTTTGACCACCCCTCACTGTGGGACCAGGATCCCCATGCCTCTGGGCCTCTGACACCTTTTGTGACCTCTGGATACCACCATCTCATTACCCCTCAAATGGTCCCTCTTGTTACCCCAGCTTTGGTAGTGCACCCACCACGTTTCAATCTTTCGAGTGACCACAGACACCCTTCCTATGTGCTCTCCATTTACATTCTGTCAGTAACCCAGCTGCTTCTGTCACTGTTCAGTCTCAAGTGACCGGTTGGATGCACATTGCTTGGGTATGCAGGCACTTACTGCTCTGTTCAACCGCTCTCGGCACACCCAGACTACACTTCTTTAAATCATAAATACATGTCCTGCCTAACACTAAGGCCTGGCCTTCCCTCTGTGGATCATACCCAATGTAAGGAAGACAAATAAATTGAAGAGCACGCAAAACTCTCTAAAGACACTGCCAATCCATGCACTGCTGCCTATTTGCATGCCATGATTATTCTCTATGACCCATCCAACCAATTGCCACAGGTACCCTTTCCCTGACTTATTCATCTGCTCCACTGCCCCCCTTTATTTAGCAAATGTTAGTGCACTCAGAATTCACAGCAGGAATCTCTATACCGTCCGTTTTCAATAGAAATTTCCCAAGGGTCCCTATAACGTGCCACATGGAGGGGAGGCAGAAAAATCTTGGGGAGCCCCTCCTGCAAAAATACCACCACATGATCCTTGCTGTACCTTTCAATACCATAACTTCAGTAGGATTTTATGGTGCCCCCTTGTGGTTGGTATTAGAATCTGTTTGCAAGCCTGTTCGCCCCCTAGTCCCTTCTGTTGCTGCTATCCTTTTGGGGTGCACCCCATAAGGTAGGAGGGGAGCAATAAAAGCTATGGGTAGCCCCCAAAAATAACCAGAACCCATGCCATTCTGTGCCCCGATCACCATTCATAATGCAGCCCAAACCCCTTTTAATACTGCTCCCCCATATTTGACTGCCCCCCCAAATCAGAGAGTTTAGGGTTGAAGTAAAAACATTTTTGGGGTTCCCCACCATAAGTCCCATCCTATGTAATCACCCCATCTGTGGGCTTGGGTACCACTGCATGAGGGCCCACATTTGGCCCCACTCTGCTCCCTTCTGTGACTTGGTGAGTGCCCCATGATCCTCCTCCATCTATGACCCCTGGCACAGCACCCACCTCTACCCTTGCTCCCCCTACACCTATTCCCTTGCTCTCTGACCCAACCACCCTGTCTGCCTAGGCTCCTCATATACCCTCTCCTCACTCTACCCTCCACTCCTGATCCCCTTTCTTTCACCTGTCACTGTTCCCACTGCTTGCTTTCACCACAATCATGTTACTTACCAATCACTCTGCAATCCACTATTCACCACGCTTGACGCCACACTCAAAAGACACACGTGTTTTACTTACCAATTGGCCAGGCAGACCCACCACCAACTTACCTCTGCTGCTCTGCCATTTGTCACCTGGTGTCAAACCCAGGACTTGAACCCTGGTTGTCTGTCTGGAAGTCCTGAACTTACCCACTGGACCACACTGGTTTTCATGTCAGTAGCCTCACAAATCATCCCTCTATCATGGTCATCCTTTTCATTTGCAATGGAAGCCACAGGCAATGACACCATGGCCTGTATGTTGCTTATAGTTACTATTGCAATGATCTAAACCACAAAGAAGCTTTAGCTCAATGGCAAGTCTTGTTCCCCTGATGGCACAGGCTCTCACAGAACAAGGGTTCGAATTCGCAAAGATTGCCAAAATATCCTAAGTTGGGAAAATCTTAAACTGTGCTTTTATTTTCATTTGCTAAGTTTATTTTCACCTGGAAAACAGAGGAGAAAAGTGGCCACTCTTTTGGCATGTGTGCCCCAAAATTACAAATCATTTCCTCATGACCTTCCAGTAACCCCTTCTTTTCTCAAGTAGGTGTAATAGGGACAAAGCCTTATCTTCCTTTATCAATGAATTCATTCTTTGTTTTTTAAATTCAGTGTATTGTACAGCGCAAATGGTGTTTCGGGGGTATAACTGAGCTCAAGAATGCGAGGAGGGTGCCAGACTAATATTAAAATAAGTTGGATGGTGGTTATTTTTAATTTTGCTGGGAGCTGATCTCTCAAATCAGGGGTTTGGTGCCTGTGATGTTGGCTAGGAATAAAGGTCAAGTACGAGCTCTGGCTAATGAAATGATGGGTACAGTTTGAGGCAAGTGAAACGAAGCTAGAATGGTTGTTTTCTTCAAGAGGCAGAAAAGTGCAGAGTCAGGCCTTTGCTTCAGCAGGTCTGCATCATGCCTGCTGCTACAGGTGAAGGTATGGAGCTGCACAGCACAGCAATAGGCTGGGGCTGGGGCTGGGGCTGGGGCTGGGGCTGGGGCTGGGGCTGGGGCTGGGGCTGGGGCTGGGGCTGGGGCTGGGGCTGGGGCTGGGGCTGGGGCTGGGGCTGGGGGCTGGGGCTGGGGCTGGGGCTGGGGCTGGGGCTGGGGCTGGGGCTGGGGCTGGGGCTGGGGCTGGGGCTGGGCGCTGGGGCTTTAAACACCCCCTTCCTTCCTTTGAAAGAAGCCCCCGAACGCCCAGGTTCTGTATACAGGATGACAGCAGGCAATTTGGGACCCTGCTAAATGAGGGTGACGTCCCCATGTGCGGCCTTCGAGTGGCTAAATCCTTAGTCTAAGATAGTTAGAATACTTTTGAATTCGTCTGAAGACCATATGTCGGAGGCGGTATCAGGGCACAAGACGGCGAACGTCTCAGAAGAAAGTAACCATGGGAGGACATTATTTGCATAGGACAGCCCAATTCTCAGTCCCATTATTTTGCTGCAGTTGCAGTGTAGTGTTACTAGAGGGCAGCAGTATGAATGTAAGAGCACAGAGGCTTTTCCTCTGTTTGCTGACATATCTCTTGTTCATGTTGGTCTTGCAGGGCCTATGGAGTGGAGGACTACGATGACTAAGTGAATGAATAATAAGGAATGGCTTGCCTGTATTTGCGGTGAAGCGGGAATGTTTGGAAGGTAAACAGCAAGATGAAAGTTTCAAAACATACATGTTTGCTGAGTGATTAAGTGACTGTGTCACCTGTCCCTTTGAAGGGACATGTGAGAGAGAAACAGCAGCTCCATAGCCCTCAGATGGGAGAGGAAGCACAGATGAATATTTCCCTCAAATAAAAACACATACACTACCTCAAAGCTGACAAGTGTGATATGATGCTTTGCAGGTGTAAGGAGTTGCTATGTTTGGTGCATAAATATGCATGGTTAGTGAGGTTTTTCCCAAAATGTCAGTAGCGCACCCTTTGGGAGTATCCTTAGACTAGAAATTTCAGCCACTCATTTGGGGGTATGAGGCCAAGAAAAACTTTGGGAAGCTTGTTCCAGTCATCTGCACGATAGAAAGATACTGGGGAAAAGTTACAGAGGGAGCCAGGCTGCACAACGTTTCGTCACAGTTGGACAGAAATATTTATCACGGACTTTTGACCACCCCTCACTGTGGGACCAGGATCCCCATGCCTCTGGGCCTCTGACACCTTTTGTGACCTCTGGATACCACCATCTCATTACCCCTCAAATGGTCCCTCTTGTTACCCCAGCTTTGGTAGTGCACCCACCACGTTTCAATCTTTCGAGTGACCACAGACACCCTTCCTATGTGCTCTCCATTTACATTCTGTCAGTAACCCAGCTGCTTCTGTCACTGTTCAGTCTCAAGTGACCGGTTGGATGCACATTGCTTGGGTATGCAGGCACTTACTGCTCTGTTCAACCGCTCTCGGCACACCCAGACTACACTTCTTTAAATCATAAATACATGTCCTGCCTAACACTAAGGCTCTGGCCTTCCCTCTGTGGATCATACCCAATGTAAGGAAGACAAATAAATTGAAGAGCACGCAAAACTCTCTAAAGACACTGCCAATCCATGCACTGCTGCCTATTTGCATGCCATGATTATTCTCTATGACCCATCCAACCAATTGCCACAGGTACCCTTTCCCTGACTCATTCATCTGCTCCACTGCCCCCCTTTATTTAGCAAATGTTAGTGCACTCAGAATTCACAGCAGGAATCTCTATACCGTCCGTTTTCAATAGAAATTTCCCAAGGGTCCCTATAACGTGCCACATGGAGGGGAGGCAGAAAAATCTTGGGGAGCCCCTCCTGCAAAAATACCACCACATGATCCTTGCTGTACCTTTCAATACCATAACTTCAGTAGGATTTTATGGTGCCCCCTGTGGTTGGTATTAGAATCTGTTTGCAAGCCTGTTCGCCCTCTAGTCCCTTCTGTTGCTGCTATCCTTTGGGGTGCACCCCATAAGGTAGGAGGGGAGCAATAAAAGCTATGGGTAGCCCCCAAAAATAACCAGAACCCATGCCATTCTGTGCCCCGATCACCATTCATAATGCAGCCCAAACCCCTTTAATACTGCTCCCCATATTTGACTGCCCCCCAAATCAGAGAGTTTAGGGTTGAAGTAAAAACATTTTTGGGGTTCCCCCACCATAAGTCCCATCCTATGTAATCACCCCATCTGTGGGCTTGGGTACCACTGCATGAGGGCCCACATTTGGCCCCACTCTGCTCCCTTCTGTGACTTGGTGAGTGCCCCATGATCCTCCTCCATCTATGACCCCTGGCACAGCACCCACCTCTACCCTTGCTCCCCCTACACCTATTCCCTTGCTCTCTGACCCAACCACCCTGTCTGCCTAGGCTCCTCATATACCCTCTCCTCACTCTACCCTCCACTCCTGATCCCCTTTCTTTCACCTGTCACTGTTCCCACTGCTTGCTTTCACCACAATCATGTTACTTACCAATCACTCTGCAATCCACTATTCACCACGCTTGACGCCACACTCAAAAGACACACGTGTTTTACTTACCAATTGGCCAGGCAGACCCTCCACCAACTTACCTCTGCTGCTCTGCCATCTGTCACCTGGTGTCAAACCCAGGACTTGAACCCTGGTTGTCTGTCTGGAAGTCCTGAACTTACCCACTGGACCACACTGGTTTTCATGTCAGTAGCCTCACAAATCATCCCTCTATCATGGTCATCCTTTTCATTTGCAATGGAAGCCACAGGCAATGACACCATGGCCTGTATGTTGCTTATAGTTACTATTGCAATGATCTAAACCACAAAGAAGCTTTAGCTCAATGGCAAGTCTTGTTCCCCTGATGGCACAGGCTCTCACAGAACAAGGGTTCGAATTCCGCAAAGATTGCCAAAATATCCTAAGTTGGGAAAATCTTAAACTGTGCTTTTATTTTCATTTGCTAAGTTTATTTTCACCTGGAAAAACAGAGGAGAAAAGTGGCCACTCTTTTTGGCATGTGTGCCCCAAAATTACAAATCATTTCCCTCATGACCTTCCAGTAACCCCTTCTTTTCTCAAGTAGGTGTAATAGGGACAAAGCCTTATCTTCCTTTATCAATGAATTCATTCTTTGTTTTTTAAATTCAGTGTATTGTACAGCGCAAATGGTGTTTCGGGGGGGGTATAACTGAGCTCAAGAATGCGAGGAGGGTGCCAGACTAATATTAAAATAAGTTGGATGGTGGTTATTTTTAATTTTGCTGGGAGCTGATCTCTCAAATCAGGGGTTTGGTGCCTGTGATGTTGGCTAGGAATAAAGGTCAAGTACGAGCTCTGGCTAATGAAATGATGGGTACAGTTTGAGGCAAGTGAAACGAAGCTAGAATGGTTGTTTTCTTCAAGAGGCAGAAAAGTGCAGAGTCAGGCCTTTGCTTCAGCAGGTCTGCATCATGCCTGCTGCTACAGGTGAAGGTATGGAGCTGCACAGCACAGCAATAGGCTGGGGCTGGGGCTGGGGCTGGGGCTGGGGCTGGGGCTGGGGCTGGGGCTGGGGCTGGGGCTGGGGCTGGGGCTGGGGCTGGGGCTGGGGCTGGGGCTGGGGCTGGGGGGCTGGGGCTGGGGCTGGGGCTGGGGCTGGGGCTGGGGCTGGGGCTGGGGCTGGGGCTGGAGGCTGGGGCTGGGGCTGGGGCTGGGGCTTTAAACACCCCTTCCTTCCTTTGAAAGAAGCCCCGAACGCCCAGGTTCTGTATACAGGATGACAGCAGGCAATTTGGGACCCTGCTAAATGAGGGTGACGTCCCCATGTGCGGCCTTCGAGTGGCTAAATCCTTAGTCTAAGATAGTTAGAATACTTTTGAATTCGTCTGAAGACCATATGTCGGAGGCGGTATCAGGGCACAAGACGGCGACTGTCTCAGAAGAAAGTAACCATGGGAGGACTTTATTTGCATAGGACAGCCCAATTCTCAGTCCCATTATTTTGCTGCAGTTGCAGTGTAGCGTTACTAGAGGGCAGCAGTATGAACATAAGAGAACACAGAGGCTTTTCTTCCGATTGCTGACATACCTCTTGTTCATGTTGGTCTTGCAGGGCCTACGGAGTGGAGGACTGCGATGACTAGGTGAATGAATAATGAGGAATGGCTTGCCTGTATTTGCAGGGAAGCGGGAATGTTTGGAAGGTAAACAGCAAGATGAAAGTTTCAAAGCATACATGTTTGCTGAGTGATTAAGTGACTGTGTCACCTGTCCCTTTGAATGGACATGTGAGAGAGCAACAGCAGCTCCATAGTCCTCAGATGGGAGAGGAAGCACAGATTAATATTTCCTCAAATAAAAACACTTACACCACCCTCAAAGCTGACAAGTGCGATATGATGCTTTGCAGGTGTAAGGAGTTGCCATATTTGGTGCATAAATATGCATGGTTAGTGAGGTTTTTCCCAGAATGTCAGTAGCGCACCCTTTGGGAGTATCCTTGGGCTAGAAATTTCAGTCACTCCTTTGGGGGTATGAGGCCAAGAAAAACTTTGGGAAGCTTGTTCCAGTCATCTGCAGGATAGAAAGATACTGGGGAAAAGTTACAGAGGGAGCCAGGCTGCACAACATTTGGTCACGGTTGGACAGAAATATTTAGCAGGGACTTTTGACCACCCCTCACTGTGGGACCAGGATCCCCATGCCTCTGGGCCTCTGACACCTTTTTTGACCTCTGGATACCACCATCTCATTACCCCTCAAATGGTCCCTCTTGTTACCCCAGCTTTGGTAGTGCACCAACCACGTTTCAATCTTTCGAGTGACCATAAACACCCTTCCTATGTGCCCTCCATTTACATTCTGTCAGTAACCCAGCTGCTTCTGTCACTGTTCAGTCTCAAGTGACCGGTTGGATGCACATTGCTTGGGTATGCAGGCACTTACCGTTCTGTTCAGCCGCTCTCGGCACACCCAGACTACACTTCTTTAAATCATAAATACATGTCCTGCCTAACACTAAGGCCTGGCCTTCCCTCTGTGGATCATACCCAATGTAAGGAAGACAAATAAATTGAAGAGCACGCAAAACTCTCTAAAGACACTGCCAATCCATGCACTGCTGCCTATTTGCATGCCATGATTATTCTCTATGACCCATCCAACCAATTGCCACAGGTACCCTTTCCCTGACTCATTCATCTGCTCCACTGCCCCCTTTATTTAGCAAATGTTAGTGCACTCAGAATTCATAGCAGGAATCTCTATACCGTCCGTTTTCAATAGAAATTTCCCAAGGGTCCCTATAACGTGCCACATGGAGGGGAGGGGAGGCAGAAAAATCATGGGGAGCCCCTCCTGCAAAAATAGCACCACATGATCCTTGTTGTACCTTTCAATACCATAACTTCAGTAGGATTGTATGGTGCCCCCTTGTGGTTGGTAATAGAATCTGTTGCAAGCCTGTTCGCCCCCTAGCCCCTTCTGTTGCCGCTATCCATTTGGGTGTACCCCATAAGGTAGGAGGAGCAATAAAAACTATGGGTAGCCCCCCAAAAATACCCAGAACTCATGACATTCTGTGCCCCATTACCCTTCATAATGCAGACCAAACCCCTTTTAATACTGCTCCCCCATATTTCACTCCCCCCCAAATCAGAGAGTTTAGGGGTGCAGTAAAAACATTTGTGGGGTTCCCCACCATAAGTTCCATCCTATGTAATCACCCCATCTGTGGGCTTGGGCACCACTGCATGAGGGCCCACATTTGACCCCACTCTGCTCCCTTCTGTGACTTGGTGAGTGCCCCATGATCCTCCTCCATCTATGACCCCTGGCACCCCACCCACCTCTACCCTTGCTCCCCTCTACACCTATTCTCTTGCTCTCTGACCCAACCACTGTTGTATTCCTCTTAGGGTGTCCGTATATAGGTTTTCCTGTATCATGTCCTTATATAGGCACAATTCGCCCTGCCCTTATATAGGCATAAAATCCCAGTCCTTATTTAGGCATTAAACCGTGCACTGCAAATACAGGCATGGTCTCCGACATCCGTCCACCCTAACGTCACAACGAGTTCTTGAAGAACAGACCCTTAGGCTTCGGGAGTTTCCCTAGCACAGGACTATTGATTTCTTCAAGGACTCATCTATTATGCATGAACCGTTATACCTTGAGGGTTCATTCATGACGTCTTCCGCTGTCCGATTCACGTCAATGCTAACATTCTGAGGTACCTCTCAGGTATAAATATACCTTCCCTAGCCCTTGTAAATCAGAGGAGACCTCGACTTCAGAGGAGCCCGTTTCCCGGCCTGACGCACTGAGAAGACGCTGTCATCCCTGCACGCAGAGAGTCCAGCTTCCAGTGATCTGACTTCCCTTGCGGGGTGTTGGAGTTCGAGTCTGGCAAGAGATTCCCACCTCTCTCATTCTTAAGGTATGGAGCTGACTAGAACCTAGAGGGACTCTTGGCATACTAGGCGTAACATACTCTTAGTATACCATAGTAAGGAATACTCCACCTACTTCATACCTCTCCCTACACCTAGGTTAGGTTAGGTACATTGGGGTAGAACTAGCTTAGAAACGCATCGTATGAGTACTCGCATTTTTAGTCTGTGTTATTTATGTAAATGAATATCTACTAAAGATCATGCTAGCGCAGTATTATTTATTTCTACTGCTTACGCTGTACATTATTTATCTTGCATACTGTCTTGTGATCGTAACAGCACATATTACTTACACGAGAAACAAGACTGTTCAATAAATCTTTTATTGAAACGCCCGTCTATTCTTTCTGTGTAACTTTGAGGAAAACTAAGCATGCACGATTGAGCTGAGTGAAACGGTTATCTATTGTTTCCACGACTCTGGGACACGTTCTGATTCTAAAGGGAAACAAAGTTGTCATGTTTTGCGGCTGCCAGAAACTACTCCTTCTTGTTATCCAAGGAGTTTCTAGTGGCCTCTGAGCTAGCTGGCACAAGTAATTAAGTTTAATATACTCGATAGGGACATACCGACCTCAGTCCTATGTCAAGCCTATAGGGTATATTATTCCAATGCGCAGAGCCTATTAGGGAAATAGGAGCTACACTACATGGCGCCCAACGGTTTGGTAAGGCGGTAATTTAACGTTAGATACTGAGTAACTCAGCTGTGCCTTTTCTCTCAGAGACCCCTACCCATATACTCCAAAAGACGTCTGGAGTGGGCAGGGTTAAGTATCCACCATGGCTACATAGGGAAACACCCTATATATTAGCTGTTTGGTTTGCTCAACGTTGAAGGATACAGTGTTCCAAAATATTGTGCACCTTATCTTTGTTTCCTTGAAACTTGTTCTACATTTTTCAAAAAACAAAATGCCTGACTCCGACAATCGATGGAGCTACGGGTCACCCAGCTCTTAACAGCTTTTAACATTACAGGTTTAAATGAAACCGAGGAGGGTGTTATAGACATCAATCCAAACTTAAGAAGAGCCATCACTCTAAAACTCATAAAACACGGCCTACCACCAAGAGGCGGTAGAGCAGTTTTCGTGATAGAGGCACACGAATCCTTTCAGACAGAGGTATTCTATTCATGGGTAATATTTCCTGAATCCAATCCAGTTACAAAACTGTTTCACTTCTACAAAGAAGATGATCCACCAGAGGAATATATTCCTTTCGAGGATATTGAAATTCCACTAACATACCAGGAGCATCAGCTCTGGTTTAAAGGCGCCCTAAAACATCACAAAAACATTACCAGGCTCGGTCCACTAGGTAGACCAGGAGCAACATGGCCGATTCTAGCCGGCTACACACCTCATCCTGACATTGAAGATAATGTCAGACGAGGAACTACTTACTCAACTTACAGAGTTAATAAAAATCTACAGACAATTGGTCCAATATGTCATGCGGACTTTCACAGTCCAACCACCATTAACCATTCCAAATCAGACCCTCAATCGGGGACTGCACTAAAAATTACACCACAGACTCTATACGCAGTCATGGGTAAAATGCCCACAAAACGTGAGCAAATTCCATTCTGGATAGCTCAAAAATTACTCAAATCGAAGCAGTATTTCCAAATACTAGCCCGTATGAGAAACACAGAATACTAACAATCAGTTTACCAATGGGGATCACACCACAACTGGAAGACTGTACCACTTGGGGCTCAGTCTTTGCTGCCATCTATACTAAAACACATGGTATTCCATCAATTGCGGTAATACCAGATGTCCTGAAACAAATTCAAAATGAATACGGGGCAGAGCCTGCTCTGAATTTAGGTATGAAATTACTGAAAAATTTCGACCAGGTCTCAACAATAATATTATCTAATATTAAAGGGGAGGCAGCAGCAGTGGCGATCCGCCAACGATTAAGGGAATTCGATGTTACAGAACATCAAACTGAGCTACCCAGAATAATTGAACAATCATATGCAGAATTAGGCAGAGATAGTTTGGGTGGAAGACCAGTGAAGCCAAAACTATCTGAAAGTCCTGAGAAGGACTCTATTAAACAAACTCCTACATCTTCTAAAAAGAAGTGGGAAACTACTAAACAAAACTCAAACGAGAAACGTTCTCAATCCCGAGGTAGGTCTCCTCAAAAGGAGCCCTCTGAAAGGAGGTATAACCTCAGGAATAGGGATAATTTGAGAAAACCTGACAGGTATCAAGATACTGATACACGTTCCTCTCGTACCTTTCAGATCTCGTCACGGACTTCGGAAAGAAGAGGACGGTCAGAAAATAGAGAAGAACGCGTGAAATCCAAGGAAGATAAACACGCTCCAAAAAATAAAACAAAACCTCAATTCTCCAAAAAGAAAGTAGCAGGTCTAAAGATCAGACATGCCGAGAATACTGAGAACACAACTCAAGAACGGAGAATGGGCCCAGACAATGCTGGACAGTGCAGCAGAAGTCACAATAGTTCGCCAGAACCTGAAGGAACTTCTGGAGATAGTGGACTTGAATGAGTACATTACAGTTGAGACTGTAGACACCAGGGTTAGTACTCCACAAAGGTTATATGAAATAACACTCCGAATGGAGGGAGACATACCTAGACAGGTGAAAGCACTCTTTTGGGAAAAACTTTCAAGGGGCTATGACATACTTCTAGCAGAAAAAGACTGGCCACCACAATTTGTCAGGGAGTGCCCACATGGCGAGGACATTATTATGCCTGCCTTCTCAAACCATATTCCAATTCATCTAAAATATACTTATGCCAGGAAATGGGCAGTAGCCCAGGCCCCAGCATTATATAAAAATCATGTAGGATGGGATGAGGACTCACCTCACCATAAAATACATCTGAAACATGAACCAACTGCACAAAGGCAGTATCCAATAAAGCAAGAAGCTAAAAAACAGGTCAGGGAGATCTTAGATCAACTTGAATACCAAGGGGTGATTGAAACATGCACCTCCTCAATGAACAATCCTTTGTTTCCTGTCTCCAAACCAGACAACACCTATCGTCTAGTTTTGGATTACAGACACTTAAACACTTGTTGTAAAACATTTGCAGTGCAAAATGCACATAGCACAGCATTAATGAATAACATTGTGCGTAAAAAATATAAAACCACATTGGACATCTCAAATGGTTTCTTTTGTCAAAACATAGCACCTGAAAGCAGGTACTTAACAGCATTCTCCATAATGGGGACCCAGCGTCAATTTTGTCGACTCCCACAAGGGTTCAAGAACAGCCCGGGGTTATTCTCAGCGAGAGTAACAGAGTTACTACAAATTTATGACAATGAGGCATTGTCCTATGTCGATGACATCTATCTGACGGACGATGACCTGGACAAACACTTGAACAGGGTAAGCACCATTATACTGGGCTTCGCCTCTGAGGGCTACAAGTTCAACTTTAAAAGTCCCGAATTGCCCATCTCAATGTCCTATTTCTAGGATATGAGCTTTCAAGTGAAGGCAAGAGCTTGGCAGCTAACTTTTAGAAAAGTGTGCGCTGCTCCAACCTCCAAAAACGCTAAAAAACTTACAATCCATCCTGGGTTTCCTAAATTTTGGAAGAACATACATTCTAAATTACGCAGAAAGGGTTAAACCTCTCTACGCATTAATCAAACCTGATTTTTCTATCAAGAATTGGACACAAGAACACACAGAAATCTTGCGTTCACTACAGGCTAACATGTTAGCAACAAATCACTTACAAACACGCGTAAGTCAACGCAACCTGGTGATCCGAATAATTTCGGGTCAATGCGGATTCACCTACTTAACATTTAATGAGGGTGAAAAATACCAATCGCATACAAATCTCATTTGTACACACAAGCGGAAATGCGCTTCACTTCAACTGAAAGAATTCTGACAGCAGTTCAAACCGCTGTAGCAAATGAAAGAGCCCTAGCCCAAGGGAAACGCATTATTGTCGTAACCCCAGTACCACCTTTAGAAGCGGTCACAAAAGCAAGCATTCCAAATGCTAAAGCATTACATCCAAGATGGATACAGTGGGTTAATTCTCTTGCTGCAACAGATGTTGAATATGTTTTTGATCCTGATTTAAAAACACAAGCATTCCTGCAATATGAACAAGAATGTCCTCTGCCCACTGAAATTCTGCCTCTCGATCAGTACGAATTCATAATTTACACTGACGGATCCGCACAACCCGCAACAGGGGGTAAGCAAGCTTACAGTGCAGCGTGTGCAATCGTTAAAGGTCGCATGCGAGATGGTATCTTCAGACCTATGGTCACAAAAACTCAATCTCTAGGAGATTGTACAGCTCAGCGAGCTGAACTACAAGCATTCAAACTGGCACTTGAAAGTACAGATCGAGAATTCCCCACACTAATAGTGTGCGATTCCTTTTACTGTGTTCAGTCGTATAATGAATATATACAAAACTGGCTTGAAAATGGATTCAAAGATGCGAAAGGTGGCACAATAAAGCATAAAACGCTTTGGGAACAAGTAGTTCAGTTGAAAAACGAACTACCAAAGGCTCACGTGATCCACACACTGAGTCATCAACGTGATGGCGTTCACGTTGCAGGGAATTCATTGGCTGACGAAGCCGCAAAGGGGGCTGTTCAGACGGCTTCCGTAGCTGCGATCACTCGTTCAAAAACAAAAATAGACAGTGAGATAATGTTGGCTGTCAATGCTACAAGCAAAGGCAGTGGTGCAGCGTTACCAAAAAGTTTCCACTCAAGTACTCTTATGTAATTGATGCGAACAACGTTCCTTTTGCTCGAATCCCTGGAGTGGGGGATAGGGTAATTCCAAACAAGGAACGTAGATTAGGACTAATCCTAGCAGCACACGAAGGGATAGCTTCTGCCCATGCAGGTGTTTCTGCAACAGTATCTTTACTCAAGCAAAGATATTGGTGGCCTGGCATTAGAAAACAAACAAAGAACTATGTTTTAGAATGTGATATATGCCAACAGATGAAAGTCTCCACAGTGAAACGCCCTGCGCAGACACCCCTGTTAATTTCAGACAAACCATTAGCTTGTGTTTACCTGGACCACTGCGGTCCCTTGCAAAGGGACGGTAACTATAAATATATCATGGTTGCAGTGGATTCATGCTCTAGGTTCCTATGGATATGGCCTCAGCGCTCGGCTGACGCTCGAACTGTTATAAAAGATTTGCGAGTCTTTATCGGCACATACGCAATAGGCACGCTACATTCTGACCAGGGCCCTGCGTTTAGCTCTCGGGCTTACAAAGAAGCCATGGCCAGTCTGGGCGTTGCATTGCGGTACTCCTCTCCATTCCATCCTGAGGGAAATTCGGTTGTGGAAAGGAAAAACCGGGACATAAAGCAGTCTATAACAGCTAGGGTATTAGGTTCGGGTGATGGGTGGGTCAAACATCTTTATGGGGTCCAACGCTCATTAAATAACTTGCCAAGAAGTTCTCTAGGGGGTCACTCCATATGAGGTCCTATTTGGGACAAGAATGTGGGTACCAGACCTCGATCACGTAGGCACAGTGGTGGAAAATAAACCGTTTGATATCAAAGATCGTTTGGCTGTTTTACAGGAACTCAATGAACTAAGATCGAAACAAAGCAACGTATTCCTGCAGCCAACCACCACTGGGGAAAAACTGGCGGTCCCAGCAAGGCCTGTCTGGATTCCAAAAGTTGGGGATCTAGTCAGAGAAAAGATTGCGGACAAGAAGGAATTTGGACCTTCTTACAGACAACCAGTACCTGTCCTAGCAGTTCAAGGAACAAGAACAGTACTTCTGCCGCCCCTTGCTGGAAAAAAGGAGAAAAGATTTGTGTCCATCGACTTCATCAAACCACAGTATGTGGCCAATACTAAATAGTAGGCCTCGTGGACTCCGACCTAGTAGCAGACACACTCCTCTCGCTACTATCCAAGAGGTTCAGACTGAAAGACTGATAACCATCGAGACTTCAGCAGTAACAGATGAAGGACTAAGCAACAATGCAATGGAACTCATCCCTCTTGAAAATCAAGTAACAGTTCGTCCAAATACACCTGTCTACACCAATGTAGCAAGTGATCAACTGGTTCCAGCGATTTCTACAAATCCTGATGCAATTTCAACAATTGACAGAACTGCTTCTGGCTATTTCATTAACTTTGATACGTTCTCAGAAGATCCGAGTGAACCTGAAACGACGCCAGCATCATTAACATTCAAGCAGCAAGTACAAGACTTTCTTCACTTTCTGAAAAAACTTATCTGGTTTCACCATGGATTGAACTCTGGATTATTTCTGGAATATTTGTTTTCCTGCTTTGGCTAGCTTTGGTTATGACTATGAGCGTGCTTATAAATGGCAGATACATCCATGTGAACACTGAAAGAAAAGATGTGAACTTACTTTTGAAACCTCATAAATCTTCCCATCGTGAAGCAAGAGACTTGTCAACAGTGAACATCACAGCCGTTCCTATACAGGATGGTATAGTGTGGGACAAAACAGATTTTGATATTTTTGGCCCGACGGAACAATTGAACATTCCACATTTGTTTAAAATTTCACTAAGTGATCTCATTTCGTCCAGTACCTATTCTGATGATTGGGACTTTGAGACTGTTAACGACATAATGTTTGACCTAGAAAAATCTGCTGCATTTTCTAAAAGTGAATATTTAGAGGGTTCATCAGACTATGAACAGCTGTATTGCTATAACCACTATGGTCATCATTATTTGCATAAATCTGCATACCCTAGAAATGTGTTTATGTTTAACCAATGGGAGCATTGTCCTACACCACCAAAAGGTAGTTCAAAAACATTTGTTAATAAGTTTCCATATTTTTCAGGTTACAATACATCTGATCCAGAAACGTTTTACTATAAAAATGTAAACAAAACAGGACTGAAAATTATGTTAACAAATACAAAACAGATTTATTCTGCAGCATTTATTGCCCAACTGTCTAGACAGGGTTTCGACTTTTGGAAAGACACAATAGACACAAAAACTGTCTGGGGTACTAAAGATTGGCAAGTGCAGGGGATAGAAGCTTTATTTAGAGCCTGCATCATCCCTGAACAAATAATGTTTTTGAATGAAACTGTCCAACAAACATCTTGTCTTGGACTAGCCAAGATCAAAGAGATGAAAACACCTTCTGTACCAACACCTGCAAGTGATAACAATACACAGGCAGCGGTTACAGTTGACAAAATACTACAACTCAACAGATCTAATCCTGATTGGAGAAAATGGTTGATCTGGCCCACAGACACGAACAACTGTCAGGAAAGATTCCTGAATAAAACTCAGGGCTTTACTATTCATAGACCAGACCCAAGATACGTCCAAAGACAGCATCTGGGGGTAGTAACAACATACAGTATAGGTAAATTATGCCTCGATTGGCTGCAGAAATCTACACTACAGGATGTGAAACAACACTTATCCTTACTTAAAGAAGACGCAGACCTTAGGGAATTCTTGGTTGGACCAAGAAAACCGCGTCAAAAACGATTCATATATGCCGGCATTTATGCTGCCTATAATGAAGCATGGAAAGTGTCACAGATGGAGGCCGCAGAACGAATACGTGAACTTGATCGTATTAATTTAGAGAAAACTCTCTCTGTGGTCGACAATGGGTTAACAACTTTGTCCTCCAGAATATATTCATTGGACGGCATTGTATCCTCTGCTATCGACATACTGGAACAAGATTTGGCGATGTTACAACAAGGCCAATCTCAATTACGTTCTATTGTGTTATTAAGCTGGACGCTGCAATCTTTGCGTGCGGGCTATGTGCCTTGGCGTTTATCAACACGTCAATTCTGTTTGCAGAATACAATCTAACTGATAAACAGATCGAACTGGCACAAAGAGGAGCAAAGTATACAGTGCTGGGCATTGAAAAACTGGAAAAGTTACCATTCACAGTGGCAGAAAAACCAGCTACAGAATGGCTTATTCATGGCAAAATCACACTACCTGTGACTACTTTTCAGTTTCAGTATTGCCTCAAACAAATGCAAGCAGGCAAATATGAAAGGTTGGGTAAGGAATACATTAAGACATCTTGGAATTTACCATACACATATAGATGTTGGAGTGGGGATCGTGAAGTGTTTCTGAGCGGTACACACTGTAAAAATGCACTGAGCGGTTCACTAATATGTCAGGACATTTCTTTACACGGGGCTTGTAATGGTTCTGTGGCAAATTTGTCTTGCCACCAGCAGGGTACACCAGCTGCTGTGATTAATCCAACGTTTGGACAACTTTCTAATGGGAGTTACCTCATGTTGAATGATCAGAGTTGCTGCGGCATGTTGCCAGGCATCCCATATCTAGTAACGGTCAACTCCAGGGTCACTTGCTGTATGCAAGTATTGTTTGCCCCAATAGACACAGTCAGGGAGTCGCCTTTGTGGCCTTCGCTGAACGTCTCTTTTATAAGATTTGATACTTTAAGCAGAATGAAAGCCATGCTTTTACAACAAACAGTGCCTTTGACCTCGGCCAAAGAAACCTATGATCTACAAATCGCAAGGACTTCGGCTGAGATACAGACTTTAATACGTACAAACTGCCCTATACATTTCGTGGAAATGATAGGACGTATCTTTAACATGTCTGATACAAGCGGAATTGTACATGTATTTAAGAGCATCTGTTCCGGTCTGTTAGCACCTTTCCAGGCAATACTTGGAATAATCCCAAACTTTGCACATTCGGTGTTTGGTGGCATACCATTAATTCTAGCACTTGTTGCCGGAATTCTATTTCTCTTCCTGCTATTACGCTATGACCAGCCTATTCGCAGACATCACTCCGAGCGAAGTGGAGAAAGCTCTCCTTGAACGAAAGTGCCGTGAACGAATAGTACAGCTTTTGGGCATGAATCGTCTATGGGAACTTAATACCACGTGGTTCCTGTCATTCAGACCAATCTGGCAAGATTGCATCTTACCTGTTCTACGATGTCTGCTATGCGGTGAAGAATGCGTGTTGGACACCTGTCTAACATTTCCGTCAGCTACGCCAACGGATATCGATACTCTGCTGGACCCGATAACGGACCATGCTCTGTGTTGTCCCCAGAGGCTACCAATCCTGATGACGGCATTCATTGAGATCTCACAGACGCTTCCGGCTGCTGCTGAGGTACGAGATGGATCTACAGGCACACAGGTAACAACGGACGCGAACATTGCTGCGGCATCCTATGCTGAAAGCGATGCTTCACATCTCTGTGCAATTAATCTACTACACGAGGTGTTCTGAATGTCACCAACTACAGTGGACGATATTTTGTCTACAGAAATAGATGATCTCATGTTTACACCAGACCCGTACACTGACTCTGATTGAGCCCACAGTGTTCCAGAGATGCAGTAAAACTTTGGCCTTCATTTTTCAAAAACTTGGAACTCTTCCCATATTGAACTTTTTTCCGTTTTTTCAAATTAAATGGCACAACAATCTGCTTGAAGTAGAACTATTCTTATAGTACGGACTTCGCGGTACTTCCTCAGACACTTTGTCATCGTGTTAGTCAAAAAAGTTCATTAATTTCCATGACATGAAATGACTTTGATTTTGAACAACTTATCGATCATTTTTTGTCACATGTAATTATTACTGCTTATTTCATTCCAACTCTGGTTTAAGTTTGTGAGTAAATTTGATATCCTTTGCTTACAAGAAACATGGTCTTTGAAAGAAATGCATTTAGAAGGATATAAGACCTTTAACACAGCAGCAGTATCATCGGCAAGTGGGAGGCCAAAGGGAGGCCTGTGTATATATGTATCAAACTTGTTAAGGGTAAACAAAATATCGTTTAATGTTTCAGAACCAAACTACCAAATAGTGAATATGAATATAGATAAGCGAGACACTGTTGTTTTGATTAACTTTTATAATAATGCCCAGAAGGAACACATAATAGATATTTTAAACAGCTTAGAAGTGCTATGCAGAACATTCAGAATGAAAATAGGGAGGATGTAATACTTATTTGGGGGGGTGATTTTAATACTGCCTTGTGCCCACATAGTGATGATGTAGTATGTGGTTTAATAGATGAAAAAGATTGTAAGCTTCCTCATTTTTCACATAGTGCTCATGGTGATGTCCTAAATGAGATCTTATTTTTTATGGATATGGGTTTTGCAAATGCATTGAGTTCGCCACCGATCCCATTTACTCAGACTTTTCATGGGAGAGGGCTGAGTACGATTATTTATTTTATTATAATTTCAAACAGATTTGCGTCCAGGCTTCTAAGTTTTAAAATGCATAAGAACGTTTTAAGTGATCACTTTCCCTAAGTGTGGATCTACTGGTTTCTACAAAAATACAGGGGGCCCATCCAAGGGGAATACAACCGATACAGGAATTGGTAATAAATAAATTTAATGGCTACTCTCTAAAGTGGGCTCAGGTAGAACCACTTGCAACTACCAAAGTAATGGTAGAGAATAGTCTGGAACAAATTCTGAGATGTCTTGACGAGAGCACACCGTGTGAAGAAATATTGAGGTCCTATGTACAGATAACAGAAACAATTAGGAACCCACTAAAACGTGAACTGAAAAAGGGGAAAAGGAAGATAAACGGGTGGTTTGATAATAAATGCACAGTAGCCTATACTAGTTTAAAGCATGCACTACACAAAAAGGAAAGGGATGGAGTGGAAATAAGGCGGTGTAGGAAGGTATATAACCAAGTAGTAAAAACACGAAAAAGTGAAGTAAAAAGGAATATCTGGGCTGATCTACACAAAGCAAGTATGGAAAGGGATAGCATCGCCTTTTGGCGTGTGGTCAACTCTCCATTCTTGCGACCCGAAGACACTCCAACACTAGAAATTGCAATCGATGAAGGACAGTGGGTAGATCACTTCTCCAAAATGTACAGCAAGATAAAGGAGGATAGCAACGTAACTCTCTGTTCTGCTCCTACTAGTCCTTTAGCACAAGATTTCCCAATTAATTTAGACTTTACCTTAGAAGAGGTGCAATCTGCTCTAAAAGCTAGTAAAGGCGGAAAGGCCCCGGGCCCAGATGGGGTACCCGTGAGATATATATAAGCAAAACTTAGAACTATGGGGCCCTTTAATAAAACAAGTCCTTGCAGCCTCATGTAAAATCGGACTTTTGGGAACTTGGTCTGAGTCACTAATGGTACCAATTTTTAAAAAGGTGACAGACAGAACCCAACATGTTATCGTCCGATTTCTCTGCTCGATTCGGTGGGAAAAGTAGCAGGCCGTATTATATTAAACCGTCTACAGCAATGGGCTGAAGATAACGACATAATATCGGATTTACAATTTGGATTTAGGAAGGCCTAGGAACAATAGAACAGGGCCTCAATTTAACAATACTAATGGGAAAATATACTAAAGTGAAAAAGGAAAATTGTACCTAGCATTTGTAGACCTCTCCACAGCATTTGACTCTGTATGCCACAATAAACTGTGGAAAATCCTCGAAGTAGTGGGGGTTGACTTTCCCTTAATCCAAATTATAAGAGCACTGTATTCGAATGCAAGAGCTAGGGTAAGGTATGGACTAAATGGGGAATACACAGAACCATTCCCTGTGGAGAGGGGGTTAGGCAGGGTGCGTCCTGGCACCCTTCTTGTTTACATTGTATACCAACAGTTTGGAAGGAGCTATGCTCGAGGGTGTCAGGATCTACCGCAGGTACATAAACGACCAATACCCGCCCTACTTTATGCAGATGGATGCAGTGATAATGGCACAAACACCATTGGGGTTACAACGGGTTCTCAATAAATACAGTGAGTACATGAAAACCTTGACCAAAAAATTAACGTCACCAAAACTTATATAATGAACTGTGGGAGGGCTGATAGAAATCAAAGGACCATCTTCATTGAGAATAAGAAAGTGGAAAACACAAAGACATATCCATACTTAGGTATTCTCATGGACAATAAGGGCACATGGCAACAGGCCATAAAGGCCAGGAAACTATTGTTTATGAGAACTAAGACTGCTTTGGTACATTTTTCACAGAAGTTGGGAAAGAGGCCCCCTATGGAACTGATTAAGATTTACCAAGCCAAGTGTATTAGTTCAGTAATATACGGGGCTGGGATCTGGGGATATTGTAACGTGTCTGAAATACAGAAAGTGGAAAACGCGTTTCTTCGTTATTTATTGGCCGTCCCCAGTTCAACATCAACTTATATTTGCCACACTGAGCTGGGGGTACAATATATTACAGATATAATAAGGGTGCAACCAGTCTTATTGTGGCATCGAATTTGGACCTCAACAAAAATGACTCTCAATCAAAAGGTCCTAAGTGACACCCTCAAATTAGAGCAAGCCCTAGTTATTAGGTGGCTGAAGTATATTAAAGATTTTATGACTGGATTTGGGACAACCTGAATTTTTCTTAATCCCCAAATGATGTGTTCAATCCCCAGGAAAGTTTTTAAAAACGCTGTATGTCTCACTTGGAAGAAATTAGATACGCGAGTGAGGTTCTTAAACCAACAGTACAAACAAACCAGATGATTCTATCTTCTACTGCAATGCAACCATATCTAACTTATCATATAACTGGGTACGATAGATTAGTTCTCACATCGTTTTAGACTAGATGTTTTTTATCGAGTAGTATCTTTTCCCACGATAAATGACTGGTCAAAAATCTAATAAATTGCCCATGCGATGGATCTTCATCTCAATCGACAATTCATGTTGTTTTATTTTGTAAATATTATTCAGATTTAAGAAAGAGGTGGATCCTACCTATTTTAAGAATCTGGGGCTTGAGGCAATGTCGCCCAGCTTACCTTGCACTGCAGTTTTTAGATAATGAATGCTATACAAGAAATATTGGTCTCTTCTTGAAAAGTGTAATTAAGCATAGGAAACGACTTTGAAGGAAAAAAAAATTGATTTTAACAAGGTGTTTTTAATAATTGTGATTCATATTGAGAAATTATATTTTTACGACTATCGTGAACTATGAAAATGATAAAATTTATTCTGATCTCTTTTTTAACAAATGATTTTAAACCGGTTGTATTGGAAATAGTGTAATGTTTACTGTGTTATTGTGCTTTTATGGTTTTGTAAATTCAAAAATTCAAACCGAATAAAGCAAATTTCAATTCAATTCATTCCAATTGCATTTTATTTTCAAATATATGCCTGAAATGAGAAGCAATGCTTAAAATGTACAGTACTTTTTGCATTCTAATAGGTTTTTTAAATGCTTTTAATGCTTTTAAGAAATATTTTTAGCAATATGCGGTACTCAATTTTATGTTTAGCATTTTAAATGTTTAGCATTTATATTATTATCGTACACACGAAAGTGGAGTGGGTGTTGTATTCCTCTTAGGGTGTCCGTATATAGGTTTTCCTGTATCATGTCCTTATATAGGCACAATTCGCCCTGCCCTTATATAGGCATAAAATCCCAGTCCTTATTTAGGCATTAAACCGTGCACTCCAAATACAGGCATGGTCTCCGATATCCGTCCACCCTAACGTCACAACGAGTTCTTGAAGAACAGACCCTTAGGCTTCGGGAGTTTCCCTAGCACAGGACTATTGATTTCTTCAAGGACTCATCTATTATGCATGAACCGTTATACCTTGAGGGTTCATTCATGACGTCTTCCGTTGTCCGATTCACGTCAATGCTAACATTCTGAGGTACCTCTCAGGTATAAATATACCTTCCCTAGCCCTTGTAAATCAGAGGAGACCTCGACTTCAGAGGAGCCCATTTCCCGGCCTGACGTACTGAGAAGACGCTGTCATCCCTGCACGCAGAGAGTCCAGCTTCCAGTGATCTGACTTCCCTTGCGGGGTGTTGGAGTTCGAGTCTGGCAAGAGATTCCCACCTCTCTCATTCTGAAGGTATGGAGCTGACTAGAACCTAGAGGGACTCTTGGCATACTAGGCATACTAGGCGTAACATACTCTCAGTATACCATAGTAAGGAATACTCCACCTACTTCATACCTCTCCCTACACCTAGGTTAGGTTAGGTACATTGGGGTAGAACTAGCTTAGAAACGCATCGTATGAGTACTCGCATATTTAGTCTGTGTTATTTATGTAAATGAATATCTACTAAAGATCATGCTAGCGCAGTATTATTTATTTCTACTGCTTATGCTGTACATTATTTATCTTGCATACTGTCTTGTGATCGTAACAGCACATATTACTTACACGAGAAACAAGACTGTTCAATAAATCTTTCATTGAAACGCCCGTCTATTCTTTCTGTGTAACTTTGAGGAAAACTAAGCATGCACGATTGAGCGAAACGGTTATCTATTGTTTCCACGACTCTGGGACACGTTCTGATTCTAAAGGGAAACAAAGTTGTCATGTTTTGCGGCTGCCAGAAACTACTCCCTTCTTGTTATCCAAGGAGTTTCTAGTGACCTCTGAGCTAGCTGGCACAAGTAATTAAGTTTAATATACTCGATAGGGACATACCGACCTCAGTCCTATGTCAAGCCTATAGGGTATATTATTCTAATGCGCAGAGCCTAGTAGGGAAATAGGAGCTACACTACACCACCCTGTCTGCCTAGGCTCCTCATATACCCTCTCCTCGCTCTACCCTCCACACCTGATCTCCTTCTTTCACCTGTCACTGTTCCCACCACTTGCTTTCACCACAACCATGTTACTTAACAACCACTCTGCAAGCCACCATTCACCATGCTGACTCCACACTCGAAATACACATGTGTTTTACTTCCCAATTGGCCAGGCAGGCCCACCTCCAACTTACCTCTGCTGCTCCGCCATCAGTCACCTGGTGCCGAACCCAGGACTTGAACCCTGGTTGTCTGTCTGGAAGTCAGGAACTTACCCACTGGACCACACTGGTTTCCATATCAATAGCCTCACAAATCATCCCTCTATCATGGTCATCCTTTTCATTTGCAATGGAAGCCACAGGCAATGACACTATGGCCTGTATGTTGCTTATAGTTACTATTGCAATGGTCCAAACTGCCAAGAAGGTTTAGCTCAATGGCAAGTCTTGTGCCCCCGATGTCACAGGCTCTCACAGGACCTCACAGGACAAGGGTTCGAGTCCTGCAAGGTCTGCCAAAATATCCTAAGTTGGGAAAAATTTAAACAGTGCTTTTATTTTCATTTGCTAAGTTTATTTTCACCTGGAAAAACAGAGGAGAAAAGTGGCCACTCTTTTTGGCATGTGTGCCCCAAAATTACAAATCATTTCCCTCATGACCTTCCAGCAACCCCTTCTTTTCTCAAGTAGGTGTAACAGGGACAAAGCCTTATCTTCCTTTATTAATGTATTCATTCTTTGTTTTTTAAATTCGGTGTATTGTAGAGCGCAAATGGTGTTTCGGGGTTATAACTCAGCACAAGAATGCGAGGAGGGTGCCAGACTAATATTAAAATAAGTTGGATGGTGGTGATTTTTAATTTTGCTGGGAGCTGATCTCTCAAATCAGGGGTTTGGTGCCTGTGATGTTGGCTAGGAATAAAGGTCAAGTATGAGCTCTGGCTAATGAAATGATGGGTACAGTTTGAGGCAAGTGAAACTCCCTCTATTAGGTGCAATAAGAAGCTAGAATGGTTGTTTTCTTCAAGAGGCAGAAAAGTGCAGAGTCAGGCCTTTGCTTCAGCAGGTCTGCATCATGCCTGCTGCTACAGGTGAAGGTATGGAGCTTCACAGCACAGCAATAGGCTAGACTAGGCTAGGCTAGGTTAGGCGAAGGTATGGAGCTTCACAGCACAGCAATAGGCTAGGCTAGGCTAGGCTAGGCTAGGCTAGGCTAGGCTAGGCTAGGCTAGGCTAGGCTAGGCTAGGCTGGCACTGGGGCTTTAAACACCCCCTTCCTTCCTTTGAAAGAAGCCCCGAACGCCCAGGTTCTGTATACAGGATGACAGCAGGCAATTTGGGACCCTGCTAAATGAGGGTGACATCCCCATGTGCGGCCTTCGAGTGGCTAAATCCTTAGACTAAGATAGTTAGAATACTTTTGAATTCATCTGAAGACCATATGTTGGAGGCGGTATCAGGGCACAAGACGGCGACTGTCTCAGAAGAAAGTAACCATGGGAGGACATTATTTGCATAGGACAGCCCAATTCTCAGTCCCATTATTTTGCTGCAGTTGCAGTGTAGCGTTACTAGAGGGCAGCAGTATGAACATAAAAGAACACAGAGGCTTTTCTTCTGATTGCTGACATGCCTCTTGTTCATGTTGGTCTTGCAGGGCCTACGGAGTGGAGGACTGCGATGACTAAGTGAATGAATAATGAGGAATGGCTTGCCTGTATTTGCGGTGAAGCGGGAATGTTTGGAAGGTAAACAGCAAGATGAAAGTTTCAAAGCATACATGTTTGCTGAGTGATTAAGTGACTGTGTCACCTGTCCCTTTGAAGGGACATGTGAGAGAGCAACAGCAGCTCCATAGTCCTCAGATGGGAGAGGAAGCACAGATTAATATTTCCCTCAAATAAAAACACTTACACCACCTCAAAGCTGACAAGTGCGATATGATGCTTTGCAGGTGTAAGGAGTTGCCATATTTGGTGCATAAATATGCATGGTTAGTGAGGTTTTTCCCAGAATGTCAGTAGCGCACCCTTTGGGAGTATCCTTGGGCTAGAAATTTCAGGCACTCCTTTGGGGGTATGAGGCCAAGAAAAACTTTGGGAAGCTTGTTCCAGTCATCTTCAGGATAGAAAGATACTGGGGAAAAGTTACAGAGGGAGCCAGGCTGCACAACATTTGGTCACGGTTGGACAGAAATATTTAGCAGGGACTTTTGACCACCCCTCACTGTGGGACCAGGATCCCCATGCCTCTGGGCCTCTGACACCTTTTTTGACCTCTGGAAACCACCATCTCATTACCCCTCAAATGGTCCCTCTTGTTACCCCAGCTTTGGTAGTGCACCAACCACGTTTCAATCTTTCGAGTGACCATAAACACCCTTCCTATGTGCCCTCCATTTACATTCTGTCAGTAACCCAGCTGCTTCTGTCACTGTTCAGTCTCAAGTGACCGGTTGGATGCACATTGTTTGGGTATGCAGGCACTTACCGTTCTGTTCAGCCGCTCTCGGCACACCCAGACTACACTTCTTTAAATCATAAATGCATGTCCTGCCTAACACTAAGGCCTGGCCTTCCCTCTGTGGATCATACCCAATGTAAGGAAGACAAATAAATTGAAGAGCACGCAAACTCTCTAAAGATACTGCCAATCCATGCACTGCTGCCTATTTGCATGCCATGATTATTCTCTATGACCCATCCAACCAATTGCCACAGGTACCCTTTCCCTGACTCATTCATCTGCTCCACTGCCCCCCTTTATTTAGCAAATGTTAGTGCACTCAGAATTCATAGCAGGAATCTCTATACCATCCGTTTTCAATAGAAATTTCCCAAGGGTCCCTATAACGTGCCACATGGAGGGGAGGGGAGGCAGAAAAATCTTGGGGAGCCCCTCCTGCAAAAATACCACCACATGATCCTTGTTGTACCTTTCAATACCATAACTTCAGTAGGATTGTATGGTGCCCCCTTGTGGTTGGTAATAGAATCTGTTGCAAGCCTGTTCAGCCCCTAGCCCCTTCTGTTGCCGCTATCCATTTGGGGTGTACCCCATAAGGTAGGAGGGGAGCAATAAAAACTATGGGTAGCCCCCCCAAAAAATACCCAGAACCCATGACATTCTGTGCCCCCATCACCCTTCATAATGCAGCCCAAACCCCTTTTAATACTGCTCCCCCATATTTGACTGCCCCCCCAAATCAGAGAGTTTAGGGGTGCAGTAAAAACTTTTTGGGGGTTCCCCACCATAAGTTCCATCCTATGTAATCACCCCATCTGTGGGCTTGGGTACCACTGCATGAGGGCCCACATTTGGCCCCACTGTGCGACTTGGTGAGTGCCCCATGATCTCCCTCCCTCTATGACCTCTGGCACCCCACCCACCTTTACCCTTGCTCTCCTCTACACCTATTCCCTTGCTCTCTGACCCAACCACCCTGTCTGCCTAGGCTCCTCATATACCCTCTCCTCGCTCTACCCTCCACACCTGATCTCCTTCTTTCACCTGTCACTGTTCCCACCGCTTGCTTTCACCACAACCATGTTACTTACCAACCACTCTGCAATCCACCATGCTTGACTCCACACTCGTAATATACATGTGTTTTACTTACCAATTGGCCAGATAGGTCCACCTCCAACTTACCTCTGCTGCTCCGCCATCAGTCACCTGGTGCCGAACCCAGGTTGTCTGTCTGAAAGTCAGGAACTTACCCACTGGACCACACTGGTTTCCATGTCAATAGCCTCACAAATCATCCCTCTATCATGGTCATTCTTTTCATTTGCAATGGAAGCCACAGGCAATGACACCATGGCCTGTATGTTGCTTATAGTTACTATTGCAATGGTCCAGACCACCAAGAAGGTTTAGCTCAATGGCAAGTCTTGTGCCCCCAATGGCACAGACTCTCACAAGACAAGGGTTCGAATCCTGCAAGGCCTGCCAAAATATCCTAAGTTGGGAAAATTTTAAACAGTGCTTTTATTTTCATTTGCTAAGTTTATTTTCACCTGGAAAAACAGAGGAGAAAAGTGGCCACTCTTTTTGGCATGTGTGCCCCAAAATTACAAATCATTTCCCTCATGACCTTCCAGCAACCCCTTCTTTTCTCAAGTAGGTGTAACAGGGACAAAGCCTTATCTTCCTTTATTAATGTATTAATTCTTTGTTTTTTAAATTCGGTGTATTGTAGAGCGCAAATGGTGTTTTGGGGGTTATAACTCAGCACAAGAATGCGAGGAGGGTGCCAGACTAATATTAAAATAAGTTGGATGGTGGTGATTTTTCATTTTGGTGGGTGTTGATCTCTCAAATCAGGAGTTTGGTGCCTGTGATGTTGGCTAGGAATAAAGGTCAAGTATGAGCTCTGGCTAATGAAATGATGGGTACAGTTTGAGGCAAGTGAAACTCCCTCTATTAGGTGCAATAAGATGCTAGAATGGTTGTTTTCTTCTAGAGGCAGAAAAGTGCAGAGTCAGGCCTTTGCTTCAGCAGGTCTGCATCATGCCTGCTTCTACAGGTGAAGGTATGGAGCTTCACAGCACAGCACAGCACAGCAATAGGCTAGGCTAGGCTAGGCTAGGCTAGGCTAGGCTAGGCTAGGCTAGGCTAGGCTAGGCTAGGCTAGGCTAGGCTAGGCTAGGCTAGGCTAGGCTAGGCTAGGCTAGGCTAGGCACTGGGGCTTTAAACACCCCCTTCCTTCCTTTGAAAGAAGCCCACGAACGCCCAGGTTCTGTATACAGGATGACAGCAGGCAATTTGGGACCCTGCTAAATGAGGGTAACATTCCCATGTGTGGCCTTCGAGTGGCTAAATCCTTAGCCTAAGATAGTTAGAATACTTTTGAATTCGTCTGAAGACCATATGTTGGAGGCGGTATCAGGGCACAAGACGGCGACTGTCTCAGAAGAAAGTAACCATGGGAGGACATTATTTGCATAGGACAGCCCAATTCTCAGTCCCATTATTTTGCTGCAGTTGCAGTGTAGCGTTACTAGAGGGCAGCAGAATGAACATAAAAGAACACAGAGGCTTTTCTTCTGATTGCTGACATACCTCTTGTTCATGTTGATCTTGCAGGGCCTACGGAGTGGAGGACTGCGATGACTAAGTGAATGAATAATGAGGAATGGCTTGCCTGTATTTGCGGTGAAGCGGGAATGTTTGGAAGGTAAACAGCAAGATGAAAGTTTCAAAGCATACATGTTTGCTGAGTGATTAAGTGACTGTGTCACCTGTCCCTTTGAAGGGACATGTGAGAGAGCAACAGCAGCTCCATAGTCCTCAGATGGGAGAGGAAGCACAGATTAATATTTCCTCAAATAAAAACACTTACACCACCTCAAAGCTGACAAGTGCGATATGATGCTTTGCAGGTGTAAGGAGTTGCTATATTTGGTGCATAAATATGCATGGTTAGTGAGGTTTTTCCCAGAATGTCAGTAGCGCACCCTTTGGGAGTATCCTTGGGCTAGAAATTTCAGGCACTCCTTTGGGGGTATGAGGCCAAGAAAAACTTTGGGAAGCTTGTTCCAGTCATCTGCAGAATAGAAAGATACTGGGGAAAAGTTACAGAGGGAGCCAGGCTGCACAACATTTGGTCACGGTTGGACAGAAATATTTAGCAGGGACTTTTGACCACCCCTCACTGTGGGACCAGGATCCCCATGCCTCTGGGCCTCTGACACCTTTTTGACCTCTGGATACCACCATCTCATTACCCTCAAATGGTCCCTCTTGTTACCCCAGCTTTGGTAGTGCACCAACCACGTTTCAATCTTTCGAGTGACCATAAACACCCTTCCTATGTGCCCTCCATTTACATTCTGTCAGTAACCCAGCTGCTTCTGTCACTGTTCAGTCTCAAGTGACCGGTTAGATGCACATTGCTTGGGTATGCAGGCACTTACCGTTCTGTTCAGCCGCTCTCGGCACACCCAGACTACACTTCTTTAAATCATAAATGCATGTCCTGCCTAACACTAAGGCCTGGCCTTCCCTCTGTGGATCATACCCAATGTAAGGAAGACAAATAAATTGAAGAGCACGCAAAACTCTCTAAAGACACTGCCAATCCATGCACTGCTGCCTATTTGCATGCCATGATTATTCTCTATGACCCATCCAACCAATTGCCACAGGTACCCTTTCCCTGACTCATTCATCTGCTCCACTGCCCCCCTTTATTTAGCAAATGTTAGTGCACTCAGAATTCATAGCAGGAATCTCTATACCGTCCGTTTTCAATAGAAATTTCCCAAGGGTCCCTATAACGTGCCACATGGAGGGGAGGGGAGGCAGAAAAATCTTGGGGAGCCCCTCCTGCAAAAATACCACCACATGATCCTTGTTGTACCTTTCAATACCATAACTTCAGTAGGATTGTATGGTGCCCCCTTGTGGTTGGTAATAGAATCTGTTGCAAGCCTGTTCGCCCCCTAGCCCCTTGTGTTGCCGCTATCCATTTGGGGTACACCCCATAAGGTAGGAGGGGAGCAATAAAAACTATGGGCAGCCCCCCCCCCCAAATACCCAGAACCCATGACATTCTGTGCCCCCATCACCCATCATAATGCAGCCCAAACCCCTTTTAATACTGCTCCCCCATATTTGACTGCCCCCCCAAATCAGAGAGTTTAGGGGTGCAGTAAAAACGTTTTGGGGGTTCCCCACCATAAGTTAAATTCTATGTAATCACCCCATCTGTGGGCTTGGGTACCCCTGCATGAGGGCCCACATTTGGCCCCACTCTGCTCCCTTCTGTGAGAGCCCCATTATCTCCCTCCATGACCCCTGGTACCCCACCCACCTCTACCCTTGCTCCCCTCTACACCTATTCCCTTGCTCTCTGACCCAACCACCCTGTCTGCCTAGGCTCCTCATATACCCTCTCCTCACTCTACCCTCCACACCTGATCTCCTTCTTTCACCTGTCACTGTTCCCACCTCTTGCTTTCACCACAATCATGTTACTTACCAACCACTCTGCAATCCACCATTCACCATGCTTGACTCCACACTTGAAATACACATGTGTTTTACTTACCAATTGGCCAGGCAGGCCCACCTTCAACTTACCTCTGCTGCTCTGCCATCAGGTGCCGAACCCAGGACTTGAACCCTGGTTGTTTGTCTGGAAGTCAGGAACTTACCCACTGGACCACACTGGTTTCCATGTCAATAGCCTCACAAATCATCCCTCTATCACGGTCATCCTTTTCATTTGCAATGGAAGCCACAGGCAATGACACCATGGCCTGTATGTTGCTTATAGTTACTATTGCAATGGTCCAGACCACCAAGAAGGTTTAGCTCAATGGCAAGTCTTGTGCCCTCAATGGCACAGGCTCTCACAAGACAAGGGTTCAAATCCCACAAGGCCTGCCAAAATATCCTAAGTTGGGAAAATTTTAAACAGTGCTTTTATTTTCATTTGCTAAGTTTATTTTCACCTGGAAAAACAGAGGAGAAAAGTGGCCACTCTTTTTGGCATGTGTGCCCCAAAGTTACAAATCATTTCCCTCATGACCTTCCAGCAAAACCTTCTTTTCTCAAGTAGGTGTAATAGGGACAAAGCCTTATCTTCCTTTATCAATGCATTCATTCTTTGTTTTTTAAATTTGGTGTATTGTAGAGCACAAATGGTGTTTCGGGGGTTATAACTCAGCACAAGAATGCGAGGAGGGTGCCAGACTAATATTAAAATAAGTTGGATGGTGGTGATTTTTAATTTTGCTGGGAGCTGATCTCTCAAATCAGGGGTTTGGTGCCTGTGATGTTGGCTAGGAATAAAGGTCAAGTATGAGCTCTGGCTAATGAAATGATGGGTACAGTTTGAGGCAAGTGAAACTCCCTCTATTAGGTGCAATAAGAAGCTAGAATGGTTGTTTTCTTCAAGAGGCAGAAAAGTGCAGAGTCAAGCCTTTGCTTCAGCAGGTCTGCATCATGCCTGCTGCTACAGGTGAAGGTATGGAGCAGCACGGGGCTGGGGCTGGGGCTGGGGCTGGGGCTGGGGCTGGGGCTGGGGCTGGGGCTGGGGCTGGGGCTGGGGCTGGGGCTGGGGCTGGGGCTTTAAACACCCCCTTTCTTCCTTTGAAAGTAGCCCCCAAATGCCCAGGTTCTGTATACAGGATGACAGCAGGCAATTTGGGACCCTGCTAAATGAGGGTGACATCCCCATGTGCGGCCTTCGAGTGGCTAAATCCTTAGCCTAAGATAGTTAGAATAATTTTGAATTCGTCTGAAGACCATATGTTGGAGGCGGTATCAGGGCACAAGACGGCAACTGTCTCAGAAGAAAGTAACCATGGGAGGACATTATTTGCATAGGACAGCCCAATTCTCAGTCCCATTATTCTGCTGCAGTTGCAGTGTAGCGTTACTAGAGGGCAGCAGTATGAACATAAGAGAACACAGAGGCTTTTCTTCTGATTGCTGACATACCTCTTGTTCATGTTGGTCTTGCAGGGCCTACGGAGTGGAGGACTGCGATGACTAAGTGAGTGAATAATGAGGAATGGCTTGCCTGTATTTGCGGTGAAGCGGGAATGTTTGGAAGGTAAACAGCAAGATGAAAGTTTCAAAGCATACATGTTTGCTGAGTGATTAAGTGACTGTGTCACCTGTCCCTTTGAAGGGACATGTGAGAGAGCAACATCAGCTCCATAGACCTCAGATGGGAGAAGAAGCACAGATTAATATTTCCCTCAAATAAAAACACTTACACCACCTCAAAGCTGACAAGTGCGATATGATGCTTTGCAGGTGTAAGGAGTTGCCATATTTGGTGCATAAATATGCATGGTTAGTAAGGTTTTTCCCAGAATGTCAGTAGCGCACTGTTAGAAATGGGGGTCACTAGTTGGCAAGGGCTTGCACCTTTGTCCAAGTAGGGACCCTTCTTCCTAGTCAGGATAAGGGAGTTACACTCTTAAAATAACCCCTGCTCACCCCCGTGGTAGCTTGGCACGAGCAGTCAGGCTTATCTTAGAGGCAGTGTGTAAAGCATTTGCACATAACCAACAGTATTACAGTGTAAGCACTACAAACGGACACCACACCAGTTTAGAAAAATATCCAATATTTTTATATACTTAAAACAAGACCAATACGATAAAAATCCACTATACAGTACTTCAAAAATAGTTACTTCTCAAACTGTCTTTAAGTTGCAAAATATGTTGAAAAACACAGTTCGTACGAGTCGATAGCTCGGTCCGAGCCGACCGCGATGCTGAAAACAACAGAGTCGCGCAGTTCCCGCTGACCGCGTCGGTACGAGCCAGCAACAGCGGGACAGATTCGTTCACAGTACCTTTCTTAGTGCGGCTCACACAGGCGTGCGAGTCGGTCTGGGCATCCGTCGCGGTCGCGATGCAAAATGGAAGCGGTGCAAGGTGCGGTGTCCCTCGATGCGGTGCGAGCAGCTGCTCGGTGACGATCGTGCAGACGGCGTCGGTGAGACCAAGGCTGGCGGTGCAGGGTGAGTCGGTGCTTGATGCGGTGCTGGCAAGTTGCGATGCGAGCGACAGAGCCGGTTGGCGGGAATTGGCGCTGGTCGAGCCGGACAGCTGTACGTGACGAGTCGGTCACGGGTGCCGAGCCAGCAGCGACCGTGTTGGTGAGCCCAGGCCAGCGAGGTGAAGCGAGGCGATGCAGGTCGCGGTGTCTCTCGGTGCGGTGCAGGCAGCGGCTCGTTGACGGAGTCGGTGAGACCAAGGCTTACGGTGCAGGGCGAGTCGGTGCGGCTTGCGGTGCCTTCAGGACACAAGGCCAGCGACGGAGTCGGTTGACAGAGTCGGTCGCGGTTCCCTCTTCTCTGTGGCAACTGAAACAACAGTTCCAGGAGCGGTACCCAGAGGTTGGTGAAGTCTTTGTAGTCCCTGAGACTTCTTAACAGGAGGCCAGCTCAGTTCAGGCCCTTGGAGATACTCAGCACACGTAGAGAAAGTTTAGTCCAGTCCTTTCACTGCCCAAGGCAGAAGCAGCAACTGCAGGCCAACCCAACAAAGCAACAACACAGCAAAGGGGCAGTACTCCTCCTGGCAGCTCTTCCAGCTCTTCGTCTTGGCAGGTTCCTTGATTCCAGCAAGATCTAAAGTTCTGGGGTTTGGGTCCCCCTTTTTATCCTCAATTTCTCTTTGGTCTCTGAAGGCAGAGAGGCCTTTGCCTAGTCCAAACCAGTTCTGGTCAGTCCTGGAGCACTTTGTTGACAAGACTCCTTCTTTCCTTTTGCAGTGTAGGCCAGGGACATCAGACGCACCACAGGAGGTGGAGCCAGCATTGTGGAGGGAAGGCACAGCCCTATTCAGGTCCCAGGTGCAACTCCTCCCACCCATCTACATGTAGATCTTGCTATTCAGCCCTGTGCTGACTCACCCTGTCTCCTGGAATCCCCCAGCCCCTGTCACTCACACTCCAGACAAGGAATACACAACCTAGCAGAGGCAGGCTTGGATGGTTAGACAAGAAAATACCTACTTTCTAAAAGTGGTATTTTCAAACACAGAATGTTAAAACCAACTTCACTAAAAGATGCATTTTATCATTCTAAGTTCAGGCATACTAAACTCGAATTTCTACCATGTTCCCTGGGTCAGTTAGGATCATAGGATGTAATAATCAAAACTGCCCATTCTGGTCTATGGGGAACAGGTAGCCTTGCAATAGTGAAAAACGAAGTAGGCTGTATTTCACTATCAGGACATGCCACACACACCAGGGCATGTCCTACCTTTCACATACAATGCACCCTGCCCACAGGGGTACCTTAGGCCTACCTTAGGGGTGACTAACATGTAGAAAAGGGAAGGTGTAGGGACTGGCAAGTGTGTGCACTTGCCGAGTCGACATGGCAGCCCCAGGCTGCGCACAGGCTCTGCAATGGCAGGCCAGAGTTACACTTTACGGGCTGTTTGCGTGGGTGGCACAATCCAGTGCTGCAGCCCACCAACAGCATTTGATTTATGGGCCCTGGCACTCGCAGTGCACTTTACTAGGGACTGACACATAAATCAAATAGGCCAATCATGGAAACACCAATCCATAACACATTTTCTACAGGAGCACTTGCACTTTACCACTGGACAGCAGTGAGAAAAGTGCGCAGAATCATTACACCAGCAAAAACAGAGTCAAAAACGGGAGGTCAGAAAGCAAAAGTCAGGGAAACACGTCAAAAGATGACAAGTCTAACACATGTCCCCTCCAGCTGAAAGTAGGGAGAACTACCCAACCCCATTGGAGTTCTCTTCACTAAGGCGGAAGAACCTGGACAGACCATCTGCGTTGGCGTGTTCTGTACCAGGGCGGTGTTCCACCGTAAAGTCCATTCCCTGTAGGGAGATGGACCATCTCAGCAGTTTTGGATTCTCACCCCTCATTTGCATCAACCATCTGAGGGGGCTGTGGTCTGTCTGAACCCGGAAGTGAGTCCCAAACAGGTATGGTCTCAGCTTCTTCAGTGCCCAGACCACAGCAAAAGCTTCCTTTCTATGGCACTCCACCTCTGTTCCCGGGAGTAGTCTCCTGCTAAGGAAGACTACAGACCGGTCTAGGCCCTCTTCGTTCAGTTGTGAGAGCACCGCTCCCACACCATGCTCTGAAGCGTCAGTCTGCACGACGAATTCTTTGGAGAAGTCAGGTGCCTTGAGCACGGGCGCCGTGCACATGGCTGCCTTCAGGGAATCAAAAGCTTTCTGGCAGGACTCAGTCCAGATCACCTTCCTGGGCTGCTTCTTCGAAGTCAGCTCTGTTGAGGGGGCAACGATGGTGCCATAGCCCTTAACAAATCTCCTATAGTAGCCGGTGAGACCTAAGAAGGCTCTCCCCTCTGTATGGGTCTTGGGGGGCTCCCAAGCCAGAATGGTGTCAATCTTGGGTTGTAGGGGCGCCACCTGGCCGCTTCCTACCTGGTGTCCCAAGTACACCACAGAACCCTGCCCGATCTGGCACTTACTGGCCTTGATCGTGAGGCCTGCACCTTGCAGAGCCCTCAACACTTTCTCAAGGTGCTGTAAATGTTCTTCCCAGCTGAAACTGAACACAGCAATGTCATCCAGGTAGGTGGCACTGAAATCCTCCAGTCCAGCCAACACCTGATTGACCAGCCTCTGAAAGGTGGCAGGGGCATTCTTCAACCCAAAGGGCATCACCCGAAATTGGTAATGACCTTCTGGGGTTGAGAATGCTGACCTCTCCTTGGCCCCATCGGTTAAGGCAATCTGCCAGTACCCAGACGTTAAATCAAACGTGCTGAGGAACCGGGCAGCTCCCAACCGATCAATGAGCTCATCAGCTCTGGGGATGGGGTGCGCGTCAGTCCTGGTGACGGCATTGAGCCCACGGTAGTCCACACAAAACCGGAGTTCTGGAGTGGCACCGGGTGCAGCAGCCTTTGGGACCAAGACCACTGGGCTGGCACAAGTACTGTTGGAGGGCTCAATCACCCCTCACGCCAACATCTTAGAGACCTCCTCCTTGATGCTGGCCCTGACCCGGTCAGTCAACCTGTAAATCTTGTGCTTTACAGGAGGGCTGTCACCAGTGTCCACGTCATGGGTACACCAGTGAGTAACACCGGGGGTCAGAGAGAACAGTGGGGCGAACTGTCCCAACAACTGGTGACAGTCCCCCTGCTGCTCTGGAGTCTTTAGTTTAGTTTAGTTTAGTTTATTATTTTTTTGCTTGATTAATTAAAATCTTTGCAAATACATAACAAAAAGATTCCTCTTGTACACAAATAAAAACAATTAAAAGCAGTTTAAAAACACATAATGTAAAAGGATCGTCATTTGCATATTCTTGTATTATGGTGTTAATTATTTAAAAAACGATTCTCATAGACTCTTACGTCTCATAAAATACTAGCTAGCAGTGACGACCACAACTTTTCAGAACAAATGCTCAGCTCTGGAGTCAGTGTAGGGGAGAGGACCACACCCTCCACTGACCCATCATGCTCCTTGGTAGACAGGAGGTCAGGGAGAGGCTCGCTCTCCTCTTCCACCCCATCATCTGTCGCCAAGAGCATATTCACTTCGGACCTCTCGAAGTGGGGCTTGAGGCGGTTCACGTGAAGGACCCTCAAAGGGTTCCTTGGAGTCTGCAAATCCACCAGGTAGGTGACGTTACTTTTGTGCTCCACCACCTCATATGGCCCAATCCACTTGTCCTGCAAGGCACAAGGTTCCACTGGGGCCATGACCCACACTTTTTGCCCAGGTTGAAATTCGACCAGAGTGGCATTCTGGTCATACCACCTCTTCATTTCTTCCTGGCTTGCTTCTAGGTTCGCCTGAGCGAGTTTCCTGAAGCGGGCAGTTTGGTTTCTAAAGGCCAGCATGTAACTAAACACATCCTGGGGAGTTTTCCTGGGAGCTGCCTCCCAGCCTTCCTTTACCAAACTCAGAGGGTCATCTGACAGGGTGGCCATACAGGAGCTCAAAGGGGCTGTACCCAAGAGACTTCTGAGGCACCTCCCTGTATGCAAAGAGTAGGCATGGCAAGAGGACGTCCCACTTACGCCTCATGGGTTCGGTTAGACCCTTGATCATGCCTTTCAAGGTCTGGTTGAATCGCTCCACCAGACCGTTTCCTTGTGGGTGGTAAGGAGTGGTGAACTTGTAGGTTACACCACACTCCTTCCACAGGGATGTCATATACTTGGATATGAAATTGGTCCCCCTGTCAGAAATCACCTCTCTGGGGAAGCCCACACGGGAAAAGATCCCCATTAACGCCCGGCCCACCACTGGCGCCGTCGTTGTCCTGAGAGGGATTGCCTCCGGGTACCGGGTGGCATGGTCCACCAAGACCAGGATGTACCTGTTGCCCATGGCTGTCTTGGGATCCAGTGGCCCCACAATATCCATCCCCACCCTTTCAAAGGGTGTTCCAACAACAGGAAAAGGTTGGAGAGGAGCTTTGACCTTCCTCCCACTCTTACCACTTGCCTGGCAAGTTTGGCAAGACCTACAGTGTGCATCTCACTGCCTTCTAATTTGGGGCCAAAAGAAGTGGGTGACAAGCCTGTCAAAGGTCTTGTCCTGCCCCAAATGTCCTGCCAAAGGCACGTCATGAGCCAGACCCAGTAGGAAGGTCCTGAAGCGCTGGGGTACCACCAGCACATGGGCTGACCCAGGCTCAGCAACCTTAGGCTCACTGTATAGGAGACCATTCTCCCAGTAGATCAGATGTGACCCGGACTGATTACCAGCTGCCTGGTCTGCAGCCTGCCGCCGCAGACCCTCCAGAGTAGGGCACTCGTTCTGCTCCCTGCAGAACTCCTCCCTTTTTTATTTTTTTATTTTAAAAGTTTTATATAGCGCTAGCTAGACCCGTAGGTATCAGAGCGCTTTACATACACACTGTAAAAAACCAAAGGAAATTGCATTACATAGTAGGAAGGCAGTAAGGAAGCAAAACAGAGATAAAAAATACAACATGAAAAATAGATAAACAGTGCAGCGGAGGGAGAGAAAACAAACGAAGGTGGTTAACACAGTCCGGTCACCACTATCCTTGAATGTCAGGGAGAGAGGAGTCAACTGGGATATTGAAGTCTAGGTTAGTTGACGTTGGTCAGGAAAGTATTTGTTAAGGAGATGGAGTTTCAGGTCCCTTTTGAAACAGGAGAAGGAGGGGTTGCATCTGAGGACTCTAGGGAGAGCGTTCCACATCCTGGGAGCGTTGCCAGAAAACGATCGGTATTGGGTGGTTTTCTTTTTCAGTTTCGGAGGGATAAGAAGGAGTGAGTTGGAACTTCTCAGCGTTCTGGATTGACCTGCTCTTACCAGTTTGTTGTTCAGGTAGTTGGGGGCCGGAGAGTGAAGGGTTTTGTGTGTGATGCAGGCCAGCTTGTAAATACACCTCCCTTCCATGGGAAGCCAGTTGAGGGAGTTGAGAGCTGGAGTGATGTGTTCAAATCTTTTCACTCCAGATATGAGTCGAGCGGCCATGTTCAGCACTGCCCTTAGTGGGGCTAGGTGAGCTTTTGGAGTCCCTGTTAGGATGGCGTTCCAGTAGTCGATTTTAGAGAGAACTAGGGATTGAACTACTGTCTTGAGGTCATCCTGGGGAAGAAAAGGTTTCAATTTCTTGAGGTGTTTTAGTGAGAAAAGAGCACCTTTTGCAGAGTTTTTGATGTGGGCCTCCATTGATAAGTTCTTGTCAAGGGTGATGCCTAGAGACTTAACTGAGTCGGATAGGACGAGGGGGCAGTTTAGGGCAACCAGATTCTTGAGCCACTCTTGGATTGGTCGATGGTTGCTTTTTGGAGAGAATAGGATTAGTTCCGTTTTATCTGGGTTGAGCTTAAGTGGTTATCGTTGAACCAAGTTTGGATCTCGGTTAGAGTGACATTGAGGTGTCGGATGTCGCTGGGAGACTTGATTTTGAAATAGATTTGGGTGTCATCAGCGTAAAGGTGGTAGTTCACTCCCGCTTTTTCAAGATGATAGTGAGGGGCTCCATGAAGAGATTGAAGAGGGACGGGGAGAGGATCGAGCCTCATGGGACCCCAAGAGTGACGTTTGTTGGCTTCGAGAGACAGCAGTTGATTTTAATTTGTGGCGAGCGGTGTTGAAGGAAGGAGGTGAACCATTTTAGTACTGTGCCATTAATGCCGGAGCGCTTCGACAAGGTCTCCAGAAGAGCTGGATGATTTACAGTGTCGAATGCCGCAGATAGGTCAATAAGGATGAGAAGGCAGGCATCACCTTCATCTAAAGCCTTGTGAATATCGTCAGAGATGTTGAGCATAGCTGTTTCAGTGCTACAGCCTTTCCTGAATCCTGATTGAAAGGTGTCGAGGAGGTTGAACTCATCAATGTGTTTGTTGAGTTGGTGGAGAACGCATTTCTCCAATGTTTTCGCAAGGAACGGGAGGTTGGAGATAGGTCTGAGGTTGTTAAGATCATTAGGGTCGGCCCCTGGTTTCTTGAGAATGGGTGTGATTTGTCCTAGTTGAAGGGAGTCTGGGACACAGCCTGAGATGAGAGAGGCGTTGATGATTTTTGTCCAGAAAGGGGAAATGGTGTGGTTGAGTTCTTTTATAATTGTGGATGGGAGGGGGTCCATAGTGTGGGATGAAGGTTTTAGGTTAGAAATTATACTGAAGACCTCGTTTTCCGACATTAGCTCAAAGTCGGACCAATGCGCATTGTTTTTTAGCTGGAGGCAGACCTGATTGTCCTTGGTAAGAACTCTTTCTGATTGGTCAAGGGTGGTTAAAGGGGGGCAGGTTAAGAGGGAAGGAGGGTTCTCCCTGGTGGGACCCCCTTCTTGCTGCCAATGGGTCAGCTCAGAGATGTCTCCCAGTTCGGCTACCTGCTCCCCTGTAGGCACCGGGGCGTCCCCCTCGAGGTCCGCCTCCTCCCGGTCCATGGGAACTTCGGGGGCCGTTTTCCCGCGCCCCCTGCCCTTCCTCTTGGCAGGGGCTTGGGCCATTGTTCCAGGCTCCAAGTCCTCTTGATCACCCTTTCTGGCTGCCATTGACCGAGTAGACACGCATGGCCACTCTGGCAACCCAAGTATCTCCAAGTGAGACCTGAGCTCAACATCCTTCCATAAGGACTGCTCCAGGTCGTTACCTAGCAGACAATCTACAGGCATGGTAGGGTTCACAACCACCCTCAAGGGACCTGAGACCCCCCCCATTCAAAGGGAACCTGCGCCACCATACACTGGCACTCAGAGTTGTCTACAGCAACTACTTGGTGGAATGCCTCTGGGACTACCTCCTTCTCAGAGACCAGGTGACACTGGACTGAGGTCACACTGGCTCCAGTATCTCTGAGAGCCTCTACCCTGTTCCCATTGATGGTCATTTCTGCGGGATCCCCACCCTCCTGTGGGCACCCCTCCTCCCCAAGCGCTACACTAGCCAACACTTTGGACTGTCCACCGGTGGGCGCCTGTGTCCCCTTTGGGCACTTGGGGTCCCCCTTCAAGTGACCTACCTGGTCACATGCATAACACTTGTGGGCCGGTCTCAACAGGCTTTCCTGTAGAGACCCCTTTCTTCTTATCACCTGGGGGATGGGAACCTTTACCCTGGGTACTAGTTTGGGGCCCTTTAGAGAACTCCTGTGCTTTACCCTTGTCCCCCCCACTTTTCTGCTGGGGACCCTGCCCACCTTTGGCTGAGTCTCCCCCAAACGCTTTCTTGTGGACCCTGGTACTCACCCAGTGGTCCACCTCCATAGCAAGCTTCCTGGGGTCAGTTAGCTTACTATCAACTAGGTGCTGGCGCAGATCTGCAAAACATAGACTAGACAAGTGCTCCCATGCAATCAAATTGTAGAGCCCCGAAAAATCTGTTACATTACTGCCCTTCACCCAACCATCCAGCGACCTACAGAACATATCCACACATTCCAACCAAGTGTTGGCCTCAGAATTTTTACTGGACCTAAACTGATCCCTGTACTTCTCAGGAGTGAGTCCATACCTAGTGAGGAGAGCGTCTTTTTTTTTTTTTTTAAACTTTATTTTTCCTCCATTTATTATCAACAGCAAATGTACGTTTCCATCGTTACAGTCGTCCACGATACATATACTACATATAAATTAGAAACACATCAATGTCACATTGTAATAGCCGAAGGTGTCTTGCCAGGTTATAAACTCAACATAGTGTGCAACACCATATCTAACAAACAATTCTCAACAACTCGTTCCAGTGCATAAAATGTCTTTTCAATTTTATCAAAGCGGCAGGTCCCCGCCCTCTATCCGTTATCGTCTCTATCTCCGAGTGCTCGATGGCGCTGACTTAGCGAGTAGGTGGGGGTATTCATTACGCAGTGCCGTATCGAGCCTATCCGATCTATCAATGCGTTGTCAGATTGGTCTATCCAATACCCGTGGGTACTATCCCTGAATTAGGCTGGGAGACGGGAGGAATGCTTAGGGTGTCAATATATGCCTTATATGGGCCCCAGATATCTTTGGGGCGCGCTGTGCTGGGTAGCAGGCTAGAATAGATCTCACTGTTTATACTGCAATGCGCTAAGCTATTCAGCCAGCCTTGTGCCGTAGGGGAAACCTGGTTGCCCCAATATAATGCTACCTCCCGTTTTGCCAAGAGGAGGCCAAGGGATGCTAGTTTCCGGACTGCTTTAGGAAAATTAACCGTGTAGCCCAGCAATGCCACTTCCGGAATAGGAACCAGTGTAAGCCCAAGAATGTCCCCTAATGTTTTGTGTACCTGGATCCAATACGGGTGTATGCGGGGGCATGTCCAGGCCAAGTGTACGAAATCGGCGTGCTGAGCGCCGCATTTCCGGCACGTGTGGGGCCGTTCAGGGTCAATTTTATGTAATTTTGTCAGTGTCATATAAGTTCTGCGAAGAAATTTATAATGTAATAGTTTATGGCGACTATTCAGTGACACATCCTTTGTTACCTTGCAGCAGGCGGACCACTGGTCGTCCGAGATGGGATGTCCCAGATCAGACTCCCACTCCGTACGTAGCCTGTCGTCCGTGATCGGCACCTGTGCTATGCATTGTTTATATAGTTTGGAAATGACGTGCGTTCCACTCTCATTCTCAATGAGTAGAGTCAGTGGCGTAAATGAGTCAGGCTCCAGCGGGAAGCCAGTGATCGTGGCTCTTAAGGCTGAGTGCAGTCTCCGGAGAACAAATTTATCCATGAACGTGGCCGCCCGGAAGCGGGTGTCCTCCGTGGCCGAAAATACATGCCCGCCCGGATATAGATCGCCTATTTTAACAATGTCAAATTTAGTCAAAGTGCGTTGCACAATTTTCTCACCTGTGATGGGAAGCCAACGGGCATTCGGAAGCGGAAGGGCCGATGAGTATAAAACTGAATTGCCCGCGTAGCGGGAGAGCCTGCTCCACGCCCAGCTGGTCGTCGAGACCGTTTGTATGTCGACTGGACTCCTGGATTCGCCCCTGGGTAGGACCTCCGCCAGTCGCTCAGGTAGGACAAAGTCTGCTTCCAGGCGCAAAAATGGAATCCGCGCGTCTGGGTGGTACCAGGCATAGGCGTAACTACACTGAGCCACCAAGTAATATAAATAAAAATCCGGCACTCCAAGTCCGCCTCTCTCATATGGTAAAGTAAGTACCTTCCACCGAACACGCGGCCGTCTGCCTCCCCATACCAATCTGATAAGATGGGATCGAAGTGTTGCGAAGAAGCTGTGGGTGAGAGGCATGGGGATATTATTAAAAGATATAAAAATTTGGGTAGGACCATCATCTTAATTATAGCGATTCTACCTGCCATGGATAGCGGTAGTCGTAACCATTTCTCCACTTGTGTCTTCAGCTTCTCAACCGCTTGTCCATAATTAAGGGCCATAATCTGGTCCTGGTTCAAGTGCATGTGGATACCCAGATATTTGACCGAATCCGAGCACCATTCCAATGGAAACTCACAATCCCAAGGGGTCGTACTAGCGGTCAAGGGAAAAATGGTCGATTTGTGCCAGTTAATACCTAATCCAGAGTGCCTCCCAAAGCGGAGGATTTCCCGGATGAGCGGGGCAAGGTTCAGATGTGGTTCTCTGACATAGAGGATGGTGTCATCGGCATATAATGAAACTAAAAGGGGGCCCGTATTGAACTGCAGCCCTCTATGGAGATGTCGTTCCTGGAAGTGTCGTATTAAAGGGTCCATGGCAAGGATGAACAAAAGGGGTGATAGAGGACATCCCTGACGCGTACCTCGGGTTAATGCAAAAGGGGCAGATAGAGTACCATTTATGCACAACCGTGCCGTAGGACGACTATATAATAAGCCCGTAGTGGCTATAAAGCCAGCTGGCATGCCCATACGACGCATTATGGCGAGGAGAAAGGGCCACTCGAGTGTGTCGAAGGCCTTTTCAGTGTCCAGAAGAATAGCCGCCGCAGGAGTGCCGGGATTTATTCTATGCAATACTGCGAACAAGGTTCGCAAATTTAATGAGGTCGAGCGATGGGGGACAAAGCCTGATTGTGCCGGAGCAATAATAAACTCCATTAACTGTGACAACCTGTTAGCCACAATTTTAGCGAGTATTTTATAATCTATGTTTAAGAGTGATAGCGGTCTGTATGATCCGCAAAGAGATGGGTCTTTACCAGGCTTTGGGATGAGAATAATTACTGCTTCATTTAACGTAGGGGGTAGGGTTTGTTTTTCCAGGGCCTCAGCATATACCTCAATCAGTTTCGGTGCTAGAAGGTCTGCGAAGGTCTTATAAAACTCCCCGGTAAAGCCGTCGAGGCCAGGGGCCGACGAGCCACGCATAGCTCTAATAGCCCCACGTACCTCTTCCTCAGTGGTGGGTTCTGCCATAAATTCCTGCATGTTTTTTTCCAGGAACACTAAGGCGATTTCGGACAGATATTCCTCTTGCGCTGTTGTGTCACTGCTGTGTCTGGATGTGTATAACGTCTCCTAGAACGAGAGGAATTCGTCTCTAATATCCGTGGAAGTCGTTAGCAGCGTCCCGTCCTTGTCACAAATCTCTGTGATATATGCTGTGCTATAGGGTGGCTTGAGGATCTGAGCCAGTGTGCGGCCTGGGCGATCTCCTTCACCGTATCTACGGGCTGTTTGATATTTGCCTAGATAAAGGATCTCACGATCCGCAGTCTCTCTGTATTCGGCAAGGAGGGCCAGCCTCCTGCCTTGTAGAGAGTCCGGGGAACGCGCAGCGCCTCGGCGTCCAGCGCAGCTAGCTCTCCCTCTAATCTTGCTAATGTTGTGCGTAGTGCTTTAAGTACCCCAGCATGTTTGGAAATGCATACTCCGCGAATGTAGGCTTTGAATCCCTCCCACAACACGGCCCAGGAGTCTACCGAGCCAGTGTTAATGGTGAAGTAGTCCTCAATTGCCTCCCGTATCTCATGACAGAAAAGGTCATCCAGGAGAGCACGACCGGGAAAGCGCCATTGCTTTTCAAACCCCTCGGGGCGCGGGTCTCGGAGACATAGTTGGATCGGGGAATGGTCCGAATATGTTCTAGGAAGTGTCTTCAACACCTGATACCAGGAAGACACATCCGGGGAAATCAACCAGTAATCGATCCTGGTCCACGTGTTGTGTTGACCTGAAAAATGTGTGTAATTAGTAGTGGTAGGATTGCGCCTGCGCCAAATGTCTATCAAGGAGAACTGGTCACATAGGTCTCGGAGTGCGCGCCGCGCTCTAGGTTTGGTGTCTGGAGTGGCGGATGTGCTATCCAGGTCTATATTCAAAAGAAGATTGAAATCCCCACCTATTATAAGCATCGCGGGTTCTAGTTTAGAAAGTTGGGTGTGTAGTGCATGAAAAAACTCCAGGGAGTCAGTATTGGGGCGTAGACACAAACCAGAGTGATCCTATGACCCATCACGGACCCCACCACAATAGTATACCGACCCTCCTTATCCCTGATGACCAACCTGCAGTGAAAGGGATTCTCTTATGTATAAGAACTGCTGTGCCTCTCGCATAGTTACTGAAATTAGAAAAGTACCTGTGGGCTTCCCAACTGGCAGCAAAACGTGCTGCATCTGTAACCGGCAAATGTGTTTCTTGCAGAAATGCTATGTCGATATTATGTCTATGCAAGTAGTGTACCACCTGTCTTCGTTTACGCTGATTATTAAGACCTCTGACATTCCATGACAACAGGGACAAATTAGAGGGGCCTGCAATTAAACCTGGCAGCGCCATCTGTGAGTTGTAAGACGTCTGAAGAGAATGAATGTCATGTTGAGAACACTAACCTCATACCATGGACAACAGAAACCATAATCAATAATGAGAGCAATTAGCCCTACCCCAACCCCCTCCCACCACCCAGCCCCACCGCAAAAAAGGCAAGGCCTACCCCATCCTGAAAACCAATGGCTGAATACCAATCAACTGTACAGCAGAAGAGTTCCACTATGAACAGATACATCCGGAGCAACCAAAACAAACCCAAGGTATCCACCTAGGGGATGGCAACGCCACGACAGTCAACCAACTGTGAAAAATATACTCAATCAAACACAATATGTCCCCAAATATTTCAAAATACAAAATAAAAAGGGGAGACAAATACATAGCGGTGTCACCCAGCACCGGAGCCAGAGAACAGTTCCAGACTTGCGACGGATCCACTGTGTGGGGGACGGGCCGCCCCTGTCGTCTCGCGGCTGATCATTGTTATTTTTGTAGGTGCGACAGAATTCTTGGACCTCATTTGGATTATCAAAAAACCGCACCCGGCCCCCAGCCTCCACCCTAAGCCGTGCAGGATATAACATGCCGTATTTCAGGCCAAGATTTTGGAGGGTGGCCTTTACCCCCGTGAATTTGCGTCTGGCCTCCTGCACCATCACCGTGAAGTCCGGATAAAGAGCAATCTTGGAGCCCTGCCAGGTAGTGTCCCCACGTTCCCTGGCCAAGCGCAGTGCCGTGTCCCTATCTCGGAAGTTCATGATCCGGGCTATCAGGGGGCGAGGAGGGAGGCCCGGGTTAGGTCTTGGTCCCAGGGTGCGGTGGGCCCTCTCCACCACAAAGCCAGATGTAAAAGATTCCCTCCCAAACATGTCCGCCAGCAGAGTTTCTACAAAGATATCCAGGCGGCCCGTCGCTGTGGACTCCGGCACCCCTAGGATACGCACATTGTTGCGGCGACTGCGCGCTTCAAGATCTTCATTTTTGATGACCACTTCCTTCAATACGCGCTCCATTCTGTCCAGTCGTTTAGTTGCTTGCGCGGTTCCATCTTCAATGTCGGATATCCGCGCCTCCGCCACATCTAGACGCCTGTCATGTGCCTGGATCTTCGTGCCCATTGATTCTAGCGTCTTGTCAAGGGAGTCAAAGCGACTGTCTAACGATCTGAAGCCGGCCCTCATCTCCTGCAGCCACTCCGCTGGAGGGGCCAAGGCAGCCGCGTCGCCAGCAGGGCTCACGGCACTCTCCGCCATATCAGGGCCTCTCTCTGTTGTGTTATCTGCGAGCTTCTCAAAGGGGAGTGTCCGTTGTTTCGGGTCTTTGCGACCCATGCCGTCGCGACACGTCCAGATGCCGACCAACCGCCGTTGTTGTTCCTCGGATAATGCTGGCAGCGCTATGGATGTCGAGGTCTAGTGGTAGCTACTGGACATCTATCCAGTCAGTAGCGATGCAGTATCTCTATATGCCTCAGCAATACTTTCGGAACGCAAGCTGTCTCATCCTAGCCACTGTACCACGATGCGGTCCCTGGCGCCAGTCGGCGCGGCGCTGGCATATGGTCGCCGCGTGGTGTGTGGCACCACTGTATTAGGGCCGTGGACTGCAGGTACGGCAGGGTCGTTTGCGCAGCTCAAAGGCCAGGGCACAGCAAGCACCAGGGGCCGGCGAACGCCAGGGGCAAGAGGCAGCCTCACCACCCGGATGCTCCCAGACGGCCTCCGAGCTCGACCCCGCAATGTTCGTGGAGAAGTAGGGCCCGACGTCACTGCCGGCTACTGCCCAGCGTATGCCATTATGGATGCAGCCATATAGGTGGGGGACCGCGCGGGAGAAACACTGGGCGCCGGGGGCAATCGGCAGCCCCAGGCTCACCTCCACCCCGTAATTCTCGCGCCGCCTCCGTCCCAGCCGCCTCCATCACACACCCGTCCGTGGAGGCTATGGGGGTCAGAAGGCAGCGCGGCCGCGATCCCGCATCAGCGCCTGGCCGGTTCCGTCACGTCCCTGGATCGGCGCTGAATATGGAAGTGCGGGGGGGCCGAGACCACCAGACCGGCACCCGGGCACTCACCGCAATGTTAGTCTCCGCTCAAGGCAGAAGGCAGCTCCGATGTCTGCGGGGGGAGCACTCGCCCGACTTTGCCTTGTCAGGCCGCCATTTTGTCTTCCGTCTCCCCACGGGTGGATCTCGCCTCGGAGCTTTCCTGCGTCCCTCGCAGCGCCGCTACGGCCCACACCTCACTCCGCGTCTGTTTATAGGTGCACCGACATCTTCGCCCCCCTCATATCTGCGCTGGAAATTGGGGAAAACGCATTTGTCGTTGGTCGGCCAGCGGAGCTTCAACACCGCGCGGCCATCTTAGCCCGCGGCTTGGCCACGCCCCCGAGGAGAGCGTCTTTCATGTCAGCATAGGTGAGGTCCTGCCCCTTACCCAAAGCTATCAGGGTATCCCTAGCTTCTTCTGGAAAGAGAGGCCACAACCCTGCCCCCCAGTTCCTTTCAGGGACCCCATTCATATGAATAGACTCGTACCCTTGAAACCACCTTTGTATGTCATCACCCTTTTTGTACTCTTTACCTACATTCTTGGGGATGTGTACAATCCTGTCTGTGTGTGCTGAAGCGTTGCTGCCACCATCTGAGCCGGTTCTACTCTTTAGCTCCAGCTCCTTGATAATTCTCTCATGATCTAACATCATCTTCCTTTCCTCCATGGCTATTCTCTTGTCTTCCCTCTCACTTTCTATTCTGAGTTTCTCCAATTCAAACCTCCTTACTTCCCTCCTGTCCTCCAGCTCCTCTGGGGACAAGCTACTGCTGCCTGGCCTGGAGGGCTCCCCTCCTCCCAAAAGCACATCCAACCTAGGAACAGGCTCCTCTACCTCTCCACTGAGATCACCAGATTGCTCACTGGCATGTCTGGCTGCTACCCAAGCCCTCAGCGCCTTTTGTAGCTCATCCTTCCTGGTGAGGCCTCTGACCTGGACTTTCAGGTTCTTGCAAATCGATTTTAACTCCTTGACATTGTAGGCTTCCAATCGATCCTCCTCAAAGGCAATTTCTACTGATGCAATTGATGATACTATAGATTCAGGCATGTTGAAGTAGCAAGTTCAAACTGGCAAGATCAAAAATAGGCCAAAAAGAAAAAGAACCTGTATGTGGTACGTAATGGTCTGCGATATGGTAATAGTGCACACCAATCACTGTAAGTCAAGTGCAAACACAAGTCCTATCCCCACCGCTGACAACCAATGTTAGAAATGGGGGTCTCTAGTTGGCAAGGGCTTGCACCTTTGTCCAAGTAGGGACCCTTCTTCCTAGTCAGGATAAGGGAGTTACACTCCTAAAATAACCCCTGCTCACCCCCGTGGTAGCTTGGCACGAGCAGTCAGGCTTATCTTAGAGGAAGTGTGTAAAGCAGTAATACAGTGTAAGCACTACAAACGGACACCACACCAGTTTAGAAAAATATCCAATATTTTTATATACTTAAAACAAGACCAATACGATAAAAATCCACTATACAGTACTTCAAAAATAGTTACTTCTCAAACTGTCTTTAAGTTGCAAAATACGTTGAAAAACACAGTTCGTACGAGTCGGTAGCTCGGTCCGAGCCGACCGCGATGCTGAAAACAACAGAGTCTCACAGTTCCCGCTGACCGCGTCGGTACGGGCCAGCAACAGCGGGACAGATTCGTACACAGTACCTTTCTTAGTGTGGCTCACACAGGCGTGCGAGTCGGTCTGGGCATCCGTCGCGGTTGCGATGCAAAATGGAAGCGGTGCAAGGTGCGGTGTCCCGCGGTGCGAGCAGCGGCTCGGTGACTATCGTGCAGACGGCATCGGTAAGACCAAGGCTGGCGGTGCAGGGTGAGTCGGTGCTCGATGCGGTGCTGGCAAGTTGCGATGCGAGCGACAGAGCCGGTTGGCGGGAATTGGCGCTGGTCGAGCCGGACAGCTGTGCGTGACGAGTCGGTCACGGGTGCCGAGCCAGCAGCGACCGTGTCGGTGAGCCCAGGCCAGCGAGGTGAAGCGAGGCGATGCAGGTCGCGGTGTCTCTCGATGCGGTGCAAGCAGCGGCTTGGTGACGGAGTCGGTGAGACCAAGGCTTACGGTGCAGGGCGAGTCGGTGCGGCTTGCGGTGCCTTCAGGACACAAGGCCAGCGACGGAGTCGGTTGACAGTGTCGGTCGCGGTTCCCTCTTCTCTGTGGCAACTGAAACAACAGTTCCAGGAGCGGTACCCAGAGGTTGGTGAAGTCTTTGTAGTCCCTGAGACTTCTTAACAGGAGGCCAGCTCAGTTCAGGCCCTTGGAGATACTCAGCACAAGTAGAGAAAGTTCAGTCCAGTCCTTTCACTGCCCAAGGCAGAAGCAGCAACTGCAGGCCAACCCAACAAAGCAACAACACAGCAAAGGGGCAGTACTCCTCCTGGCAGCTCTTCCAGCTCTTCGTCTTGGCAGGTTCCTTGATTCCAGCGAGATCTAAAGTTCTGGGGTTTGGGTCCCCCTTTTTATCCTCAATTTCTCTTTGTTCTCTGAAGGCAGAGAGGCCTTTGCCTAGTCCAAACCAGTTCTGGTCAGTCCTGGAGCACTTTGTTGACAAGACTCCTTCTTTCCTTTTGCAGTGTAGGCCAGGGATATCAGACGCACCACAGGAGGTGGAGCCAGCATTGTGGAGGGAAGGCACAGCCGTATTCAGGTCCCAGGTGCAACTCCTCCCACCCATCTGCATGTAGATCTTGCTATTCAGCCCTGTGCTGACTCACCCTGTCTCCTGGAATCCCCCAGCCCCTGTCACTCACACTCCAGACAAGGAATACACAACCTAGCAGAGGCAGGCTTGGATGGTTAGACAAGAAAATATCTACTTTCTAAAAGTGGTATTTTCAAACACAGAATGTTAAAACCAACTTCACTAAAAGATGCATTTTATCATTCTAAGTTCAGGCATACTAAACTCGAATTTCTACCATGTTCCCTGGGTCAGTTAGGATCATAGGATGTAATAATCAAAACTGCCCATTCTGGTCTATGGGGAACAGGTAGCCTTGCAATAGTGAAAAACGAAGTAGGCTGTATTTCACTATCAGGACATGCCACACACACCAGGGCATGTCCTACCTTTCACATACAATGCACCCTGCCCACAGGGGTACCTTAGGCCTACCTTAGGGGTGACTAACATGTAGAAAATGGAAGGTGTAGGGACTGGCAAGTGTGTGCACTTGCCGAGTCGACATGGCAGCCCCAGGCTGCGCACAGGCTCTGCAATGGCAGGCCAGAGTTACACTTTACGGGCTGTTTGCGTGGGTGGCACAATCCAGTGCTGCAGCCCACCAACAGCATTTGATTTATGGGCCCTGGCACTCGCAGTGCACTTTACTAGGGACTGACACATAAATCAAATAGGCCAATCATGGAAACACCAATCCATAACACATTTTCTACTGGAGCACTTGCACTTTACCACTGGACAGCAGTGAGAAAAGTGCGCAGAATCATTACACCAGCAAAAACAGAGTCAAAAACGGGAGGTCAGAAAGCAAAAAGTCAGGGGAAACACGCCAAAAGATGCCAAGTCTAACATGCACCCTTTGGGAGTGTCCTTGGGCTAGAAATTTCAGGCACTCCTTTGGGGGTATGAGGCCAAGAAAAACTTTGGGAAGCTTGTTCCAGTCATCTGCAGGATAGAAACATACAGGGGAAAAGTTACAGAGGGAGCCAGGTGCACAACATTTGGTCACGGTTGGACAGAAATATTTAGCAGGGACTTTTGACCACCCCTCACTGTGGGACCAGGATCCCCATGCCTCTGGGCCTCTGACACCTTTTTTGACCTCTGGATACCACCATCTCATTACCCCTCAAATGGTCCCTCTTGTTACCCCAGCTTTGGTAGTGCACCAACCACGTTTCAATCTTTCGAGTGACCATAAACACCCTTCCTATGTGCCCTCCATTTACATTTTGTCAGTAACCCAGCTGCTTCTGTCACTGTTCAGTCTCAAGTGACCGGTTGGATGCACATTGCTTGGGTATGCAGGCACTTACCGTTCTGTTCAACCGCTCTCGGCACACCCAGACTACACTTCTTTAAATCATAAATGCATGTCCTGCCTAACACTAAGGCCTGGCCTTCCCTCTGTGGATCATACCCAATGTAAGGAAGACAAATAAATTGAAGAGCACGCAAAACTCTCTAAAGACACTGCCAATCCATGCACTGCTGCCTATTTGCATGCCATGATTATTCTCTATGACCCATCCAACCAATTGTCACAGGTACCCTTTCCCTGACTCATTCATCTGCTCCACTGCCCCCCTTTATTTAGCAAATGTTAGTGCACTCAGAATTCATAGCAGGAATCTCTATACCGTCCGTTTTCAATAGAAATGTCCCAAGGATCCCTATAACGTGCCACATGGAGGGGAGGGGAGGCAGAAAAATCTTGGGGAGCCCCTCCTGCAAAAATTCCACCACATGATCCTTGTTGTACCTTTCAATACCATAACTTCAGTAGGATTGTATGGTGCCCACTTGTGGTTGGTAATAGAATCTGTTGCAAGCCTGTTCGCCCCCTAGCCCCTTCTGTTGCCGCTATCCATTTGGGGTGTACCCCATAAGGTAGGAGGGGAGCAATAAAAACTATGGGTAGCCCCCCCAAAAATACCCAGAACCCATGACATTCTGTGCCCCCATCACCCTTCATAATGCCGCCCAAACCCCTTTTAAAACTGCTCTCCCATAATTGACTGCCCCCCCAAATCAGAGAGTTTAGGGGTGCAGTAAAAACTTTTGGGGGGTTCCCCACCATAAGTTCCATCCTATGTAATCACCCCATCTCTGGGCTTGGGTACCACTGCATGAGGGCCCACATTTGGCCCCACTCTGCTACTTGGTGAGTGCCCCATGATCTCCCTCCCTCTATCACCCCTGGCACCCCACTCCCCTCTACACCTATTCCCTTGCTCTCTGACCCAACCACCCTGTCTGCCTAGGCTCCTCATATACCCTCTCCTCACTCTACCATCCACACCTGATCTCCGTCTTTCACATGTCACTGTTCCCAACGCTTGCTTTCACCACAAACATGTTACTTCCCAACCACTCTGCAATCCACCATTCACCCTGCTTGACTCCACACTTGAAACACACATGTGTTTTACTTACCAATTGGCCAGGCAGGCCCACCTCCAACTTACCTCTGCTGCTCTGCCATCAGTCAACTGGTGCCGAACCCAGGACTTAAACCCTGGGTGTCTGTCTGGAAGTCAGGAACTTACCCACTGGACCACACTTGTTTCCCTATCAATAGCCTCACAAATCATCCCTCTATCATGGTCATCCTTTTCATTTGCAATGGAAGCCACAGGCAATGACACCATGACCTGTATGTTGCTTATAGTTACTATTGCAATGATCCAGACCACCAAGAAGGTTTAGCTCAATGGCAAGTCTTGTACCCCCGATGGCACAGGCTCTCACAGGGCAAGGATTCGAATCCCGCAAGGCCTGCCAAAATATCCTAAGTGGGGAAAATTTTAAACAGTGCTTTTATTTTCATTTGCTAAGTTTATTTTCACCTGGAAAAACAGAGGAGAAAAGTGGCCACTCTTTTTGGCATGTGTGCCCCAAAGTTACAAATCATTTCCCTCATGACCTTCCAGCAACCCCTTCTTTTCTCAAGTAGGTGTAATAGGGACAAAACCATATCTTCCTTTATCAATGTATTCATTCTTTGTTTTTTAAATTCGGTGTATTGTAGAGCGCAAATGGTGTTTCGGGGGTTATAACTCAGCACAAGAATGCGAGGAGGGTGCCAGACTAATATTAAAATAAGTTGGATGGTGGTGATTTTTAATTTTGCTGGGAGCTGATCTCTCAAATCAGGGGTTTGGTGCCTGTGATGTTGGCTAGGAATAAAGGTCAAGTATGAGCTCTGGCTAATGAAATGATGGGTACAGTTTGAGGCAAGTTAAACTCCCTCTATTAGGTGCAATAAGAAGCTAGAATTGTGTTTTCTTCAAGAGGCAGAAAAGTGCAGAGTCAGGCCTTTGCTTCAATAGGTCTGCATCATGCCTGCTGCTACAGGTGAAGGTATGGAGCTTCAGAGCACAGGACAGCAATAGGCTAGGCTAGGCTAGGCTAGGCTAGGCTAGGCTAGGCTAGGCTAGGCTAGGCTAGGACTGGGGCTTTAAACACCCCCTTCCTTCCTTTGAAAGAAGCCCCCAAATGCCCACGAACGCCCAGGTTCTGTATACAGGATGACAGCAGGCAATTTGGGACCCTGCTAAATGAGGGTGACATCCCCATGTGCGGCCTTCGAGTGGCTAAATCCTTAGCCTAAGATAGTTAGAATACTTTTGAATTCGTCTGAAGACCATATGTTGGAGGCGGTATCAGGGCACAAGACGGCAACTGTCTCAGAAGAAAGTAACCATGGGAGGGCATTATTTGCATAGGACAGCCCAATTCTCAGTCCCATTATTTTGCTACAGTTGCAGTGTAGCGTTACTAGAGGGCAGCAGTATGAACATAAGAGAACACAGAGGCTTTTCTTCTGATTGCTGATATACCTCTTGTTCATGTTGGTCTTGCAGGGCCTACGGAGTGGAGGACTGCGATGACTAAGTGAATGAATAATGAGGAATGGCTTGCCTGTATTTGCGGTGAAGCGGGAATGTTTGGAAGGTAAACAGCAAGATGAAAGTTTCAAAGCATACATGTTTGCTGAGTGATTAAGTGACTGTGTCACCTGTCCCTTTGAAGGGACATGTGAGAGAGCAACAGCAGCTCCATAGTCCTCAGATGGGAGAGGAAGCACAGATTAATATTTCCCTCAAATAAAAACACTTACACCACCTCAAAGCTGACAAGTGCGATATCATGCTTTGCAGGTGTAAGGAGTTGCCATATTTGGTGCATAAATATGCATGGTTAGTGAGGTTTTTCCCAGAATGTCAGTAGCGCACCCTTTGGGAGTATCCTTGGGCTAGAAATTTCAGGCACTCGTTTGGGGGTATGAGGCCAAGAAAACCTTTGGGAAGCTTGTTCCAGTCATCTGCAGGATAGAAAGATACTGGGGAAAAGTTACAGAGGGAGCCAGGCTGCACAACATTTGGTCACGGTTGGACAGAAATATTTAGCAGGGACTTTTGACCACCCCTCACTGTGGGACCAGGATCCCCATGCCTCTGGGCCTCTGACACCTTTTTTGACCTCTGGATACCACCATCTCATTACCCCTCAAATGGTCCCTCTTGTTACCCCAGCTTTGGTAGTGCACCAAACACGCTTCAATCCTATGGGGAAAGGCATGCAGTTGCAGAATGATCTATTCCTTAGTGCAGCGAAGCTCAACCTTGAATAATAAAGAGAAACAATAGAGGGTGCTTTCTGCTGAGGCAGACAGTATGAGACAGAAGCTTCATTTCAGTCATGGTACAAAATTGCGGCTGAATACAAAATTATGCCGCTAATACTAACTTAACTCGCATAATGACAGAAGTAGTCAGCTAGATGTATTTTTAGTCAAATACCAGGCAGATGCACCTTACCTCTGCTGCTCCACCATCAGTCATCTGGTTGGCAAACACAGGATTTGAACCCTGGTTGTCTGTCTAGAAGTAAGGAACTTACCCACTGGACCACACTAGTTTCCATGTCAGTAGTGTAACAAATCATCCCTATATCATGGTCATCCTTTTCATGTGCAATGGAAGCCACAGGCAATGACACCATGGCCTGTATGTTGCTTATAGTTACCATTGCACTATCTAGATAACCAAGAAGCTATAGCTCGATTGTAAGTCTTGTGCCCTTGGTGGCACTGGCTTTTACAGGGCAAGGGTTTGAATCCCACCAGTGCTACCAAAATATCCTAAATTGGGAAAAGTTTAAACAGTCCTTTTATTTTCATTTGCTAAGTTTATTTTCACCTGGAAAAACAGTGAAGAAAAGTGGCCACTCTTTTTGGCATGTGTGCCCCAAAATTACAAATCATTTCCCTCATGACCTTCCAGCTAACCCCCTTTTTTAGGTCGAGCCTAGGCAGCGCGCATGCTTTATCTGCAAGACCTGGGGGCATATTCACAAGGAGCTATCGCCGAATTAACGGCACTTTATCGCAGCCAAAGTCGTGATAAATTTACCCCCCTATTCACAAGCAGGTGTTAACAGCCCACAGCACCAGTTTACCCACGATAGCAGTCGCAAAAAACATCGCCACAGAGGACCCTCGCAAATATCGCTAATGAGATGCAGAGTAGGCGTTCCCGTGACTAAAGACGAGACAACAGCACACCTCAACATTCCCAACGACCAGCCACATCCGCGATAAAAACACAAAACAGGCGATAAGGCGCGTTAGCACCAGGAAATCTACACCTGCTCTGACCTGGTGTAAACTCGGACGTCAGCCAGCACCACAAAAGGGAGCACAGCCCAGGGCCACATCCGAAGAGCAACAGATGCCATGGAGCCACACATCATGCGGCCCGGACACCCAAGAGGGCCACAACACCCACTGCCACCACCCCAGGACCACCCCTCCCTGGCACCCCCCCCCGACCAAAGACATGCCACATCAGCCACACCTAAACATGTACAAAATATTCCGCTTGATGCCGCACAATCACAACTGGTGACATGGATGTGTCGTCACAGAAATGGCCAGCACACATTCACTTTCGAAGCAACAAATGAAACTTTATTAAAATGAACAACGAAATGAAATGAAGACACATGGCCGCTCCCCTCCAGACAATACGTAGGTCACAGCCTGTAAGACAAAAAACATGATGAGAAGGTGTGTCCTGCGCACATCAGAGGACAGAGAGAGAGCGAAGAGAGAGAGAGGAAGAGAGGGAGAGAGAGAGAGAGAGGAGAAGAGAGAGAGAGAGAGGAAGAGAGGGAGGGAGAGAGAGAGGAAGAGAGGGAGAGAGAGAGAGAAAGAGGACAGAGAGAGGAAGAGAGGGAGAGAGAGAGAGAGAGGAAGAGAGAGAGAGAGAGAGAGAGAGAGAGAGAGAGAGAGAAGAGGATAGAGAGAGGAAGAGAGGGAGAGAGAGAGAGAGAGTGCCGCCCCTGCGCACCCAGGCCACACTGCTCACCTGCTGCCACCGGTGTGTCTCCAACCACGTGCCGGTATGTAGGGCAGTTCACCAGGTCACACATCTGATTCAGAGCCGTCAGCTGAAACAGAGCCCAGATACATGACTGGCACAGTACACACACTTGCACAAGACAACATCGCCTGCCCGCCCATGCACACCCAGGCAGAGGCACCCCAACCTCTCCCGCCACACATCGGAGCATGCCCACCCAAGCACACCCAGGCCTCAATGCTCACCTTCCGCCACCGGCGCGTAGACAGGAGGTCCCACCACATGCCGCTGCAAGCCACAAGCCCGGGGCCCGCGGACATGGCACCCTCCACATCATGCAGCCCCGCTCCGCAGGTCACCAGGTCTCACGTTTGGTGCTGGGTCTTGATTACTCCATGGCAGAGGACATACCAGTGCACCCGGCACCATCGCAGGCTGCACACCCGCTCAGCCCAATGGGTGCCACCAACTCTGGCATCCCGGAAGCGACGCCACGTGGCGGTAGCCTTGCGCTGCCCACTGGCTATGGCCTACACTGCGGTCCAGCAGGGCACACAAAACCTGAGCCGTCTGGACCGCCGGGACGGGGCATCATCGCAGGCTGCACACCCGCTCAGCAGCTCAAGGTGCCACTGACTCAGTGCACCCAAAGTCACCGTCCCGTGGCGGGGTGCCTGTGCTGTCCGCAAGGCCTCTGGTGCCACTAACCCTGTGCAACCCCAGTCTGCGCCATGTGGTGGTAGGCCCGTGCCTTACTCAAGGCCTCGGATGCCACTAACCCTGTGCAACCCCAGTCTGCGCCACGTGGTGGTAGGCCCGTGCCGTACTCAAGGCCTCGGATGCCACTAACCCTGTGCACAGCAACTCATGGGCCCTATATGAGTGCGAACCGTGGGGCGTCCCTCATCCAGTCACCACCGGAAGAGGGGAATGTGACGTCGTCGCACCCTTATGTTGGCGGAGTCACATGGCCTGTGACGCCTGTGCTGGATGGGTGTGGTGTGTGTGAAAACCTGCCCTCAGGGAGTGGCTGTGAGATGCTGGCGACTAGACCAGTGACCTGCACACCACCAGCGAGTACGGCTGCGACGGGTAGCAATGAGGGCCCCCCTCGGGGCGTAAGCGGAGTGGACTGGCCTGCCATACGCCGGACCAGCGCAGGGCTTGCAACAATGACTCGTGGGCTCTGGGTGTGGTCCAGTCCATGTCCGGACAAGGAAGTGACTGATGCGTGTGTCCCTGCTGCAGTGTTCACGGAACCCGCTACACAAGATGCAATGTCGCACCCCCTTACTGGCATCCCACAGTATGAACATCATTGACGCAAGGGAAGGCACTGTCCCCACATTCATCCACACATCAACACAGGAATGACATAAGACATTACACAGCAGTGCGTCACTGGATGTTTATTTGCACATCCAGTGCAGTCATGCAGCTGGAGCGGTACAGGGCAATGCCAAGCACACCACACAATATGGGCCCGTGGAGGGCCAGCCAGTGTCCATCCCAGGATGACCTGTACTGCGGAAGAGGAAGGTTACAGTCTGTCCGCCGTGTCATTGGTCGTCAAACAGCATGTGGCAGTCCATGTCGCTGTCCAAGGTGAGCGCCTCGGAGTGTATCGGGGGTCAGTGGTAGGTCTTGAGGCCATGTGCGGCACCAAGCAGAAACAGGCAAGGTGGCGGTAATGGATGCTAGTGCCTGGTCCTCCGGACCACAGTCCCATCCACGTCCTCGTCCCCGGGTGTGTGCCCTGCCCCACCTGTGGGTGTTGCAGTGCCGGCTGCGGCACTGTGTGCCACTGACTCATCAGGGGCCGGAGGAGGATTGTCGGCCGCACTGTGTGGCAGTGACACATCAGGTGCCGGAGTGGATACGCCTGCCGCACTGGGAGGCACTGACACACAAGGGGGCAGAGATGTGGATGGTGTGGGGGCAGCAGCATTCATCATCGCCATTCCTTGTGGCAGCAATGCCATGACGAGGACATGCAGGGCACGGTAGATCCCAGCTACATTTTGCTGATGTGCAGCGGCGGCTGCCATCCTTTCCGCCTCCATCCGCACCATGTCCTCCATGAGCCTCCGCATGTGTGCCAGCTCAAGGCTGGCATCGCTGTGGCCACTGTGAGCGAACAGGTATTCTTCCCTCCGCGTCATGACTCCAGAGATGTCAGTCAGGGCTCGCTGGAGACCATGGGGTGGACATAGACACCAAAGGATGGCGTCCAGTTTGTTAGCCATGAGCTCGAACCCCACCCGCACCTGCTCGGCCGTCTCCCTCTGGCCCTCCAGCACACGGCGTTGGAAGGCCATTTGTTGTTCCTGGGGGTCTTGGGAGGGTGCCAGGGCTGTGGGTGCCTCCTGCTGGGTGGTTTGGGTGGTGGGTGGGGTCTCATGGATGTGGCTGGGCTGCCCTGATCCTGGAGGTGAGTTGCGGAGGTGGTCAATGAGGTTTTGGATGGCTTGGATGTCGATGCTGGTGTTGTCCTCCTCCTCGTCATCAGTGAAGAGTAGCTGTGACTGCTCTGCAGGAGGTGTTGAAGATGCCCCTGCGATGTGAAGGGGAGATGGTGTATTACAATGTGTCCACATGTGTGTAGCCACATGGTACAGGTTGACATTCAGACAGCATGGCATTGTACATTGTGACAGTCTGTGGGTCTGGGTGAGGACCCAGAGTGATTGTGGGTGTGCACTGTGCCCTGCTTGCTTGTGAATGTGTGCCATTCTGGCCATCTCCCCCCGTCCCCCCAGTACCTGGTGGTCATTCACCCTGTTGCGGTTGTGTTGTGTCCTGTCGAGCAGTGTCCGGTCCCCCGACTCCAGCCACAGTCTCCACACTGATGACTGTCGACACCAGCTCCTCCATGTCATCCAGCTCCAGCTGTGGCGCTGGGCCCCCACCTCCGGTCTGCGTTGCTGCCTTCAGGTTGGCGGAGAGTTTATCCTTGGTCTTCCGCTTGATGTCATTCCATCGCCTCTTGACCTCGTCCATTGTCCGCTTGTGCTCTCCGACGGCATTCACCTTGTCGAAAATTGTCCCGCCATATTCCATTTTTGGTGCCCAATGACACGTTGGAAGTGACGAAGAGTTGTTGATGGTGTTCCATCACCTCCATGACTATGATCCTGTTCGCCTGCGGACTGAACTTGGTCTTCCTGGTCTTCTTGTCCTTGCCCTTCCCTGTCCCCGAGGTCCCAGGCTGGTCATCCGGGGTGCTTGTGGGGTTGCGCTGGTCCTCTGCGCCTGCTCCGGCTGCCTCCATGGTGCTTGTGTGTTGGTCAGTTTGTGTGTGGGTTTTTTTTTCTGCTTTTATGGAGGTTTCTGACGCCTGCCAGGTGTGTGTTGCATGCCTGGCGCTGCTTGTCGCTGGTTTCCTCATCGCGCTTTGGCCCATCGCGTGCTTTTTGGTGTTGTGGTTTGTGTTTTTATCTCCATCGTGGTGGTTGTATCGCGGACTTTGTCCGAGGTTTCGGCAGGCTATCGCATGGTACCGCCTTGTTGTGAATTCCACGTTGACACGGGGTTATTTCCCGTGATAGTCTGCGTTATTGAAAGTTGCGTTACGCTACTCTTGCGGTACGTTCTTGTGAATATACCCCCTGGTGTACTGGGTATACGGAGTATAAACCCGCCTTCTGCTTCCTGCTGCTTGCCATTGGGTCATTCCAGCCTTGCTCTGCATTCCTAGCTCCCAATAGGCTTGGGCTACCGAGACGTCACGTTTCATGACAGGCAGAACCGACCAACTACAGTTTAGTTACACAGCAGGGCTGTATCTGTTTTGTTTTGGTACTACTTCACTTATCGTCATGGCACCTGATTCACAGGCTGCCTTGCTTATAAGTGTAGCCCACTTTTATGGTTCTCCTTGCTGCAGTTTTTTATACACTGCAGACACAGTGCAGCCTTGTTGCGGTGCTGCATCATCCTCGGCTACTTGTGCCAGTCCCTAGTGCTGCTTCGTTCCAGGGCAGTTTCACCCGAGAGAAGCCTCATTCCGGTGCTCTCTCACCCAGCACCTGCTTCCTCACGTAGCACAATCTTGCTCCTGGGCTTCATAAGCATAGCCCACTTCATCTACGTGATAGAATGTAAATATTATGGGGCATATTTACGTTCCCTGGCGCATCCCTGCATATCAGCAGGGATGCGCCAGGGAAAATGCGTCACGCAAGTTTACCCTTGCGCCACGTCCGATGCGCCGCATTTACAATTCGGCGCATCGTGGCGCAAGGATAAGCAGATGCGTGACGCATCTGCCGGCGGAAGGTTGGCGCAGTGCTGAAGTTGTGTCGCAAGCGCGACGCAACTCCAGCACTGTTCCAACCTTCCTATCCCTAACATGGTGCGTCAATCCTTACGCCTGCTTGAAGCAGGCGTAAGGATTTGACGCACCACCTCGGAAAAGTGACTGCGTGAAATCTTGTAGATTTCACTGCGTCACTCTTCGAGCGTTCCTGCGCCGGAACGCCCCCCTGCGCGGTACGCCCACATGAAACCTGACGCAGGTTTCATGTGGCGCAGGGGTTTACTACGTGACGCATCTCCCTAGATGCGTCACGTTGTAAATATAGCGCAACGCGGCGCATGGTTTGCGTCGCCGCTGCCTCACATGCGTGACGCAACGGCGGCGCAAAAGTGGCGCAAGGGGCTTGTAAATATGCCCCTATGTCTTAAGGAAAGGGCTCAGTACCACAGGCTGTTACTAGGTGTCCCAGGGACCCCTAGTAACAACCTGTGGTACTGCACCATTTCCTTAAGACATAATATGAGAATTTCCTTACAATGTGGCTCAAGGAACGAGCGTGAGCATTATTTCCTTTATCAGTGGAATTTATTTATTTTATCACAAAGGCTACAAGGAAAGGTTGTAGGTCCACCGGCTGTTACTAGGTGTCCCAGGGACAACAGCCTGTGGTACTGCACCCTTTCTTTTAAACCTAATATAGGAATTCCATTACCACGAGGCTTAAGGAACAAGGAGCATTTCTGTGCAATTTTTTTAGGCTTTTGTAGCCTTTGTGATAAGAACAGAAATTCCACTTATTAAGGAAAAAATGCTTGCGCTCGTTCCTTAAGCCTCATGGTAATAGAATGTAAATATGTCTTAAGGAAAGGGTGCAGTACCACAGGTTGTTACTAGGTGTCCGTAAATAGCCTGTGGTACTGCACCCTTTCCTTAAGACATAATATAGGAATTCCATTACTATGTGTCTCAAGGAACTAGCGCAGGCATTCTTTTCCTCATTAGTGGAATTTTTTTTTTTTCATCACCAAGGCTACAAAAGCTTAAAATGCTTGTGCTCTTTTCTTACGCCTCATGGTGATGGCATTCCTATATTATCTTAAGGAAAGGGTGCAGTACCACAGGCTGTTACTAGGTGTCCCAGGGACACCTAGTAACAGCCTGTGGTACTGCATCCTTTCCTTAAAACCTAATATAGGAATTCCATTACCACGAGGCTTAAGGAACAAGCATGAGCATTTCTGTGCATTTGTTTAGGCTTTTGTAGCCTTTGTGAAAAGAACAGTAATTCCACTTCAAAAAGGAAAAAAAGCTAAGGACATCAATTTTCCTCCATTGGAGGTTCCTATATAAGTGCCTCACAGAACTATTGCCTGTCTCTTTCACAGGTCTTCATCATTATCATGGAGCCTCTAGCTACAGTTATATTAGCTTACCCTGAGTTTTATCCTGTCTTTCCCTTGGCTACTGGCAGGCTGTAACTGCACCAAAGCTTTCAACCACTTCTTGAGTTCCTGTCAGCACACTCCTCAGCCATATGATGGGATGGGTAAAAATCCCCATTTTGCACCTATACACAGTGAGGGTGTGCACAGACAGAAAAAATGAGATTTTGCTGCTTTAGTCGAGCGCCCAATCACAAAAAGTGCATTATCTGTAGGGCACGAGCAAACTCTGAGTTTGTGCATGTGGTGGAGACAGCACATCATGAAAAGAGAGTGATGGCACACCCACTTCTCCATGTTTTGATGCATTCTCACCTATCACACTAGCCCCCTCACCCCCTTCCAAAGCGGACCCTTTGGAATCGAACCCTGTGTATTTAATGCATGGTTGGTATTGTGAGTTATATATGCTGCACGTGTGCATTGTGATTTGGAATGCACATACCGTATGAGGTCTATAAAGTGCCACACCTTTCGCAGAGCCACTGGTAGACTCCAAGTGACAAACAGAAAACAAGCATTTGCAAAGCAAAAGGTCTCTCATTAGTGAAAATGTGAGCTACTGGTGTTGCAAATGTTAATGTTTTTTTCTTGTTTAAAATTATGCCAGCAGCAGCATACATAATAAGAAAGAAATTCCACATGAAGGAAAGGGTGCAGTACCACAGGCTGTTACTAGGTGTCCCTAGCAACAGCCTGTGGTTCTCCACCCTTTCCTTAAGACATAATATAGGAATTCCATTACTATGTGGCTCAAGGAACGTGCGCAAGCATTTCTTCCTTCATTAGTGGAATTTATTTTTTTATCGCAAAGGCTACAAAAGGTTAAAATGCTCACGCTCGTTTTGTATGCCTAATGGGAATGGAATTCCTATATTATGTCTTAAGGAAAGGGTGCAATACCACAGGCTGTTACTAGGTGTCCCAGGGAAACCTAGTAACAGCCTGAGGTACTGCACCCTTCCTTCATGTGGAATTTCTTTCTTATCATGTATGCTGCTGCTGGCATAATTTTAAACAAGAAAAAAACATTAACATTTGCAACACCAATAGCTCACATTTTCACTAATGCGAGACCAATTGCATTGCAAATGCTTGTCTCAAGTAGGTGAAATAGGGACAAAGCCTTATCTTCCTTTATCAATGTATTCATTCTTTGGGGCATATTATCAAGGATAAGCGATATTTATCGCTAACCGCGCTTAGCGCGTTTTTTTTTTAACGCCGCCTATCTCTGGAAATTATTGCTGAGATAACACCCTATTAGTAAGGTTTATCTCCATAGCGATAATATTTCCAGCGATTTCGGCAAAATGCGAGAATATCGCTGGAAAACCAGCGATATTCTCGCATTAACGCTATGGTGGATTTAGCCTGACAATCCACCCCCTATGCTACAAACAGGTAAGTCACCCTCAGTAGCAGGTGTAAAAATATAGCGATAAACGCGCTTAGCGCGATTTATTTTATCGCGTCGCCTGCCTTGCTAATAGGGGGTAGTTGTGTTAGCGACTGTTTTCAGTCGCTTTTAGTAGGGAACGCCTACCTTGCATGTCATTAGCGATAATTATCGCTGACATGCAAGGCGATGTGAAAACCGGCCGCTATCGCCTGAAAGCTGTCGCTAACGCCTGTTAGCGACAGCTTGCTAATAGGGCGATAAAAATATCGCCGCTTTAGCGGCAAAAAGTGCCGCTAAAGTGGCGATAAAGCCCTTGATAATATGCACCTTTGTCTTTTAAATTCGGTGTACTGTAGAGTGCACATGGTGCCTCGGGGGGTATAACTGAGCACAAGAATGCAAGGAGGGTGCTAGACTATTTTTAAAATAGTTTGGATGGTGGTGATTATTCATTTTGGTGTGAGCTGATCTCTCAAATCAGGGGGTTTGGTGCCTGAGAGGTTAGCTAGGAATAAAGGTCAAGTATGAACTCTGGCTAATGAAATGATGGGCACAGTTTGAGGCAAGTGAAACACCCTCTATTAGGTGCAATAAGAAGCTAGAATGGTTGTTTTCTTCAAGAGGCTGAAAAGTGCAGAGTCAGGCCTTTGCCTCAGCAGGTCTGCATCATGCCTGGGCCTCTGGGCCTCTGGGCCTCTGGGCCTCTGGGCCTCTGGGCCTCTGGGCCTCTGGGCCTCTGGGCCTCTGGGCACTTTAAACACCCCCTTCCTTACTTTGAAAGAAGCCCACGACCGCCCAGGCTCTGTATTCAGGATGACAGCAGGAAATTTGGGACCCTGCTAAATGAGGGTGATGTCTCCATGTGCGGCCTTCAAGTGGCAGAAGCCTTAGCCTAAGATAGGTAGGCTACTTTTGAATTCGTCTGAAGACCATATGTTGGAGGCGGTGTAAGGGCGCAAGCCGGAGACCATCTCAGAAGAAAGTAAGCATGGGAGGACATTATTTGCATAGAACAGTCCTCTTCTCAGTCCCATTATTTTGCTGCAGTTGCCATGTAGCGTTACTAGAGGGCAGCAGTATGAACATAAGAGCACACAGAGGCTTTTCTTCTGATTGCTGACATACCTCTTGTTTATGTTGGTCTTGCAGGGCCTACGGAGTAGAGGACTGCGATGACTAAGTGAATGAGTAAGGAGGAACGGCTGGCCTCTATTTGTGGTGAAGCGGGAATGTTTGGAAGGTAAACAGCAAGATGAAAGTTTCAAAGCATACATGTTTGCTGAGTGATTAAGTGAGTGTGTCACCTGTACCTTTGAAGAGACATGTGAGAGAGGAACAGCAGCTCCATAGTCCTCAGATGGGAGAGGAAGCACAGATGAATATTTCCCTCAAATAAAAACACTTCCACCACCTCAAATCTGACAAGTGCGATATGATGCTTTGCAGGTGTAAGGAGTTGCCATGTTTGGTGCATTAACATGTATGGTTATTGAGGTTTTTCCCAGAATGTCAGTAGTGCACCCTTTGGGAGTATCCTTTGGCTAGAAATGTCAGGAACTTCTTTGGGGGTATGAGGCCAAGAAAAACTTTGGGAAGCTTGCTCCCAGTCATCTGAGGGATAGAAAGATACTGGAGAAAAGTTACAGAGGAGCCAGGCTGCACAACATTTGGTCATGGTTGGAGAGAATTCTTTAGCAGGGACTTTTGATCACCTCTCACTGAGGGACCAGGATCCCTATACCTTTGACACCTTTTTTGACTTCTTGATACCACCATCTCATTACCCCTCAAATGTTTCCTCCTGGTACCCCAGCTTTGGTAGTGCACCAACCACGTTTCAAACCTTCGAGTGACCACAGACACCCTTCCTATGTGCCCTCTATTTATATTCCATCAGTAACCCAGCTGCTTCTGTCACTGTTCAGTCTCAAGTGACCTGTTGGATGCACATTGCTCAGGTATACGGGCACTTATCGCTCTCTTCAGCCCCTCTCAACTCACGCAGACTACACTTCTTTACATCATAAATACATGTTCTGCCCACGCGGGCCGGAGATGAGTGAGGAGAACACAATGGAAGTCAAGCGGCTCGCCCTAATGCCGACCAGAGGTGCAACATAAAGTAAGAAGCTGCAGCGGGCTAGTGTGGAGTCTGGGGTCAGCAGAGGTACCTAGAGTCGGAACCTGGGACCCCTGTGAGGTGGAAGCCCCCGAGACAGTGAGGCTGCGTCACATCGAGACCTTGAGGCGGGAAGCCTCCGCCCCTCACGCAAGGCACGAGGCCCACGGAAGACGGGAGGCGAGACCTGCATTGGCCCCACCGCAGCAGCGGCAGAGACTGACACGGGTTAAAGCAGCTATAGTGGACCCAAGTGCAGGCGACATCGAGCCTCTGGGCTCACTTGTGAAAGAGCCCTGTGGAGGAGACTGCCGGGAGCCCCTGGGGCTGTGGGCGGGGGCTGGGATCTGCGGCTACGCACGAAGTGAACAGGAGGCTGCGGGCTCAAGTGAGGGAGCAGCCCGTGAAGCGTATGGGGGGAGAGGAGTGCCCCTCGCCCCACTTGTGTGACCTGAGGCCCTGAAGGACAGAAGCAGAGACCAGAGCAAGGTGAATCCAGTGAGTGGAGGCCTGCGCTGCTGCTAAAAGGCCTGTGAGGAACAGGGCCCGGGTATCTACCTGGCAGAGGAGAATTGGGAGGAGTGGTGCTCATCATAAGTGCTGGAGGTGGGTATGCCTGATCCCCTGGGGCTCACAATCACCTCAATTGCCTATGCTGAGTGCACGCTAGACTCTGTCCTGTCCACAGTGGAGAGGCTAGGTGCCGTCCTGGAGCACCCCCGTACCTCGCTAGAAACCAAAATAGATATGGTTGCATCTGACTTCACACTACTGTGAGCAGACCACCGCAAACTGTCAGACAGGGTACAAGCCAACAAGCAAACGCTGCTGAAGCTGAAGCCGACCACTAGAAGCCACGCAGCAGCTCTACAAGACCTTTTGGAGCGGGTAAACATGCTGGAAGATAGGCTGGAAGATGTGGAGGGCCTCTCCCGCTGAAATAATATCCGAGTGGTGGGCCTACCTGAGGGAGAGGAGGTACAAGACTCCATTGCGTATGTCGAGCGCTGGTTGAAGGATCTGCTCCCAGAAGATGTACTGTCGGCTCAGTTTGTAGTGGAGCGTGCCCATCAAGTGTCAGCCCGCCGGCCGCCACCGGGAGCCAGACCAAGTACGTTCCTCTTCAGGCTGTTAAATTACAGGGACAGAGACACAGTGCTGAGGGACGCCCGCAAACTCACCGACATTAGAAAACAGAACCAACAAATAATGCTGTTCCCGGATTACACAATGCAAGTGCAGAAAAGAAGAGGATCCTTTAGTGGGGTGAATCGCAATCTCTGCGACTTGAACATCCGTTACTCCTTAATCTTCCCAGCCAAACTTTGAGTCGCTACGAAAGGGCTTGCCCGATTCTTTGACACGACATCCAAGGTCTGGGACTGGTTGGAAGAATCAGGCCCACTGACGGACCCCAAACCAACTGCAGTCGCACAGCTCCCGACAAGGCAGAAGAAATTGATGCAGGGGCGGAGGAGGAAGTTCCAAGCAATTGAGAACACAAGCTGTGATCCCTGACATGGAACAAAGGCAAATAGAAAGACAACAGGCCCTCCATGTGGCTGCAGCAATCTGAAATAAACCGCAAATCTCTGAGCCAGAGACACAATTCAGCATGTCTCGGTCGTCGCCAGCCAGATCTGATGACTTGGACTCTCTGCTGCTGCTGGACATCACGCCGCAGACGTCGGACGGCATAATTTGAGCAATCAGTAACGTCTTGTTAAGTGTATTTTTACCAAATGTTGCGTGATTGCTGTGTTGCTCTATTAATGCTAACTACTCTAACACCTCCACACCAACACGCATGTATAACCTGTCCAATACATGGCAGGAACCAACGCGCTGGCGCAGCACACTCTTTTGATTCAGCAAAGACTAGGGTATGGCTACACCCTAAGCCCAAAGGGAGCTATCAATTGCCCGGAGACAACATAAAGGGTATGTCCAACATGCATAAACCTGTAGCACACACCCCAGCAGTTAACCACACCTAACGAGTTCGTTGCCACGGTTAGGCTTTACAGTTTGGACGAATATCGACTACATGTTCGCCCTCACAAAGTTATGAAGCACGCAGTTGTGAACCCAGTTTTAGTACTTTCTTTTTCTCCCATTTCACACCCCCTGGTGGCTCCCAGCCGTCGCTTTAAACTCAATTGTGTTCCCACCCCCCTTGATGTAGGAGGGCACACTACTCACCCATGGCACAGACTAACATCCTTACATGGAACGTGAGGGGCATGCACACACCCACTCGCAGATACTCTGTGTGCTCATGCCTCCAGCTCAGACAAGCAACAATAGCCTTCTTACAGGAGACACACCTCACCCACGTAGGAGCCTGCCGCCTTCACAAATGCTGGAGAGGGCGGGTATACAGCACTAACTATTCCCCCCAAGCACGTGGGGCACTGATATGGATAAAGGCGGGGGTCACGTTTATGGAGGAGAAGGTGGACATGGACCCAGAGGGTAGATATGTATTTTTGAAAGGCAGGCTGAATGGGCAAATAATCCTTATGGGCTCCATTTATGCACCAAATGTGGAGCAGGCTTCATTCCTTGCCAGGCTCTCTAAGGTACTAGTCAGATGGAGCGGGCTTCCTTGGCTTATAGGAGAGGACTTCAACTCAGTACTAGACACAGACCTAGACCGGTCATTACCCACCCCTAACACAAACCACAGCGACATCCAACACGCATACGCTATCGGAATGGCTTACACATTGTTCGCTGTCTGACATTTGGCGTGCTTTCCATCCAAACGCACGTGTGTACTCATTTTATTCTCCAGTGCATGGTCCACATGTTCGTCTAGACCATATAGTCGGTTCACCTGCCCTATCTCCACTCATTAAACATGCAGAGTATATAGTGTGGACACACTCAGATCACAACCCACAGCTTTTACAACTTGCTTGGGACGTGGAGCCTCCTCCAATTCCTACATGGTGACTGCAGCCTGCAGCACTTGAAGACCAGGCGTTTCGCTCCTCCCTAGGGGTGGCAATAGTAGAATACTTCGAGAACAATAGCCAGTCTGTAGGAGAAGCGCTCATAGAATGGGATGCCTTTAAGGTAACCCTGAGAGGGCATTCCCTGGGTGCCACCTGGAACATATGCAAGCAACTAAACTCTGCGTTTAGTAGAATAGAGCACCAACTCCTAGGTCAGGAAAAGAATTAAGCCATAGGCAACGGGGTCACAAGGCGCCTAGACAAACTACAGGCTGAGCATGCAGAATTATTAGAGAGGCTCCGTTGCCATAATTACGCTGCACATTCAGCGCGCACACATGCCACCGCGGACCGGGCGGGCAGAACATTAGCGTGGCTCCTGCGGCACGAACAAGTCCATCAACCTATAGCTGCCCCAAAGGCAGACACCGGACAGATTGTATACATGCAGCATGAAATACATGCAGCAATCACGCACCATTACACCGCACTTTATCAATCCGTGGGACACCAAGAGGAGGGATCCATAAATAGGTTCTTATCCACCATAAGCCTGCCAGAAACAACACCGAAACAGAGAGAACTGCTAAATGACCCGGTAACGCCCGAGGAGATCCGCAGTGCAATAGCAGCGCTGGCATCGGGAAAAACGCCTGGCCCGGACAGGTTCCCAGTGGAATTCTACAAGGTGTATGCCACACTGCTGGTCCCTCAGTTGGACACACTGTACACAACAGCCCTGAGCGAACAGAGGCTCCGTCTATCCATGAGTGAGGCAAACTTGGTGTTGCTTCCCAAACCCGACAAGGACCCCACAGACCTAGGTTCTTATAGGCCACTATCCCTCCTCAATGTCGACTACAAAGTGTTGGCAACACTCCTATCAGATAGACTTGCGCAGGTGATCCCTGCCTTGGTCCATACAGACCAAAATGGCTTTGTGCCCACCTGGAGCACCTCACTGAACCTAAAGCGCATATTTAGAGTTGCAACTTACTCAATACCCCACTGGCCACATTCAGGATGCCTAATATTAGATCTGGAGAAAGCATATGACTCCTTGGAGTGGGGATTTTTATTCACAACGCTGACACAATACAATCTGGCGGAGGGGTTCATAAACATGGTGCATCTGCTATACACTCTACCGATGGTCCGCGTAAAAACAGGTCCATACATATTTGGCCCAGTACAGGTGAAGAGAGGGACTAGGCAAGGATGCCCGCTATCCCCCCTACTTTTCTCACTAGCCATAGAAACCCTAGCGGAGACAATCCTCAATGTGATGGGAGAAGGCATTACATTAGGAGATGGCGCACACGCAATATCACTGTATGCGGACGACCTACTCTTGTATATAAGAGACATCCACCAAGTCCCCCAACAGCTAGCACACGTGCTAGGTAGCTTTGCCTCAATATCGGGGCTAAGAGTTAATGCCTCCAAGTCCTGTCCCTACAGCTTTAGTGACAAATGTGGCGACCCGGGATATATACTGAACGGAGTGCGAGTACGCTGGTGTGCAGACACATTCCGGTATCTTGGAATCAGAATATACAGGAGCCAAGCAGACCTACTGGACGGCAATCTTGGTAGAGCCTTAGCTGCGATTCACTCCCAGATACAGATCTGGAATACACTCCTGCTGTCTGGGACAGGTAGAGTGGCTGTTACAAAAATGGCGATACTGCCCCGATTTCTATATTACTTCGCAAACCTTCCAATTTATGTCCCACCCTCATTCTTCCACCCACTGGAAAAACTGATAACAGATTCTATATGGGGAACGCCACACATTGTGTGTCGATAAACAAGCTATATCTACCTATAGATCAAGGAGATCTAGCGGCCCCAAATCCAGAGCAATATTATCTAGCTGCACAGCTGCAGTGGATAGCTAGATGGCTGGCAGACCATCACAGGGATGACACCGCATCTACCCGTTGGTCCCTGTCTCTTTCGGAGCTGATGGGGCTGTTCCACCCCTGCGCATCAGCCAAAAAGCCAGACTCATTGTTGCTTAATGTAGCATATAAATGCTTCCGAAGAATGCTGTATATCACCTGTAAAGTCACCCCATATGCACCTGCCCTGCCACTGGAGAGGACGCCCAGGGGTGACTCAGTCACCACGGCTGCTGAACTGCAGTGCTGGAGAGAGGCAGGACTACAGGACACAGGGGACTTATTCCGAGGGGGCGCTCTGATCCCATACACAACATTAGTAGAGGAAAACGAACTGCCCCTGGGCCGTTTCCTACTCCACCGCTCAATATTGGCCGCTCTCTCCAATAGCTGGGGCAATCTGTCCACTGAACCACCGACGCACCTTACCATACAGTATATGCCTGTTATGGGGCAGGGGGACACCTAATAAAATGGTTCGCCAACTCACTAAGACATCACAGAGCCGTTGACTTAACACGGCTCCGACGCCACTGGGAGGAAGATATGGGCCGCCAAATCACAGACACAGAATGGACCGCAATCATATCAAACCCAACACAAATCCCCAGGAATGCCTGCTTACGATAAATTCAATTCTACATCACACACAGAGCATACCGCACCCTTGCAAAAATCAGCCAATACTTTAAGCGAGGAGACACTGCATGTCCCAGATGCTCGCTCATCAATGCTGACTTATTACATATGTTGTGGGGAAGTCCTGCCTTGCTAACATACTGGAGGGAAGTAGCAGACACCCTGACTCAATGCGTGGCACATATACATGCTGCTCCTGTACCGCAGAAACCGCAGGAACACAGTGACTTCCAGGTTCCTTGACCTGGGGTTAACAGTAGCAAAAAGAGTGATCACTAAGAGGTAGAAGGCCCCTGACTCCCCTCACACAACAGCATGGAGGCGCTCACTGTTAGTGTTGGTAAAAGCAGAAAGCGTCACCCTCCGCCGCAAAGACACCCTAGGCATTCGCAAGACCCCCCTCGTCACCAGCTGGGATGCAATACTGACTGAACTACAAAACAAACACAACACTAGCACGCCCCCCCTGAGCCCCACTGATGATTCACCCTAATAAAGGCAAACAAGAAAAGGCATGGGGCACAGAGAAAGAAACGTAGATAAGACTAAGTGGTACGTAGGAGCCCATGGACCACCTCACATCATGTCATGAACACATAAGCCATGCAGATTGCCAACTGAGCCATACCCACCAGAGGCAGTAGTTGAGTGCGCCAGGAGCATGTTCTGATGGTATGTTAGGCTACCTATTATGTTTTCTGTTGTCCCTGATAAGTTATAACCCACACCCACAATTCACAGAACAGAAAGCACTGGACGAGCATACGGACAACACGAAGCATGCATTTAACCATCATTGGGTTTGCACAGGTGTTAATCTTAAAGGTTATAATCTGTTACCTACAAGTGCTGACATATTGACTGCACCATTGTGTGCACATAATTGCAATTTTGACAACCGTCCGTATGCTGCAAATGTATCGGGCACATGTACTTTAAGAGGTGCAACCGGACGAATGAAAAATTCAAGCGTATCTGTACCATTCATGAAAATGTTAAAACCCAATAAAGAAAAAAAAAATAGAGATTCCTGCTATGAATTCACCAAGATTTTACTGCCTCCCCCCCCCTCCATGCGGCACGTTATAGGGACCCTTGGGAAATTTCTATTGAAAACGGACAGTATAGAGATTTCTCCTATGAATTCTGAGTGCACTAACATTTGCTAAATAAAGTGGGGCAGTAGAGCAGATGAATGAGTCAGGGAAAGGGTACCTGTGGCAAATGGTTGATTGGGTCATAGAGAATAATCATGGCATGCAAATAGGCAGCAGTGCATGGATTGACAGTGTCTGTAGAGAGTTTTGCGTGCTCTTCAATTTATTTGTCTTTCTTACGTTGGGTATGACCCACAGAGGGAAGGCAAGGCCTTACTGTTTGTCAAGACATGTATTTATGATTTAAAGAAGTGAAGTCTGGCTGTGCCGAGAGGGGAGGGACAGAGCAGTAAGTGCCTGCATACCCTAGCAATGTACATCCAACCGGTCACTTGAGACTGAACAGTGACACAAGCAGCTAGGTTACTGACAGAATGTAAATGGAAGGCACATAGGAAGGGTGTTTGTGGTCAATCAAAGGTTTGAAACGTGGTTGGTGCACTGCCAAAGCTGGGGTAACCGGAGGGAATATTTAAGGGGTAATGAGATGGTGGTATCCAGAGGTCAAAAAAGGTGTCAGAGGCCCAGAGGCATGGGGATTCTGGTCCCACAGTGAGGGGTGGTCAAAAGTCCCTGCTAAAGATTTCTGTCCAACCGTGAACAAATGTTGTGCACCTGGCTCCCTCTGTAACTTTTCTCCTGTATGTTTCTACCCTGCAGATGACTGGAACAAGCTTCCCAAAGTTTTTCTTGGCCTCATACCCCCAAAGGAGTGCCTGAAATTTCTAGCCTAAGGATACTCCCAAAGGGTGCGCTACTGACATTCTGGGAAAAACCTCACAAACCATGCTTATTTATGCACCACACATGGCAACTCCTTACACCTGCAAAGCATCATATCGCACTTGTCAGCTTTGAGGTGGTGTAAGTGTTTTTATTTGAGGGAAATATTCATCTGTGCTTCCTCTCCCATCTGAGGACTATGGAGCTGCTGTTCCTCTCTCACATGTCCCTTCAAAGGGACAGGTGACACAGTCACGTAATCACTCAGCAAACATGTATGCTTTGAAACTTTCATCTTGCTGTTTACCTTCCAAACATTCCCGCTTCACCGCAAATACAGGCAAGCCATTCCTCATTATTCATTCACTTAGTCATCGCAGTCCTCCACTCTGTAGGCCCTGCAAGACCAACATGATCAAGAGGTATGTCACCAATCAGAAGAAAAGCCTCTGTGTACACTTATGTTCATACTGCTGCCCTCTAGTAACGCTACACTGCAACTGCAGCAAAATATTGGGACTGAGAATTGGGCTGTCCTATGCAAATAATGTCCTCCCATGGTTACTTTCTTCTGAGACGGTCGCCGTCTTGCGCCCTGATACCGCCTCCAACATTTGGTCTTCAGACAAATTCAAAATTATTCTAACTATCTTAGGCTAAGGATTTAGCCACTCGAAGGCCGCACATGGGGACGTCACCCTCATTTAGCAGGGTCCCAAATTGCCTGCTGTCATCCTGTATACAGAACCTTTGTGTTCGTGGGCTTCTTTCTAAGGAAGGAAGGGGGTGTGCCAAGCCAAGCCAAGCCAAGCCAAGCCAAGCCAAGCCAAGCCAAGCCAAGCCAAGCCAAGCCAAGCCAAGCCAAGCCAAGCCAAGCCAAGCCAAGCCAAGCCAAGCCAAGCCAAGCCAATTTATGTGCTGTGCTGTGCTGTGCTGTGCTGTGCTGTGCAGTGCAGTGCAGCGAAGAGAAGCTCAGCTCAGCTCAGCTCAGCTCAGCTCCGCTCAGCTCCATACCTTCACCTGTAGCAGCAGGCATGATGCAGACCTGCTGAAGCAAAGGCCTGACTCTGCACTTTTCTGCCTCTTGAAGAAAACAACCATTCTAGCTTCTTATTGCACCTAATAGAGGGAGTTTCACTTACCTCAAACTGTACCCATCATTTCATTAGCCAGAGCTCATAACTGGACCTTTATTCCTAGCCAACATCACAGGCACTAAACCACTGATTTGAGAGATCAGCTCCCACCAAAATTAAAAATCACCACCATCCAACTTATTTTAATATTAGTCTGGCACCCTCCTCGCATCCTTGTGCTCAGTTATACCCCCCCGAAACACCATTTGCGCTCTACAATACACCGAATTTAAAAAACAAAGAATGAATACATTGATAAAGGAAGATAAGGCTTTGTCCCTATTACACCTACTTGAGAAAAGAAGGGGTTGCTGGAAGGTCATGAGGGAAATGATTTGTATTTTTGGGGCACACATGCCAAAAAGAGTGGCCACTTTTCTCCTCTGTTTTTCCAGATGAAAATAAACTTAGCAAATGAAAATAAAAGCACTGTTTAAAATTTTCCCAATGTAAGATATTTTCGCAGGCATTGCAGGATTCGAACCCTTGTCCTGTGAGAGCCTGTGCCATCAGGGGCACAAGACTTTCCATTAAACTATAGCTTCTTGGTGGTCTAGATCATTGCAATAGTAACTATAAGCAACATACAGGCCATGGTGTCATTGCCTGTGGCTTCCATTGCAAATGAAAAGGATGACCATGATAGAGGGATGATTTGTGAGGCTACTAACATGGAAACCAGTGTGGCCAGTGGGTAAGTTCCTGACTTCCAGACAGACAACCAGGGTTCAAGTCCTGGGTTTGGCACCAGGTGACTGATGGTGGAGCTGCAGAGATAAGTTGGAGGTGGGCCTGCCTGGCCAATTGGTAAGTAAAACACATGTGTATTTCGAGTGTGGAGTCAAGCATGGTGGATTGTAGAGTGGTTGTTAAGTAACATGGTTGTGGTGAAAGCAAGCAGAGGCTACAGTGACAGGTGAAAGAAGGGGATCAGGGGTGGAGGGTATATGAGGAGCCGAGGCAGACAGGGTAGTTGGGTCAGAGAGCAAGGGAATGAGAGTAGAGGTGGGTGGGGTGCCAGGGGTCATAGATGGAGGGGGATCATGGGGCACTCACCAAGTCACAGAAGGGAGCAGAGTGGGGCCACATGTGGGCCCTCATGCAGTTGTACCCAAGCACACAGATGGGGTGATTACATAGGATGGAACTTATGGTGGGGAACCCCAAAAATGTTTTTACTGCCCCCCTAAACTCTCTGATTTGGGGGGGGCAGTCAAATATGGGGCAGCAGTATTAAAAGGGGTTTGGGCTGCATTATGAAGGGTGATGGGGCATAGAATGGCATGGGTTCTGGGTATTTTTGGGGGGGCTACCCATAGTAATTATTGCTCCCCTCCTACCTTATGGGGTGCACCCAAATGGATAGCAGCAACAGAAGGGGCTAGGGGGCGAACAGGCTTGCAACAGATTCTATTACCAACCACAAGGGGCCACCATACAATCCTACTGAAGTTATGGCATTGAAAGGTACAACAAGGATCATGTGGTGGTATTTTTGCAAGAGGGCCTCCCCAAGATGTTTCTGCCTCCACTCCCCTCCATGTGGCACGTTATATGGACCCTTGGGAAATTTCTATTGAAAACGGACGGTATAGAGATTCCTGCTATGAATTCTGAGTGCACTAACATTTGCTAAATAAAGGGGGGCAGTGGAGCAGATGAATGAGTCAGGGAAAGGGTACCTGTGGCAATTGGTTGGATGGGTCATAGAGAATAATCATGGCATGCAAATAGGCAGCTGTGCATGGATTGGCAGTGTCTTTAGAGAGTTTTGCGTGCTCTTCAATTTATTTGTCTTCCTTACATTGGGTATGATCCACAGAGGGAAGGCCGGGCCTTAGTGTTAGGCAGGACATGTATTTATGATTTAAAGAAGTGTAGTCTGGGTGTGCCGAGAGTGGCTGAACAGAGCGGTAAGTGCCTGCATACCCAAGCAATGTGCATCCAACCGGTCACTTGAGACTGAACAGTGACTGAAGCAGCTGGGTTTCTGACAGAATGTAAATGGAGGGTACATAGTAAGGGTGTTTGTGGTCACTCGAAAGATTGAAACGTGGTTGGTGCACTACCAAAGCTGGGGTAACAAGAGGGACCATTTGAGGGGTAATGAGATGGTGGTATCCAGAGGTCAAAAAGGTGTCAGAGGCCCAGAGGCATGGGGATTCTGGTCCCACAGTGAGGGGTGGTCAAAAGTCCCTGCTAAATATTTCTGTCCAACCGTGACCAAATGTTGTGCAGCCTGGCTCCCTCTGTAACTTTTCCCCAGTATCTTTCTATCCTGCAGATGACTGGAACAAGCTTCCCAAAGTTTTTTTGGGCCTCATACCCCGAAAGGAGTGCCTGAAATTTCTAGCCTAAGGATACTCCCAAAGGGTGCGCTACTGACATTCTGGGAAAAACCTCACTAACCATCCATATTTATGCACCAAATATGGCAACTCCTTACACCTGCAAAGCATCATATCGCACTTGTCAGCTTTGAGGTGGTGTAAGTTTTTTTATTTGAGGGAAATATTCTTCTGTGCTTCCTCTCCCATCTGAGGACTATGGAGCTGCTGTTCCTCTCTCACATGTCCCTTCAAAGGGACAGGTGACACAGTCACTTAATCACTCAGCAAACATGTATGCTTTGAAACTTTCATCTTGCTGTTTACCTTCCAAACATTCCCGCTTCACCGCAAATACAGGCAAGCCATTCCTCATTATTCATTCACTTAGTCATCGCAGTCCTCCACTCCGTAGGCCCTGCAAGACCAACATGAACAAGAGGTATGTCAGCAATCAGAAGAAAAGCCTCTGTGTTCTCTTATGTTTATACTGCTGCCCTCTAGTAACGCTACACTGCAACTGCAGCAAAATAATGGGACTGAGAATTGGGCTGTCCTATGCAAATAATGTCCTCCCATGGTTACTTTCTTCTGAGACATTCGCCGTCTTGTGCCCTGATACTGCCTCCAACATATGGTCTTCAGACGAATTCAAAAGTATTCTAACTATCTTAGGCTAAGGATTTAGCCACTCGAAGGCCGCACATGGGGACGTCATCCTCAATTAGCAGTCCCAAATTGCCTGCTGGCATCCTGTATACAGAACCTGGGCGTTCGTGGGTGTTCGGGGGCTTCTTTCAAAGTAAGGAAGGGGGTGTTTAAAGCCCAGTGCCAGCCCAGCCCAGCCCAGCCCAGCCCAGCCCAGCCCAGCCTAGCCTATTGCTGTGCTGTGAAGCTCCATACCTTCACCTGTAGCAGCAGGCATGATGCAGACCTGCTGAAGCAAAGGCCTGACTCTGCACTTTTCTGCCTCTTGAAGAAAACAACCATTCTAGCTTCTTATTGCACCTAATAGAGGGAGTTTCACTTGCCTCAAACTGTACCCATCATTTCATTAGCCAGAGCTCATACTGGACCTTTATTCCTAGCCAACATCACAGGCACCAAACCCCTGATTTGAGAGATCAGCTCCCACCAAAATTAAAAATCACCACCATCCAACTTATTTTAATATTAGTCTGGCACCCTCCTCGCATTCTTGTGCTCAGTTATACCCCCCCGAAACACCATTTGCGCTCTACAATACACCGAATTTAAAAAACAAAGAATGAATACATTGATAAAGGAAGATAAGGCTTTGTCCCTATTACACCTACTTGAGAAAAGAAGGGGTAGCTGGAAGGTCATGAGGGAAATGATTTGTAATTTTGGGGCACACATGCCAAAAAAGAGTGGCCACTTTTCTCCTCTGTTTTTCCAGGTGAAAATAAACTTAACAAATGAAAATAAAAGCATTGTTTAAAATTTTCCCAACTTAGGATATTTTGGCAGGCATTGCAGGATTCGAACCCTTGTTCTGTGAGAGCCTGTGCCAGCAGGAGTACAAGACTTGCCATTGAACTATAGCTTCTTGGTGGATTAGTCTATTGCAATAGTAACTATAAGCAACATACAGGCCATGGTGTCATTGCCTGTGGCTTCCATTGTAAATGAAAAGGATGACCATGATAGAGGGATGATTTGTGAGGCTTCTGACTTGGAAACCATTGTGGTCCAGTGGGTAAGTTCCTGACAGACAACCAGGATTCAAGTCCTGGGTTCGGCACCAGGTGACTGATGGCGGAGCAGCAGATGTAAATTGGAGGTGGGCTTGCCAGGCCAACTGGTAAGTAAAACATGTGTGTCATTCAAGTGTTGAGACAAGCCTGGTGAATGGTGGTTTGCATCGTGGTTGGTAAGTATCATGGTTGTGGTGGGAACAGTGACAGGTGAAAGAAGGGAATCAGGTGTGGAGGAGAGGGTATTTGAGGAGCCTAGAAAGACTGGGTAATTAGGTCAGAGAGCATGGGGGTAGAAGTGGGTGGGGTCATGGATGGAGGGGGATCCTAGGGCACTTACCAAGTCAAAGTGGGGCCAGATGTGAGCCCTCATGCAATGGCACCTTACCACATATGTGGTGATTACATAGGATGAGACTTATGCTGGGGAACCCAAAAAACGTTTTTACTGCACCCCCTAAACTCTCTGATTTGAGGGGGTAGTCAAATATGGGGGAGCAGTATTAAAAGGGGTTTGGGGTGCATTATGAAGGGTGATGGGGCACAGAATGACATGGGTTCTGGGTAATATTTGGGGGGCTAGCCATAGTTTTTATTGCTCCCCTCCTACCTTATGGGGTACACCCCAAAAGGATAGGGGCAACAGAGAGGGCTAGGGGGCTAACAGGCTTGCAACAGATTCTATTACCAACCACAAGGGGGCACCATACAATCCTACTGTATTTATGGTATTGAAAGGTACAACACAGATCATGTGGTGGTATTTTTGCAGGAGGGGCTCCCAAGATTTTACTGCCTCCCCTCCGTGCGGCACGTTATAGGGACCCTTGGGAAATTTCTATTAAAAACAGATGGTATAGAGATTCCTGCTATGAATTCTGAGTGCACTAACATTTGCTAAATAAAGGGGGGCAGTGGAGCAGATGAATGAGTCAGGGAAATGGTACCTGTGGCAATTGGTTGGATGGGTCATAGAGAATAATCATGGCATGCAAATAGGCAGCAGTGCATGGATTGGCAGTGTCCGTAGAGGGTTTTGCGTGCTCTTAAATTCATTTGTCTTCCTTACGTTGGGTATGATCCACAGAGGGAAGGCCATGCCTTGTTGTTAGGCAGGACATGTATTTATGATTTAAAGAAGTGTAGTCTGGGTGTACCGGGAGGGGCTGAACAGAGCGGTAAGTGCCTGCATACCCAAGCAATGTGCATCCAACCGGTCACTTGAGACTGAACAGTGACAGAAGCAGCTAGGTTACTGACAGAATGTAAATGGAGGGCACATAGGAAGGGTGTTTGTGGTCAGTCGAAGGATGGAAACGTGGTTGGTGCACTTTGAAAGTTGGGGTAACAGGAGGGACCATTTGAGGGGTAATAAGATGGTGGTATCTAGAGGTCAAAAAAGGTGTCAGAGGCCCAGAGGTATGGGGGATCCTGATCCCACAGTGAGGGCGGGGTCAAAAGTCCCTGCTAAAGATTTCTGTCCAACCGTGACCAAATGTTGTGCAGCCTGGCTCCCTCTGTAACTTTTCCCCAGTATCTTTCTATCCTGCAGATGACTGGAACAAGCTTCCCAAAGTTTTTTTTGGCCTCCTACCCCCAACGGAGTGCCTGAAATTTTTAGCCTAAGGATACTCCCAAAGGGTGCGCTACTGACATTCTGGGAAAAACCTGACTAACCATGCATATTTATGCACCAAACATGGCAACTCCTTACACCTGCATTGCATCATGTCGCACTTGTCAGCTTTGAGGTGGTGTAAGTGTTTTTATTTAAGGGAAATATTAATCTGTGCTTCCTCTCCCATCTGTGGACTATGGGTTGCTGTTCCTCTCTCACATGTCCCTTCAAAGGGACAGGTGACACAGTCACTTAATCACTCAGCAAACATGTATGCTTTGAAACTTTCATCTTGCTGTTTACCTTCCAAACATTCCCGCTTCACCGAAAATAGAGGCCAGCCATTCCTCATTACTCATTCACTCAGCCATCACAATTGTCCACTCCGTAGGCCCTGCAAGACCAACATGAACAAGAGGTATGTCAGCAATCAGAAGAGAAAGCCTCTGTGTGCTCTTATGTTCATACTGCTGCCCTCTAGTAACGCTACACGGCAACTGCAGCAAAATAATGGGACCGAGAATTGGGCTGTCCTATACAAATATTGTCCTCCCATGGTTACTTTCTTCTGAGACGGTCGCCGGCTTGCGCCCTGATACCGCCTCCAACATATGGTCTTCAGACGAATTCAAAAGTAGCCTACCTATCTTAGGCTAAGGATTTTGCCACTTGAAGGCCACACATGGGGACGTCACCCTCATTTAGCAGGGTCCCAAATTGCCTGCAGTCATCCTGTATGCAGAACCTGGGCGTTCGTGGGCTTCTTTCAAAGGAAGGAAGCGGGTGTTTAAAGCCCCAGTGCCAGCCCAGCCCAGCCCAGCCCAGCCCAGCCCAGCCCAGCCCAGCCCATCCCATCCCATCCCATCCCATCCCATCCCCGGCCCCGGCCCCGGCCCCGGACCAGCATAGTGCTGTGCTGTGCTAGCCTATTGCTGTGCTGTGCTGTGCTGTGAAGCTCCATACCTTCAGCTGCTGCAGCAGGCATGATGCAGACCTGCTGTAGCAAAGGCCTGACTCTGCACTTTTCTGCCTCTTGAAGAAAACAACCATTCTAGCTTTTTATTGCACCTAATAGAGGGAGTTTCACTTGCCTCAAACTGTACCCATCATTTCTTTAGCCAGAGCTCGTACTTGACCTTTATGCCTAGCCAACCTCACAGACACCAAACCCCTGATTTGAGAGATCAGCTCAGTCCCAAAAAAAAAAATCACCACCACCCAACCCATTTTACTATCAGTCTAGCACCCTCCTTGCATACTTGTGCTCAGTTATACCCTTGAGGCAACATTTGCGCTCTACAATACACTGAATTTAAAAGACAAAGAATGAATACATTGATAAAGGAAGATAAGGCTTTGTCCCTATTGCACCTACTTGAGAAAAAGGGGGGTTGCTGGAAGGTCATGAGGGAAATGATTTGTATTTTGGGGGCACACGTGCAAAAAAGAGTAGCCACTTTTCTCCTCTCTTTTTCCAACTGAAAATATAATTAGCAAATGAAAATAAAAGCACTGTTTGAAATTTTACCAACTGAGGATACTTTGACAGCACTGGAAGATTTTGAACCTTTGTCCTGTGAGAGCCTGTGCCACCGGGAGCACAAGACTTACTATTGAGCTCTATCTTCTTGGTGGTCTAGACCATTGCAATAGTAACTATAAGTAACATACAGGCCCTGGTGTCATTGCCTGTGGCTTCCATTGCACATGAAAAGGATGACCTTGATATAGGGACTATTTGTTAGGCTATTGACATGGGAATCAGTGTGGTCCAGTGGGTAAGTTACTGACTTCCAGCCAGACAACTGGAGTTCTGCACCAGGTGACTGATGGTGGTGCAGCAGAGGTAAGTTTGAGGTGGTCCTTCCTGGCTAATTGCTAAGTGAACTTGTGTTTTGGGGTGGGGTCAAGAAGTCACCCGATAATAAATATGTCTGAAACACTAGGTCCAAAAATGTGGAAATTAAAGCACAGGCATTTTAAATATATTAGCTAAATCCTTTAAGCTCAGAGTCATGGCAGCCCATTCAGTCCTGAAAGCAGCCCCCTACTTTGCATCCCACCAGGGAAATTCTAGATTGCCTGAAGGGCCACCCCAGCCCAGCCATGATTCTACTGCACTTGTCTGTTTTAGTGATGGGCTTAGATATGCTTACTGCCTGTTGCCTTTGGAGTTAAAGACCTGGGCTATAGGAACAAATTTATAGGGTTCTCAGTCATGTGTAGAGCACATGCTTTCACTCTAAGTGCTTCTTGGTTTGGAAAGCCAGTGGCTGTTGATGAGGTAAGAGTGGCACCACCTGCCTTTCCTCCAGTTCCCTCAAGATTACCTACCCAGATGGTAGACGGGGGTGACTACGGCTGAGGAAGTATTCTGACTAAGAAGAAGACAGAAAGTAAATGAGTCGTCAGTTCTCTGAAATTACATCATTATATAATAGTTCGAACTGATTTATATATAGTGGTCAGGCCGTCTGTCCTGGGTGAAGGAGGTTTCAATCCGTCTTCATGCTGGCGGAGGTTCGGCTGCCTGATTTATATTGTAGAAGCTGGATAAACTCCGTCAGCCTTGACGGAGGTTTAGCCATCCATAGTGTCCTCCATTGACGTAGCACATTCCGCTCCAGTAGGATTCTACTCCAGCAGCGTCGGACGGGTGTTTCTCCACCCTCCAAATTTATATATGTTCATCAGCCCTGCGGTGGTGCAGGACTCTTCTGAGTAATGACATGGCGGACATGTTTACCGTTGACATTTCCTTCCGTCAGAATGACATACACGTATGTTGAACACACCTGAACTTCATTAGTTCAATATTTATTTATTTTCTATATAAAAGACAACCTTTCACATCAAAGAATCCTTTGCTTGTCCTAAGGTGAAGCAGCAGCAGCCACACACAACAGGAAAGTTTTCTAGGCCTTATTACTGCCATTTTTCAGAATTACCTAGTTTGTTAGTCAGTAGTTTTATTTTTTTTCTTCAATATGGCATGGAGAAGGAATTCTAGATTTACTAATACACAATTATCAATTATGGTGAATTGGATTCTTAGGGTGGAACCACAATTGTTTGGAGCCTAAGTTCTGATTACCATTATCAGAAAAGGCAAATGTGACCCCCTAACCCCTCCAGCACGGCGCCCGGCCTTGTCAACAGAATCACCCCCAGACCTTTGGTCCCCTTCCCACTAGCCCCCCAAGTAGACTATGCCACTGGTACACCCCCAAAGACCTACGATACAGGTCGTGCTTGCCCTTCCAGCCCTCAACCCAACCCGCAAAGGGGCTCCAGCATAGATCCAACGACCTACAACGCAGGCCGTGCTAGTCCTTCCTCCCCATCACCTATACATGCCGACAGAACGACCCCCGAACTACTACACCCCCGCCCTCTAACCCCTCCACCTGATAGGGACATGGTTTCTCTGCACTCCAGAGCTGCCAAACTAACCCAGAGCATTCATATTTCCATCTTGGAACTAATGAACCTCCTTCACCTCGCTGAACTCTCCCTCGCCAACCTCATGCCCCTGCCAAACTCCACCCTCCCGCATTTGACAGAGCTGCCTAAACAACCTCTTCCGCTAGCCTTGAGACATCTTCGCCTCCGTAAGCAACCATGCCACTTCTCAGAGGAAGAAACCCTTGCTCTTGCCCTCTCCTACAATTCTACCCTTGCCACTCCAAGTCCACTAGACCTCACTGAAATGGAAATCCTTGCCATCCTCAGGGACTACAACCCTACCCCAGCTACCCCTTATCCTTTCGACGTGAATGTCGAACATGCCATCCGCACGGTCACTATCAACCCCAACAGGCCAGCCACCCGCCGCAACAGATCTGTGGTCAAGAGTAATCTAGCACCTGTTCACCTGACCGCCCTGACTCCCGAAACTCCGTCCAAATCTTCTCTGTCTGGTCTGTTAATCAATTGCCGATCGGCAGCTAAGCACGCCGCAGATATTGCTGATCTCATCCTCTGCAAAAACTCTGACTTAGCAATCCTAACAGAATCATGGCTCAATGAATCCTCATCTCCATGCCTGGACCTCCTAGTCCCTCCTAACTACAACATCGCAAGGCTGGACAGACAATCTTACAAGAAAGGAGGAGGCATCGCCTGCATCTACCGCTCTAACCTTCTTATCACAGAACTTTTGGCGGACACCACCGATTCTTGTGAATACCTCGCCCTCGCTGTTTGCAGCAACTCCACCCAACTGTGCAACCTGCACATCTTTTACCACCCTCCAGGCATGAACGACTCCTTCACCGACCACCTCATGGAACTCATCACAGCTAAGATTCCCACCAATGCCAAAGATATTTTCCTAGGTGATTTTAACTTGCACTGGAACGATCCCAAGGATTCACATGTCAACGCCATTAAAGACCTCCTGGCTGATCAAGCCCTGACCCAAGCCTGCTCACTACCAACTCACTCAAAAGGGGCCACTCTTGACTGGATCATCTCCAAAGAATCAACAGTCAAGCTTATCTCTATTGACCCATGCGACTGGTCTGACCATCATGCAATCACCTTCCATCTACCTGGCACACACAAGACAAGAGCTGGATTCCTAAACGCTGGATCAGAGACACCAAGAACCTGGACCGCAGTGAACTTGAGGCTCGCTGCATATCCGACCTCCCCCCCCCTCGCATATCACAACAGTCAGTGGCCTCAACGATCACTACTCTGCGACAATATCGAACATCCTGGATGATCTAGCCCAACTAAAAATGAAAAGAACCCAAATCAAAGACAGAAACCCCTGGTTCACGGGATCCCTTAATAATGAGAGGAGAGCCCTCCGGCAAGCTGAAAGATCCTGGAGGCAGCACCCCTCTGCCGCACATCTAAAACTCCTCCGCCAGGCCAGAAATGTCTACAACAGGAACATACTCAATTCAAAAAAGACTTCTTCAGAACTGAACTTGAGAAAGCCAAGAACAGACCCCTCAAGCTCTTCGAACTGGTCAAACACCAATCTAATAAACTGGCCAAAACATCGAAAGAAACCCCTAAGTCTCTTATATCCTCAGAGGAATTCTCCTCTTTCTTCGCTGACAAAATCTCAGCCCTCGGAAACGAACTCAGCTCCATCACACACCCTCAACCCCTTCCTGACCCGCCTCCTCCCACCACGACGCACCCACAGGCTCCTCCCAAAAATCATGCTCACTGGTCTGTCTTCAAAGACTACGACGAAGACTCCATCTCTAAAATCCTTTCCACCTTAAACCCTAACAACCATTTTAATGACCCGCTCCCTTCCAACTGCCTAGCTGCCGTCGCCCAATCCATTATTCCTAGTTGGACTACAATAATCAACGCCTCCCTCCAGCAGGGAACGATGCCTGACTCCTAAAAGCCGGCCAAGTCCTCCCCATTCTGAAAAAGCTGTCGCTGGATCCAGCCTCCCCGATAACATCAGACCCATCTCCAACATCCCCCTTTTAGCCAAAGTGCTGGAGAAATGTGTGCAACAGCAGCTAAGCCAACACATCAACAACTTCCACCTGCTCGATGACTTCCAATCCGGATTTAGACCAGGGCACAGCACCGAAACCACCATGCTCCACATCGTGGATGATGCCCTCCAAGCCCTTGACCAAGGCAAAACTTGTCTCCTAATTCTCCTGGACCTATCCTCGGCCTTCGACACGGTCAACCATGAAAAACTACTCGAACGCCTCAAACTCAGAATGGGATTGGATGGCACTGTTCTAGAATGGTTTAGGTCCTTCCTCCAAAACCGGTCATAGAGATTCCTAATCAACGGCATCCTTTCGTCACCATCCCCGGTCACGGTTGGAGTCCCTCAAGGATCAACCCTGTCACCCACCCTCCTCAACCTTTACCTAGAACCGCTTACGGAAGTATTACGCGCTGCAAATATCTCCTATCATATGTACGCTGATGACACTCAGATCTACATCAAAACCTCATCTCCCGAAGAGATTCTCTCCCTGAACGAAGCCCTGAAACTCACCGTCCAATGGCTCGCATCCAATCAACTCAAACTCAATGCAAAGAAAACAGAATTTCTCCTGGTCTCCCCTCCCAACACCAACCTTGAGATTCAATCATGGATTAAGGCCATCACAGCCTTAAATTGCCAACCGACCATTGTGGACTCGGCCAAATCCCTGGGAATTACCCTCGACAGCAACCTGAACATGCGGGACCACATCAACTCGATGGCCAAAACAGCCAGATTCCACCTGAGCTACCTTAGGAAATTGAAACCCTTCCTCGATGCTCCCGACCTAAAAATGGCAGTCCAAGCACTTGTTATCTCTAGACTGGAATATGGCTGCTCTACCCTCTCGGGTTTACCCAAGATCTCCCTGGCACCTCTTAAAGCCTGCCTCAATGCGGCCGCCAGACTACTTACCGGCACAAGGAAATACGATCATATTTCCCCACACCTGAAAGCTCTCAACTGGCTTCCCCTAGAGGCTAGAATACAGCTCAAGCTAGCATGCATCACGCACAAAGCTTTATACTCTAACTCCCCTGCATATCTGGCACAGAAACTTGTGATCTCCGGAGGAATCAGAAACTCCCGATCTGCCAGAAACCTCTTGCTTCAACCTGCACACTTTCGGAAAAAAAAACTTACAATCGGGCCTTCTCCGGGGCTGCTCCAAGAATATGGAACTCTCTCCCACCCGACATCAGAAGAATCCCCTCTCTAACTCGATTATAAAAAGATGCCAAAACCTTCCTTATGGGAAAATTTCTCGCTTAAACTTTGCCTCAACCATCACTATGGCCCTGACCTATGGCCGTCCACTGCCTCCCTTCGGACTACCTAGTGGCACCATCAGAAACTTGGTGCCTTGTCTTGAATAATTGTAAACGTAATCTGTATATATGTTATCTCGTCTTCAGTATTTGGTTTTGTAAACTGTAAATACGTGCCCTTCTTTCCCTTATATCTCCGGCACCCGGCCCCCTACTACTCGCTCTGCAATTGGTTGTTTCTAAGCCTGTCTGTATATTGTTTGCTTCTGTAAAGCGCTCTGATACCCTAACGGGTCAAGTTCGCGCTCTATAAAACACATAAATAAAATAAATAAATAAATAATAATAGAATTTTTAACAAAGCCAATAGTGTGTCTTACATCAGGTGCTTAGAGAAGGAAATCCGCAAGTGCTGGAATGATCTGCGTGGGAGAGTGTGCTCTCCGGTGTCCTAAGCTTACATGGTGGCCCAGCAAATTGGTGGTTCTTCTCCCAGGCCCTTCACCCTCTTGCCCTGGGAGGAGAGTCTTTTGGGAATTCTGCACACTGAAGGCTATGCAGTAATCCCTGGTGAGGTGGCGATAGGTAATTCAGAAGTTCTGATTTGAACATCCTAACTATTGTTCATACTATGCATCTTTGTATTTTTGTCTATTTTTAGGGCCATAAATGGGTTGGGCCCTTGCACATTTTGTTCTGGCTGTCTAAATTAACACTCTATTTTTAATATTTGTCTGTATCATTTCTCTATATTCCTATTCATGGGTGTATGCTCATGTGAATTTACTTTAATTAATTAATTTTTTTAAGTTTTCATGCACTCTGATTGTGTAATGTTGATTACCCTCAAAAGTAATGGTGGCTGTTAACTTTAAACTTTTGTAGCATGTCCACCTCCGGCATCGAATCGGTCTCAGGGATCAAGCATGTCTGATAGGCCTGTGATCTACTCTTGGAATTATCTATCTTGGTGTCTATCAATGTTTCTTATTTTGTGACTGTATGATTATGTTATGTAACTTGTATCTGAAATATAAATGTGTGAAGTTTATTCTTTTTGTTTATTTTCAAAATTAGTAAACTCTACAAATCGTTCAAGCCCTATGGCTTTTTCCCTATGCTCCACATAATTACTAACATGTTTGGATGGACAAGGACTACGTCTCCCAGAAAGCTACATGGCGTTGTTTGCATTTTACTCTGTGACTCCGTTTATACTGGAGTGCATCTATGTAACATAAATATCACTAATATGTATCAATTTTTTACATTTTCTACATCGTCAGAAGCACACTTAACCCATACACACAAGGTAATCATGCTCATCAGGGATTATACCTATGCTTCTTTACTCCTAGTCTTACCAGGTTGAAAGTTTTTTTATTTTTCTCTTCATATTCAAGTGACTTATCATTAAGGATATTGTTGAACTTTTCACACTTGATCTTACATGTCCAGAATGCTCCATGGAGGGAAAAACCCATCCCACAATTGCCTTTATTTTTCCCAGTTCCTGTGAGCAATTCACACAAAATTACAGGGCAGCCCACAGCTGCAGTCAGCTGCTGGCCAATCAGAAAAGGCCACTAAAGGACTGTTGTACTCAACTTTGTAAAGAAAGCTTGTTAAGATATATTTTTAGAAATAGATAGATATTTAAAGTAACTATTAATTTGAAACCTTACACTGCTAGCTACCTCCATGTGGAAGCAATATTTTGTGAAACTTAATAAAGTATACCCATAATAGCTAATGTGTTTAGGAGTCTATAATAGGCAAATTTGTTTTATTAGATTTTTCACTACATTGGCATGTAAATCATATTTTATTCATGGGCTGCTTTTTAGAACCAGGCACCCTAAACTCTGGACACTCAGTGCAGACCTTCGGGCTGACATACAGGTAATTAAAATGTAGGTTAGAGCTTGCCATGTGGGTTTACTTGTCAAGTCAAATGTAATATGGTGTCAATTGTTTTGCCAGTCTGAAAGGCAGTCTTGGGCATAGGTTTTCACATGTCACCTCAGTGGTGCACACTTTAGTGCAATAATCCCATTGGTGACACTTTGACTTACAGGCCCAGGCTCATACTAGGGACTTACAGGTAAGTTAACATTGGCAATTACAATGACACCAATAGTGGAATCTCTTTGTAGTTCCCACTGCTCTCGATTTTAGGCCTAGCGACAAATCTTTACCAGTCTTTTCAGGGGGTGGCGAAACTAGTGATGCGGCCCATGAAATGACATATAATTGACAGCCCTAGATACTGTAAGCACTATTTACTGGGGGCATACAGGTAAATTGACTGTGTCAAACTGTATTAAGACAATTTGTACCCACTGGTACATACATTTATGTGTCAGAGCACATAGGCTGGGTGCTGGAGGTCAGCACCACAGTGTGCAGAGACATTACAACAGTGCCTAGATCTTCAAGAATGTTGTAAAATATTGAGGGGGGCAGACCAGCAAAAACCCATTTACTAACATGTGGCTTACACATTTATAATGTACAGCTATTTTACAGTTTTCTTTTTAGGTGTAGGTGTGTATATTATATATGTAGGATTTAAAATATGTAACTTTTAAAAAGATTTTCAAAGGACCCCCAGCTCGAGTCGAGCCCAGCAGCCAGTGCAGCCCATTCATCAGGTGGCGAAGAGAACAGTGAACAGACATTTTCAGGTGGTTTGCATGTGGAAGAGGAGCAGCCTGGCCCTTCTACTTTGTTTGTTCAGGCTGCACGGGTAAGCTTCACTCAGCCCAGAACTACTCTGGCAACAGACACCATCATTCAGCCCACCCATATCCAAACTTCTGTTGCTGCATCTCCCTGTCCAACTACTGCCACATCTCCATCTAGTGTGTCCACCCTTGTCCTGGCTCATGTTTCTGTTCCAACACCTGCTGTGGAGTCAAGACCATCTACATCTGTGCACACCCAGGCTAGGTCGCCCGGTAGGGTTGCCAGGGGTAATGATGGATTGGTGGAGTAGGGTGAGACAGCAGATGCCCAAAGTTTCAGGACCATTGTTTGACAAAATATCATAGGTGCAGCCTCACTAAATCAAGATCAGCTGGACCAGATTATAGGCCTCCTCAACAAGAACAATGACCTCCTAGGGGCCTGTTGCAATTGGGTTCCGCCCATTCAGCACGTCCAGATTTGTTTGCTTTTTTGATCACCCGGTTTAGGACTTTTTATTGTGGCTGAATCTCACTATGTGTCTCACCCACTGTAGTCACATGGCAAATAGACCGCACAAGTTTACCGCCAGTGTCCAACTTTTAAAATATGGCCGTCGTGACGCAGTAAAGGTATGGGCACTTGGCGGTTACACACGAACACGTATGCGGGCTGCGCATGGGAGCCTAGTGTTGTTCACAACCCGGTAACTGCGCACAGGTAGCCTGGCACAATGGGGAAGCTGCAGGATTAGCCACTGACTTGGGGTAGGCCTTATAATGTTAGTGTACACTAGTATGGAAAATCAGTATGATTTACTGTTTTGTCTGTAGTGGCACTTTATTATACACATAGGGAGAGAGCTGCCTTAGAGTGCAGTTTCGCTTCCCTTTGGCCTACAGAGACCATTGACGTTTCAATTGCAGTGTAACCTGTGCGAGAAAATCAAATGTGCAAGTTCCACAATGATATCTGTACAACTTATGGGTCATCCAGAATTGTCATATTTCTCTGGCTCAGCTCAGGATCAGAGCCCAGGCCTTTTGTTACCAGGTTAGTTTAATTTCTCTTCAGCAGCAGGAACAAAGGCCGCCACACACAAAAGGAGTCATTAACAGTGCTTCCCTCAGCTCCTGCTCAGGAAAGGGTGGTGATAGAAAATCTACACTTGTTAATTACTCATAACTCTGCTACAAGGGCTGGGCTTGCCCAAACCCACTGAACAAAGGAGGAAGCCCAGACAACTGGAGCCAACCCAGGAGGGGACTTCTCTTTGAACTTTTGGTGTGAAAAGCCCTGGCAGTGATGTCAGCAAACGGAGAGCTGAGACCCCAGGAGCAGATGTGATCAGTGACTCCTGGATGATGCCATTTTGAGCTGTCCCAGCATGCTGTTCAGGAGGGTTGGGACAGGGGTGGAGAGGTGGCATGGCACCCTAGGATTGGCCAGGGGTGTCTGGCTTCTAGAAACTTCCTCTCCCCTTTAAAACCTCTTGCATAAGAGTGAGACTCTCTCTTGCCTTTTGATTTCTCTACACTTCACTGCTGGATCCTGGTACCACCATGGAGAAGTAGAAGGAGGAACCCCCTGATGCCCAGAAAGGACTAAGGACTTTGCCCAGTTGACCCCTGAGGACCAGTTGGGGGAAAGCCTTGGACATTTGCACCCAGAAACCAAGACCAGAAGGAAGGCTGGCACAAGGAGCCAGGAGAACCAGCTCCCTGAGGACTGTACCACTTTGGCGGTGAGAAGGACTGCTGCAACTGCCCATGGTGGCTAGCGCTCGCTACTAGCAGTAAAATGAGCCCAAGATCGTCAAAATCAGCCCAACAGACCAGAGTTATGGCATTTTAAAGTTTGGCGACCTTGGATCTTTTACCTGCAATGAAGCGCGCGGGACTCTGCTGCCGTTTCTTACTTTACCCCTGGTGTGGGCCATGGCCCGGGGATCATCGCAGGACTCAGCATTTAATTTTTGCGGGGAGGCGTGCTAGGAGCCCCGTTGACGAACTCTTTCCTGACCTGGGGTCCCCATCCCCCGGGCCATTCTTATTTAAAAATGGGACCGGGATCCCATGCTTCGCCCCCCAAAGCACAGGAGATGTGGGTGGGAGTGCTGTCGCACCCACCCCAGCCATGGTGGACTTGGCCCACTACCCATGCCTTTGTCTGCGGGGAGCGGGCAGCCACTGCAAACAAAGAGATCTCTTCCTGCAGGAGTAGGTAGGGGAGAAGAGCTGCTGACTCCCATGGGCAGCAAAGAAAATGCTGTCCGTGCGGGGAGTCAGCAGGGGTAGTCAAGGGTGGGCCCCCTGGGCTGCCCCTATCCAAGGAGGCAGGCGGAGGTGCTCAGGTGTGACCGAGCACCCCTCGAAATTAAAAAAAACAACTTGAAAAGCTATGAGGCTCTCCCCGGCACAGCGGGAGAGCCGCTACTCTAATATTCACTGCTCCTGGTGGAGCACCACATAATGCCCTTCAGGATTTCACTGTTTACATACTTTTCTGCTAGTAGTTGTCCCCAAAATGGGCACCACCAACGTTACTAAGAAGGCCTGGAGGGACTGTAGGAGCACAACATCTCCACCCCAAGGATTTTTTTGCCAAAATCTGATTATTGAGTTTTATGTAAAGGTTACAAACAATTTAAAGCAACCATAATGCATTCAATCTCTCTTCACAGGAGCAAAAATTGTACATTAGATAGCTATAGTACGGGCACAGTTTAGTGACAGGTTTCGGATTGCCCCTGCAAGCAGAAATCTGAGGAAGGCACCTCATGTATACTCATCATTTTGTCATACAAACATTATACAGGAGGAACACATATCCCCAAAGCTGAGTGCTAATGTGTTTGAACGCCACTACAGGTGGAAAAACGAGAACCAGTGGTTAAATAACTAAAAAACCAATAAAAACCAATCACACAAAGGGAGACACTTAAGCTTAAATTCTAGTGTGTGGGGAGGGGTCGAGAAGTGCACCCCCTGCAACCTGTGCAAGAGGGCCCCCATAAGAGGGGGGAAAAGTATCGGGACCCCATCCCCGGGAGAAAGGAACCCCCCCACTATATCAGGAAGAGATGTAATGCCCTCAGTCTTGGACCGCATGCAAATAGGGGAAGCCCCTCCAATAGATAGCTCACTAGGCCCATTTCTCAGCTCCCTTTTCTAGCAAAAGTACTGGAGCAACATGTCCTCACAACACTTTCATCTTTTATAGAGGAACACCACCTACTCCAGGTGAGGCAGGCCGGCTTCAGGGCTCACCATAGCACTGAACTGGTGATGTTGGCCGTGCTTGATGAGCTCAGAGTTAGGGCCGATAACAAAGATGCGAGCGCCCTGATTCTGTTAGATCTGTCAGCGGCGTTCGATACGGTCAATCATGCACAGCTCCTGTTTCGAATTGCTAATCTGGGCATCTGCGGGCTGGCCCGCCAGTGGCTCGAGTCCTTTTTGCTAGGGCGGTCCCAAAGGGTCCAACTGGGTGAACAGATGTCAAATAGGGGTGCTCTTACCTGTGGGGTCCCCCAGGGTTCAGCTCTAGCCCCTCTCCTCTTTAATGTGTATCTCCAGCCATTAGTGGCAGCCTTAGCCTGTATGAACTGTCAAGTTTTTAATTATGCGGATGATACCCAACTGATTCTGCAGATTAACAACTCTCCGCAGGCCCACACTCACGTACCTAACATCCTTAGATACACTGTGACTTGGATGACAGCCAATTCACTAAAAGTCAATCCGGATAAAACACATGTCCTTGTAATCTCCTCTAAAGGTAACCCGTGGAATGACCTTTTTTGGCCTCAAGAGCTCGGCACTGCCCCCATGCCAGTTCCCGTCATAAAGAGCCTGGGCATTAAGATCAATGCCAACCTCTCCCTTACCAATCAAGTTGCCTCTGAGGTCGGCACCTGCCTGGGCCTAATGCGACAGCTGCGGAAACTTGCCCCTTTGCTCTCGCCCACTACTCTACAGATGATTGTGTCGGCCACGATTGTATCCAGGTTGGACTATGGCAATGCCTTGTACATTGGCCTCCCTGAGAAACTAATCAGCAAGCTGCAGGTGACCATGAACGATGCAGCTAGGCTGATTTTTAGGCTCCCTAGAAGGGCCCATGCTACCCCTCTGCTGCACAGGTTGCATTGGCTCCCGGTCAAGCAGAGAGCAAAGTTCAAGGGCCTCTGCATTGCCAACAAAGCCATCTATGGTCAGGCTCCTGGCTATATCAAGGAGCGCCTGGTGAAGTATGCACCGGGACGCATACTTCGTTCGTCAGAGGCAGGTCTTCTGGCTCACTCTCAGGCCAAAATTGCATCTAAAAGTGGCAGAGCCTTCTCTGTCCTAATTCCCCAATTCTGGAACGAACTGCCTGAGAACCTCCGTAAGGAACCCGCCCTCCTCCCCTTCAGGAAACACCTCAAAACCCTTCTGTTTAGGGAGGCTCTGGGCACAGTTTAACACATCTGTTTGGTGCTCATCGGGGATGGTAGAGGGTATCTGAGCTCTCTCTCCAAGCGCTAAGAGACCTGCAGGTGATTATGCGCTATATAAACTATAGTTAACGCAGTCCGCAAAGGAGCGTATCCTCCCTCCGGCAAAGAGATCCGAGATCATGAGGCATCCTCCCTCCCTCCAGTGATCAAAGGGCCCTTCCTTGAGCGCCGGGGGGAAGGCTGTGCTAAAGTGTATGGGAGTGTAGGGGGATGGGAACGTGGTCAGTGGTAGAGTTTTGTTCACCGTGTCCCACACCTGGATGGTAGTTGCTGTGGGTATGCTCAGGTATGCGTTAGCCGATCTATCAGCTCTCTGTCTCCACGGTAAATCCCATATAGTCCTACCCGTCACCTGTCGGTCTATGTGGAGCCACAGTTTTTCCGATTCCCTCAATGACCATTCACCTAGGACCCGTAGCTGAGCTGCTCTCTAATATAAAAGGAAGTCCGGGAGGGCAAGGCCCCCCTTGAGCCACGGTCTCGTCAGGAGGCGATGTGAAAGTCGTGCTCTTTGCCCCTGCCAGATGAAATTGGTAATCATGGCTCTCAGCTCTTTAAATAACCCCTTCTCAGGCTGTATAGGTAGCCCCTGGAAGAGATATAGAAGGCGGGGAAGTGCGTTCATCTTTATTGCGTTAATTCGGCCTATCCAGGAGATATATGCGGTGCTCCATTTTTTGAAGTCAGTTTTAAGCTGACTAAGTAGCGGGGGGAAATTAGCCCTATAAAGGTCGCTCAGCTTGGGGGTGATTTGAACTCCTAAATATGTAATGGCCTTATGATCCCATCGGAAGGGGGACATCTCCTCCACCCTTCTCCGCACCTCCGGGGGCAGCGTTAAATTTAGTATGAAAGATTTGGATAGGTTAACCTTGAAGCCTGAGACCTTCTCAAAGTGCTCTAGCTCCCGACGTATTTCGGCCAGGGAGACCACCGGATTGGTTATTGGCAGGAGGACATCGTCCGCAAACAACGAGATTTTGTGGTCATCGGCACCAAATCGAATCCCACTAATCTTCGGGTTCGCTCTCACCCTTGCTGCAAAAGGTTCTATGCTAAGGGCGAAGAGCATCAGGGAAAGGCGGCAGCACTGTCTGGTATCCCTAGCCAAGTTATAAAAGTCAGAGGCCACCCCATTCACCAACCCTGGATGTTGGGGTACTATAGTTGGCCCTCACCATCCCCAGGAAGGACTCACAGAACCCAAATCGCCGTAGAGAAAGCTGTAAGAAAGCCCAATCGACTCGGTCGAAAGCTTTCTCCGCGACGAGCGATAGAAGAGCCGCAGGGATCTGTTTCTTCTGAGCCTTATCTATGAGGTGAAATACCCTGCGGAGGTTATCGTGAGTTTGGCGCCCTTTAATAATCCCGGACTGGTCGGGGTGAATAAGAGTGGGTAGGATTTTTTCTAGTCTGGTAGCCAAAACTTTTGAGTAGAGTTTAGCATCTAGATTTAGCAGAGCAATAGGTCTGTAAGAAGTACATTCTTGCGGGTCCTTGCCCGCTTTTGGGATTATCGAGATCAGGGCTTCCCCCATAGAGGGTGACACAGCTTGACATGCTGCAATTCCATTGAATAGTATAGTAAGCTGTGGAGCCAATTCGGCGTCAAAGGTGCGATAAAATTGTGCTGCAAGCCCATCGGCCCGGGGCTTTATGGCGCTTAAGGGAATCGATGGCTGCCTGAACTTCTTCCTGAGAAATGGCGCGGCCCAACTCCTCATTAACTGGCGCCAGGACCTGAGGGAGCTCCAGCACATCTAGATACTGCAATTGATCTGACTCCAGGGGTGGATCAGCCTGGTATAGCGTTCTGTAGAAATCGTAGAACGCTCCGGCCTTCCCCTCTTCGCTAGTGTGAACGACCCCATTCCCATCAATGATTTGCTTCACATAGTTTTTCTCCTGTTTGACCCTTAATTGCTTTGCCAAGAGAGAGCCTACTTTATCCTTCCCCTCATAACCGTGAGCCTGGAGTCTCAGGATCGTCCTTTCCGCTCTATTAGTGTAGATGGCGTTTAACTTCCCCCTGAGGGCCGTGACCTTTCTAAGGGCTGGCGCCGAGGGCGCGTCCTTATGCGTTCTTTCCGCCTGGAGTAGCTCTTGCTCTAATTCCAAATTTTCCTTCGTCTGAAGTCTCCTCAGGGAGGTAACAAGGGCAATTCAATGTCCCCTAATGTATGCCTTGAAGGCATCCCAGTTGTTTGCTAAAGATGTGTCCGCAGGATCGTTAGTTATGAAAAAATCGCTAATAGCTTTGCAGAGATCGTCCCTATGTAATCTGTCCCTACACACTACTTCTGGGAAGTACCATCTAGTCAGTTTGGAGAGTGGGGCTGGCCAATTTAACAGGCAAGTCAGGGGAGCATGGTCTGAGATAGTTATGGGAAGGATGAGGGAGGTTGTGCACGCATGTAAGAGTGACTGACTGACAGAAATGTGGTCTATTCTCGAATACGTCCTGTGTGTGTGGGAGAAGAAAGAATAGTCCTGCATGTTGGGATTAAGGGCCCTCCAAATGTCTATCAGCCCAAATTGTTGTAGGGATAGTTTAAGTGACCTGCTGAACACCCCTCCCCCCATTCTCTGCAGGTGTGTAGTATCCACCTGTGGGTCCCAGACAAGATATCTCCCCTCTTTGTCGCTTTTTGAAGCTTCAAGGTGGAAATGAGCGGAGCAGTGAAACATCAAGGCAACTCCGTTTGTTTCCGGGGACTGGCTGCTCGAAATATCAGAGGGTAGCGCCTATGCTTCAGCCTTAATTCCTCCCCCTGTTTAAGATGTGTCTCCTGTACGGCCACTACTTGTGGACCCTGATCCCCCCAAAAACTTCCAAAAGCATTGCCTTTTGTTAGGGGAGTTGAGGCCCCAAACATTCCATGACATTAGTTTTACCCCCATTCACCCCTTCGTCCTGATGTGCGCAGTAGCAGGGATCCCCCCATCCCCCCCCCGAATCCCCCCCAATTCTTTCACGTTGTGTACCCTGAGTAGAATTTGAATCAACATAGTAAGATAAACAAAAAACATGAACAGTTCAGAAATCTGTAAAGTCCTGTCGGACTTCAACTTCGACAGGGCAAGACCACTTCCGCCCCCAGAGCCCCGTGAGAAAGCTCTAAAAGACCATATTTCTGGAATGTTCCCATCTTGCTTCCAGTACACTGAGGTGCGAGTGCCAACAGAAGCGTCCTGGTTTGAGCTCCCATTAAAAAAACAAAGGGAGAGAAAAAAAAGGAGGAGATTCTTCCATCGCCCTTGACCTCTTCCCGGGGGTGTCCATGCACCTTAGGGATAGCTCCATAGTGCCCTCAAACTGTTCGGGTAGACACTGGTTTCTGCAGATTAGGCGGAGCATCTTATATCAAACATGCGAGGTTAGATGCGCAGGCCTTCTCGTCACGACGTCTTCTTGCTCGCTTTTTTAGGTGTTTGCCAAGGCCCTGGAGCTCCTCGGCCCGAGGGCTGTTCGGTGAGCGCTTCTTTCGGCGATGCTGCAGCGACGCTCCCCCCAGGCCAAGGAGGGCCGCCGCCCCCTCCACCTCCGTGAAGTGCTGTTGCTTGCTATTGAGGGAGAATGCAAGACCGAATGGGTAGGTCCACCTATATTTGATGTGGCGCTCCCTAAAAGTGGATGTGATCAGCCGAAATTGTTGGCGCCTCATCACCGTGGCTTGGGCAACATCTTGGAAAAGCACGCAAGTCGCTCCCTGGTAATCTACCGTCTCTCTGTGCCGCGCTTTCCGGAGCACCAGTTCCTTGATCTTGAAGGAGGCGAACTTAGCCAGGATGTCTCTCAGGTGTTTGTTTCCCCCTTGCAGCGCCGGGCCCACTCGGTGAACACGCTCCAAGTGAAGATCATGTTCCCCCTCGCCGATAACACTAGTGAACAGCCCCACCATATAAGTCTCCAAGTCTGTCCCTTCTTTCCCTTCCTCCAGGCCCCGCACCCTGATGTTGTCTCTGTGGGAGCGGTTCTCCAGATCCTCGCATTTGAGCAGCGCTGAGTTCAATTGGGCAGAAAGGGATTCCGCGCCCACTTCTAATGGTTGGATTCGACCTTCCAAGTCCTGGCATTTCGCCTCCAGATCGAGGGTGCGTGCCCCAATCGAGTCTACGTCCGCTTGAAGTGCAATAATTTTGGTGCCCATTTCTGATTTGAAGGAGTCAAAGGAGGCTCCTATGTCCGCCTTTATGTCCTCTCTCAGTCAATCAATCATGTGTTTGTTAAGCGTGACTACTCACCCGTAAGGGTCTCAAGGTGCTGGGGAGGAGGGGAGGTGCAGGTTCCAGTCCATCAAGAAGGGGGTCTGTCGAAGAGCCAAGTTTTGAGGTTTCTCGTGAAGATGGGGAGTGATGTTGTCTGTCTGAGGTGGAGCGGCAGGGCGTTCCAAGCTCTGGCCGCGAGGAAGGAGAAGGAGCGGCCTCCTGATCTGGTCTTTCTGGCGCGGGGGACCACGGCGTAGGAAAGCTGGGCTGATAGTAGGGTCCTTTGGGGTGCGTGGAATTTGAGTCGGCTGTTCAGGTATGCTGGTCCGGTGTTGTGGAGGGCTTTGTGTGCGTCGGTGAGAATCTTGAAGGTGATTCTAGCCTCGATGGGGAGCCAGTGGAGTGTGCGCAGGTGCTGGGAGATATGGCAGTGTCTTGGCAGGTTGAGGACCAGTCTTGCGGCGGCGTTCTGGATGTTTTGTAGCTTGCGGGTGAGGTTGTTGCTTATTCCGGCGTAGAGTGCGTTGCCGTAGTCGAGTCTGCTGGTGACGAGGGCGTGAGTGACGGTCTTTCTGTGCTCGAGGGGGATCCATTTCAAGGTCTTACGTAGGAGGCGGAGGGTGTGGAAGCAGGAGGATGCGATGGAGTTGATCTGGCGGGCCATTTTGAGCTCAGAGTCCAGGATGATTCAAAGGTTGCATGCGTGGTCCGTGGGGGTGGGTGGGCTTCCGAGGGCGGGGGGCCACCAGGTGTCATTCCAGGCATCGGGGTGTGGGCCCGTGATGAGTACTTCTGTTTTGTCAGTGTTGAGTAGTAGGCAGCTGCTTTTCATCCATTTGGCGACGGCTTCCATGCCTTTTTGAAAGTTGTGTTTTGCTGCATTGGGTTAGTTGGATAGGGAGAGGATGAGTTGGGTGTCGTCTGCGTATGAAACAATGTTGAGTCCGTGGGTTCTGACGATGGGGGCGAGCGGAGCCATGTAGACGTTGAAGAGCGTGGGGCTGAGGGAGGACCCCTGGGGGACTCCGCAGGTGTTTGGTGTAGGGTCCGAGAGGAAAGGAGGGAGTCTGACCCGCTGCGTTCTGCTGGAGAGGAAAGAGTGGATCCAGTCGAGGGCCTTGTCCCGGATCCCTGCTTCGTGGAGTCTGCGTGTTAGGGTGCGGTGGGAGACTGTGTCGAAGAACGCTGAGAGGTCGAGGAGGATGAGGGCTACTGTTTCTCCTCTGTCCAGGAGGGAGCGGATGTCATCTGTTGCGGCGAGGAGGGCGGTTTCTGTGCTGTGGTTTTTTCTGAAGCCGGATTGGGAGGAGTCGAGGATGTTGTGCTCTTCGATGAAGGTGGCGAGTTGACTGTTGATGGCTTTCTCGATGACTTTCGCTGGGAATGGGCGCAGGGAGATGGGTCTGTAGTTTTTGAGGTTGGTGGGGTCCGCCGAGGGCTTCTTCAGGAGGGGGTTGATCTCGGTGTGTTTCCAGTCCTCAGGGAAGGAGGCGTTCGCCAGGGAGCGGTTGATGGTGTGGCGAAGCATGGGTGCGATGGTGTTGGCGGCTCTGTTGAAGATGTGGTGGAGGCAGGGGTCCGTGGGGGCCCCGGAGTGGATTGACTTCATCGTCTTCAGTGTGTCTTCGGTGGTGAGGGCTGTCCAGCTGTCAATCGTTGGCTTCAGGGTGTCGGGGTGGTTGGTGAGGGTTCAGTGTGTTGGTTGTCTTCGTCGAAGTTGTCGTAGGTGTTCTTGATTTTGTGTTGGAAGAAGGTGCTGAGTTTGTTGCAGAGGTCTTGTGAGGGAGGAATGTCAGTAGACTCGCTGGTGGGTTGGGCGAACTCCTTGATGATGCTGAAGAGTTCTTTGCTGTTGTGCGCGTGTGTGGAGATTCTGTCTTTGATCGCTGTTTTTCTCGTGTTTCTGATGAGTTGGTGGTGGGCGTTGGTGGTGGCTCTGAACTTGTTGTGGGCTTCTGTGAATTTGGAGTTCCTCCAGGCTTTTTCGAGGCGGCGGCATGTGCGTCTGGACTCTCGAAGTTCACTGGTAAACCATCTGGCTTTCTTGGCGTGTGTGTTGTTGTTCTTCTTGAGGGGGGCTATGGTGTTGGCGCTGTCGGAGATCCATCTGTGCAGAGTTCGGGCTGCGGTGTTGGGGTCGTCGTCTACCGCGGTGGTTGGGGTGGAGTTGCCGAGGGAAGAGGTGAGCTGGTCGTCGGTGATTTTGGTCCAGTTTCTTCGTGGAAGCAGGTGCTGGTGTCTGTGGATGGTGGGTGTTCTGAAGGTGAAGTGGATGCATCGATGGTCTGTCAACGGGAGTTCGGTGGTGTGGCTGAAGGTGATGGAGTTTCCTGTAGTGAAGAGGGGGTCGAGGGTGTGTCCTGCTGAGTGCGTGGGTTCGGTCACGATCTGGCAGAGTCCAATGTTGTGGAGGTTGTCCAGGAGGGATGTGGTGTTGGGGTCTAGTTGGTTGTCGAGGTGGAAGTTGAGGTCTCCCAGCAGGGTGTAGTTGGTGGATGCGATGGCTTGCGGGGCGATGATGTCCATGATGGAGTTGGTGAAAGGTCTGCGAGGTCCGGGGGGTCGGTAGATGAGAGCTCCTCGGAGGGTGGTGGTAGGACTGGCCTGTATCTTGAAGTGTAGGTGTTCCATCAGGTCTGTGGGCTCGTCGGGGAGTGTGCTCAGCCGGAGGGTGGATTTGTGGACGATAGCGATTCCTCCTCCCGGGTGGGTGGGGCGGTCCTTCCGGGAGATCTTGTATCCTTGGGGAATGGCGATGGCGATGTCCGGTCCCGAGGTGGTGTTGGTCCAGGTTTCGGTGAAGAATGCTACGTCCGGGGAGGTGCTGTCGAGGAGGTCCCAGATTTTGGTGGCGTGTTTGTGGAGTGATCGGACATTGAGGAGGATGCATTGCAGGGTCTTCGGTTCGGTTGTGTTCTTGCGGGCGTGTTGTGCTGGGTCCGTGTTCCTGGCAGAGCTGCAGGTGTGCCGGCAGCGGTGACAGCTGAAGGGACCGTGGGTGTCGGCTGATGATGCTAGCTTGCAGTTGTTGTTGCGGCCTGGGTTGAGTGCGTGGAGTGCTGCTGGGTTGTAGCGTTGGCGGTGCGGAGGTCCAGGGTTCCTGGCGCTGGTCGCGGTCGGGTCACGGACGGGCACAGACGGGCTTGCCTTTGGCGCGCCAGGGGCATGCCCGCTGCACGTGGCCGCGCAGCTGCTGCCATTAAGTAGGGGTCGGGGAGGGCTAGACAGCTGGGAGGCGGGAGCGGGGAGGGGAACTGGCTCGGGCTGGTCGCGCTGGGGGGGAGGGGCCGCGGTGGCAGCAGCAGCGGGAAAAAACAGGGGAAGCAAGCAAAGAAGAGGAAAAAAGTAAGGAGTGAAAGGGTGAAAAAAGAAAAGAAAAAGATATAAAGAGTAAAAGGGTGAAAGGGTGAAAAGAATAAAGGGTGAAACGGAGCAGAAAGCAGAAGAAAAATGCTTTAAGGAGTGAAAGGGTGAAAAAAACGATAAAGAAGCTAGAGGGTGAAAACGGAGCAGAAAGCAGAAGAAGAATGCTTTAAAGAGTGAAAGGGTGACAAAACGCCAAAGAAGCTAAAGGGTGAAAACGGAGCAGAAAGCAGAAGAAAAATGCTTTAAGGAGTGAAAGGGTGAAAAAACGCTAAAGAAGCTAAAGGGTGAAAACGGAGCAGAAAGCAGAAGAAAAATGCTTTAAGGAGTGAAAGGGTGAAAAAACGCTAAAGAAGCTAGAGGGTGAAAACGGAGCAGAAAGCAGAAGAAGAATGCTTTAAAGAGTGAAAGGGTGAAAAGAGCTAAAGGGTGAAAAACGGAGCAGAAAGCAGAAGAAGAATGCTTTAAAGAGTGAAAGGGTGAAAACAAAACGCTAAAGAAGCTAAAGGGTGAAAACGGAGCAGAAAGGAGAAGATGAAGGGGGCAGAAAGCGGAGCGAGAGAAGGAGTCAGAGGTCCACTGGACCACCAGGGATGAGGCGCAGGTGTAACCTGCGGGTGGAGAAGGGCCTCGAACACCAACACAGAGTGCAGGAGGGCCTCACTTAATGGTGGAGCTGCGAGGGAGGGAGAGCAGTTTCACTGACAATGAGCTCCCTCTTGAATTCCTTCAAGGTTGCAAGGAGGTCCTCCCTGGTGAGCGCCATTCCTCCTGTTCCCTAGGTACCCTCCTCCTCCTGCTCCCCCCCACCTTGGGCGCCCCAAAATAGCTGGAGACCTTGTTGGGCTGCCCTTTTTTGGGTGGCATATGGGCAGCTTCGCGTCAGACTCCACACCTCTCTGCTGCCAAGTCACAGGTTCAGGGGGAGGAGAGCTGTGCTATCTTGAGATATCTGCAGTAGCGTTGCTTGACTTTTCCGGCGTCCCAGGGTCTGAGCACCTTCCCCACCTCCGGGCGGACTACGCTGTTCCCTGGTGGCCACCAGAGCGCTATCTCCCCCAGCGTCTTGATGTGTGAAACCTGTTGGCGCTGTCGTGGCGGTGTTATTGTAGCCTGGCTTGAAGATCTGTGGGTGCCATCTTAGGGTCAGGCACGAGGCCTGGAGCTCCTCACCTTCCCTGGCATACAGGGCGACCCAACTGGCCCAGCTCGGGCAGACTGCCCGCTTCTCCGCCTGACCTCGGCTAGCCCAGTCCTCCGCCAGCACCTCCGGGGGTCGTATGCAACGTGGGGGGGCACTCCTACCTTCCCTTGTGCGCTTGGCCTGAAGGCCTGATCACCGACTCATGGTATCCACCCCTTCTGTACTTAGTCCGGGGTGAATATTCATTCGGCAGCCCTCTCCTGTGCTCCGATGTAATCTGCGCCTCCGACGGCCTCCACTACTGTCGGCCGTTGTTGTTGAACGAGGCCGCCATCTTAGGGACCCAGCGCCGCAGTCTAGAGCCTCGCACCACCCTCTGCAATCCTCCCACTTCACACCGCGGGCCCCCGGGGTCCCGGAGATGCTGCTTCTACCTCCGTAGCTCCGCCGAGCACCATGCATAGAGGGAATCCCAGCCGTTGCGGGTCCGTACGCCATTTTAGCTCGGGGGCCGCGCTCCCAAGGGCACATGTCGGGTCTCCGCAAACGGGTCTCTGCTTACCCAATGCAAGTGTCAAGAATGGCCTTTATTGTGTAGATGTCCAACCCAGGTGCCTCATTCTCCATCTGCCCAGATCTGGATGCTGGGAACCGCTTTCCCACAGGGCTCTTCCGCGGAGCCTAAAGAAGTCACGTCTTTGCGGCCATGATGGCTGGCCACGCCCCCCCAAGGATTTTTTATGAGCACTGACCCTAAGTTTGTGGTGTCAAAGAATCCATGACCCCTCCAGAATTTCTTTAATGTTTTCAAGCACTCCAAAGACTGGAGATTTTGCTCTACAGCTGGGGGTGTCGTGCTCTCTAGGGGTTGTGTTTGTGGTTGTAATTATTATGTCCTGAAAGTGGTTAAAAGAGATCCGCTCTCTAGGGGGCAAGTCTATGGTTACAAGAGAATGTAATTAAAATGTGATGCCCTCTAGGGGCTGCTTTTATGATTGCATTTTTGTGGTTGGAAAACGTATAAAAAAGACATTTCGCTAATTTTAAAAGCTTCATAATTTAATAATGTTGTCAATGATAAGTGTTCAAAGTGAATACGCTGTAGTATCATTAATAAGTGCATTTAAACAGGATTTTTATTTTTGATGGTTGCATTTAATTACATAATTATGATTTTAACATATGATTTGTTACTCTTGACCTATGACCAAGTCAATACACATACTTGATATGTTTGCATTACCCCTTTTGGGGGGCAACGGCGATTGTGCAATGTCATCTATGGTATTTTTCATCTGCCAATGTAGATATTTGTAAATTACTGCATAGTATTTAGTAGTGGGTGTGTAATAAATGTACTTCTCCTTTTCTAAAGAAAAACTATTGACTGGGCAATCATTTATTGACTGTTATTATTGCGTGCCAGTGAATGGTGATTACTAGCCCACACTACCTACCCTGAGTAGGCCTTGGACTGCTCTGCCTCGCTACCCTGAGAGAGTCAAGCGCTACAATGGGGTGCTAGGTTCCCAGTAAGGACAATTGTGGACCTATTACTAGCACAGGCCACACAACTAATAATCCAATTTCCTACAGGGCCCACACTACAGTTACAAAAGAAGCACAATAATCTCCAGAAGGCACAAAATGATTTTCTGGCATGAAACACCTCTATGATGTGCTCCTTTTCTTGGGTGGTGCAGGATGACTTCAGGTACATTTGTAATGCTATAAAGGAAGAAGCATATTATTTCTGTGGAAGTTCCGCTACCTTCACCAGCCAAACATCTGCCTCAATTTAGGAGTCCCCGGAAGCCCTCCCAATACCTAACAGCACCCCTGATCCTGCAACTCCAGAGCCATCATTTTCCCTCAGGAAGGGCAATTCTTCAGGACCAGTGGAAGATGTCTGATAGAAGGCCACCACCAAGAAGCACTTGCAGTGGTTGCCTCTTGTGAGCCAGCGGCATTGACTTGTATAATAATGTCCTAATAATGGTGGATTCATCTTAGGAATCTCATTGCTAACATTGAGATACTTTCTGTTCACATTTATTTCCTTTGGTTTTGACTTTAACTATATAAATTATCCTAAATATCATGCTTTGTTTGTCTTTAAATGTGTGTGTTTTCAATTTCCTGAGTAATGTTGTTAGTGTCTGACTGTGTGAATTGGAGCAAACAGTGCTTTTCCACACTAGGATCTTACTGAATCCACATGTTAAGGGCAAACATTGAGCATATATGTGTGTTTTTAAAGAAACAGCTTTTGAATAACACATAAGGGAGTCTCATTTGGGGGCATTACTTTGAAACAATAAAGCAACACAATAAGATTAGCTCATTCATAATGTATTTAAAGTACAATAGAGGTTTTTGTTGTTGTCAAATAATGTATTTATTATGACACCATTTTCCATGTATTTCTAGAGAAAATACATTTGGATTTTGTAAATAGTTCACACCAAAGACACTTGGTCACAAAACTCTGGTACCAATTTAGAGTTAACCATTTGAGTTCCCTCACAATTCTCATGTTGCTTCTAAAGTATTAGTATATGCAAACTCAAAAAGTGAGTGCATTAAAAAAAAGGGGCCGAAGAGACACCCACATATGGCAATGTAATTTAAAAAGAACACACTCACCTTGATAACACTCCATATATGTGAACTCAACTCAATATGAACATGTTACAGACAAACATATCAATATGCATGGATCTTACCTTCTAGATCTGAACATGACTAATAAATAGGCTCCCAGTATTAAATGATTGCCAGTGACTCCCTTGTGCTCCAGAGTACGACTGTGGAATGAACCTAGTTTGTAAAAACATTATGCAAAACCTTGTAAATAAGTATCCATATACCCATAGGTCACATGGTGATTAAGGTGCTTCAATCACACACTTAAATATTAAAGTAAAGGTATATATTTACAACACATACACATATATGTTAATGAGGACCAACCATATATTAGAGGTTATGCAGCTTCATAGTAAATGATACTAAGATTATAAAGCACTATGGTTACTCTACTTAAGACATATCTAAAGCAAAGAACCTAAATTTGTTCTGTCTTGGTGAAGTTTGTCCCTCTAGAGGCAATCACTTATTTTATTATCTGTAACAACCACACTTACCATCATGTGAAGTTGTATATTACTTTTTGAAGAAGGTCAATGCATTCTTCATCTTCACTGTCATCTTCATGGTGCAAATGAACAACATCATCCTGGCCATCTTCATGGTAGTCCTCCTCTGAAATTAAAGGAATGTTCCACTGTAGGGCAATATCGTCCAGCATACAACATAAAGCGGCAATTTTGGCACAACTTGCTTGGAGAGTAGAGGCGGCTCCACCAGTCTTATCTAGGCAACGAAATCTGACTTTCAGGAGCCCAAAAGCCCGCTCCACAACCCTCCTGGTTCTTAAGTGGGCCTCATTGAAGTAGAATTCCCCTTGAGTTATTGGATTCCTCAAAGTTGTTAGCAACCACAGTCTGGTTGGATATCCTGAAACTCCTGCAAAAAATATAGGATTACATATGAAATCACATTACATTCTATCCAGAGTGAAGAAAAGAAAAGTGTGGTTGTCTTTGTGTTGTTTGTGTTCATCACTTACCAACAAGCCAGGCCCTCATGTTTCCAAGTTGTGTCATCTGCTGTGGAATGCAGTGGCAGCCAGTGTCAGAGGAGAGGGGCGGGCAGGAAGAGACGACGAACAATGAAAAAAAGGAGAGAAAAAAGAACTTACCTGCCGCCTGCAGCCCGCTGCATTGCCGTCTTCTGCTCCTCTCCTGGCTCCACTGCAGGCAGAGGCTCCCAGACTCCCCTGCGGCCAATCCTGAAGCTGCTCTCACGCATGAGAGCAGCTTCAGGATTGGCCTGAGTGCCGCTGATTTGCGCTCCCAGGGAGACTGGAAGCCTGTGCTTTGCTGTCTCTAACCCAGCAATGCAGCCTGAGACGGCTGGCCTAACCATCATGCGCACTGATAGCAGTGCAACCGCTCCCCATCGGTGCCTGTCATCCCCCTGGCCCCGCCCCCGCCCCCAAGACTTGGCCGGGAAACAAAACAAACGATAACAAACCGGGGTTTATTATCGTTTTTTTAGGCTGCTGGAAGGGGCGGCGACGCTCCTCCGCCTTAGCGGAGAAGCCGCCCCTGGTTGTATGGTGCTATAGTGTAGCACAAAAGAGTCATGGCTGGATCCAGGGAATCATAGATGTATTGTTTAAAATATACATTTTTCACCTAAATATGTCTTTCGCGTTTCTTTTTTAAATATGTATTGTATGCATTGTTTGTGATATATTTAAATTTAAATATTTTTTTTAAACTTTTTGTTAAAAAAATGCATCAATTGAGGTTTAAAATACACTGTTCGCTATGTATACCCGACATATAGCATTGGTGGATGTTGATTGAGCCTAACATAATATCTCTGATGCATGGATCTAATAAAATGTGTCATATATGTAAAACGTTTCCATTTTAACAATCTCTGCGAACTTTTATTGATTCCAACATGCAGGATACAAAAAATGTCAGGTGCCTGACGCGTCCGTCATGCAAGATGGGCCAACTCCATCATCCGGGACAGCCCTCAGTCTAAGAAATACACTGCCATTGGTGAAAAATCTGTGATTGACTTAAGAACATGTGTGAGAAGTTGGCCTGGTATATGCTGTCCACTAATTAAAGTGGGCACCTTGCACCAGTCCAAACAACCCTTATGGTGATTAGGTCAAAGATAACCTTTTGAAAGCTATCCTAGTGGTAGCTATGGAGAGCAGCCTTCAGGCTAAGTCTTGAAGGAATGTTAAGCACCTTGTTTCACCAGAATGTAACCTTATAGTATTGGTTAAATGAAAGGGAGACCACACAGTAGTTATAAAAGTATGTATTTATTATATATAACACTCTCTAATATCCTCTACACTAGTATAGAACACAAATCAAATAATACAGTTGCAAAGAATCAAACGTAAGTAGCACAATACACAGTGGACTCCCGGGGGGGACCAAACCATATACTAAATAAGTGGTATAAGAACCACGACTCGGGACTAGACCTAGTCTAGAAGGTGTAGAATCGCTGGGACCCCAAGGAACCACCCAAGGTGAGTGAATAGGGACCCCACGGAGGATGGGTGCAGTGTGGGAACACTACCGCGTGCTCCGTACAACTCAATGGGAAAGTCACGGTTGGAAAATCACAGATTAAGGACCCTTCCCAGCAGATTACGAAGACAGCCCTTGGAACTTAAGGGTTTGGAGAGCCACCCCATCCGTGGATACCTTTGTACCAGAGTTACCTATCCCAGAGGAGCCGGGGGCATAGGTGCGAAGTGGTGTCGGAAATCCTCGTCGTTTTCTATGGATGTCGACAAAGAAATGCTGTTGCGGGAAGAACGAAAAGTGTCCGGTGGAATCCAAATGTGGATTCTAGTTGAGAAGAACCTGAAAGCAGAGGGGACAGAGTCTGGGTCACTTTGGAGTGACCAGGGGCTCGGTAGACGAATGCCCACCGATGTCGGGTGCTTCAGGTGTGTTGATGGTGAGCTTGACTCTTCAGCTGCGAGGACCCGGAGATGTCTAGGATGACCAGGAGCTGGAGGCAAGCTGTCCCATGAAGGATGTCAAGTGCTGAGGGGTCGGTGTCCAGCTGGAGCACCAATCAAGCCTTGGCAATGGCAACAATGTAGATAGTCAAGTTCAGTGTCGATCTGTCCCAGTAAGGACCAGGAGACTCACCACAGCAAGGGGAGTCAGGGCAGGCCTGGAGCAACCAGGTAAGCCCAAATAAAGCAAAGTTGACCCTCAAGTGGACCCACAGGCCGAAGGCACAGGAGTCGTGAGGGGAACTCAGGCATTTTCACAGGATACCAGCTAGCAGGGCACAGAGTGTGAGGATGCCAGAGTCCTTCTCAGAAAAGATGCACTGGGGTCAGGGATATAAATGGCCCAATGCATGGAATTGTTGCATGACAACAAGCATGTGCAGCTGCAAATGGACACGGTGCACAGGAATAAGGGTATATGGTCCCCACGAGGGATATCCACCTCAAACTCAGTGAGAGGGCAGCTCAACCTCAGAGACCTTCAGAAACGTACCTCCTGTGTTGCTGGAGCCTTCGGAGTCCACAGGATCTCAGGGTCAAAAAACTGGTCAGATGCGTTACAGTGCCTGCGTTTGCAGGGGAGTGACTCCTTCACTCCAAGGGAGATTCTTCTGTTGTCTTGGAGGTCCACAGGGTCCTGCATGGAGCCTGTATGGATCACGGACAGTGACAAGACTGGGGATGGCAAGGGAAGATGAAGCCGAGCCCAAGGGAGGTCCAGCGAAGTCCAGCATGTTCAGACGGTCGAAGTGTAGTGGTATCTTCCTGCAGAATCTTGTCCACATAAATCTAATGTCCTGTAGCCAGGTAACCCATTTTATACCCACGGGAAAGGGTTGGACAGATTCTTGGGACCCTCCTAGGGAGGGACAGGACAGGGGGTGGCTACACCCATGTCCTTTGTCCAGTTTCGCGCCAGAGCAGGAGCGGATGGCTCCCAGAACTGTTTTGAACAGGACTATGCACAGGGACACCAAGTGTGCCCTCATTTTTTTTGTAAACAGATTTTATTCAGTTGTTCTTACATAGTGTCGGATCAATACATTGGAACAATGGGCTTACATTGTTCTATTCACAATGGGTGCCAACCTTCAAATCCGTAATCCGATCTCATCTGCATACTGGTTTTTGCCGTGCACAGCTCTTTTTCTTTTTGTTTTTTTCCCAACATTTTTCAAACATTAGTAACAATACCTGCCGGTTTGATCTAGGTCTGCAAATAGATCATGCTCCATGTCCCAACAACGGATAATTCACATCCTATCAGTCTATGCCGCCGTGGGCTCACGAGAATCACAAGTAATGAAATAACAAAACCAACCCTCCCACCCACCCAGACCCCTCCCTCCCCTTCAACTCCTACCCACCCTCCTCCCTATCCCCCCCCAGGCATGCCGCTCACTCATTTAAACTTCTGTGGAGAGCCAAAGCCTGTCAGTCAGGTCGTCTAATACCCTGATACCCGCCCGTTGGGATCACGCTAACTAAGTGTGCCCCTCATGCAGACTTTCTGGCACTGAGACAGTGCACCCACCCAGCCCCAATACACTAAATCCTGTCTGGGAGGTGGTAACACCTCCCTGTGACAGGATGCCTATTGTGCTGCCTTCCCCTGCTCGAGCTTGGCTCAGCAGCAGGAGGGCAGAATCGTGTCTGTGGCTGGCAGCATCCATTTTGTGCTGTTAGACTCGAGAAAGTTGGTACCGGTAGACTTAGGTACCCCCAGAACCTCGGTTCTGAGGGGAGGAATCATACCTCCCACACCAGTTACTGGTGTGGAGGTATGATTCCAAGGTGTTTGACATCAAACACGACATAGTTCATTGCAGTCGTTTTCGAGATAGCATTTACCGCGAGGTTATAATGCACCTCTACCTATATGTCTGGTCGTATTACATACAGCCCAGGAGAATGGTCTCCGAAGACTGCGGAGGGGCCCTGCTCATGCAGGAGCACCCTCTCACGCAAAACCCAGCACCCTGCCTTCAGGATTGTTAAGGCCTGCTATAGGGGTGACTTATAAGGTTTTAAGTGTAGTGATATATATAGATATTGTGAACCTATATCTTAAGTAAGTGGTGCAATCACCAACTTACACAGGTTGCAGTAGCAGACCTAGAGTTCCATTTTGCATGGCCTCTCATGGGTGGAATAATACATGCTTCAGCCCACGGGAGGCCTCTGGGGTACCTATGCCCTGGGTACATGGGTACCATATACTAGGGACTTATAAGGGTACCCCAGTATCCAATCTGGAGTGTACCAAAGTACATATGTTGCAATTTAATGGAGAAAGCAGATAGGCTGGGGTCCTGAATAGCAGGATCCCAGCCAGACTAGTCAAAACAGTGGGTGCAAAAGCAAAAAGTGGGGGTAACCATAAGAAGCAGAGCCTACTTTCCTACACAACCCCCCCAAACGAAAGGAGATGAGACTAACCTTGCCCAGTTGAGTCTTCATTTCCTAAGTGGAAATATCTGGAGAGTCCATCTGCATTGGCATGGTTACCCCCAGGTCTATGTTCCACTGTATTGTCCATCCCCTGTAGGGAAATGGACCACCTCAAAAGTTTGGGGTTTTCACCCTTCATCTCTTTTAGCCACAAGAGGGGCTTGTGGTCAGTCTGAACAATGAAGTGAGTTCCAAACAAGTATGGCCTCAACTTCTTCAGAGCATAAACCACACCAAAGGCTTCCCTCTCAATAGCTGACCAACGTTTCTCTCTGGGGGTCAGCCTTCTGCTAATAAAAGCTACTGGCTCATCCTGACCCTCTGCATTCAATTGTGATAACACAGCCCCTACCCCCAACTCAGATGCATCAGTTTGAACAATGAATTGTTTGGAATAATCAGGACTTTGCAGAATGGGAGCAGTGCACATGGCCTGCTTGAGGTCATCAAATGCCTACTGACAGCTAATTGTCCACTGAACTTTCTTGGGCATTCTCTTTGATGTCAGGTCATTCAAGGGAGTCACTATGGACCCATAGTCCTTGACAAATCTCCTGTAATACCCAGTCAGGCCCAAGAAAGCTCTGACCTGAGTCTGGGTAGTTGGAGCAACCCATTCCATTATGGTCTGGATTTTGCTCTGCAATGGTTGAACCTGGCCTCCACCCACAAGGTGGCCCAGGTACACAACCTGACTCTGCCCTATCTGGCACTTAGTGGCCTTGATAGTGAGGCCTGCCTTTTGCAAGGCCTCCAAAACATTTCTCAGGTGGACCAGGTGGAACTAAAGACAGCGATATCATCTAGATAAGCTGCACTATAGTCTTCCAGGCCTGTGAGAACTTTGTTCACCAGCCTCTGAAATGTGGCAGGTGCATTCTTCAAGCCAAAAGGCATCACCACAAATTGGTATTGCCCACTAGGGGTTGAGAATGCTGTCTTTGGCTTGGCATCCTCAGCTAGTCTGATTTGCCAGTAGCTAGCTGTAAGGCCAAAAGTACTCAGAAACATGGCTGAGGCCAAAGTATCTATGAGTTCATCTGCCCTTGGAATAGGATGAGCATCAGTCCTAGTGACTGCATTGAGTCCTCTGTAGTCAACACAAAACCTCATCTCTCTCTTACCATCCTTGGTGTGAGGTTTAGGTACCAAGACCACTGGACTAGCCCAAGGACTAGTTGAGGGGTCAATGACTCCCAATTCCAGCATCTTCTGGACCTCAGTCCTGATGCAGTCCCTGACATGGTCAGGTTGTCTGTAAATTTTGTTCTTTACAGGTAGGTTTTCACCTGTGTCCACTTCATGGGTACACCAGGTGGTCTGACTTGGAGTCAGTGAGAACATGTGCCTAAACTGATTGAGGACCTTCCTGCAATCAGACTGTTGTTGCTCAGTGAGGCTGTTTGCCAAAGCTACACCATCTACTGAGCCATCATCAGGGTTCTGTGAGAGGAGGTCAGGGAGTGGGTCACTCTCTTCCTCCTGTCCCTCATCAGTAACCATGAGCAAGCCCATGTCTGCCCTGTCAACATAAGGCTTGAGCCTGTTCACATGGAGCACCCTGTGGGGGCTCCTGGGAGTTCCAAGGTCCACCAAGTAAGTGACCTCTCCCTTTTGCTCAAGTATTGTGTGTGGTCCACTCCACCTGTCTTGGAGAGCTGCTGGGGCCACAGGCTCCAGCACCCACACTTTCTGTCCTGGCTGGCAAACAGTCAAGACAGCCTTTTGGTCATGCCAGGCCTTTTGCAATTCCTGGCTAGCCTCAAGGTTTTTGGATGCCTTCTTCATATACTCAGCCATCCTGGAGCGGAGACCAAGTACATAGTCCACAATATCCTGTTTAGGAGGTTTGAGAGGTAACTCCCATCCCTCCTTCACCAGACACAGTGGACCCCTAACTGGGTGACCAAACAAAAGTTCAAAAGGGCTGTAGCCAACCCCCTTTTGTGGCACCTCTTGGTAGGCAAAGAGAAGGCAGGGCAACAGAACATCCCATTTCCGCCTGAGCTTCTCTGGGAGTCCCATTATCATGCCCTTTAGGGTTTTGTTGAATCTCTCAACCAACCCATTGCATTGAGGATGATAGGGTGTGGTGAACTTGTAGTTGACACCACACTCTTTCCACATTGCAGTTATGTAACTAGACATAAAGTTAGTACCTCTATCTATTAAGACCTCCTTAGGAAAACCCACCCTGGAAAAAATCCCCAGGAGGGCCCTTCCCACCACTGGTGCTGTGGTGGTCCTAAGGGGAATAGCTACTGGATACCTGGTAGCATGGTCTACCACCACCAGGATGTAAGAATGTCCAGATGCTGTTGGAGGGTTCATGGGACAAATTATGTCAATCCCAACCCTTTCAAAGGGAACCCCCACCACAGGTAGTGGTATCAGGGGGGCCTTTGTGGTACCACCTGCCTTACCACTGGCTTGGCAAGTGATACAGGAACGACAAAACTCCTTTGTGTCCTCTGACATGTGAGGCCAGTAAAAGTGAGGGACAAGCCTGTCCCAAGTCTTGCTTTGGCCTAAGTGTCCTGCTAGGGGAATGTCATGTGCTAGGGTGAGTAGGAAGCCCCTAAACCTCAGAGGTATAACCAACCTCCTGGTGACACCAGGCTTGGGGTCTCTACCCTCTGAATATAGAAGTACCTCATCCCAATAGATCTTGTGAGATCCACTGACATTCCCTGCAGCCTCAGCAGCAGCTTGCTGTCTGAGGGGTTCAAGAGAGGGGCAGGTTTGCTGCTCCTGACTCAGTTTTGCCCTGGACGGGCCCCCTGTCCCCAAGAACTCAACCTGGTCAGGTTCAAGTTCCTCTGGGACAGTTCCTTCACAAGGCCTGGGATCAACTTCCTCAAAAGTCTGATCCTCTTCCTGAGCCAGGGGGGGAAGACTCAGCCTTAACCCTCCTGCTCCTTTACTTGGAAGGCACCTGGTCCATCCTTTCAGGATCCAGGGACTGCTCAGTGGCTTTCAGTTTGGCTTGTGACCTGGTCACAGCAAACACATCTGCAGTGATGCCCAACATTGCTGCATGAGTCCTGAGTTCCACTTCAGCCCAGGGTGAAGTCTCTAAATCATTGCCCAACAAGCATTCCACAGGGAGGTCTGAACTTACCACAACCTTCTTAGGGCCAGTTAACCCTCCCCAGGTGAAGTTAACAACTGGCAAGGAATGTTCTGTCCTGACATTGCTAGCATTGGTCACTTGGTACATCTCACCAAGTATGATCTGGTCAGGGTCCACAAGATCTTTTGTCACCATGGCGACACTTGCACCTGTGTCCCTGTATGCCATGGCCTCCTTACCATTTATTAAAGGCTGTTGTCTGTATTTGCCCAGGTTACTGGGACTTACAAATAAGGAGGCAATGTCCATGCCTCCATCACAGACTACAACAGCCTGAGCTGGAGTTCTGACTAGGCCAGAACCCACCTCAGAGCCCAAGGTTAACCCCACTATTCCCTTGTTCTGTGTACCACCACTTGAAACTGTGCTAGGGGGAGCAGTTGCCTTAGGGGCAGTGGTGGTAGGAGTAAAATCCTTGGCCCTTGGACAATTGGCATCTTTTGTCCAATGGGTCTTCTCTTTACAGATATGACACCAAGGTTTCCTTTTGCATTTTCCCTTGTTGGATTGTGACTCCCCCCCAGATGCAGGTTTTTGGGGCCCTGATGAAGACTTTTGATCTTTATTTTTGTCCCCACCCTTATCTGAGTTCTTAGAGTCTGGTTTCTTCTGGTCACCTCCATTGGTCTGGGCTTTCTGCTTCACCCTGGTCCGGACCCACTTATCTGCCTTCTTTCCCAATTCTTGGGGAGAAGTCAGATCAGAGTCAACCAGGTACTGATGCAACAACTGGTTCTGGCAATTATTAAGGATCTGCTCCCTCATAATCAAGGTGTACAATCCTTTAAAATCATTCACCTTGCTACCAAGTAACCAGCCTTCCAGAGCCTTAATGGCACAATCAACAAAGTCTACCCAGTCCTGAGTCTGTGTCTTCTGGGTGTCTCTAAACTTAATCCTATACTGTTCAGTGGTTAAGCCAAACCCTTCAATGAGAGCACTCTTTAGGACTGAATAGTTATCAGCATCCTCTTCTCTTAAAGTGAAGAGCTTATCTCTACCTTTGTCAGCAAAGGAGAGCCACAAGATAGCTGCCCACTGCTCTTGTGGGACCTTCTGTACTTTACAGGCCCTCTCCAAAGCAGTTATCCATTTCTGGATGTCATCCCCTACATGAAAGGGAGGGACAATCTTGCTCAGGTTCCTATGATCAAAGGTGTGTTCCCTAACCCTAGGGACACTATAGCTGCCACCATGGGACTCTAGTCCCAATTTCTTTCTAGTCTTCTGAACTTCTAGGGACTCTTTATCCAGGGCCAATTGCTGTTGCCTGAGCCTAAGCTTAGCTTTCTCAAGCTCTAGCATTTGGCACTCCCTGTCATAAGAGTTGTCCCTCTTGCTAGAAACAGAGGTCCCTACAGAATATCTAGATTGATTTGACTCAGCAGAGGGAGATCTATATCTCCTGGGTAAACTCTGCACTCTCCCTGGAGGACTGAAGTGAGGGTCTTCTTGATCCTCTCCTTCCTCTTCCCCCTGGGGATCTGAGTTGTTCAGGGGTGGATCATTTTGATCCTCCTGTCCAGGGTTGGAATCTAGGTCATAGAAGTTGTCCCCTCCTGACCTATCTTCTTCCCCTGTACCACCCACTCTATCCTGCTCATCTGAACCAGGAGTCTTCCTAATGTCATCTAGCAGTAATGCATCTATTAGACATTGAGTGTTGGCATTTCTCCCTGTCTTCAGCTTCCTAGATACACACATAGCTTTTAATTCAGTGAATGTAAAGCTATCATATTTAGTAGGCAGGATGCCACCAGTGGCATTCTCTGTAGAAGACATACTAAGTGAGGTGTAGTGTAGGCACCTACCTAAACTAGTGGGAACTAAACTCTCTTAGGTTGGAGAAAGGATATGCTAGTCCCTTGACTTACCCAACCCCAAGTTCAGTAGAACTTACTATCTTAATCTAGTATTATATGTTCCTAGATACTAGTGGTTTTTCAGTTAATCAATACAAAGATTTTTCTGGTAAAACAATGCAGGCTTGAATTCCAACCGCTGCACACCAATGTGAGAAGTTGGCCTGGTATATGCTGTCCACTAATTAAAGTGGGCACCTTGCACCAGTCCAAACAACCCTTATGGTGATTAGGTCAAAGATAACCTTTTGAAAGCTATCCTAGTGGTAGCTATGGAGAGCAGCCTTCAGGCTAGGTCTTGAAGGAATGTTAAGCACCTTGTTTTACCAGAATGTAACCTTATAGTATTGGTTAAATGAAAGGGAAACCACACGGTAGTTATAAAAATATGTATTTATTATATATAACAGTCTCTAGTATCCTCTAGACGAGGATAGAACACAAATCAAATAATACAGTTGCAAAGAATCAAACGTAAGTAGCACAATACACAGTGGGCTCCCGGGGGAGACCAAACCACATACTAAATAAGTGGTATAAGAACCACAACTTGGGACTAGACCTAGTCTAGAAGGTGTAGAATTGCTGGGACCCCAAGGAACCACCCAAGGTGAGTGAATAGGGACCCCACGGAGGACGGGTGCAGTGTGGAAACACGACCGTGTGCTCCGTACAACTCAATGGGAAAGTCGCAGTTGGAAAATCACCGATTAAGGACCCTTCCCAGCAGATTACGAATACAGCCCTTGGAACGTAAGGGTTTGGAGAGCCACCCCACCTGTGGATACCTTTGTACCAGAGTTACCTATCCCAGAGGAGCCGGGTGCATAGGTGTGAAGTGGAGTCAGAAACCCTCGTCGTTTTCTATGGATGTCGACAAAGAAATGCTGCTGCTGGAAGAACGAAAAGTGTCCGGTGTAATCCAAATGTGGATTCTAGTTGAGAAGAACCTGAAAGCAGAGGGGACAGAGTCTGGGTCACTTTGGAGTGACCAGGGGCTCGATAGACGAATGCCCACCAATGTCGGGTGCTTCAGGTGTGTTGATGGTGAGCTTGACTCTTCAGCTGTGAGGACCCGGAGATGTCTAGGATGACCAGGAGCTGGAGGTGAGCTGTCCCACGAAGGATGTCGAGTGTTGAGGGGTCGGTGTCCGGCTGGAGCACCAATCAAGCCTTGGCAATAGCAACAATGTAGATAGTCAAGTTCAGTGTCGATATGACCCAGCAAGGACCATGAGACTCACCACAGCAAGGGGAGTCAGGGCAGGCCTGGAGCAACCAGGGGAGCCCAAATAAAGCAAAGTTGACCCTCAAGTGGACCCACAGGCCGAAGGCACAGGAGTTGCAAGGTGACCTCAGGCGGTTTCACAGGATACCAACTAGCAGGCACAGAGTGTGAGGATGCCAGAGTCCTTCTCAGAAAAGATGCGCTGGGGTCAGGGCTACAAATGGCCCAATGCACGGAATTGTTGCATGACAACAAGCATGTGCAGCTGCAAATGGACACGGTGCACAGGAGTACGGGTATACGGTTCCCATGAGGGATATACACCTCAAACTCAGTGAGAGGGCAGCTCAACCTCGGAGACCTTCAGAAATGCACCTCCTGTGTTGCTGGAGCCTTCGGAGTCTGCAGGAGCTCAGGGTCAGCAAACTGGTCAGATGCATTACGGTGCCTGCGTTTGCAGGGGAGTGACTCCTTCACTCCAAGGGAGATTCTTCTGTTGTCATGGAGGTCCACAGGGTCCTGCATGGAGCCTGTATGGATCACGGACAGTGACGAGACAAGGGACGGCAAGGGAAGACAAAGTTGAGCCCAAGGGAGGTCCAGCGAAGTCCAGCGTGTCCAGACTGTCGAAGTGTAGTGGTATCTTCTTGCAGAATCTTGTCCACATAAATCTAATGTCCTGTAGCCAGGTAACCCATTTTATACCCACGGGAAAGGGTTGGACAGATTCTTGGGACCCTCCTAGGGGAGGGACAGGACAGGGGGGTGGCTACACCCATGTCCTTTGTCCAGTTTCGCGCCAGAGCAGGAGCGGATGGCTCCCAGAACTGTTTTGAACAGGACTATGCACAGGGACACCAAGTGTGCCCCTCATTTTTTTTTTGTAAACAGATTTTATTCAGTTGTTCTTACATAGTGTCGGATCAATACATTGGGACAATGGGCTTACATTGTTCTATTCACAATGGGTGCCAACCTTCAAATCTGTAATCCGATCTCATCTGCATACTGGTTTTTGCCATGCACAGCTCTTTTTCTTTTTGTTTTTTTCCCAACATTTTTCAAACATTAGTAACAATACCTGCCAGTTTGATCTAGGTCTGCAAATAGATCATGCTCCATGTCCCAACAACGGATAATTCACATCCTATCAGTCTATGCCGCCGTGGGCTCACGAGTATCACAAGTAATGAAATAACAAAACCAACCCTCCCACCCACCCAGTCCCCCTCCCTCCCCTTCAACTCCTACCCACCCTCCTCCCTATCCCCCCCCAGGCATGCCGCTCACTCATTTAAACTTCTGTGGAGAGCCAAAGCCTGTCAGTCAGGTCGTCTAACACCCTGATACCCGCCCGTTGGGATCACGCGAGCTAAGTGTGCCCCTCATGCAGACTGTCTGGCACTGAGACAGTGCACCCACCCAGCCCCAATACACTAAATCCTGTCTGGGAGGTGGTAACACCTCCCTGTGACAGGATGCCTATTATGCTGCCTTCCCCTGCTCGAGCTTGGCTCAGCAGCAGGAGGGCAGAATCGTGTCTGTGGCTGGCAGCATCCATTTTGTGCTGTTAGGCTCGAGAAAGTTGGTACCGTTAGACTTAGGTACCCCCAGAACCTCGGTTCTGAGGGGAGGAATCATACCTCCCACACCAGTTACTGGTGTGGAGGTATGATTCCAAGGTGTTTGACATCAAACACGACATAGTTCGTTGCAGTCGTTTTCGAGATAGCATTTACCGTGAGGTTATAATGCACCTCTACCTATATGTCTGGTCGTATCACATACAGCCCGGGAGAATGGTCTCCGAAGACTGCAGAGGGGCCCTGCTCATGCAGGAGCACCCTCTCACGCAAAACCCAGCACCCTGCCTTCAGGATTGTTAAGGCCTGCTATAGGGGTGACTTATAAGGTTTTAAGTGTAGTGATATATATAGATATTGTGAACCTATATCTTAAGTAAGTGGTGCAATCACCAACTTACACAGGTTGCAGTAGCAGACCTAGAGTTCCATTTTGCATGGCCTCTCATGGGTGGAATAATACATGCTTCAGCCCACGGGAGGCCTCTGGGGTACCTATGCCCTGGGTACATGGGTACCATATACTAGGGACTTATAAGGGTACCCCAGTATCCAATCTGGAGTGTACCAAAGTACATATGTTGCAATTTAATGGAGAAAGCAGATAGGCTGGGGTCCTGAATAGCAGGATCCCAGCCAGACTAGTCAAAACAGTGGGTGCAAAAAGCAAAAAGTGGGGGTAACCATAAGAAGCAGATCCTACTTTCCTACACAACCCCCCCAAACGAAAGGAGATGAGAGCGCCAGAGCAGGAGCGGATGGCTCCCAGAACTGGTTTGAACTGGACTATGCACAGGGACACCAAGTGTGCCCCATAAGAAGCAGATCCTACTTTCCTACAACATGCCATCTTGGGTGTATGCGTCTGCTGAATGTAAGCGTATGTCCGTACGTCACTGTGACGTACATGCATTGATCCGAGATCCGATCCCTTGCCTCTTAACTTTTTGCCTGTTCACACCTCCTCAAACATAGCTGCTCACCAACCTCTGCATCCAAAAACGGGTGAGTCTTCTGGAGATAAGGCCCCCATCCTTACACCTGAAGAGCTGGAAATGCTTACTGATTAGGTCCTGCCCACTACAGCTAGCTGTATATTTCAGAGGCTTAGGTAAGGGACCCACATTTGCTTTAAAAAAAAATCACGTACAATGTAGGCATACAGAGATGGATTTCAACAAGGTTTATAAGGCTCAAATGTTTTTCTTCAAAAATGTATTTCAACATAGTACATTAGAGAGAACCAATATGCTGACTCTATAGATGCTGGGTGTGCATAATATATGAAATGATGTTTGCAATAATAATTACCTACATGGTGGTTGATGATTAAAACTTTGTTGAAGGAACGTTAGTGAGTCCCTTACCATGGATCTGGAGTCTCCTAAGATATGTGGACTTAAGAAGAAGCTTATTTGCATAAACATTTCTGTGCTAGGACTTTCTATTAACTTAAAACCTAAAATTAAGAGCAAAGCTCTAAATAATGCTCTTTGTGTTTTTTAAATCACTAACATACAAGATCAGGTAACATGTTCTTTTTGACCTTATGCTTTCAAAAAGGTAGGGCTTAGGTTAGAAAACCTTATGATGTGGACACATAAAACATTAATTTTGTTTTTTCTTCTGCTTTTTTGTGCTATGTCCAGGTCAGCCTCACCAAACGTTGCTGAAAGGGAGGACCTGCGATGCTGGACTCAAATCACAGCAGAGGTCTGGCTGGGGAAGTCCTCGCAGGTGTGGAAGAAGATGCACCCTGATCCCCTTAATGGCCTGCGTCCTGGCAGTCGCCTACCCAGTGCTAGATGGAGCACTGAGGGCCATGGAGCAGCAACAAAGGGGTAAGTGTACAATAGGCTTTAATGTTTGTTCTCAGTGTGTCCATTCATGGCTGGAGTTATCTAAAGGCTAAATTAAGCTACTAGACAAAAGTGGTAACATGGAAGTGATGTCCTAAGGTATGTCATACATATTTGCCAACCCAAGGTCAATCTCAGAGGTGGGAAAAGGCATATGTGTTGTTTATCATAAACCTAAATTACCTGTTTGACAGTGTGTTGAGATTACTTAAAGACTTAACACATTTACACATTGCAAAATGTGACTCAGAACACAACTTGTCATTTGCAAATGTATTTTTGTTTGTCAAAATATATTTGAATATAATGTCCATTACTAAGGCTCACTACACCAGAGACCAAGGAAGGGCCGAGAGCAAGCCCCTTAGGACCCAGTCAGCTGGCCATGTTGCAGGAGAGTCTTACATTAGGCAAAGTAGTAGAAATATTTATAAACTTTGGACAAGTTTGTAGACGTTTTAGGAAGTTTGTGCCTCTGTAGACTTGTTGTATCTCTGTAGGTCACATAGGAGGACACCCATCTGACACTTTGAGTAACTTCTGTGGGCCCTGGAGAAATTGGGCAGCAGGTCCAGTCCTCCTTGCAGATCAGCAGGACAGACTTTCTTCTGGTCTTCACAGGTCTAGGAGTGTTCAGAAATGTCTCTGAGAGTGCCACCTTTATGTACTGTTCCAGCCTTTGGATGTTAGGTAAGACATTTGTCAGGTGACTAACCAGTTCTTTTGACTCATACACAAAGGATGGCAAGACCCTCTAACAAAATGAAAAATGTGTCTGTAAAAATGTGTTAGCAAGATGACAGAAGGGATTACAAACTCATTAACTGCTGAGTATTCCAAAACCTATATATATGTCAAACAAAGCAAGTAGATAGGTCAAATAAATAAATGGCAATATTAATATATTATTGTCTTCTTTTTCCTCTAAGCACCCTCCTGATCAAGTGAAGGGGGTGTTGGACAGGATGCTGGGGACCAGGAAGGCCTTTGGGAGTCAGAAGATGTGATCACCAACACTGAAGGAGTCAGTGGCATGGAGGGGGCCAGACAGGAGGCCGAGTCTTGTTCGGATTCAGAGGCCTCCACAGTATACCATCCCCAAGTGGTGTTGAACTCATTTCAATCTCCAGGAGTATCAATCTTAACCAACACGACCAGACCTATCTCCACACTCCAGCCTGTGTCCCCCAGTGTAGGCCAACACGCAGCCTCCAAAAGGGTTGAATTCTTCTTTGCCCAAGGCACCTCAGCTCCAGTAGCTGTCCACCGAGCATCGCTTTTGGAGAAGTCTGTGGATCTGTTGCACAACCTCTCTGTAGGGCAGAACACACTGTTGTGTGCCATCCAGGCAATCAGCCAGCAGATCCTGGATAGCATACACTCTGCAGTGTCTGCCTTACAGTGGGGCTTGGGGTGGAGCAGAGCCTCCTCTGACAGTGGTGCTCCCATCCATGCCCACCTGCAATTCCCTCTTTGGTCCTTTCTACACCTATCAACCACAAACCCACCACAATCAAAACTTCACCCTCTAGTATCCACCCACCCTCAACCCCAGATCAAGCACTCCACACACCCACATTCAAACTGCCTGTAAGCAGAGACTCAAATACATACACACACAAACACACACGTACAAACCAAAACACACACACACAAACACCAAAAAAACACAATCTCACAGACACAACTACAGAGACACTAACCACATGTATGGACACTAACATTACACAGCCACACACACACCCATGGACATGCCATCACCACCAACCACGACCATTCATTCAACACTGTACCCTCACCCAAACACCCACTGAAACCCTCAACCTCACCAAAACAACCACCCAAACCCACACCCCACCCAAACACCTACCCAAACCTAAAACCACAGACATCCCACTCCCACAAACACCCACCAACAGCCAAGATACCAGCACCTCACCCAAACACCAAACCACAACCAAACCCTCATTCACAGCCAAGCACCAACAAAACCCAAAACCTGCCCCCAAAAAAAGATCACCTACCAAACCCTCATTCATGCCCAAGCACCCAACCCAAACCACCACAACTAGCCAAGACACCAGTACCTTACCCAAACACCCACCCACAACCACACCCTCCCCCTCAGCCAATCACCCCAAAAAACCAAAACTATCACCCACAAAAAGGACACCTACCAAACATCACCCACACCCAAGCACCCAACCCAAACACTGACAAACACCCAAGACACCAGCACCTCACTGTCACCCAAACACCCACCCAAGCCCACACCCCATCCTTAGCCAAGCTCCAACAAAAAACAAAACCTTCACCCAAATAAATAACTCCTAACAAACTATCACTCATGCCCAAACACCCACCCCAAACCACCACAATCACCCAACATACCAGTACCTTACCCAAACACCCACCCACAATCACAACCTCACCTTAAGCCAAGCATATACAAAAACCAAAACCCTCATCCACAGAAAGGACAACTACCAAACCCTCATGCACACCCAAGCACCCAACTCGAACCATGACAAACACCTAAGACACCAGCACACCTCACCCTCACCCAAACACCCACAACCACCCCTAAGCATCAAAGCACCACACTCACCCCAGCACTCACTACTTCCACTCCTTCGTCTTCTGACACCCCATCCCAACCAACAACACCCCCACACCCATCCGCTAAGAGTCAAATGCCATTGAAAAAGTGCCCCACATCCCTCCTCTTAATGGTTTTAGGTGCCTGAACAACATACTGCTTGTAAAGTGACACAAGTCCCTTTGAGGAGGTACTTAGGTACAGATGATTTTTTGACGCAGGTTGTCATTGAAAGCCAAGAATGAGCAATTTGTACAATTGATTTTTAGGGGTATACTTACAAGAATTGCCGCTAACTAACGCTAACGCTAGTTAGAGGCAATTTTCTTACCGCCGCGTATCGCCGAAAACTATCACCATGGTACCGACGTATTTACAATACGTCACTACATGGCGGTAGGATCTGCTCGCAGTGGCAATTGTTGCCGCAAACATCAGCATCATGGCGATAAAAATCTTGCGGCTAGCATGAAAAAAGTGACGGACGGCCAATTAGCGGCCGGAAATCTCACATTAGGCAGCCTCATGTCACTTTTTTCAAGTTTCTCAGTAAAAAAACACAAAAAGCTCGCGAAATTAAAAAAAAATGTGCACTACCTGGAAGCAAAATGGAGCAGCCTGAACCCAGTTCAGCAGGAGACAACAACCCCTCTATCCCCCCTAACAGCCAGGATGGCCAGCCAGAGTCCCAGGGGAAGAGGAAAACAATATTCAGTCAGGAGTAAAATGAGATCCTTATTGCGGAGGTGACGGAGAACCAACACCAGCTCTTCGTCAGATCCAGGGTGTCATTGGGGACCAAAAATGCCATTTGGCAGTCCATTGTGACCAAGGCGAATGCAGTAGCAGAAGCCAAGAGGACGGTGGCTGACTGCAAGAAGCGCTGGTATGATGTCAAGCGCAAGACGAAGCAGAAACTTGCCAGCAATCTACAGGCAGCACTGCAGACTGGAGGTCGGAGTCCAGCGCTGTAGGAGCAGCTCGATGCCTTGGAGGAATAGGTGTCTGCTGTTATCTGAGAGGAGTCAGTGGTTAGAGTCGAGGGACAGGAAAGTGCTGAATATGAACAGCTACATCAGCAACAGGGTAAGTAACAACCAGGGACATGGGGGTGGGGGAGTAATGTAGCTTCTGTCCATCTAAATATGTCCCAGTGCCTACCCACACTGTGTGCAGAGCAAATGCAAGATACATCGGTACTTGGGGGTACATTCACATGTCCCATGAGCTGTTGGCACTATTAACAAATACAAAGAAAGTCACATAATGGTGGGGTAAGGGACTTGTAATACAGCACATATGCATATATATATGTTGACAAGTGACCACTCATGAGTCCCCTAACTCTGGGCTACATCAACAAGCAAAGGGACACATACACCAGAGAAGTGGCGTAGTATGGCGTTAGCCTCCCTGGCTTAACACCAAGCTCTGCCAACTCTGAAATGCAGGACTGAAAGATATTTTCAAAAATATGATGCAGCCCTGGATTTCCCCTGCGATGGTGCAAAACTTATCAGCCTAGTGCCAACGCAGGCACCCTTGCACCAGAGTGCAAGGCTGTCTGTGTTGAGGTGAATCATTGTTAATGTGCAGGAAGGTCTCCCTCCCTAGACATAAACAACCAATGCCCCTTTGCTGTACCCATGTGTGCTGCACAAAGGAGCACACACGGAAACAGCAAAAATGAGGCGAAATGAAGCATTTTTTTTTACATGATTAGCCTTTGCAAGACCCTGTTTTTCCTGCCCTCAATTTTGGCATTGGCTCCCATATACGCTGACCTTGCACAAAGGACCCATTGTCCAAAAATAAAGGGTACTGAGGTGGAACGCCCAGTGCAAAACCCATTCCCCTCCCCTTCCACACTAAGTACAGCGTGAAAGGGTGCCTCATATACATGGCAGTGTTAAGCTACGCACAGTGGCTTAACGCTGCATTCTAAATAAGGCGAAGCACATATTTCCATTGGAAAGTCACTCAAAGTGACAACCCTGTGGTGATAGGGGCCTGTAAATATTCACCTAAGTCACTGAGTATTGGGTCAGGCCACTTGGCCCAACGCAGCCAACAGCCCCTTCACATACGCAGCCCTGCACTGCATGTCCAACAATATGGCTCAGTCCCATGTCACAACATGCACTGCTGACCAATGTACTTGCCTAGCGTTAAAGCCAGCACTCATGCACAATGGTGCAAGAGTGTCTGCGTTGGGGCTAGCCAGCTACATCAATTTAATGTGCACATCAAAATTCCATGCCTCAAAGTAATGTATTAAATAAGTCTGAGCACCGCTTCACAGAAGTGGCTGAGCGTCCTGTCAAGCCAAGAAGAATAATGCTGCGTTACGTTACAGGTTTGTACAAATGGCCCCAGCTACATAATGAAACTGTTCCTCCTTCACAAGGATCTGGCCAATCCACATCAAAGTGGGTCAACACTCCCTTGTGAAAATTCTGAAGCATGCTTTTCCTCAGTAAACCTAAAAATGACGAGGGTACTGTTGCAACAGTGCCTTGGAAATATGCCACAAGCAATTGCAATAGCTTAACACCTACTTGTATCTGTGCAGCTGAATTAAGCACATATAACCACATCTAAAACTTAGGAGAGCACCTTTTAAAGTAGACTAACTCATGTTAGCTACATCAAAAGCTGCACTGCCATTGCAAGCACCTTGTGCCAATGATGTGCACATTCCAGGATGTAAAAAAACAACATACTGGTGGGCCAAGGTGCTGTACACCTCTGAGTAAAAGGGATATGCATCTCAAAGGACAGTGTAAGGCCTCAGCATTGTAGGAATGTGCACCCTAAAAACACAACATGCCTGTTCTGTTTGCAATGCTCCTACAACCACACATTCCCTGTCACGTGCATGGTAAGTGTAGTTAGCAAATGGGCCTCATTCACAATCTGGGAATAAAGCATGTTATTTGGCTACCCGTTGACTTGACATAATTCCTCAAAATTTATTCATCAACATCAAAGTATCTTCTTGTGTTGTTTAGTTGGCAGTTAGTCATGTACATGATGGTCCTGGGTTTGAAGGTCCAAAACACATTGAAATGCAGGGAAACTGGCCCTTAGGTAAAATCAACAGTGGCAGTGGACAAATGCATAGCCATTGATGTCTGTAAACACCCTTCCAGAGACAAATGCATCCAATTACCCTGAGCACAACAGTATGTATCATCCATGTGCCCATCCCAGTGAGGCACAAAATATATATGCATAGCAACAATGCAACAATCTTAGAAGCCTGCTCAAAGTCATATGTTCTCCAGCCTGCATAATCTTACCATTGACACTGCACCATAGTGCAAGGGTGTCTGGATAGAGAGAATGATTTTCAATAAACAGGAAGGTGGTTCTCCCTGCACATCAACCTCCATGAATGGGACTGATCTATATCAATGTGAGCTGGCTACCTTGAAACACATAGACACTTCCCAGAATAGGGGAATTCAAGCACATCTACTTGTCATCTCAACGTGGACATCACTGTATCCTTGATCTCAAGTGCATGAGTGTCCTCCTCATCATGCCACACCAGGAAATAGGTGGCAGTGCCAACACCAATGGGGGGTGCAGTCTAATCTCCACCTCTAAACCGAGTGCATTCTAAATAAGGCATTCTAAATAAGGCAAAGCACATATTGCCATTGGAAAGTCACTAAAAGTGACGTCCCTGTGGTGATAGGGGCTTGTAAATATTCACCAAAGTCACTAAGCGTTGGTTCAGGCCACTTGGCTCGATGCAGCCCACAGCCCCTTCACAAACGCAGCCCTGCACTGCATCTCCAACAATATGGCTCAGTCCTGTGTCACAACATGCACTGCTGAGCAATGTAGTTGCCTAGCGCTAAAGCCGGCACTCATGCACCATGGTGCAAGAGTGTCTGCGTTGGGGCTAGCCAGCTACATGAATTTAATGTGCATGTCGAAATTCCATGCCTCAAAGTAATGTATTAAATAAGTCTGAGCACTGCTTCACAGAAGTGGCTGAGCGCCCTGTCAAGCCAAGAAGATAATGCTGCGGTATGTTACAGGTTTGTACAAGTGACCCCAGCTACATAATGAATGTGTTCCTCCTTCCCAAGGATCTGGCCAATCCACATCAAGTGGGTCAACACTGCCTTGTAAAAACTCTGAAGCATGCTTTTCCTCAGTAAACCAAAAAATGATGAGGGTCCTGTTGCAAAAGTGCCTTGGAAATATGCCACAAGCAATTGCAATAGCTTAACACCTACTTTTATCTGTGTAGCTGAACTAAGCACATATAACCACATCTAAAACTATAGGAGAGCACCTTTTAAAGTAGACTCACTCATGTTAGCCACATCAAAAGCTGCACTGCCATTGCAAGCACCTTGTGCCAATGATGTGCACATTCCAGGATGTAAAAAGCAACATACTGGTGGGCCAAGGTGCTGTACACCTCTGAGTAAAAGGGATATGCATCTCAAAGGACAGCGTAAAGCCTCAGGATTGCAGGAATGTGCACCCTAAAAAAACAACATGCCTGTTCTGTTTGCAATGCTCCTAAAACCACACATTCCCTGTCACGTGCATGGTAAGTGTAGTTAGCAAATGGGCCTCATTCACAATCTGGGAATAAAGCATGTCTTTTGGCTACCCGTTGACATAATTCCTCAAAATGTATTCATCAACATCAAAGTATCTTCTTGTGTTCTTTAGTCAGCAGTATGTCATGTTCATGATGGTCCTGGGTTTGAAAGTCCAAAACACATTGAAATGCATCGGAACTGGCCCTTAGGTAAAGTCAACAGTGGCAGTGGACAAATGCATAGCCATTGATGTCTGTAAACACCCTTCCAGAGACAAATGCATCCAATTACCCTGAGCACAACAGTATGTATCATCCATGTGCCCATCCCTGTGAGGTACAAAATATATATGCAGTGCAACAATGCAACAATCTTAGAAGCCTGCTCAAAGTCCTATGTCCTCCTGCCTGCATAATCTTACCATTGACACTGCACCATAGTGCAAGGGTGTCTGGATAGAGAGAATGATTTTCAATAAACAGGAAGGTGGTCCTCCCTGCACATCAACCTCAATGAAAGGGACTGATCTATGTCAATGTGAGCTGGCCACCTTGAAACACATAGACACTTCCCAGAGTAAAGGAATTCAAGCATATCTACTTGTCATCTCAACGTGGACATCACTGTATCCTTGATCTCAAGTGCATGAGTGTCCTCCTCATCATGCCACACCAGGAAATAGGTGGCAGTGCCAACACCAATGGGGGGGTGCAGTCTAATCTCCACCTCTAAACGGAGTGCATTCTAAATAAGGAATTCTAAATAAGGCAAAGCACATATTGCCATTGGAAAGTTACTAAAAGTGACGTCCCTGTGGTGATGGGGGCCTATAACCCCTTCCACGCGGGGCTAATTCCCCCGCGGTGCGGGGGGGGAGGGGCCGCGCGTGGCGCCGCGGTGCTCGTGACGAGCCCAGCTCGTCATGCTGCACAGTGGAGCTGTGCCTCATGACGAGCTGAGCTCGTCATAAGCGTCAAAGAGGCTAAATATTCACCAAAGTCACTGAGCATTGGGTCAGGACACTTGGCTCAACGCAGCCCCCAGCCCCTTCACAAACGCAGCCCTCCACTGCACGTCCAACAATATGGCTCAGTCCTGTGTCGCAACATGCACTGCTGAGCAATGTAGCTGCCTAGCGCTAAAGCCAGCACTCATGCACAATGGTGCAAGAGTGTCTGCGTTGGGGCTAGCCAGCTACATCAATTTAATGTGCATGTTGAAATTCCATGCCTCAAAGTAATGTATTGAATAAGTCTGAGCACCGCTTCACAGAAGTGGCTGAGCGCCCTGTCAAGCCAAGAAGAATAATGCTGCGCTATGTTACAGGTTTGTGCAAATGACCCCAGCTACATAATGAATGTGTTCCTCCTTCACAATGATCTGGCCAATCCACATCAAGTGGATCAACACTGCCTTGTAAAAATTCTGAAGCATGCTTTTCCTCAGTAAACCTAAAAATGATGAGGGTCCTGTTGCAACAGTGCCTTGGAAATATGCCACAAGCAATTGCAATAGCTTAACACCTACTTTTATCTGTGCAGCTGAACTAAGCACATATAATCACATCTAAAACTGTAGGAGAGCACCTTTTAAAGTAGACTCACTCATGTTAGCCACATCAAAAACTGCACTGCCATTGCAAGCACCTTGTGCCAATGATGTGCACATTCCAGGATGTAAAAAAACAACATACTGGTGGGCCAAGGTGCTGTACACCTCTGAGTAAAAGGGATATGCATCTCAAAGGACAGTGTAAGGCCTCAGCATTGTAGGAATGTACACCCTAAAAACACAACATGCCTGTTCTGTTTGCAATGCTCCTACAACCACACATTCCCTGTCACTTGCATGGCAAGTGTAGTTAGCAAATGTGCCTCATTCACAATCTGGGAATAAAGCATGTCATTTGGCTACCCGTTGACTTGACATAATTCCTCAAAATGTATTCATCAACATCAAAGTATCTTCTTGTGTTGTTTAGTTGGCAGTATGTCATGTTCATGATGGTCCTGGGTTTAGGTCCAAAACACATTGAAATGCATGGAAACTGGCCCTTAGGTAAGGTCAGTAGTGGCAGTGGACAAATGCATAGCCATTGATGTCTGTAAACACCCTTCGAGAGACAAATGCACCCAAATACCCTGATCACAACAGTATGTATCATCCATGTGCCCATCCCTGTGAGGTACAACAAATATATGCAGTGCAACAATGAACAATCTTAGAAGCCTGCTCAAAGTCCTATGTCCTCCTGCCTGCATAGTCTTACCATTGACACTGCACCATAGTGCAAGGGTGTCTGGTTAGAGAGAATGATTTTCAATAAACAGGAAGGTGGTCCTCCCTGCACATCAGCCTCTTTTTTTTCCTTTTTATTGAGCGTAGATAGCAGACAAAATAGACATGTTAAATATGGTATAAAAAAAGAACAAACTTTCATAATACCATAATTCATATTTCAGTAGGCAATAAATAAATTCACATATAGTATAGCCAGCATTCTAAAAAACCAGACATAACTTTCATAATACCCAAATGCATATTTCAGTGGACAATAAATAGATTCACATATAGTATAGCTAGCATTCTAAAAAGCCAGACACAGGGAAGAAATGTTACAAACTTGCCTCGATTCTACAATTAAGAATTAAAAAGCAGGCACGATGTGAAATAAAAACCTCACGTTTCTTTTTTTACCCAAAAAGATAGCCTGTCTTACACATTTCCATCTAAGCATGAAATCCAAGTATAGCCCTACCAAGTTATGTTTTTTTGGGGAGGGTAAATATATAACCAAAGAGACTAATGAATGATCTGAAAATGAATTAGAAAAAATGGTGGACTCGCCTCTCTCCAATTGTTTACTTATCAAAAAAAGTCTAAGCTGGAGGCTGTTTTATATCTAGCTGAGAAGCAGGTAAACTGAGCAAGTCCTAGGTGATCGAGGCGTCATGAATCAACTAAGGCGAAATCTTCTTTAATAGTTCTTAACAGTCTAGCTGTCTTTGGTTTTAGTTGTTTTTTACCCTTATTTGATGTATCCAAACCCAGGTCTTGGATGAAATTAAAATCACCTCCCATTAATATAATACCCTGGGCATTTATCAACAGATCATATATCTTATTCAGGGGCCCAGTATCGTCAAAAATCGGTCCATAGTAATTCAACAATGTTATATCTTATGCATTATCACTTTACCTTACTGTATTGTAAATGCCCTTTTCACAATGTTCTTAGAATGCTCCCAGCTCCTAGCAACTGTGCTGTGTTTCAGTTGGAGCTGGAGCTGCTGTGGGAGTTGGCGCTTGCCTTCTCTCTCCTCCATGTAGCCTTAATAAACCTTCATACCTTAACCATGTCCAGCGTGGTTACTACAAAATTACTGGCGACGATCTAAGGCTACATGGGATTACCCTCGCGTGTGACGCCTTTAACATCCACATTCTCATCAAGTCTACAACCTACTCTACGGCCATCATTCTTCATCAAGTCAAGCAAGTAACAGAAGAAACATACAGTACCACACGGCGAAGCCTGGTCATTCCATCTACAACGGTAGGACCTTTACTCTTTGCCTCTCGCCTCGTCTCTTAACACGCTCACCTATGCACATTGAGGCTATCAACCATGACTCATTTCGCCGCTACTTTGTCTTAACTTCTCTAGCTTTAATAAGCTAGCCTTGCACGACTAATTTGACTTTTCTGTTTCTTTGACTTTGTTTCCAACCTGTACCACGCGCTAGTGGCATTTTGAAACTTAGTGTTGCTCGCGCCCACCCTCGTGCATCCACTATTACCTAGCAACACTCACCTGGCAACGTTGTTCCTCTACCAGCATTTTTCTCCAAGTGCCGGCATTTCCCTCTGAGTCTCCGTTCTCTCCTGGTTGTGACGTGTTCTCCTGCTGTTTTACGTACTTCACCCAGCAGCCGCCATCTTGGATTAGTGTCAGTCTCGGAAAACGCTGTTTTACGTACTTCACGCAGCGGCCGCCATCTTGGATTGGGGTCCATCTCGTGAAACGTCCTTGCAAACAGTGTACCACACGGTGATACACACACCTCGTAAAAAAAGCTTAAGTACAGTCGGCAACAGCTCCAAACAGTGTGTCACGCGCTGATACACACACACCTTGTGTTTTTAAAAAAGATGTACCACACGGTGATACACACACCTTGGTATGTGAATTAGTGCAGGTTGCACCATCTTTAAACAGTGTGTCACGCGGTGATACACACACCTTCCATTCAAAATTGTACAACTTTATTGGAATTAGTGCAGGTTGCACCATCTTTAAACAGTGTGTCACGCGGTGATACACACACCTTCCATTCAAAATATTACATCTTTATTTGAATTAGTGCATGTTGCACCATCTTTAAACAGTGTGTCACGCGGTGATACACACACCTTCCATTCAAAATTGTACAGCTTTCACATTTTGTGCCAAGTTTGACATTCAAGGAGGCGTCCTTCTCAAATGGTGTGCACTGCTTTATGCTTACAGTGACACACACCTTTTCAACACTTTATGCAAATTACTTTCTCTTTGGTTTCCAATGCTTGTTGCATCATTACATTAGTCTTAGACACTCATTGCGTATTTCTATTTTTTTTTGGTCCTTTCACTGTCTGAGATTTCACTTTATTTTTATATCTTTTAATATCATTCAAAAATGTGCACCTTGCAATCAGTTAATCCTCCTCCTCCTTTCTTTGATTCGCCAGGAGATCCGCCTGTTCGTTGGGAAATTTGGCATGACGCGTTTGAAATGCATTTGGGTGCCATTGGTGCTTCTCGTTTTGTTGCAGACAGAAAGAAATGTCTACTTCTCCATTCGTTAGGGTTTGAAGCAAGGTCCATCTTCAAACATTTACCACCCTTAACACAAGAAGAGTCTCAAGAGTTGGATGAATATCAGCAAACAGTTTTAAAGCTCAAACACAGGTTCGACAAACAACCCAGTCTCATGGTTTTGAGGCACAAATTTTTCAAAAGGAAACAAACAGAGTCTGAAGATGTAGACTCCTACATTTCTACGTTACGGAAACTGGCTGCTGACTGCAAGTTCGAAAATTTCACTGATCAATTAATTAGGGATCAATTTGTCTGCCAATGTAAAGACAAAACCATCAGACAGAAACTTTTGAGCATGGCCGATCCTCCTTTGGAAGAAACTATAAAAATCGCTAAAAGCATTGAAATCTCAATGTTTTCTCTCAAAGAACTCGATGACAAGCTTAATGATGTTGTCAATGTTGTCAAAGTTAATAATTTATCTAAGCAGCGGGTTAAGCCCAATGCTAGCTCTTCCAATGTTTCCTCTATTCCTAAACCTCAAAACTCAAATTTTGTTAAAACCAATAGTAACATGTGTCTGAGATGTGGCAACCCATTTCACCAAAGAGGAGTTAAATGTCCTGCTATGGAAGTGATGTGCAATTATTGTAAAAAATGGGGCACTTCGCTAAAGTATGTCTTAAGAAAAGAAACTTCAAGAAACCTACTGTGTGTTCGGTTGAATCAGACAGTAACTCTGATTCAGAAATTATATCTGTAGTCACTTGTGATGAAAACATAGCAAATGGTTGTTCTCAAGTTGTGGTTGAGGGTGATCCGTCTTCATGCATAGATCCTGTTGTTGACATCAGGATAGGTCCCCACACTGTTAAGCTTCTAGTTGACTCAGGAACTAAAATTCCAATGATGACACAAAAACTTTTTGAAGATGTTTGGGAGGGTTCTCAAACTCTTTCTCCTCCTGACAGGTCTCCAGTGTCCTATGAAGGACGGAAAATCGAACTTTTGGGATTTTTCGAAGAGGAGTTGGCATTCAAGGATAGAAGGATCAAGGGTAAAATATATGTTGCTGTCAAAGGGCTCAACATTTTGGGATGGTTTCACCAGGGACTCTTTGGCATGATACTTAAGCCAGGTGCCAAAGAACAGGTTTTAGTGGTTGGGAACGAAGAAGAGAGTCAGGGTTGGAAGGATAAGTTTCCAGAGGTTTTTTGGGAACGCATTGGGGAAAATAAAAGGTTTTAAACATAAAATAGTTGTGAAGGATGGAGCCGTGCCAGTTAAGCACAAGCTTAGAGGGGTTCCGTTTAGTGTAAGAGAGGATTTAGACAAAGAACTCAAAAAACTTTGTTCTAAAGGTATCATCGAGCCCACAGAATCCTCTTTGTGGTTGTCACCTTTGGTCGTGGCCAGGAAGAGGGGAGGAGATCTCCGCGTTTGTGTTGACTTAAGGACCTTGAACAAAGAGATCTGGATAGACTCCCATCCTTTACCCAGAATAAGTGATCTTCTGGCTTCCACCAAGGGTGCTCGTTACTTTACCAAGTTAGACCTAGCCAGTGCATACCACCAGGTTGAATTGGACCCTGATTCTCGTCACTTGACTGCTTTCGTCTCACCATTAGGCACTTTCTGGTATTGTCGTATGCCTTTAGGGCTGGCGTCAGCAGCCTCGGTTTTTCAGAGGATCATGGTCAACATCCTCAAAGGGGTTGAGAGTGTCTTAGTCTTTCAAGACGATGTATTGGTTTTTGGGAGGGATCTGGGCTCTCATAATGCTACACTTGAAAATGTTCTCACTCTCTTTAAAAAGAATGGTGTAGTACTAAAGGAAGAGATGTGTGAGTTTCTCCGTTCTAAGGTGGAATATTTGGGTCATGTCATTTCTGATGAGGGCGTCAGTCCTAAGTCTGGGTTGCTAACAGCAATTATAGATGCACCAGCTCCTGCAGACAAGACTGGGGTCAAATCTCTTTTGGGTCTGTGCGAGTACTACTCGAGATTCGTCCCGAATTTTGCTTCAATTGTCAGGCCCATTAGCAGTCTTCTCAAAAAAGGGGTGAAGTTTGAATGGTGCAATGACTGTGAGGATGCTCTTAATACTGTTAAATCTTCCTTAAGGGATGGCTCTGTACTCAAGCCGTTTGATCCGAATCTTCCCTGCTGTGTCACTGTAGACGCCAGCCAACTGGGTCTAGGTGCCATGTTGACTCAGACCGACAGAGGGGTTGAGAACACTATATGCTTTGCTTCAAGAGTCCTGAGATCTGCTGAGCTTCAGTACTCAGTCATAGAAAGGGAGTTGTTGGCCTGCACGTGGGCTATTGAGAAGTTTCGTTCGTATATATGGGGGAAAAGGTTCTTGTTGCAGACGGATCACAAACCTTTAGTTAATATCCTTGGAGGTGGAATGAGCAAATGTTCTACTCCCAGGATCTTACGTATGGTCTCAAAACTCCTCCAGTATCAGTTTGATGTTAAACATATATCTGGGGGAAGAAATGGGCGAGCTGATTTCTTGTCCAGATTCCCTGTTAAATCAGAAGAATCAGAAAATGTCAATTTATACGAGTTTTCCAATGAGGACTGTGAAGATTGTTTAGTAGCAGCCTTGGAGGTACCTTGTATGAATCTAGGCTCAGAGAATGAGTGGTTGCGAGCCATGGAGTCTGACTGCGTGCTTCAAGAGGTGTGTTCTCATGTGATTGTAGGATGGCCTAGGGAGAAGGTTGTTAATTCTCTTGTCCAACCTTTCTGGAAGGTACAAGATGAACTCACCCTGGAGGATGGTTTGCTCCTAAGGGGGATAAATTTGTTCCTCCCCATGTTTTCCGCATTGAAATAATACAGAGAGCTCATGAGGGGCATCTTGGCTGTACTCTCACTAAACGTCGTGTAAGGGACACTTACTGGTGGCCAAGGATGGACGCTGAAATTGAGGAGGCTGTTTCCAAATGTTATGTCTGTGGTGCAGCTGACAAAAGTTTCAAAGTATCTGTTCCTCCTTTGATGCCGATAGAGTGCCCGCAGGGACCATGGTTGAAGCTTGGAATAACATCATGGGACCCTATGACAATCTTCAGGGTGGTTTACGATTTGTATTGGTTCTCATGGACTATGCATCCAAATGGCCTGAGGTTAAGTTGGTCAGGGAGGCTAACACCAAGGCCATTGTCTCTTTTCTGAAAGAAGTGTGGTTGAGAGAGGGGTGTCCAGAAATCCTTGTCTCTGACAATGGCACACAATTTGTGAGTCATGAGTTCCAAAGTTTTCTGTTAGAATCAGGTGTCAAACACTGTAAAACATCTTTGTATCATCCCCAGTCAAACGGACTTGTGGAGAGAATGAATCGTGTGATTGGGGAGTGCATTAGATGGGCAAGAGCGGGGAATCATGACTTTCAGAAGGCTCTTGACAGTTTGGTTTGGTCCTATAGGACGACGCCTCATTCTTCCACCAAAGTTTGTCCGTTCGAATTGTTAAGAGGGAGAAAGGCCAATACCAGTTTCAGACCTGGTTGGATGACTAAGTGGGTAAAGTCTGATTCAGATGTTTCCAAATTAATGTCTACGGTGTTTGAAAACATGACCAATTCTCAGGTCAAACAAAAGGAATGGTTTGACGTCAAGAAAGCAGTCAAGGTGGTTCCTCTCGTGGTAGGAGACATGGTCAAAATAAAATCTCCAGTGCATACGAGGAAAGGTGACTGTAAATTCAGTGAACCTATTAAAGTTGTTAAGATTGTTGGGAATGCTGTTATGGTATCGGGAGGACATTGGTGGAACCTTAACAGAATTGTGAAGGTCCGCACCAAAGCCTCAGCCTCCCCTTGTCTAGCCTCTGAACCTTCGTGCTCAGATCAAACCATCGTCAAACGAAGTTTCAGACAAATAGTTAGACCTGCTAGATACAGGAATTAAGTTTTTTCTTTTTGTGTATTGTGTATTGTGTTTTGGGAAGAGAGAAGATATGTTATATCTTATGTATTATCACTTTACCTTACTGTATTGTAAATGCCCTTTTCACAATGTTCTTAGAATGCTCCCAGCTCCTAGCAACTGTGCTGTGTTTCAGTTGGAGCTGGAGCTGCTGTGGGAGTTGGCGCTTGCCTTCTCTCTCCTCCATGTAGCCTTAATAAACCTTCATACCTTAACCATGTCCAGCGTGGTTACTACAAACAACACCAAGTTTACACCATTAACTGAAACCTCAATCCAGATCCACCTTGCACATACATCTCAAATCACTTTTCCGAGTTCCCAATCTAGGGCGGGAGAGAGTAGAATAGCCACCCCCTGAACCGCAGAATGAGATAAGGCAAAGTTTGAATGAGTATGTTTCTTGGGAAGCGTAAAATTTGGGGAATTAGATTTCAGGTGGGTTTCTTGAAGAAAGATCACCTGCGGTGAAAAAGAGGCTATCCAATTCAACATTGCTCCTCTTTTCCGTGCATTTGAAAAACCATTTACATTACATGCAATTACTTTTATTGGTTGAGACATCCCTCACGCTATCGCATAGCCCCTTGACGCAGCCCCCATAAACACATTCTGCTCTCTCCTTTGCCATACTTCCTTTTGCAACAACGCTCTTGTTGAAATTACCTGACATCGCCTAATGGCATAGCATCCCCCACATCTCCCTTGCTCACCGATCTTGATTACATTCCTGTCTTGATTCTGATTCTTACTTTTTACTTGCCTGCTACTACTGCGCCCATTTTTTTTATGCTTCAACCCCCAATCCCACCACCCTTGCCCTCCCCAAACTACCTGAGGAAGGGGGTAGCCCTTACCTCGCCTCCTCAGACCCCCATCACACAAGGGCGCCTTGACTTGGTGCCTGGTTGCGCGTCTATCTTCCCTCCCCTCCTCCATGACATATAACATATAGATTTTCCTTTATAGCCCCCGGGGTACCTCCTAAAGAGTATCCCCTGCTTAAAGTGCAACAAGTGTTATCCTTCTCAAGAAACGGGAAGTACTTAAGCTTTTAAATATATGTATTGGCCATCTTGCGCTGGTTCTGCTGGCCATGATCTATAAAACTTAAAACTAGTAATTCACAAAACTACCCGTCTTAGTCAGGAAAGAAAAAGTAGGGATCAGTTTTGCGGTGTTCCATAGCTATTCGAAAATCGATTACTACAAGCTTGTCCCATCTGCGGCTACAAACTACCATACCTCCTCCTAATGGAGATGAAACTAAAGTGCCATAGTAAAAGTGAACACTGAGCATAAGGTGCATAAAGTCCAAATACAATAAGGTTACCCCATTGAAAAAAGGGGATCCTTAAAACACAGAGAGGTAATAGTAGCAGCATATACATGTCCCCCATAGAAGAGAGCAAAATACAATCGTAAAGTGCACAAAGTTAAAGTGAACAAAGTGCGAAAAGTGAGTAAAGTGCCTAAAGTACTGGAAGAAAAGAGGCCCCAGCCTATGAGAAAATATCTCAAGTTTGCATTGCTATCTATAATCCCAGAGTTCTGAAGTCCTAAGGATCATGCTCTGCTAAGATAGTGACCCTTTCCCTATTTGCCACGTGCTTGAGTAATCGTTTGTAGAAGTTCTTGAGCTTCCTTCAGAAAGGAGCAAAGATGGAACTTTCCTTTCCATAGAACTTTCAGCTTGGACTGCTGGACGATCGAGACCTGTGCTCCTGCACTCTTAAACTGTCCCATCATACCCACAAAGTCTCTTTGTGTGTGTGCTGCAGATGCTGACATGTCAGACAACACTCTCACTTTGAATCCGTCTGGTAGAACGATGTCTCTTTTTTGGATCGCTTTGGTTAGGATAGCCTCTCTAATCCGATAATCTGAAAAATTAACGATCATTGTCTTGGGATACCCGGCCCCCGGAGGTCTCTGGAAGGTGACTCTGTGGGCCCTCTTCATAGTAAGATCCTCCGGCGCTTTATCAAGGATGTGGTATCTGATCATTGACTCTATGTAGACTAGAGGATTGGGCTGGCCATTTAGACGTTCACTATCCTCCGGTATCCCTGTGAAAAGCAGATTTGATCGTCTTGCATAATTTTCCATGTTGTCCAACTTTAACTGTGAGGCCTGTAACTTTTTCTGGAGAGAGGCAATATCCGAGTCACATACCAGGGCGTGGTCCTCGATATCCGATACACGTTGTTCCAGTTCTTTAAAACACTCTGGTATTTGCTGAACCATAGACTCAATTTTATCCAATCTCAGATGTAATAGAGATAGTTCCTGGGCCTGTGAGGATTTGCAATCGCATATTTCTCCCAGGATAGTTTCAAACAGCTTATGCATTTGATCCGTCAAGACCATCAAAGATTGGGACGTGATACTACTTCCTCCAGCAGCTACAGTTACGCTTGCATCCCCTTGCTGAATAGGTGGATCGCGCTCTTTGGCCCAGGATTTCAGCTGGAAAACGCTGGATATTGAGGGAGAGAGAAGCCCAAGGTTGCTTGGCGTCACTGGCTCCTGAATAGGAGTATCACTGCCTTCCCCCAAAGCAGCCTGTATAGACCCCTTGGGGTTGTTCTCTTGTAGAGCCTGGTCGACATGACCCGTAGTGCTGGCAAGCACCATACCCAGGGTAATTTGAGCCAACCCGCCTGGAGATACCTGATCTGCTGAGGGTAGTTTGGTGACCACCTGAGTTACCTAACGATTTATTGAAAACAGAGGGTAGTCTTTTGAAGGGTTGGCAGACTCTGACATTGCAGAACCCTGAACATCAACCTCCATGAATGGGACTGACCTATGTCAATGTGAGCTGGCCACCTTGAAACACATAGACACTTCCCAGAGTAGGGGAATTCAAGCACATCTACTTGTCATCTCAACGTGGACATCACTGTATCCTTGATCTCAAGTGCATGAGTGTCCTCCTCATCATGCCACACCAGGAAATAGGTGGCAGTGCCAACACCAATGGAGGGTGCAGTCTAATCTCCACCTCTAAACCAAGTGACCAGCCAGTACACAAACTTGAGTGAGTAAGGGTGACGTATCCACAATGCATTGTTAAGACACATGGAGTAGATCAAATCTGCATTGTCAATAAGGTGAATCAACCAGCATCCAAAATAACTTTTGAACAGATGATGTAACAGGTGCAGCAGGGCATAGGAATATGCCCATCACTGTTGGCAATCAGGGAAACTGTCCTGACCTATGAACAACCTAAATGTTACATAAGGGACATTGTAAAATGAATTACAAATCTGTGTGTAATAGCTGTAGCATGAAAGAAGAGAGAATGGGAATTGTCATGCACTCTGATTGTCAACTGATAAAATGCTTGCCCGAACTGGACATACAAATACAACGGTATATGCCCTTTACATTGCAGAGGAAGAAACATCACCTCCTGGTCAGCAGCCTGTCCCACTCTCCAATGATGAAGATGATGAAGCGCTCCATACAATCGACCAGGATACCCCACAAGAGCTGCTGCAATACATAGGCAGCCCATCGCAGAAGCAGGGCCATCCAGCAGCATCATTGCCTCTCCACCTGCTGCCCAAAACATCCAGCAGGCACCACCTAGCACCACAGCTGTCAACCTGGACTCTGAGGACCCACTGTTACATTTTCAACGGAGTGTGGTAGGAGTCCAGCGTGAGATGGCTGAGCAGGTGCAGGTGGGGTTGGACAGCCTGGTGTCCAAACTGGATGGGATACGTGGGTGCCTCAGTCCCATTAGGGACCACCTAGAAGCCATCTGAGGCACCCACAGTCAGCTCCATGCCCTCCAGCATTCCCTGGCTGACATCACTGGTGTCCTTGCTCAGAGACAAGATCTGTCCTGTCAAAGTGGCACCAGCGATGTAGCCAAACAGTTGGGGGAAATGCAAAAGATCATGGAGAACATGGAGCGGAAGCAGGATGCCCGCTTGGCTGCCATGGCTGCCTACCACAGAGATGTTGCTAGAGTCTTGCAAGCCCTGCAGCTCATCATCACTGCAGTGATGCCTCATCTGTTGGCACAAATGAATGCTGCTGCACCTTCAGCATCCACCTCTTCCCCCTTGATGTGTCTCTGCCTCCCAGTGCTGCCGCCAATCCACCATCACCCTCACAGGAGGCACATGACACATCAAAGTAGGAAGATGTAGATGAAACCTCAGTCAAAAGGAGAAGGCAGCAGCACTAGCATTCATCTGTGTCAAATGGATAGTTTCTGCCTAGCCTTGTGCTTAGCATCATGCCTCGGAACATTATCTGTCACTGCCCTCAGATTGACTCTGCTACATTCACCTTGGACTTTTAATGGACTGCCAATGCGGCCATTGACCTCCAATGACACCAGAATCAGCCTCCTGACTGAACTTTGCCTCTTCCTCAACATGTTTCTGGACATGTTCCCCCCAAAGGACTCTGTCTGGCCCTCCACCCGCCTTTTCAACATTGTGGCGGTTGTTGTCCAAAGAACTGGGCCAGTCTGTTAACTCCAGAACATCACTTATTAATTAAAGCACTAAACTCACAAAGATGTGTGTTTCCTGTGACCATTCAAGTATAGACGAATCAAAAATGCATGAGCAGTCTAGCCAGCAAAACTAATCCAGAGGGCCATTATAAAAGGGTCTTGTTGAGTCTGTGTCCCTGATAGGCAGTGAGATGCAGGATATGTGTGGATTTGCCAATCCCTCACATCTCAAATACAACATTATTGCTGGAAGTTCACATTTCTCTACGTTCAGGATGGGTATAGGGACTTGGTTCAATGTTTAAGTCAGTGTCATGCCACAAGAAGTGGCTTCACCTAGCATTGCTAACAAGTCATACTTGGCAGATCTACTCATAGTCAATGCTGTGGACAATGGTTGTTGTGATGGGTGTCATGCCATGCCACATCTCAAGATAGAGCCCTCACCATCTTCACAAAGATGATGAAGCATAATGGGGCATATTTACAAGCACCTATCAGCACCACAACGTCACTTTCAGTGATGTTGTGGTGGCGATAGGGGCTTCGCCTTATTTACAAGGCAGCGTTAAGCCACTTAACGTGGCTTAACGCTGCCTTGTAAATAAGGCACCCTTTTACGCTGTACTCAGCATCAAAGGGGAGGGCAATTGGTGTTGCAGTGGACGTTCCACCGCAAAACCCATTGATTTTGACGCTGCCCCCTATTTACATGGGTGGTGTAAATAGGAGGCAGTGCCAAAATTAAGACCTGGGAAAACCTGGCCTTACCCTGGCGCAACGAAGATAACTTTTTATTTCTCCTCGTTTTTGCTGTTTCCGTGAGTGCTGCCTTGTGCAGCACACATAGAAATAGCAAATTGCCATTGATTGTGTACATGCAGGAAGATGACCATTCCTGCACATAAACAATCATTTCCCCCCAATGCAGACACCCTTGCACTATGTGGCAAGGGTGCCTGCATTGGTGCTAGGCAGCTGAACTCAGCGCCAGTGCAAGCGGAAAGACAGGGGTGCGCCACATTATTGTGAATACGGCGCATCCCTGCATTTTCAGAATGGAGAAGCGTGGCGTTAGCAATGTTTGCTTAATGCCACGCTTCTCCATTCTGTTGTAAATATGACCCAATGTGTCTTACAACTCCATCAGTTCCTCATAAGATGCTAAATAAATCAGCAGACTATCCCTATGCAAGGTCATAAGTCAACTTTGCCAGCCTGAAATTCATGCATGTTTCCTGATCACAATCCAACAGCATTATGACAGTAGCCTTTCCCTAAAAGAGGATGTCATGACCACACATAGACATCCAAATGATTGTTATGTGAATGAATCTGTGGTATCCAAATTCCAAATCACCACTCCATCAAATCACTTCAAACATAAGTGCCACCACAAATCAAAACGACTAACAATTTATTAAATGTAAAAAAACTACCTAACTTAAACTAATCCTAATTACCTCAGCTAACCTAATCTAAACTAACTAATACTAACTAAATGTTACACTAAACTAACTGCCTTATCTAATACTAAACACTCAACAACTTATATAAGACATCAGCCCACCTCCCCCCCTTAAAGCACATCTTCAGACGGGACAAAGACAGATTAATCTAAACATGAACTAACTATACATATATGCTAGACCAATGTATATTTTTTTGTATTTTTTTTTCAAGAAAAAAAACATCAACCCCCCCACCCAAAGGAAAAGGAAACTTAGCCCATAACACTACATTATTTGAATAAAACATCTAAAACCTTATCTAAACCTTACACTAACTATTACTACTCTAAAACTACACTTAAGAACACATAAAATCCTACACTAAATATTAAACAGTATTCAAAAAGGAATAGGGGGACTGTATAAAGGGGGAAGGATCACAAATTGGGGGGCTCAGAATGGGAGCCCCAGGACACACTTGATGTCCTGGAGGTGGGTGCTCATGTCCGATACATCTCTCTCCACTTGTGCCAATCTCACATTAATGTCCAGTAAACACCGACGGTCCCTGTTTGTATAATTGACAACATGTGTCCTGGGTGCAGATGGCAGCGATGCAGTGCCATGGGTGCGAGGACATGAGGGGGCACCTGGTTGCCTGCCTGAGGCAGTTGCAGCAGGTTGGATTTGTGGTGTCTGACTTGGAGTAGCAGCTCTGTGAAGTTGTTTGGACCCACGTCTGTCATGAGAAGGGCCTGGGATTTGCTTGGGTATCCCTTCCTCCACTTTTCCGTGCCAATTCGGGCAGGGATTTCCATCGTCCAGCTGCCCGGTCCTCTCGATACCTCCTAGCCAGAGCGTGGTATCCCTTGGCCACACGTCGGATGTGCAAGTATTGTTCCTTCCTGACTTGGAACTCTAGTACCTCCTCAGGCAACATGTTGTCTAAGAAATAAGACATATGACAAAATGTAAGATCAAAGATAAATGACAATGTTCACCATTTAAGTTTGAAACACAAGTGCATGAAAACATGGACTCTACACTCTCATCAAATGTTTGGCACTTTCAACATAACCTGAACTATGCAATGTGAATGAAAGGACCAATTACAACCTGATGGTGTTATTGACCTGTCAATCTATGGCATGGGACATATCAAGGGCGGAGTAGAGACACAACATTTGCAGATTAGCAGAGTTAAATGATGGTGCTGACACATACTCAGACTGAGTCTACGAGGGGAATGACCTCAAGGAGACAGCTTGACAGGCCCATTGCAGAGCCAGGCCATGCCATGAAAAAACAAGCATTTGCAATGCAATCGGTCTCACCTTTGGGACCGTATATGTATTTAGCTATGCAGCACATTAGCCTGGGTGCTGAAACATCTACTGTTCTTCAACATGGAGGGAAAGTAAGCACCAAACTGCGTGACACGCCAGGTATGGGAACACATGGAAAGAAATATTGCCTTTCCGCGGGAAATGGTATAGTCCAAAGCTCTGTTTTAAATATAAAATCAGGGCCTTCGGTGGTCATATCACTGAAAATACAAGATCTGAAAAAAATATTATTGTCTACGGGTGCTCGTGGAAGACAATTTCTATGGCCTGGAATCTAGAGAATACTAAAGTGATTCTGGTATTTTACTGACCTCTGCTGGTCGTTTTTTATCAAGAAAGTTAAATAGAGGCAGTTTCCAGAAAAATAAAAAAAATAAAGTCCCTCAGCAGAAAGCAATTCTGGTATTTTTCTGACATCTACTGGTCCTTTTCTATTAAGACAATTAAATAGAGGCAGTTGAACAGAAAAAAGTCCCTAAGCGGAAGCAGACAAGTCCTAGGGCTGATCTCCAGAGCCCACAAAGTACATACACATTTAAGTATATACTAATATATAAGTATATACTAAAGTATATACAAGAGGTCTCGAATGCTCGACCTAAAAAGGCATAGGGGCATCTTCACAAGGAAGTGGCGGAGTGTGGCATTGGCCTCTTTGGCTTAACGACATGCCCTGCAACTTCAGGAACGCAGGTCTGTACCATGTCTACAACAGTATGGTGCAGACTTGTGTTTACCCCTGCACTGCTGCACCATGGTGCAAGGGTGTCTGCGTTGATGGGAAGATTGTTCATGTGCCGGAGGATGCCCCTTCCTGCATATGAACAATCTTGAAATGACGTTTTGTCACTTCTATGTGTGCTGCTTAATGCAGCACATATTGAAGTTAAAAGATGTCATTTTTTAAAAAGATTGTTCATGTGCTGTAAGGCTCACCTTCCTGCACATGAACAATGAATGGTTTCTTGCTGTTTCCATGTGTGCCACACAATGCAGCACACATTCGAACAGCAGAGATGATGAGTAAATAAATAATTCTCTTTACAGAGCATTTTTCAATACATTTTGGCCAGGGTATTACACATTACGCACTCCAACATATTCACGCTGGGCTTGTAGATAGGGGCCAGACCTCCGAAATGTTGGCTGTGCAGGTATACATTGCCCACCATTTGCCCCCAAGATTTGGTGTGACAAGGTGGTCTAAAGCACTATTGGGAATCAATCAGAGGGAGTTGGCTTAACACTGCATCGTGACTAAGGCTAAGCGACTCTTGCTACCACAATGTTGTTCCAAGTAACGTTGCCTAGGCAATGGTGTCCTTGTAATATGTACCAACATGTCAAAGATACACTAGATCAGAGGCAAGACAGTGTCTATAGACAGGAATCAAATGTTGGCACCTAACTATCTCTTACAGTGATGTCGACTCATCCAAAGGTGGTGTGACTCTGGCTCATGCCACACAAACTATTTTCTCACTTACACCAGCTCTCATCTTGTGTATGTGACTGACTTTTTGGACTGATACCTGTAACTGACAACTGGTGCTCCAATGAATTGATCGAGGCTGTACACGGATTCCATGTCTGGTCATAGCCATCACCAACATCACTCACATGTTTCCTCTCCTGTATGTACGCTGTGGAATCCACATGCATGGGCTGGAGTGACCTACCCCTTCTGAATTCCTGGACTCAGTGAAGGTGTCAGTGTGACTTCACAGGTTTCATTGACTGAATCAGTCAGTACAGACTGACCAAATCACATGTCATTTAGCTGTTGACATGCAACGTGAGCCTAAGCTGCCACGTACACATGATGCAATGCCTAGAAGGCAACTACACTTGGTGATTTGGACATGAATTCACACCTGATAGCACTGTATTATGCATTTTTTCTGGCACATTGTGTGACAGTTGCATACAGCATTTATCTGGGTATGAGCACCCACAGCCTCAGCATGCAAAGAATGGAGGGAATTTGGACACAATGGATTCCATTGAATCACACATCTGATGGGACATATCTCAGATGGGCAACCTTGGAAATGTATGTTGTATTGTATTGACATGACAACATCTCAGGAATATGGGTCGGACATGTTGCTAATGCATGCTGGCAAACAAGGTGCCATGATAACGTGGCAACCCTATTTTGCATACACAACAGTGTCCATTTGCTATGGCTAGCACCAAAGCAGGCCCACTTGCACATTTGTGGCCGAGTGCCTACATGTTCGGCATGCCGTGAAAATTCTTCTGAGACAGGCCAAAAGCCAGTGATAAGCAGGATATTTGCTAATACGGTGTGATGATGAATTTGACTAACTGGGGATGTGCAATGTAAAGTCAAGAAGTCAAATTCTGTGATCTTTCACAACAACATAAAATTGCGCATACATCTCAATTTTCGGCTCCCTCATCACACTAGAGGTGAGGTCCATGTGATACACACCCAGACTGTGTTCAACTACATACAGGAGCATTTCCATCAAATCGTCACATCTCACAAAGAAAATATATGAGGAAGGCTCTCACCAGTGGCATGTGGGTCCATAAAGGCATCTACATCACCCTGAGTTATCAGTGGTCTTCCAGCTGTGAGATATGTAAAAAAACTTGACTTAGTATCAGACGTGAATTTCCACATGTGTTATGTTCATCATCAGATTCATCTACATTCAATTCAATGGCCTGTAACAGTCCTGTCTCTGTTCATGGTACATACATGAAGGGATCAGCTTTGCCTGTCTGACACACAAAACATGACTATTGCAGTTTTGTGGACCACAAGACAATCCTGCTACTGTATGTGATCATTTTGCACACACTACTTAAGTGACACATTCACAAGGCCCCGTTTCCAGCCACAACGTACTTTTCTCCACCTTGGGTAGTGTAAGAAAGTAGGATCTGCTTTCATGGTAACCCCTACTTTTTGCCTGGTGCTATGCTGTTTCTGACTAGTCTGACTGGGATCCTGGTAATCAGGACACCAGTCTCTCTGTTTTCTCCCCTAAATTGTTATGGAAAGTACTTAGGTACATCCCAGATTGGATACTGGGGTACCCTTATCAGTCCCTAGTATATGGTACTAAGGTACCAGGGCATAGGTACCCCAGAGGTCCCCCATGGGCTGAAGCATGTATTATGCCACTCATGGGAGACCATTCAAACTATAACTACAGGCCTGCCATTGCAGCCTTTGTAAGCTGGTGCTAGCACCACTTACGAAAGATATAGGTTTCCTATATCTAAGGGTAACTGCACTTAAAACCTATAAGTCACCCCTATAGCAGGCCTTTTCAATCCTGAAGGCAGGGTGCTTGGTTCTAAGTGTGAGGGTACCCCTGCATGAGCAGGACACTCCTACAGCCTACGGAGTCCATTCTCCTGGGTTGTAAGTGAGACAGCCATATACCATCTAGAGGTGCACCGCGTCATTACGCGATAACCATTCTCGAAATTGGCTGAAACTAATCCTATCATGTTTGGTATCAAACATGTTGAAATCATACCCCCACACCATAAACGGTGTGGGAGGTATGATTCCAAGCACTGTAAAGGCCCTCCGTTAGGTCCTCAGTGCTCCCGGTACCAGTCTTCTGATCCGGACAGCACAACATGTCTGCTGTCGACCAGAGACACTATTCTGCCCTCCTGCTACTGAGCCAAGCTCGAGCAGGGGAAGGCAGAACAATAGGTGTCCTGTCACAGGGAGGTGTGACCACCTCTCATTCAGGATTTAGTGTATTGGGGCCGGGTGGGAGCACTTGCCAGCGCCACTCAGTCTGCATGAGGGGCACATTTGGTGCCCTCCTTGCATAGTCCAGTTCAAACCAGCTCAGGGAGCCATTGGCTCCCGCTCTGGCATGAAACTGGACAAAGGACATGGGAGTATCCTCCCCACTGTCCGACCCTCCCCTGGGAGGGAACCCTGAGCCGTCCCAACCCTTTCCTTAGGGTACTTAAGGGCTTACCTGAGGGTGGGTCCCTAGATTCATCGTGGGACACAATTCAATTCAGACACCACTTCAACTTCGACCGTCTGGGCACTCTGGACTTCGCTGGACTTCGCTTGGGCTCGACTTCGTCTCCCTGCTCGTCTGCTGCATCATCTGTGCTGTGCTCCATACAGGAACCTTCCAAGGCCTGTGGACATCCAAGGCACCTGAAGGAATCTCCCTTGAAGTGAAGGAGTCACTTCCCTGCATCTGCAGGCACCGCAACTAAGCTGACCGGTCTGCTGATCCTGAGCTCCCATGGACTCTGAAAGGTTCAGCAACACAGGTGGTGGTTCTTCTCATCCCTCGAGGCCTGCCCTGTCCTCTCCCCAAGTTTGAGGCCAGTATTCCTCGTCAGAGCTGCAGGAACCAAACCCCTGTGCGCCACTTTGACTTGCTGTTGTAAAGGCTTGTTGGCTTCCTTCCACCAAGATCTTCGGGCTCCAAGTAGCCCCAACCTCAAGCATCTCCAGTGACTAAAATCCTCATCCACACCGCAAAGTTTGCACCGTGGCCTGCATTTTTTGGTGAGCTGCTCGAGGTCCTCTTGCGACTCCAGTGCCTCCGGTCCGTGGGTCCTGTTGAGAGTCACCTTTGATTCTTTTGGGTTCCCCTGATTGCTTGGGCCTGCCCTTAATCCCCTGCTTGTGGTGAGTCCCCTGGACCTTGCTGGTCCCGACACTGCACCTTCTTCACTTTCAATTGTGTTTGCAGTTGCCAAGGCTTGTTGGTGTTTTCGAAGGGCACCAACCCCTCAACTCTCAACATACTACGTGGGACAGCTCGTGAATGGCTCCTGGTCTTCCAAAGCATTGCCTGGTCCTCACAGCTCCAGTGCCAAGGTCACCGTCAACTCTCCTGCAACTCCCGACATCGGTGGGCATTCGTCTTCCAGATCTCCAGGTCACTCCTGAGTGACATAGACTCTGTCCTCTCTGCTTACAGGTACTCTTCAGCTTGAATCCACCTTCGGATTCCACCAGACACTTTCACCTTCTCCAGCAGCAGCACTTTCCTGAAGTCCTCCATTGGGTTTGACGGCGGTTTCCGACACCACTTCACACCTATGCACCCGGCTTCCCTGGTGTAGGTAATATGGGTACTATGGTATCCACGGGTGGGGTGGCTCTCCAACCTTCTGTCTTCCACGGGGTTTCTTCAGAGTTCACTGGGAAGGGTCCTTTTTCTTTAAAATTGCAACCGCGACTTACACGTTGATTTGTACGGAGAACGCTGTTGTGTTCTCACACTGCACACGCTCTCCGTGGGGTTCCTATCTACTCACCTTGGGTGGTTCCTTGGGTCCCCAGCACTTCTACGTCCTCTGGGCACTGTCTTGACACGAGTTGTGGTTCGCATACCACTATCTTAGTATATGGTTTGGTCCCCCCCTGGGGGTCCACTGTGTATTCTGTGCTATTTGCTTGATTTCTATTGCAAAGCATTGTGTGCATTGTGCATATCTCCAGGTAGGAGATATCTGTATGTGTTAGAAAGTGTTATATAATAAATACATATTTTTATAAATACATTGTGTGGTTCTTTTTCATTTAATATATTATACCTATAAGATTGCATTCTGGTAAAACAAGCTGCTTTACACTCCTTCTGGACTAAGCCTGAAGGCTGCTCTCCACAGCTACCACTTATAGAGCTTTCTAAGGTTGTCTAAGACCTCTGAAATCACCATAAGGGTTGTCTGGACTGGTGCAGGGTACCCACTTACATAAGTGGACATCATATACCAGGCCAGCCTCTCAAAGGTAGTCAATATGTGCTTAGCATATTTAACAAGGGTGTGTTCAGACAATTGACGTGGTCTGGTCCCACATTGTGTATGAGGCAAACATACATACCAAAAATAGTGACAAGTGTTCCAATGGGAATGGGTTTTTCGATGGACCTTACACAGCAACACCCATGTCCTATTGCAATGTAGCAGATTTAAAAGTGTGGCATACATGTAATCCAGCGCCCACATTGGGAACTATTATAAAATGCTTAGACCCTTGAACAACGGAGGTAGACAAGTTAGTCCATCAGGCAGTGTGTTTTGTCATGTGTGCTGCATTGTGCAGCTCACATGGGCACTTCATGCGCATTGAGAGTCCTCACACACAAATACGGACCTGGACACCATAACCCTGCAGGATCTGTCCCCCACTCTACACCATCAGTGGCAGGTAAAATTTCACTAGCCAGAGGAAGCCCCCCAATGCCCCCTCTGACATCCTGCCCTCCCTACCCACACCCGAAATCTTCCAACACACACCTAACCCCATTATGTAAAAAGAAAACCCCAATAATATTACCCGGAAACCGTTAGAAAGGCAAATATACCCCTTGGACAGACACTCGACAAGATTATCAACAAGAGGCAAAAAACACATAAAGACTAGAACACAGGACTTGACAGAGACACTAGGGACAGTTCACAGGACACAAAACCACTCTCTTCTCCAACAACACCAGCACACAACTCAAAACACCTCCAACACTCTCCACAGACACTGACAGTGTGCTTAAAAGAGAAAGTGAAAGTGTACACTACTCCTCCATTACACAGGATGCAGACTGACATCACTTCCTGGGCGTTTGCAACCCGTTTTTTTCCGCAGGAGGCAGAAGTTGCACATGGGTGCAGTCAATTGCCCCCAACACATGCGGAAAACCAGCAATGGTATAGAAGCCTTGCTTGTTGGCAAGTTGTTCTTGCGCAGTGTTGGGGAAGCGTAGGTGCTGCGGCTGATGATGGCATCCAAGACACTGGGGAGGATCCTTGAGAAGGATGCCTGGGAGACTCCTCCCACTCTTGCAGTGGTGGGCTGAAAGGTACCTGAGGCCAACATGTGCAGCACAGCAAGTAGCTTGGTCTGCGGAGGAATGTTAGTGCTGCGCTGGGATGAGGCCTGCAGCCTTGGCGCTATCTGGTTGAGTAGTCGAAGGATGGAGGACCTTTTTAGCCTGTAATGGGCTATAACCTCCTCTGGCCTGAGGTGTATGAGGGTGATCCATTGGCAGTAGACCCGCTCTCTTCTGCGGCGCTGCCTCTGTGGTGGTGCTGGTGGCGGCGGCGGCGTTTGTGGTCTTCTTGGAGCTCCAAGTTGCAAGAGTAGTACCTCCATGGCGTCGTTGAGAATGCCAATGAGGGTCTGGGATTCTCTACCTTATATACAGGTGTATTTGCACCATTTTGAAGATCAGTTATTTTTTGGTCTAAAAAACCCTGCCACTAACTGGACTTAGCTACCGTTTTGGGGGGTTATCGGCGGACAGGATTTTCATTGCAAATATCGTGAAGTGTGGTTAGCAGCATTTATTTCACGGGAACACCTACCTTGCATCGCTTTTTCGTTAAGTCCCGCTAACAGAAGTGGCAATCCTGAAAATTCCCATTTACACTGAAAAAGTGCTGCTAACCGCAGTTAGTGGCACTTTGTAAATAAGGCGTTTTTAAAAAAAAAGCTGCAGTAACATCAAAATATTTACGCTACAGCGGTGTTAAGTTCTTGTAAATATGCCACTTAGTTTAATTTACAGCCCCCCATTATTCCCGAATACGGATGAAGATTTATGTTAATTGATTTTGTTATACATTTGCTTTTAAAATGTATATTATTTCATAAATTATTTCTACTTTTCTTTATTCCATATGAAAATAAAAATATTTTAAAATAATTGGATTTTTTTTGTATGGGTAGGCCCAAAGAAATATAATTTTATTTTTTATAAGACTTATATGTTTGTGTATGTAGTTGCAAGTAAAATCCAATAATATTATTTGGAAATAATAAACAGGAATGAAGATAAATAATTTATGGAAAGGCTCGATTATATGAAATTTTGAAAGGGTCACATATGCGTAGGATTCATAATTGCTGCTTCTGAAGTTGAACACTTGCACGTTTGTGAGAGATATCGCTGCACAATTATAACAATGTATTGTTTGACAGATTTAGGAACAAGACACTTGTATATGAGAGTGTCACAAAAGTGTGAGCATTTCCAATTTTGTACATACCTAGGAACACAAACACTGATACAGTATAAAGTCATTGTTTCTCTGAGGTATGCTTACACCATATTGACAGAAACATCGGTCAAAAAAAAAAGTGATAAATGGGAAATTAAGACTTGGTCCAAAAGATATGTTTAACCATATAAACATACGCATTAAATACAATGGTTTTACACTTAAAACGTAATAAATTAAAACCGTCTTAATGGGTGTTTTTATTGTAAAACAAAGAAATATAAATGTGCCCGAAACAAAATTACATATTAAAAAATATTTGTAACACAATAATTATAACCCAACTCCCAACACAACCCCGGAGAAGTGAAGAAAAGGAAGTTGTTTTAAAATTTAAAAAAAGTAATACCTGACATTTTGTTGCTGATGTGGTCCATTATTCTCCTACTCCAAGAGCACGAATGCAGCACCTTGCAGCAAGAAATGCATGGCCATAATCAAGCTTATTGCTGAAGGCCAACAGTTAAGGCGGCAGAAAGCAAAGTCCTAATGGGGTGGGCGGAATCATATCAGCAACGCCTCCGACAGCCCCTTTTGTGGCGTTACTCCGCCGACCGAGGAAGATGAGAGCGACGGATCGACTCGTCCGTCAGACTGCTGACATAAATTGGGCAGTGGACAGTTGTGACGGCAGACGTATACACCGTCACTATTTGTCGGGTCCCCCGCATCCACCAAGATATAAATCGAGTGTTCTTCTTCGGCAGCACAGCAGAGAACAATGATTCTCAGTTGTCTTTTTTTTCGGAGTTTTATATAGTGCGAAATTGACCCAAAGGTATCGTGTATCAGAGCACTTTACATGAGAACCAGTTGCTTACGCAAGGACACATTAATTTTTTGTTAGGCACGGGGAGAATAAGTGATTTGCCCAGAATCACAGGATGTTGAGCGTCATTGCCGAGACTCAAACTCAGTTCCCCAGATTTAAGATCGACTGCCCTAGCCGTTAGGCTACATCCTCTACCCTTTGTGGAAGAAAGGATCCCCATACAGAACAATTATGTTGTAGTAAGCAGTAAGACTACCTAGTGCATGATTGCTTACACAACATGATAACAATGTCTTACAAAGTCCAGCCACAATTCTCAGTCACAATCTTTTCAGCACAAATAGGGCACATGCCACGCAATTTCATGGAATGCAAAATAGCTCACCTTATAAATGGTCATATTTGAGATCCCCACAGTGCATTGCTGCTCATGTTTATACCCACATACCTCTGCTATGATGCACATGCTGAAGAAGAAGCACACACGTGGCCTTCTGCTGAACATGGAGGGTGGTTACAAAGAAAGGGTAAACCCAATTAAGCCACTGGGACCTGGGTAGGAAACAGTACAGTAGAGAATTGGTCCCAGTAGAACAATTCTTAAGAACACACAAAATTAAAACACATTAGGCATGAATACACTAATACACTATGAATATATAGATCAATGTTGTTTAATCACATTGAACATCTTTGAATGCTTTGTAAATCAGCGAATGACTCAGCAAAATGACTCAAAAAGGCTGTACCAAACAAGTGCCCCACTTTAGGGGGAAAAGAGAAAAGGGGAAAGGTATTGTGCATCAAGTGAGGGTTGAAAAAGTGTAAAGGGAAAGTAGTGACATTCTATTCATCACATAATTATTTACAATGAAAAACGGCTTTTTTAAGCCACACAATTAAATGATAAACAATACACAGCCATGATTAGGAGTACTATATCACAGTGAAAAAAGCACTTTTGATCCAACTGACATATGACAATGACGCAGTCGACGTTTCGACTCCCAAGAAACAAAGTAGGCTGCTTAAATCCTCACGACGGGGTCTTCCTCAGGACTGAAAATAGGGCACCATAGGCCACCCTCAACTGGATGGTAATAACATTGTAGTTGGGCCCGTAGGCTCCAAAAGACGGAGAGCGGATTGATGGCACTTGGATCATTAAGTGGGGAAATGATCCCTGTGGAACAACCATGGAAACTGGGGATTTATATTGCTACATATACTTGGGTCCGATTGGACTGAAAAGTTCCAATGGCGCTGTATCTAAATCTAAGTCTGTCAAACTCGGTCACAACTTCCGAGGAGCTTCCAATCTGACCTGCCCAGAGACGGATGCACTTGGAAGACTTCAGATTGGAAGCTCCTCGAGAGTTGTGACCGAGTTCGACAGACTTAGATTTAGATTCAGCGCCATTGGAACCTTTCAGTCCAATCGGACCCAAGTATATGTAGCAATATAAATCCCCGGTTTCAATGGTTGTTCCACAGGGATCATTTCCCCACTTAATGATCCAAGTGCCATCAATCCGCTCTCCGTCTTTTGGAGCCTACTTGCCCAACTACAACGATATTACCATCCAGTTGAGGGTGGCCTATGGTCCCCTATTTTCAGTCCTGAGGAAGACCCCGTCGTAAGGATTTAAGCAGCCTACATTGTTTCTTGGGGGTCGAAACGTCGACTGCATCATTGTCATATGCCAGTTGGATCAACAGTGCTTTTTTCACTGTGATATAGTACTCCTGATCATGGCTATGTATTGTTTATCATTTAATTGTGTGGCTTAAAAAAGCCGTTTTTCATTGTAAATAATTATGTGATGAATAGAATGTCACTACTTTCCCTTTACACTTTTTCAACCCTCACTTGATGCACAATACATTTCCCCTTTTCTCTTCTCCCCCTAACGTGGGGCACTTGTTTGGTACAGCCTTTTTGGGTCATTTTGCTGAATCATTCGCTGATTTACAAAGCATTCAAAGATGTTCAATGTGATTAAACAACATTGATCTATATATTGATAGTGTATTAGTGTATTCATGCCTAATGTGTTTTAATTTTGTGTGTTCTTAAGAACATGGAGGGTGGGCCAGTAGTGCTCTATAGCTCCCAGTCCCTTCTCTTTTCGAAGCCAGTAAGGTTGAGACTCCTCAAACAGGAAATGTTTCTAATCCGACTACTATACATTTGTGGGGCCCAAGGTAATGCACCTGGAGAGGAGCATTTATCCTATCTCTGCCTCCTCCCCAGGAAACATGAAGAGCAAAGAGGCAGAATGCCATCTGTCCTGGTATGTGTGCTTCCAACACCGAATGCCTGGCCTATATGCTTGCCGTGTAGTTCCTACAAATCTGCTGGACCTGCGCATTGTTTGGATAACATAAACGAAGGGATTGGTGTCTAGACTGATTCCGGACAAGCCCGCAGGATATGTCAGCCTATAGACCAGCTAGCTCACAATGCCACTATAAGCCCACTAACCTTACAGAGGAGCGAATAGTTTCTGGCAACCACTGAACATGACAACTCTCGACCCCTCAGCGATCGTGGAAACAGTGTAGTACTTTCCGCTCAGTCACTCGTGCTCACTTAATCTCAGAGAGATACAGAATAAATGTTGGGGACCTTTTCAATAAGCATTTATTGAACCAGCGTCATTCTAGTATAAAACATGTTTGCTGCGACAATCATTAGACAGAAGCAAATGTAAAAGATTAGAAGCACCAACAGAGTAAATAGAATGTAGAGTTCTACCATGGTGCTAAAACAGTGAATATATGCAGGCATATAAACATGACAGTAACCAAGCGTACTCCTAAGATACCACCCCTACCTAAATGTACCTAGCATGTATGTAGGTGTAAAGCCAAGAATTCCCTAGGCAAGAGCCAACCCCATTACCTGATGGGAGAGGATGAAGGACCCCGTCTTGGTCTCGAGTGGACACCCCGCAAGGTATGTCAGACCACTGCGTGCTGGAGCTTCTGCATGCTGGGACCTCAGCGTCTTGTGTCAGTGTGAAAGCTTCTCCTCTGCCTATCTAGTGTTGGTATGGTTCTTTTATACCATAAAGATAGCCTCGGGGTTCCTTACACAATCGATATGTTGTGAGTACGATTATGTAAATGAGCCTAAATCAATACCTGCAATTATGCAAAGTAGGTCTTTCACCCTTGGATGAAGATGACCATGACTTTTACACAGAGTATGTTAATCCTGTTATGTACGTCATGTGCAGGGACTTTTCTAAGAATCCTCATGCATAATAAATGAGGCTAGTTTCAAGGAAACTGATCGAAATTTATTCGGCACATAACTGGGTAAATGGTCATTGCTAGAACCGTTATGCAGAGCAAGGTAGGACAAATGTAGGTAAAAGGTTGTGTAGCTACCTAGGCCTAGATTGGGGTACATTGGGGTACATAACATGCTCATCTAAATGTAAATGATACTTTCAACAATGCAATTGCTAAACTGGGCTTGACCAAGTGCCCCTTTCTATGTACATTATTCAATAGACTGGTCCAAACCTGAATGGCACTTCCAAGAAGCAGGGACTAATTAAAGGCTCCTCTCTGCGTACATTGACCTAGATTTACAAAAGAGTGTAAGCAATGCAGAACAGCAAGCAAAGTTGCTGTGCTGCATTGCACGAGCTAGAGAGAGCAGAACTGCACCATATCTACAGAGATGTGGCACAGTGCAGCTCTCTGCCTGCCCTGGTGCAATTTCGGCAGCCATGCACCAACTCAGGCACCCTTGCGCCATACTGCAAGGGTGTCTGCATTATGAGCAGCATAGTTTTTGTGCAAAAAGGGGTCTCACTTCTTGCGCACAAACTATACTTTGAGGCTATCTACTCATTGTATGTGTGCTACAGAATTCAGCACACATGCAAAGAGGGAACAACAATAAGGAGAAATAAAAATATTTGTGATGCCAGCTTCAGGGAGGTTCAGGATTTTGGTGCAAATCCATGTCTATAGTTCTTTTTCGATATGTATCTGCTTCAAAATCCATGGGTTAATGCACAGAACGCCCGTGCACTACCCATAGAACTTGATGCAAGGCAACAAATTGTGGTGCATTTCTTTCCTTTTGGTTATAAATCAACACAATTCTCCCTTTATGTTGGTTTGTACATACCAACCTTGATTTTGTGTTGAGTCTGCGATAAAAAAGTAATGCCAACCCGACACAGAGTGTTTGTAAATCTGGGCCCATTGCTTCTTGTTTTTTTATTCTTTACATAAGCTCTAGCAGATGGCTGAAGCTATCTTAGCACCAAACCTGCATAGCTTGTGAGATTTGCCTTTCTACAGGGGAAGCAATGGCAATTTTGCTCTTTTTCAAATGTATCATAAGAAACCTGACTTAAAATAACATCAAAGAGCAAGCCAGTCCTTAAACATCTTCTTGCTTTGTTTTAATAATCTCACAGGAACCCCCACAGGAAATCATTCATGCCCATGAATACAAAAATATGGTATCGAGAAGCACCAGAATTTTAGATTCGTTTTGTGACTATAGTAACAGCCCAGGTATTCACATGCTGAATCCTCAGTAGGCCAGAGGCAGAGATAAAACATTTTAGTACCACTATTTAAAGTATAATATGTGGATGTGGTTTAATGTAAAACAGATTATACCAGTCTCAGTAAAAATAGCCCCTTTCATTGAGGCATACTATTCCCAACACGTATATCTTGTGCACCTTGTATTCAGGTTAGTCGAGGGTCTTTCCTTATAACTAGCAGTTAATTTAAATTAATGCTCTAAGGAGCCGATTAAGAGTTTGGCAGTGCGGGAGTGGACCGCAATGCCGTCGGCCCGCTCCTGCACTGCCAAACCCATGGTCGGGCTGACCGCCAGATTACGAGTTTCCTTGTCTCTGGTGGGCTGTTTTTGGCATTCCCACGACGGTACCTCTGAAAATGGGCACCGCAATGGGAACGCCAAAAACAGTTCCTGCAGGACATGGACTGTCATGTCCATACCGTGCAGGAACTGAAGTGCATGCACACAGGGGGGCACATGTTGATGCCCCATGCATGCATCCCCATGCAAATGGGCAACAGGGGGCCCTGTAGGGCTCCCTTTGTTTCAGGACAGCCAGCCTTTTCATGGAGGAAAGACCTCCATGACACCCCTGACGGTCCTGAAACTCGTAATATGCTGGGCAGTGTCGCAGCGGCATCACCAGCGTATTACTCAGGCCCTGACCGCCACGCCACTGCCAGGGAAAAGGCGTTCCCTGGCGGCTGCTGCGTTGCAATTGCGGTCCAACCATCCAACTTATAATGGGGTAGTCGGACCGCCAGTGCGGCGGTGGCTGGACCGACACTGACACCCCACTGTGAGTTTGGCGGTCCGTGGACCGCCAGACACATATTCAGGCCCAAAGTATGTGGGTTGCAACACCAGCATACATAAAATGTAGCTGTCTTGATAGGATAGTGACAAGCTTAATCAATGATGATACAAATGGGTGCATCAACCCTATTGTAATTTGAATTGTAAATGGCATATATATATTAGTACCCCTTTTGAGGCACTGAAGCAATTTTCTGCTCCATAACCTAAGATTAGAGGTTAACAGTTAGTAGATTAGTAAAAGTATTTTTTTTCATTAGTTGTGTTAGGTTTGTGCTCTTGAAATTCTTGTACATTTATTAAAGTTTAGAGTAGGGATAGTATGATGGGAATGTATTTGAAAGAGGAAGTAGTCAGGAGGTGATAGTTTGAGAAGGATGTTTGGGGGTTCATAGTAGTTGCAAAGGTTTGCGATGAGTCAGAAGAGAGAGGAAGGATGGGACAAAGGTTGAAAGGAGATTTTTTTTCATGGCAAAAAACTGAAATGGATAGATGGATGGATGGATGGATGGATGGATAGATAGATAGATAGATAGATAGATAGATAGATAGATAGATAGATAGATAGATAGATAGATAGATAGATAGATAGATACTGAATTAAGTAGTAAATTCCCCAACTCGAGACACGCGGCACAGAGCACAAGTCGATGACAGCAGTAGATGGTGCGTAAAACAAAAATATTTATTGTAAGCGTCTTATTAGTTCACATACAAATGGGTGCAAAATGCATAAAAATCGTCACGACCGTCACGTTTTGGCTTGATGCCTTTTACCGGGCTTTTTTTACCATCATGGGGGGCACAATTCATTTTAAGCAGTCTTACAACGCTTTCATTGACCCGTAAGACACTAGAGCGCTGAATATACATCAAAGTATCCCACTTCATCATCCATTTTATATCCCTATTATTCCTGATACAAGAACAGTATTGCTCCCTTCTTATACCACACACAACCTATGGAGCCCCATCCACTATGCAAGTCAAATTCATTACACACAATTGACATATCTCACGAATTACATTGTGCAGAATGCATTCTAGTACAATTCAAACCACAATTATGCTCCCCAATTTGAGTACATGCTAATTAACATTTCCCATGTTCATGATTTTCCAGGGTAATCACATCATGGTCTTACATGCATTCTTTCCCAGTTCTAATTTTCCTCCATAGTGACATATGTCTACTACATTCACTTCAACCTCATTAAATGTCCTATCCTCCGGGTGAAGTGACGTATAAACATACATGATAATCATTATGCATTCCCAATAGCACATAATGTGTGTTCAAATAAATTGACATATACCTTACAAAATTAAATGTTAATTAGTGTTGCACAATGCTCATGATCGAACATGTAATTGTAGCACGGGTTGCATTAAAGTAGCATGTGTCCATTCTAAGAACTGTCACCTGGATCAAGTTACTGCTCGGGTGGACCTAGGAGGAGTGAGGCATATTCCCCAGTGATAGATGGAAGTCTACCAATGTTCAACAATACAATTCACTTTCTTATATGAAATCCTATGTCCCACATAAAGTGACACGTACCTGCTCAAAGATTATTGCACAATTCAAACTGTACATTAAGGGCCAGATGTATGACCAGCAAAATTGCGCCTCGCAAATTGTGACTCATTTGCGAGTCGCAATTTGCGAGGTGCAATTTGCCATGTACAACAGTGTGTTTAACACTGTTTGCGATTCCCAATGGGGTCGCAAATTGCGAGGCTCATTAATATTAATGAGCCTCTCGCAATTTGCGAGCCCATTGGGAATGACAGGCCCTCCCAGGTATGGTGGCCTGCTGGGCTCAGCAGCCCACCATGTCTGGGACTGCTTTTAAATAAAGCAGTTTTTTTTTTAATGCAGCCCGTTTTCCTTAAAGGAAAACGGGATGCATTTAAAAAAAAGAAAATGAAACGTTTTTGTTTCATTTTTTAAGGGCAGGTAGTGGTCCCTGGGACCACTGCCTGCCCTTAAAAAATATTTTTAGAGACAGTCACAAAGTGGAAGGGGTCCCCTGGGAACCCCTTCCAAATTGCGACTGCATTACCACCCTCTTGAAGAGGGTGGTAATTTATGAGTGTTTTGCGACCGCAATTGCGGTCACAAAACATTTGTACATTGATTTGCGGATGCAATTAGGAAGGGAACGCCCCTTCCTAATTGCGACTCGCAATTCCTAAATAGCGAGTTGCAAATAAATTGCGACTCGCAAACCCATTTGCGCATGCAAAATGGGGTCGGACATCTGGCCCTAAGTGACCTTGAGGCTACTAACATGCTTTAAAGTGTAGAGAAAATCAAATAACATTGACCACATAGTTCATCTACGGTTGATCAAGAAGCTTGGTATCTGCACACCATCCATAATTGTTTACCTAAATACACCCAGCCTTCCTCAGCGTGGGATGTCTAAAAGTTGTTAAACAACTCAAGTTGTGCCCGGGGTACACAGAGCAAAAGTGACATGTTAAGGCTTCACTCCAGAGAATAAAGTGCATAGATATATCTGCTTTGGTTAAAGTGAATATTAATCTATGTCAGGACTTAGACCTTCCTGATAAAGTGCACAATGCTCTCAAGCTCAGGTTACGCCCCATTGTGCATGGGGCCAAAGTGACGTGCATTGAGCCCTCTATAGCATGGGATGTTTAAAAGTTGTTAAACAGCTCAAATTGTACCCGGGGTGTACCAGGCAAAAGTGACGTGTGATTTGAGGTGAACAGATGTTAATCAAAGGATAACATGTATAGTATTATCTGCTGTGGGTGGAGTTGATGTAAATCTATGTCAGGACATAGGGCCTTATTATGAGTCTGGAGGTCCACGGACTGCCAGACTCACGGTGGCGGTCTCCTGACCACCCTATTATGACTATGGCGGTCGGGCCACCCTGGGACCGCTGCAACTGCTAGGAAAACAGCGGTCCTGAGGCTGCAATATGCTTGGCAGGTCCTCTGCGGCAGGGCCAAGCATATTACGAGTTTCCTCACTGCCACACTTTTCATGGCAGTGCGACCGCCATGAAAAGCGTAGCTGTGAGGAGACAAAGGGGGCCCTACAGAGCCCTCTGGTGCCTCACTCCACGTGGATGCACACAGGGGGGCACAATGAGCCCCCCTGTGTGCATGCACCCCCAGTACCTGCACGGCATGGGCTGTAGCAGTCCATGCCATGCAGGTACTGCCTTTGACGTTCCAATTGTGGTGCCTATTTCTTAGGCACTGCCCTGGGAACGCCAGAGAACTGACAGCCAGACCAGGAGAAAACTCCTGATCTGGCGGGCAGTTCCTACACAGGTTTGGCAGTGCAGGAGCGGGGAGGTCCCACTCCTGCACCGCCAAACTCATAATAAGGCCCTTAAACTCACAGATTAAAGTGCATAATGCTCTCAAGCTCAAGTTATATCCCAGGGTACATAGTGCAAATGTGACGTGCATTGAGGTAAACAGACGTTCATCAAAATTAAGGCTTCACTTGACAAAATAAGGTGCTTAGTAACATCTGCTTTGGGTAGAGTAGATGTGAATCTATATCAAGACTATGGGCCTGATTACGAGAACCCGTGGTTGAGGGGTGGTGGCGATCAGGGACCGCCGCACCAGTGGTCCGTCCGCCGCATTACAACTACGGTGGTTGGACCTCCATGGCACCGTCGCAACCGGATCGCGATGACATGGCGGTATGAGGCCGCAATATGCTTGGCAGGGCTGCTGCGGCCCATCCAAGCATATTACGAGTTTCCTCACTGCCAGCAGTCTTATGGCGGTGTTCACACCATAAAACAGCGGGTATGAGAAAACTAAGGGGGCCCCACAGGGCCCCCTGGTGCCCCCACAGGGCCCCCTGGTGCCCCACAGGGCCCCCTGGTGCCTCAGGCCTTGGGGATGCATGCAGGGGGGCACATTGTGTGCCCCTCTGTCTGCATGCATACCCAGTTCCTGCATGGCATGGACTGTCCATGCCGTGCAGGATTTTGCTTTGGCATTCGCAGGGCAGTGGCTTTTTCAAAGGCACCGCCCTGGGAACGACAAATGACAGGCTGACAGACAAAGAGGAAACTCGTAATATGGCGGGCGGCCAGCAGTCGAGTTTGGCGGTGCGGGAGCGGGCCGGTGGCCTGCCGTCCAGCTCCCACACCAGCAAACTCATAATCAGGCCCTTAGACTCACAAAATAAGGTGCATGATGTTCATATTTACCAAAAGGGGGAAATGGGGCGCTAAAATTATTCCATAAAGCACAATGGCATGCTGTTTTAAGCTCTCTACACAATATATTATAAAGGTGGAAATAATAGGCAATCAGGAAACACATATTCAATTCCACATTGATTACAGACTATTACATCTGACCTGATCACATGCTTTCCTAAAATGCTTACATAGTACGTGGCAACAGCAGATGTTAAAAGACGGTCAAGAGAGGCATGTCAAATGATGCATGGAACACCCATAACACTTAGTTCTCTTTCAGTTATAGGTGCACATGTAGTTCTGCATCCGTATTGTGCCCCCAGGGGGTGTCTCAGTTTCCAGTATCATAATGAGTCTTGATTCCTCTCGTCTCAATTCCTTTTCTTTACCCCCTCCCCGGGGTTTATTCTGACATGCTTAATCCCATAGTATTTAAAACCAGCCAAGGATCGCTCATGATGCTGTTCAAAATGGCATACCATGGGATAACTTTTATCTCCAATCCTTATGGCTCATATATTTTGTAAACTCCTGATCCTAAGTCTGTTAATTGTGCTGCCCACTTACAGTTTGTTACAATCGCATTTCAGTACATGAGCAACATATTCAGTGTTGAACGTGATCCGATCCTGTATGTTGACATTTGGACCCTCAAATGCTTTATATGACTTCTGGTTTAGTCCAAATTGAGAGGCATTACACTCGATAAAACCCTTCATGCTATTGGAGAACCAGTTACTTTCATTCCTTGGGTCCAAGAAGCTCCGCGTCAGGATATCACCCAGTGATCTTTTGGTCCTCGAGGTTATCCAACCAGCATCGTAATGAGCCCCTAAATGTTTAATTATATTAATTATTTAAATGATAATTAATTATGTAAATTGTGAGATATAGTAAATATTTTTATTGTTTTAGTGTGTGTTGTTTTTGTATGTGTAAAAGGTGTGTAGGAAATTAATTATACTAAGTAATAAATAAAGTAAATTTATAATATTTATAGAAATGATAAATAATTATGTTAATTATGTAAGTACAATATTTTTTACATTATTTATTAGGTGTGAGTGGTTGAATTTGTAGGAGTAAATGATGGGAAGTTATTTTAATATAATTAATTTACTAGTTAATTATTAATAATCATTGTTTGCTTGAGATTTAATTATGAAAATGATGGAAATAAGTCTTTGTTAATTTACATATTTGGTGTGGGTTGTATTATTTTTATGGATACATGGTGGGATCGTAATTAACTATAATTATTTTGGGAATAAATAATTATTTTGAATATTTTAACTAATATTTAATTATGTAACGTGCAAATAATATTATTTTAATAAAGATGTGTTGTGTACTTAGTTGAAGTGTAGGGTAGAAAGCTAATTCAGTAATAACAAATCTAAAAATAGGAAATTATTTTTTTAATGATGTTATTTATTATGGTATGTGTTAATTGTGTTGTGTTTTTTAAATGTCAATAATATTGTATTTATCAGTTTTTAATATGTTGAGAATATAGTTTTGTATTTAAATTATAATAATGTGTAGTAATTTATGATATGTATTTAACATTTTCATATGTATTTATTGTATTTAATTTGTATAAAAAATACATTTATATTTCTTTTTTTTATTACATATTTATGTGTTTTATTGTTTATTATTTTATTGCAATTATTGTATTATGTTGAAGTGAATTAGTTTGTTTCTAATGTTGAATTGGCTGGAGTGGAAATAGTAAATTTTACCCCTCAGCAATCCAACACTTTCCCTACTGTCCAAGTGATTGGAGTGGAAATAGTATATTTCACCCCTCCACAAGCCAACACTTTCCCTACTGTTGTACTGACTGGAGTGGTAATAGTAAATTTTACCCCTCCGCAATCCAACACTTCCCCTACTCTTCCACGGTCTGAAGTGGGAATAGTAGATTTAACCTCTCTGCAATCCAACACTTTCCCTACTGTTGCACTGAGAGGAGTGGGAATAGTAAATTTTACCCCTCCTTAATCCACCACTTTGCCTATTGTTGCATTAGGTGGAGTTGGAATAGTACATATTACCTCTCCGCAATTTAACAATTACCCTACTGTTGCATTGATGGGAGTGGGAATAGTACATTTTACCCTCCACGCAATCAGTGGTGTAGCAAGGGGGGTGGCACCGCCATGGGAACACCAAAGAACCACCTGCCAGTGACTAAAAAAGTCATAATATGGTGGGCACACAGGTTTGGTGGTGCAGCGGTGGGACGGTCCCGCTCCCTCACTGGCAAACTCGTAATCAGGCCCTAGGTAGTTATGGTTAGGTCTGTTTTTCTGTAGAAATAGTGTTTTTTGGTTTGCCAACTTTCCCAAAAACAAAGTTCATTCACATCAGCTGCTTCCTGGAAAGTTTCGGGGTGATCCATCAAGCGGGGGCTGGAAAAAAAAGGGGTTCCCGAAACACAAAATCCCAATGCATTTTCCATAGGCTTCTTTAAGACGGGCTACGGCAAAAACTGCTGAACGGTATTGCACCAAATTTGGCAGAAAGCTATATCTTGGTCCGAAGATTGTGGTGTAAATCCGTTCAGTAGTTTTTGAGATATTAAGGGTAAAAAATAAGTGTATATTTTGGCAGTTGGGCTCACAAGAGTCTTGCAAGCATGCCCCTAGAGCACAAATTAAAAATGGAGGCCTGTGATTGGTCGAGAGGCCCATTTTTCTTGTGAGAGGCTCCCGCGAGTCCCAGGAGAGTGAGCGCTCTGATTGGCTGGTTGTTGGAATTTAAGAAATGAAATGGCCGCCATTACTGTTTACTGTTAATAATTGTAGGTGTTGTGGAAATTAAGTAAAAAAGCTATATACGGGGGTGGCAAAAGGCATGCTGTCCTCCTAGATTTAGAGAGGCAGTGTCTAAGGGATAACTACTGTGAAGAAAATAAATGTATATTTTTTTAACTAATTTTTATGATCTCGTAGGACAGGACACTGTTGGGATTGGGAATAGTAAAAAAGAGTAGATCAGTACTGTTAGAAATGGGGGTCTCTAGTTGGCAAAGGCTGGCCACTGTCCAAGTAGGGACCCTTTTTCCTAAGTCAGAGTGAGAGGGCTACCCTCTTTAATACCCCTGCTCAACCCTGTGGTAACGTAGCACGAGCAGGTAGGCTTATCTCAGAGGCAGGGTGTGAAGCATTTATGATCATACACAGTAACACAGTGAGGAACACTACAAAGGGACACCACACAAGTAGTTATTATAAAAAATAAGTATCTTTATATAAAGGCAGATTTATCACAAGACCAATAACTGTAAAAGCCACAATACTGTCAAAAATAGGATAGCTGTTGAAGGGCTGTCAAAAATAGTTCAAAGGTTGCAAAAATAAGGTTCAAGTTCAAAGCAGTGGTCTCTGCGACCCTTTCTTTCACAAAGTACCTGGGTTTAGTAGCAAAACCAACAAAGTGTCGCAAATAAGCTGTAGCGATGATTCTCGGCACGCGAGGCCGGCGATGCGTTGAAATCCTTGCCGCAAGGGAGGATGATGCGCCGATCTGCGGGATGCGTGTGGAGACGATGCGACAAACTTCTGCACGCTGGACCGCCGATGCGATGACTTTCTTGCCGCGTGGGAGAAGTCGATGCGGTGATCCAGTTGCGCTGTGCGATCGTGTTGCGATGCGAAGACAAGACGCTCCGCGAGGGAGCGACGAAATTCGGTGCGATGCGATCAAAGTGGCGAACGCACGGCGTCCGCACTGCGATGTCTCGAAGCGATGATTTCTTTAAAGGTTGCGAGTGCGCGGCGACAGCAGCGCGATAATCTTTCCAGCGCGTCTTGGCTGCAGCGGCTCGCAAAGGGGCGTCAGCGATGGTTTCGTGTTGCAGGCCCTCGGCGGCAGTAGCGCAATGATTTTCCCAGCGCTCTCGACTGCAGCGGCCCGTAAAGATGCGTTAGCGTCGATTTTTCACCCTCTTTTCTCTGATGCAAACTAGAGGCCCTGGAACTCACAGGAGCCTCCTCAGCAGATAGCAGTCCTCGCAGGGAGGAAGCAGGAGGTTGGTGGTGGAGTCTGATGTGCCTGAGACTCCAGCAGGAGGCTAGCTCTTTTCCTAGCCCTTGGGTAATTGCTGTAACACAAATAAAAGTTCTCTCAAGAGTTCCTTTTCCTCTTCTTCAAAGTCCAGTGGTCACTGCTGCAGGCCAGTGCAAGAAACAACACACAGCACAGGGACAGTCACTTCCTGCAGATTCCTCCAGTGGCACGGACAGAGTTTCCTCTCCAGATCCAAAAGCAATACAAAATGTAGGGGCTTGAGCACAGACATTTATACCCCAAAAGCCTTTGATCCTTGAAGCTACCAGTCACTGAACCTAGCCAGAACCAGTTCTGCTCAGGCCTGGAGCACTTTGTTTACCAGGCTGCATCCTTCCTTTCAGAAAGAGGGGGTCTGCTAGCAGACACACAGTGGGAGGTGGAGCCAGCATTCACCTTGCCAGGCACAGCCCTATTCAGGTCAAGGAGCCACCCCTCCCCACACTCTAAATGCAGATCTCTCTATTCAACCCAGGTCTGACTCAGCCTGTCCTGCCCCTCTAAAACCAGACAGCCAATACACATAACGGCAGAGCACACTGGAAGGCTTAGGCAAGAAAATACCTACTTTCTAAAAGTGGTATTTTCAAACACAGAATATAAAAATAAACTTCACTAAAAGATGTATTTTAATATTCTGAGCTCAGGCATACTAAATTCGTTTTTCTACCATGTTCCTGGGGTCAGTTAGGACTATAGCATGTAATAGTCAAACTGCCCATTCTAGCCTATGAGGAACAGGTAGCCTTACAGTAGTGAAAAACGAAATGGGGCATAATTCACTACCAGGACATGCTACACACACCAAGGCATGTCCTGCCTTACACATACAAGGCACCCTACCATAGGGGTGACTTACAGGATGCTAAGGGAAGGTTCAGGGGCTGGGAAGTGAGTGCACTTCACAGCCAAGATGGCAGTTCTGGACTGCACACAGACACTGCATTGGCTGGTCTGAGACACACTTTACAAGCTGCTTCTGTGGGTGGCACACATCAGTGCTGCAGGCCCACCAGCAGCATTTGGTTTACCAGCCCTGGGCACACATAGGCCACACTACTAGGGACTAACAGGTAAACCAAATAAGCCAATCAGGGATATACCAATTCACATAGACATATTTATACAGGGAGCATTCGCGCTGTGACACTGAATGGCAGTGGCACAGCGCCCAGAGCATCTAACACCAGTAAAACAGAGGAGATAACAGCGAAAAATGGAAGGGAGACCCACGCCAATGGTGCCAGGTCTAACACACGTCCCCTCCAGCTGAAATGTGGGAGAACTACCCATCCCCTTGGAAGTTCTCATCACTAAGGCGGAAAAATCTGGACAGACCATCAGCATTGGCGTGTTCTGTACCAGGGCGGTGTTCCACCGTGAAGTCCATACCCTGTAGGGAAATGGACCACTTCAACAACTTGGGATTCTCACCCCTCATCTGCATCAACCATCTGAGGGGCCTGTGGTCTGTCTGAACCCGGAAGTGAGTCCCAAACAGGTATGGTCTCAGCTTCTTCAGTGCCCAGACCACAGCAAATGCCTCACGCTCAATTGCACTCCACCTCTGTTCCCGTGGAAGTAACCTCCTACTGATGAAGGCTACAGGTTGGTCTAGTCCCTCCTCATTTATCTGTGACAGAACGGCCCCCACCCCATGCTCTGAAGCGTCTGTCTGGACAACAAATTCCTTAGCAAAATTGGGCGCCTGGAGTACGGGTGCTGTACACATAGCAGTTTTGAGGGCATCAAAGGCTTTCTGACAGGTGTCAGTCCAGTTCACAATCTTTGGCCGCTTCTTGGAAGTCAGCTCAGTCAAGGGTGCAACAATGTTGCCATACCCCTTGACAAACCTCCTGTAATAACCCGTGAGTCCTAAGAAGGCCCTCACCTGGGTCTGGGTCCTTGGGGGCTCCCAAGCCAGGATGGTTTCAATCTTGGGCTGCAGGGGCGCTACCTGGCCGCTCCCCACCTGGTGTCCCAAGTACACCACAGAACCCTGCCCAATCTGGCACTTACTGGCCTTGATTGTGAGGCCTGCTCTGCGCAGCGCCATCAACACTTCCCAGAGGTGGCGCAAGTGGTCCTCCCAGGAGGAACTAAACACTGCAATGTCATCCAGGTAGGCGGCACTGAAAGCCTCCAGCCCAACCAACACCTGGTTGACCAATCTCTGGAAGGTGGATGGGGCATTCTTCATCCCAAAGGGCATCACACGGAACTGGTAGTGCCCATCTGGTGTGGAGAATGCTGACCTCTCCTTTGCCCCATCAGTTAAGGCGATCTGCCAGTACCCAGACGTCAGATCAAACGTGCTGAGGTACCGGGCAGCCCCTAACCGGTCTATGAGCTCATCAGCTCTGGGGATGGGGTGCGCGTCGGTCTTGGTGACCGAATTGAGACCTCGGTAGTCCACACAGAACCTAAGTTCAGGAGTGGCACCAGGCGTCGCAGCTTTTGGTACCAAGACCACGGGGCTGGACCAGGGGCTGCTAGAGGACTCAACCACCTCTAGGGCGAACATTTTGGAGACCTCCTCCTTAATGCAAGCCCTGACCCTGTCAGTTACCCTGTAAGCCTTGTGCTTGACAGGAGAACTGTCCCCGGTATCCACCTCATGGACGCACCAATCAGTGACACCAGGTACCAGGGAGAACAAATCAGAAAATTGCCCCAACAGGTGGTGACAATCTCTCTGCTGCTCAGGGGTCAGTGTGGTGGAGAGGATCACACCCTCCAATGACCCATCCTTCTCTTCTGCACACAGGAGGTCAGGGAGAGGCTCACTCTCCTCCTCAACCCCATCATCTGTGGCAAGAAGCATGCCCACTTCAGACCTCTCAAAGTGGGGCTTTAGGCGGTTCACATGCAGGACCCGCAAGGGGTTCCTGGGAGACTGAAAGTCCACCAAGTAGGTAACTGGACTTTTGCGCTCCACCACCTCAAAGGGACCGGTCCACTTATCTTGGAGCGCACAAGGCTCCACTGGGGCCAGTACCCAAACCTTCTGACCAGGTTGAAATTCGACCAGAGTGGCATTCTGGTCGTGCCAACGTTTCATTTCTTCCTGGCTGGCTTCCAGATTTGCCTCAGCAATTTTTCTGAAACGCCGAGTCTGGTTCCTGAAGGCCAACATGTAGCTAAATACATCTTGGGGAGGTTTCCTGGGAGATTGCTCCCAGCCTTCCTTGACCAGACTCAGAGGTCCTCTAACCGGGTGGCCATAGAGGAGTTCAAAGGGACTGAACCCTAAGGACTTCTGTGGCACCTCACGGTAGGCAAACAACAGGCATGGCAAGAGGACGTCCCACTTACGCCTCAGGGGCTCTTCTAGGCCCATGATCATGCCCTTCAAGGTCCGGTTGAATCTTTCAACCAGACCATTACCTTGGGGGTGGTAAGGAGTGGTGAACTTATACGTTACCCCACACTCCTTCCACAGAGACTTCATGTACTGGGAGATGAAGTTGGTCCCCCTGTCAGACACCACCTCTCTGGGGAATCCCACACGGGAGAAAATCCCCATCAGTGCACGTCCCACCACGGGGGCCGTCACTGTCCTGAGCGGGGTGGCTTCAGGGTACCGGGTGGCATGGTCCACCAAGACCAGGATGAACCTGTTGCCCATGGCTGTCTTGGGGTCCAGAGGCCCCACAATGTCAATGCCCACTCGCTCGAATGGGGTACTCACAACTGGAAAGGGCTGGAGTGGGGCCTTGATCTTCCCCCACTCTTCCCACTTGCCTGGCAAGTCTCACAGGTCCTGCAATGAGAGTCTGAACTCTTGTGCATCTGGGGCCAATAAAAGTGGGCGGCCAGCCTCTCAAAGGTCTTGGTCTGCCCCAGATGTCCTGCCAATGGAATGTCATGAGCCAACCCCAGTAGGAAGGTTCTGAAGCACTCGGGTACCACCAGCACACGGGCTGACCCTGGCTCAGCAACCTTAGGCTCACTATACAGGAGACTGTTCTCCCAATAAATCAGATGTGAACCAGACATGTCACCTTCTGCCTGGGCTGCAGCCTGTCGCCGCATACCCTCAAGAGAGGGGCAAACTCTCTCCTGCTCACAAAATTCCTCCCTGGTGGGTCCCCCTTCCTGCTGCCAATGGGTCAGCTCAGGTATGTCCCCCAGTTCGGTGATCTGCTCCCCGGTAGGCTCCAGGGCATCCCCCTCAGGGTCTGCTCCTTCCTGGGCCGTGGGAACCAAGGGGGCCGGCTTCCCGCGCCCCTGCCCCTTCTCTCTAAGGCAGGGATCTGGGCCCTACTCTCAGGCTCCAGATCCTTTTCAACACCCTCCTTGGCTGCCATGGACCGAGTGGTAGCACACGCCCACTCAGGCAGACCCAACATCTCTAAGTGAGCCTTCCTCTCCACCGTAGCCCACGGGGAGTCCTCTAAATCATTGCCCAGCAGACAGTCTACAGGCATGGCGGGCCTCACAGCTACCTGAAGAGTTCCTGAGACCCCCCCCCCACTCAAAGGGAACCTGAGCCACCTCACATTGGCTCTCTGAGTTGTCTGCGGACACTACTGGGTGGAATGCATGGGGGACAACCTGCTCTTTGGACACCAACCGGTAGCTGACAGCAGTTACACTGGCCCCGGTGTCTCTTAGAGCCTCCACCCTATGGCCATTGATGGTCACCCACTGCCTGTATTTTTTAGTGTTAGCAGGCAGTGCAGGCTTGGGGACCATCTCAAAGTCCCCTAATGAGACAAGGGTCAATTCTACGGGATCCCACCCCTCTTAGGCACCCATCTCCTCCTCTCCCAGGGCTACACTAGCGATCTGGCGGGGTGGTGCATGGGGGTGCACTGGCCCCCTTTGGGGGCACTGGGGATCAAAATATCTGTGGCCCACTTGACCACAGTTGTAACACGTGGGGGCCCCCTGGGAACAGGCCTACCTGTTGGGGGCCCGGTCCTCCTTTCTTGGGGGGCTGGGACATCACTGCTTGGTTCCCTGGGGGATTACTTTGGGGCCCTCGGTGGAACTCCCTCTGTTGACCCTTGTCCCCCCACTCCTCTGCTGGGGACCCTGCCCACCTTTGGCGACGTCTCCCACTGGACCCTTGCGGACCCGGGTGCTCACCCAGCGGTCTGCCTCCTCAGCAAGCTTTCTAGGGTTAGTCAGCTTGCAATCAATTAGGTGCTGGCGTAGCTCAGGAAAACAATTACTAGATAAATGCTCCCATGCAATCAAATCATAAAACTGTGCAAAAGTTTCTACTTTGCTACCTTTTACCCAGCGTTCCATGGCTCTGCAAAAAAGGACACATATTCAACCCACGTGGTACCCTCTAGCTTCTTACAGACCCTAAACCTCTGCCTATACATCTCAGGGGTCAAACCATAGCGGGTCATCAACGCTTCCTTCATGTGGGCATAAACCATCCTACTTTCTGGGGGCAGGTCCAACAAGGTATCCCTCCCCTCACTCACAAAGCGTCCCCACAACCCGCTCCCCAATCCTTCTCAGGGACCCGGTGGGACACCATGGCTAATTCATAAGCGGCAAACCATTGCCCAATATCTTCACTTTTGTGGAAATCTTTAATAACCTCCTTGGGTATATACACCCTACTCTCAGGGTGCACTACAGGTACGCTGCCACCAGAGGGGAGATTTCCATGCTCTTAGCTTTAATCTCCAACTCCCTCAATACTCTCTCATGCTCAAGCTTCATCCTCATAATCTCAATTTCTAACTTCTTGTTCTCTAGGTCCCGGTGACCATCCATTTTAAGCTTAGCCATCTCCATATTATGCCGCCTATCTCTCTCCCTGTCCTCCAGCTCTTCTGGGGACAGACCCTTAACGGACACACTAGAGCCCGGTTTGGAAAGGGCTGGATCTCCTACTAAGTCTACTACATCGCCCTGCTGCTCTCCTCCCTCCACAAGCTCTCCTAGATCCTTAGGGGCATCCCTGGCTTCTAGCCAGGCCTTCAGCGCCTTGTAATACTCCTCCCTTCTAGTGAGACCTGTGATAGGGACTGTGAATTGCTTGCAAAAATATTTGAGCTGCTTGGCATTGTAGGTTTCTATTTTCTCTTCTTCCCAGGAGAGATCCTCTGAGGCATTGGATCTGGGCTTGCCCATTGTAGAAATAACTGGCAATATCAATAAAAGACAGAAGAAAACTTCTCAAAAAATGTAAGCGGGTGAAAAATCACCGGCAATATCAATCACAATATAGGATCCTAAAAACTCTCAGAAATGTGCGTGGGTGAAAAATCACCAGCAATATCAATCACAATAGGGGATCAAAAACTTTCAATAAATGGGCGCGGGTGAAAAATCACCGGCAATATCAATCACAATATAGGATCCCAAAAACTCTCAGAATTGTGCGCGGGTGAAAAATCACCGGCAATATCAATTACAATAGGGGATCAAAACTTTCAATAAATGGGCGCGGGTGAAGAATCACCGGCAATATCAATCACAATATAGGATCCCAAAAACTCTCAGAAAATTTGCGCGGGTGAAAAATCACCGGCAATATCAATCACAATATAGGAGCAAAAAAAAAAATTCTCAAAAAATGTATGCGGTACGTTATGGTCTGCACTCACTAGTAGTGTACACTATAATTACTGTATGCGATCATAAATGCAAGTCCAGATCCTCACCGCTGACCACCAATGTTAGAAATGGGGGTCTCTAGTTGGCAATGGCGGGCCACTGTCCAAGTAGGGACCCTTTTTCCCAAGTCAGAGTGAGAGGGCTACCCTCTTTAATACCCCTGCTCAACCCTGTGGTAACGTAGCACGAGCAGGTAGGCTTATCTCAGAGGCAGGGTGTGAAGCATTTATGATCATACACAGTAACACAGTGAGGAACACTACAAAGGGACACCACACAAGTAGTTATTATAAAAAATAAGTATCTTTATATAAAGGCAGATTTATCACAAGACCAATAACTGTAAAAGCCACAATACTGTCAAAAATAGGATAGCTGTTGAAGGGCTGTCAAAAATAGTTCAAAGGTTGCAAAAATAAGGTTCAAGTTCAAAGCAGTGGTCTCTGCGACCCTTTCTTTCACAAAGTACCTGGGTTTAGTAGCAAAACCAACAAAGTGTCGCAAATAAGCTGTAGCGATGATTCTCGGCACGCGAGGCCGGCGATGCGTTGAAATCCTTGCCGCAAGGGAGGATGATGCGCCGATCTGCGGGATGCGTGTGGAGACGATGCGACAAACTTCTGCACGCTGGACCGCCGATGCGATGACTTTCTTGCCGCGTGGGAGAAGTCGATGCGGTGATCCTGTTGCGCTGTGCGATCGTGTTGCGATGCGAAGACAAGACGCTCCGTGAGGGAGCGACGAAATTCGGTGCGATGCGATCAAAGTGGCGAACGCACGGCGTCCGCACTGCGATGTCTCCAAGCGATGATTTCTTTAAGGGTTGCGAGTGCGCGGCGACAGCAGCGCAATGATCTTTCCAGCGCGTCTCGGCTGCAGCGGCTCGCAAAGGGGCGTCAGCGATGGTTTCGTGTTGCGGGCCCTCGGCGGCAGTAGCGCGATGATTTTCCCAGCGCTCTCGACTGCAGCGGCCCGCAAAGATGCGTTAGCGTCGATTTCTCACCCTCTTTTCTCTGATGCAAACTAGAGGCCCTGGAACTCACAGGAGCCTCCTCAGCAGATAGCAGTCCTCGCAGGGAGGAAGCAGGAGTTTGGTGGTGGAGTCTGATGTGCCTGAGACTCCAGCAGGAGGCTAGCTCTTTTCCTAGCCCTTGGGTAATTGCTGTAACACAAATAAAAGTTCTCTCAAGAGTTCCTTTTCCTCTTCTTCAAAGTCCAGTGGTCACTGCTGCAGGCCAGTGCAAGAAACAACACACAGCACAGGGACAGTCACTTCCTGCAGATTCCTCCAGTGGCACGGACAGAGTTTCCTCTCCAGATCCAAAAGCAATACAAAATGTAGGGGCTTGAGCACAGACATTTATACCCCAAAAGCCTTTGATCCTTGAAGCTACCAGTCACTGAACCTAGCCAGAACCAGTTCTGCTCAGGCCTGGAGCACTTTGTTTACCAGGCTGCATCCTTCCTTTCAGAAAGAGGGGGTCTGCTAGCAGACACACAGTGGGAGGTGGAGCCAGCATTCACCTTGCCAGGCACAGCCCTATTCAGGTCAAGGAGCCACCCCTCCCCACACTCTAAATGCAGATCTCTCTATTCAACCCAGGTCTGACTCAGCCTGTCCTGCCCCTCTAAAACCAGACAGCCAATACACATAACGGCAGAGCACACTGGAAGGCTTAGGCAAGAAAATACCTACTTTCTAAAAGTGGTATTTTCAAACACAGAATATAAAAATAAACTTCACTAAAAGATGTATTTTAATATTCTGAGCTCAGGCATACTAAATTCGTTTTTCTACCATGTTCCTGGGGTCAGTTAGGACTATAGCATGTAATAGTCAAACTGCCCATTCTAGCCTATGAGGAACAGGTAGCCTTACAGTAGTGAAAAACGAAATGGGGCATAATTCACTACCAGGACATGCTACACACACCAAGGCATGTCCTGCCTTACACATACAAGGCACCCTACCATAGGGGTGACTTACAGGATGCTAAGGGAAGGTTCAGGGGCTGGGAAGTGAGTGCACTTCACAGCCAAGATGGCAGTTCTGGACTGCACACAGACACTGCAGTGGCAGGTCTGAGACACACTTTACAAGCTGCTTCTGTGGGTGGCACACATCAGTGCTGCAGGCCCACCAGCAGCATTTGGTTTACCAGCCCTGGGCACACATAGGCCACACTACTAGGGACTAACAGGTAAACCAAATAAGCCAATAAGGGATATACCAATTCACATAGACATAATTATACAGGGAGCATTCGCGCTGTGACACTGAATGGCAGTGGCACAGCGCCCAGAGCATCTAACACCAGTAAAACAGAGGAGACAACAGCGAAAAATGGAAGGGAGACCCACGCCAATGGTGCCAGGTCTAACAAGTACTCAATACACTCTTTTAGTAGGAATGCATATTGTGGTCCTTGATTTTGAGAAGTGTATAACAGATAAGCACTGTGATGAGTAGAAGGTCCATTCTTTTTTTTTTTAATGTAACGATCTTGCGAGACTCTTGCTGGATCATGAAAATAGGTGATGTTTCAATACACTCTGGTATGCACATTTGTTATTCCAGGAAGGAGCCATACTGGAGGTGGTGTTTATTTGAGTCTACTATTTATGCCCACTGGCTTGAGAAGAGTCGTGAGTAGAGTGAAGGTTCTTCCCACACCCTACTACGCACACCCATCAACTGAGATACAGGTGTAAAAGGAGAGGCCAGTTCCTCCCCACACAAAACTATGCACACCTGTCACCTTAGAGAGGGGGTCTGAAAGGAGAGGCAGTCCTTCCCCACAGATGACTATTCAAACAAGTCATCTGAGAGAGGGGTCTGAAAGAAGAGGCTAGTCCATCATCACACCCTACTACACACCAGTCATCTGAAAGAGAAGTCTGAAAGGAGAGGCCAGATCCCTCCCCACACCCTACTATGCAGACCAGTCATTGCAGAGAGAGGCCACACACCCTATTGCGCACACCTTTTTTCTGAGTGAGAAGTATGAAAAGAGTGGACAGTCCCTCCTCACACCGTACTAGGCACACTCCTCATCTGAGAGAGAGAGGCCTGAAAGGAGAGGCCAGCCCCTCTCCACACCCTGCTACGCACACCCATCATTACAGAGAGAGGTCTCAGCAGAGAGGCCAGTCCCTCCACACACCATACTATGCACACCCGTCACCTGAGAGATAGGTCTGAAAGGAGAGCTCAGTCCCTCCCCACACCCTACTATGCATACACATCATTACAGAGAGATGTCTCAACAGAGAGGCCAGTCCCTCCACACACCCTACTATGCACACCCATCATCTGAGAGAGAGGTCTGAAAGGAGAGGCCAGTACCTCTGCACTCACTACTACACACACCGGTCATTTGAGAGAGAGGTCTAAAAGGAGAGGGCAGTCCATCCACACACCCTGCTACACACACCCATCATGTGAAAGAGAGGTGTCAAAGGAGAGGCTGGTTGCTCCCCATACACCCTACTATGCACTCCCATCATCGGAGAGAGAGGTCTCGAAGGAGAGGCCAATCCATCCACACACCTTACTACACACACCTGTCATCTGAGAGAAGGGTTTGAAAGGAGAGGCCAGTTCCTCCCCATACCCATCATCTGAGAGAGAGGTCTGAAAGGAGAGCCCAGTCCCTCTCCACATCTTACTTTGCATATCCATCATGACAGAGAGAGGTCTCAACAGAGAGTTCAGTCCCTCCACACCTCCACACACCCTACTACACATATCCATCATCTGAGAGAGAGGTCTGAAAGGAGAAGCCAGTCCCTCGCCATGCCCTACAATGCACACTAGTAATCTGAATGAGAGGTGTGAAAGGAGAGGCCAGTCCCTCTTCACATCCTACTTTGCACACCCATCATCTAAGAGATAGGGGTGAGAAGAAAGTTCAGTCCCTCTTCACACCCTACTACAGACACCTGTCATTACAGAAAGATGCCTTAGCAGAGATGTCAGTCCCTTCACACACCCTACTATGCACACATGTAATCATGAGAGGGGTCTGAAAGGAGAGGCCAGTCCCCCCCACAACCAACTATGTACACCCATCTTGTGAGAGACAAGTCTGAAAGGAGAGACCAGTCTCTCCCCACACCTTACTAGGCACAACCATCATTACAGAGAGAGGTCTCATCAGAGAGGTCATATCTGCCATCTGAGAGAGAGGTCTGAAAGGAGAGGCCAGTCCATCCTCACACCCTACAACACACACCAGTCATCTGAGAGAGAGGTCTCAAACGAGAGGCCAGCCAATGCAGACAACCTACTAGCATAGGTTACCCTGGAAACTTCCAAATTCCTATCTTATATTTCTATAACCAAAGTTCTAAAGGAAAACATATTTACAAACTTCTATATAGATATAAACAGAGAAAGAGCATTAAAGTTCATATTCATTGTCGTTGTGTGGCCTACCAAGAATAATGAATATATAATTATTGAACTTTTTCTAATAATAACAAATGGACTTAAAACAAATAAATGAATATCACTGTGTGCAATGTACCAATGTTGGCCTCGTGTACATAAAGCATGTGGGGTTTTTTCATAAATCTAATTGATTTATTTTTCCCCACAATTACATAATGGGTTGCATTTCATTAACCCTTTGGATGCGTCGGACGGCCCCTGGCCGTCCGACGTCACGGTGGGCGTGTGCGTCGGACGGCCGGGAGCCGTCCGAGCTGCGCACGCGTCACATTTTGCCGCATCGCGGGGGAATTCCGCCCGCATTCAAAGGGTTAAACTATACACACTGTTAGTATCATGTGTATATAAATTATACATATTATATGAGGATATATTCAGGGTAAATGCAAACTCCATTATAAAAAGAATGCTCTTGCGAGCAAACCTGAAAGCACTGCCCCCTTGGACTGCACACGTGGGATTGTGTGCCGTGAGAGATTCGCAGCAGCCGCCAATGATGATTGGCTTTTCTGGCTCTCGTGGCAGTCTCACAAGAGTTTCTAAAAAGGGAAAAAAGGGAATCAGTTTAAACAACATAGATCATGAAACTATAAAGTAGTTCTAAAAAGAGCCGTTTTTGTTAACAGTTTTATACAAGTATAAAAAAAAGTGTTTTTTTCATATTATAAAAATGTTTTGTATTTTAATATTTTATAATGGGGTAGAACTAAAAAATACAACTCCGGGGGAGAAACAAACACCAACAACATCTCCTTAAAAACAAAAAGGGCAAAAATGTGGAAAAAATTGTTAAAAAAAGAACTACTGCCTCGGGGGGCATTTGTGATCTTGGACAAGCTTTTCCCGGGCAGACTGGTTTTCTCTGATGAAAAAATAATCTCTTACATAAGCAGCAAAATAGTGCTTTTTTCAGATCAGTAGGGTTATTGTATGCTTCTGCACTTAGCACCTGCACAGGCACATTATCTCCAGGTGCAAATTATGTGGAAGTCCGTGAAGAGTTGTCTTGCTCCACAGCACAAGCTAAGTCTGCCTAAGCAAGCCTTTGTGGATGCATGGATCTAAGGTGCCTCCACAAGCCTGTGGTACTCATGCTATAGTGTTTGTTTCTGCTCCCCCGGCTGAACTCCTTCTTGCAACGATTACAGATGACATACTTTGCAGAAACTTTTTTGCCAGATTGAGGTGGCTTAGCTGGTGCAACTGCCCCTGGCTGTTGAGCAGAATGTGATGAAGACATCCTTGTATTGGAAGGCAAACAAGGAAAGAAAGCAAGTCAGATATCTGTACCCTCACCAAAATCCAATAGGAAAATAAAGCAAAAATGATGGAATCTTTTTTTCTAAATAAAGACATCCTAATGAACCAATCACAAGCCTTCCTTGAGGGGTGTTTCCTCTCCCGGACCTCTTGCAAGTGTCTCACAGGTTACTCGCAAGACCGTAAAAAAATACTTGCTTTATATCTTCAATCGAACAATACATAATCAATTTTTCTACCTTAATCAACAACTCTAATGTCTTACTTTCTTCAAAAATTACAACAAAACACTGTTATTAACTGAATTCTAAATGTACGATCTCGCGAATACTTCGTGACAGCCGAACAGGAAATACAGCCCTCTCTGACTCCACACAGGGGATTGTGCGTCCGGCTTCCTCGAGCGTCTTGCAAGAGCAATCACTTAAAAAAAAATGTCAATAAATATCCAACCATATTTTAAGGACTATTCTATTATACATTAGCATTAAATAATAACTGATAACATGATAAAGAACTGTATACAATAGATTACAATGAAATTTAGAACTCTATGATCTCGCAAGTGTCCCCGAGCATCTTGCGAGGCTCTCACGAGAGTAATGACACCTCAAAAATAGATTGCTGGTAACATGTGTCAATATGAAGGATACATTAACTGAGGAAATACACAATCCATACTGAAATATTGCTATATTAATCTGTTTAATACTCTTACATTTTTTAGAAACATTTTGCAAACCGTGAATCATATTCTGTTATGTTACAATAAAAAAAGGCATCCCTTTTCAAAATAAACTCCACACACAGGATATATTATACAGTTATTCTACCATGCATACACTTACAAAAAAATTAATTTACTTTAAAAAAAAAAACTAAAAATTCACATAAAAAACCAAAGGTTAAATTAACGCTATAGGTAGATGTAATAAAAAGATTTGTTTTAATTTTTTTTAAAAACCTAGAAATTCACAGAGAAAACCTAAGGTTAAAGTACGTTACAGTTAGGTGAATTTCTCAGTGACAACATTAACGTTTTGAACTAAAAAAACAAAGAAATTATCCAGTTATAGTTAGCAGCGCTAACTATAACTTACACCTCACCATGCACTGCTTATGACCTTTCATATGACATCACTCATTACATGTTCTGTGACACCATTTATGACATTACTAATGACATCTCAAATGACATTATTGATGACATCACTGATGACATCATCCAACCTTCGTTTTCCCTCATTTTGCTCTATAAATGACTATGGCTTTAGAGGCCTGACAGTAAGTTCCAAAAAGCTCAGAAGAATATCAGCCATCATTACTGCCATCACAGATATATCTCCCTTGGGTGTAGAAAGCATGCATTATATGCAACATTAGCCCTCTAGATATACTTTACAGCGAGCACAGCTCACATTAACAATCAACCACAGATATATAGGAAACACTCATTGAGTACGGTGTTCAATCTGTATATAACTGTTCAGAGAAAGCCAAGTTCCAAAAAATAGTGAATGTCAGTTCCAAAACAAATGACCTACTACAGACAGCTTTTATCTATATCAAACACTCAAACTCAAACACTCAAACTCACCGAACTTTCATTGAGAAATGAAGGTAATATCAGTAAAGATCTGGGCCCTGTAAACAGTGCTTACTCTATGGAGAGAGTTTACTTCATACCACGCTATTTGCAAAAGTGACACTTTCATAAGAAACACACCACAAAGTATTAAAAAGTATCTACTAAGAATAGTGTACACTGTATGTAACAGTTGTCAAAAAAGACACTATTTGCTCAAAATAGCCAAGATCTGAAGGCGTTAAACATCCTACTAGCTGCACATTTATACTGTTATGAAAACTTTACAGATAGCCAGTCTTCTCAAGCAAAACAAGCACATGTATATAGGTTAGTACCTTGTCCACTCAGTCTTCTAAGTTATGTTGAAATTGTCATGCTGACCCGATTCAGTCTAATAATTCAAGGCTGCTTACAAAAGTTAGTACCTACTATGTAGAATCTTTCTCCTGTTGAAAACTTTTTTTCAGAACCCAAAAAAATGTGTGGAACATAATGAACACAAGTCAACTGTCACCTGCGCACAGTTATTCTTGAATACAAAGATTTATAACATGTTCAATACCTCTGCACACCTATGGTGCATTAGGATCAGATGTGTTAAATAAACACTTATACTCATTAGCCAGACCCATGCTGTACAAAATTAGGTAGACAAGTAATATGGTACTTACCCGTCACTATGTAAACTATAAAACAAACTAGTATCCTGTTCCGAACTATTTAGTTTACAAATAGCGGCGTAATGTCTCTTTAGGTGGATGTTACTTGATTTGTTCGTGCGGCACTTATGTTTGACCCAAGGTGATAGGTGGCTTTTTGCCTGGCCTTGTCTAAAATTTGCCCTACGTATTGCCGTTAGTTTATGGTGGTGTTTGGCTAAATAACCTCATTGCAATATAAGTATAATTTAGTTGTACTCCTTTGCCCTCTTGTCTCTTTTGATATTTGATGTGTATTTTAATAGATATGCACATATTAGATTGTTCTAAGCATTTGTGATTTCACTCAAGAATTAGATATTTAGGAGCTCTGATATGAGCTGATATAATTCCTATGACTAACTCGTGTTGTGCTTTACTTCTGATTTTAGAATTTACATATATACTCATCTGGACCAGATTACATGTCCGATCGAGGTATACATATTTTTAATTCCTAAAAATTCTTCTTAAACTTTATATTAGATATGATGTTGGATTGTTTACTAGCATAGTAACTGGAAGTTATCTGCTTTTTCTATGATGTTTTTAGATTGTGACCTTTTTAAGTATATGATAATTTGGACTGTATTGGATATTGCGGGCTGGCGTCTTTCGGTGGTATAAGATGTTTATACTTTTTCGTTTTTTCCTTTAGATATTGTCTAATATAATACGTCAGAATGCTGAAGGATACGTACTATTTATATGCTCTTTAGGTAATTAATATGTTTTATCCTTTTGGAATACATAAATAGGAATATATTATGATATTTTGGAATTAAAAAATATTTTCTAAAATTTTTTCTTCTTCTATAGATTCATATTTATATGTTACCACATACAGGTTTTACCTGAAATGTGGTGATATTGTTATTAGAGATTTGTGCTTGGTGAGTGGCGATTTTATCTATTATTTAAGCTGTTTTTGACTTTGCACGAAGAGGGTTGCATGTCATCTTACCTCTGCGATTAGTCTGTTTGTCTTGCTTTTTGAAGCACAATTCTTTTTCTTTGCACTATACATAATTTGTTTGGTCTTGTCACTGGGCGAATCTTTTTGGTGATTATGGGCTTTGGCTTTAATTCACCTTTTTGCTTTTATGTTTACACAAAACCCCTTGGTTTTGATTTTAAATATTGAGTAATTATATGCTATTTATTCAAGTTGGATAATATTATATACATATTTTTTGTTGTAGCCCTGAGGAAGTCATCGGGTGAATCTCCCGAGACGAAACACGTGTTGGCTATTGGCTACATTTGGTGATGTTATCTACACCAATTTATCTACTGCGAATCTGTGTATAATTTAACGATGTTTGTGACAAAGATAAAGAAAACAAGAAAATAAAATGAAGAATAACTATTTGAGAAGATCTTGAATTTGGACATTTTATTGGACTGATGATTTGTTATGGTTCAATTTTGAATGTTAATTTGCTCTTTGCTCGGGAGCAATATTTTGTTTACAAACTAGCAGACTCATTGGATGATTTCATCAGTGATGTCATCTGTGATGCCATCAATGATGTCATTTGGGGAGAGGAGTTGGCCTGATGGCTAGGGCTGTCGATCTGGGGAACTGGGTTCGAGTCTCGGCAATGACGCTGAACATCTTGTGATTCTGGGCAAATCACTTAATCTCCCCGTGCCTAACAAAAAAAAATTAATGTGTCCTCATGTAACGCAACTTGTGCTATGTAAAGCGCTCTGATACCCGATACCTTCGGGTCAAGTTCGCGCTATATAAAAGTCTGTAAAAAGAATAAAATAATTTGAGATATCATCAGTGATGTCATGAATGATGGCATAGAACATGTCGTGAGTGATGTCATATGTGAGGTCATAAGCAGTGCTTGACGGGGTCGCATGTTATATTTAGCGCTGCTAACTATAACTGGTTAACTTCTGTGTTTTTTAGTTCAAAACGTTAATGTTGTCACTGAGAAATTCACCTAACTATAATGTATACTTTAACCTTTGGTTTATTCAGTGAATACAAACACACATATATCTTACAGAGTGGCTGTAGCCACTCTGTAGTTATAGTTGGGGTTACCAGAGATAGGAATTCCTTGGATTTTTGTCCCTTAATAACTTTGCACCCGTTTGCTGAATCTTCTCAAAACTTTGGCGGTGTTTGGTCAAGGCGGTGCAAAATAAAAAAGGGGGTTCTGACTGGCACCAGCCAAGATGGCGGACTAGTGCGAGTGCTCCGCCCTGGCCTCGAGAAAAGCCTGCAATACCCGCACTTTATCCGGTAGCTGGAGTACCTGAAAACCTGCTGAGGATTGTGGAGCATCGCCCCGGGGCAGAGAGCTTGTCGTGGTGCCCGAAAATGCTGCATTTACGAGAGACGGGGAAGGGCCTGCTCTCTCGATTGGCCCAGTGAACAGAGGCGGCCGGGGGCGTAGTCACGTAACTGCAGTGCCCGGACTTAGATCGCGAGGCCCGGGAACACCAAAATTGAGGACCGCTGCGCTGGGCTCGGCATCTGAGCTCCTACCAGATCCAGCGACTCTGTCCCAGAGAGACCGCAATCGCAGAGACTGCCTCCGGAGAGATCCCATGATCCCGGGGACGCCGCGTTGATGGCCGGGAGCAAGCGGGGACACGTTGAGAGGTGAGACATGCCTGCGCTGCCCCCCGAGGCCGAAGTCGAAATCGGGGCGACCGACGGGGGCAGCGAACAACAATAACCCGAGAGGGCGCGGACATAGAGCCCTGATCACCATCCCTGGGGGAGCTGGCCCAGGACTCCTGCCCCTCAAAGGTGGGGGCAGAATCGGGCCACTAGCATTGTGGTGAGACGTTTGCTCCGACGGGAGCCCTCATCAATGACACCAGGTGGCGGGGCAACACCTCCGATTATAGATTTTGTGCAATTGGGGCGATGGTACGACGCTGCGCCCTGCAGGCCCAGCAGAGGGGAAAACTGGAGTGAGGAGTAGCCTGAGGCCCAGGAGTGATGAGAGGCAGGAAGGGCCCGGGGTCACGGATACAGCCGAGCCGATGTGGGAGTGGGGGGACCCCCACACTGTGGCGCCCCTGAGAGTTGGAAGACGGGAGGCCTGATCCACCGAGACTGTGCTGGGTGATATGCTGGGGCTGCTACAGGAGGGCCCTGTCATCCTCTGGCGACAGTAACAAGCAGGAGCAAGAATTGAGATAACCCCACAGGCACAGGCCCGCCAGAGAAGCCGAGTGATCAAGTTCTCCCGATAATTAAATACCAGTCTGTGAGACATTTCGGGGTGCCCCATCGGCGAGGTCGTAACACGACGAGACGTGCTGATCAATCGCAACGACCAACGGGGGGGTCTCGCCATGACGAAGCCAAAGGGCATCCCGCCCTCGGTGCAATCCAACAAACTGGATAAATATGCGATCCCGAGACAATCGGCGACTGAAGATGGGGCGACCTGCGATAAGGGGGTATCAACTGAACCCTTCCTTGGAGCCATCATGACGGCCATCCAAACATTTGGTAGGACCCTGGAGACGCAGATAGATAAGGTCATGATCGAAATGAATCTGATGAGAGCGGATATGCATAAGACCTCGGAGCGTGTCACCACGGCGGAAACGAACATAGGGGAGCTTCAATCTATAACGCGTAAACTGGAAGAGCACGTACAGAAATTGACGCACCAACACAAGCAAATGGCCCTGAAGCTGGAAGACCAGGAAGGGAGGGCCCATCGCAACAACATTAGAGTGGTGGGGTTCCCAGAAGGGGCAGAGGGCCCGAGCATGGATCTTTTCATGGAAGACATTATCCTAAACCATCTCAAGCCAAAAAGACTATCCACCTTTTTCACGGTAGAAAGAGCGCACAGGGCACCGATCCCCAAGCCGATGCCTGGAGCCCCCCAGAACTATTATCATCCGGATACTGAATTACAGGGACCGAGATGCCATTCTACAAGCGGCCAGGGATGGGGGGGACATTCCCTACGAGAACTCGGTCATTCGATTCTTACCAGACTTCACCCTGAAGGTGCAACAGGAGAGACGTACATTTGACGGAGTGAAACGTGCTCTATGAGAGAAAGGAATAAAATACATGATGCTCTTTCCATCCAAACTCAGGGTAATCGACAACAGCAAATCCTGGCACTTTACCACACCAGCAGAGGCACAACAATGGTTGATGGGGGGGGCCCCAAGTCACCCAGGCGGCAAAGAGAGGTGGACTGGCGGGGAAGTAGGTACCGAAATCTAGAGTCCCCGACTCAACAAACTGAGGACGAGAGGTCAGAGACACGATCCAGGAGCTCTTGGTCCGGGAGACCCACAGTTGGAGAGGTGAATCCTGGAAAGTGGCGGGCACTGGCTGATCCTACGAGACTGAGCATACCGCCCCTGTAAGGCTCGAGGTACAGATCGAAGCCTTCGGGGCGGGGAAAGAGGTCGGTTGTAACGGACAATCACGCATGGTATACTGTCTCGAGGAGACATGGACTTGATTATTGCAGCTACACACACTGTCTTAGGGCTAGAATATATATCCGGGGGGGGCAGTTTTTGATTGGCGGTGCAAGTCAGTCCCACACTAGTTAAATGTCGTCTTGGTCGACAGGCGCTCTGCTATTTGGGATGTGGGTAGTTTTAGACCTACAAGGCAAGGTAGCAGGGAGGGGGGAGTTAGCTGGGGTATTGTTACTCATTATGTTGTACGTTGGATTGTTAATGCTTCAGAACAAATGCTCCGTCAAATGTGGTTTGAGACCCGAGATCTTTTATTCTGCACTGCCGCGCGAGAGAGGGTGGGCCCTGGTTGGCAAGTGGGGGTGGAAGAGGGGATGGGATTCTTCGGCTCCCCAGATGGCTGCACGTCACGCTAGAAAGTTGACGATTCTCTCTTGGAATGTGAACGGTCTGGGGGATAAGATTAAGCGCACTATGGTACTACAATACCTACGCAGACACTCACCAGACATAGTGCTCCTGCAAGAGACTCACCTGAAAGGCAATAATTATCTAGCATTGAACCGCTACGGCTACACACTCCGGGTACATGCCGGTTTCACAACGGGCTCCAGGGGTACTGCCATACTCATTAAAAACTCGGTGCCACTTGTAGTAAATCATACATGGTGTGACCACATGGGACGATATGCGACTCTGTCAGGGACATGGGAGGGACGAATTGTGAATATTTGCTCAGTATATATACCCCCACGACTGCACAAGACCACACTCTCAGCCCTTAGCAAACTAATACTTGAATTGCCGCAGGGCACCCTGATTTTGGGGGGAGACATGAACAATACGATGACTCCGGACATAGATAGGGAAGTAACCCCTCCCAAGGCATGGGGACCCAGACCACTGCACACATTTGCGCGGGCAATGGGACTGGTAGACCTATGGCAGTGCCACAACCCCAGGACGAGACATTATACACACATCTCAGCAGCTCATGGGAGTGGCTCACGACTGGACTATATATACACACATACTACCTCAGCGGGACTCTTTCAAGGAGAGTGCCATAGGGCTTGTGGGATATCAGACCACTCGCCTGTGGAGGTGCAGATGTATGGGTCGGTGCAAGACTGGACCCTTCTGCTGAGATTACATACCTTCCTATTCAGGGACCAAGAGTTTCGTGAGCGATTTGGGGAACGCACCGAACAGTATTTCACTGGCAATGTAGGCTCAGTATGATCTAACTGCACTCTCTGGAAGGCTTGTAAGGTGGTGGCCAGGGGCTTTATACAGGTGACAAGTGGGGCTATACGCAAAGAAAAATGCGCACAGTGCGAAGACCTCGAACAAGAGATATTGACTCTTGAGCGGGCGCTGGGCGTAAAACTCCGGGGCAAGCACCGGATCCAAGCACGCACTCAAGCAAAAAGCACTTACGGACTTAAAAGAAAACGCTGCCCGTGCACACCCGATCGCCACACAAAGGAAGGTATACGATTTGGGAGATAAGGCCAATAAATTGATCGCCTGGCTGGAAAGAAGGAATAAGAGTCGCAACTGGGTCACTGAAATCAGGACGGCTGAGGGCGTACAGGGAGGAACAGGTGCGGACTTGACGGAAGCCTTCGCCGTGTATTACGAGAACATCTACCAGTCACAGACTGAGCGGGGGGAGGTAGATTGTTATGAATTGCTAAAGGACATGACTTTACTGACCCTGGGGAAGGAAGATAGGACGTCATTAGACTCAGACCTCCACGTAGAGGAAGTAGAAAATGCTATACGGGATTTGCAATCCGGGAAAGCGGCAGGCCCGAACGGACTCCCCACAGAGTTGTTCAAATGTGTGGCAGGGAAGCTTACCCCTCACATGCTCAATATGTTCCTGGGGGCAAGAGACGAGGGTTGATTCCCGGAGGATGTGAGAATGGTGACCATAGTGGTTATCCTTAAGAGTGGCAAACCCCACGATCTCTGTAGCTCCTACAGACCTATCTCCCTTCTGAACTTCGAAGCTAAAGTGTTAGCTAAGGTCATCGCGAATCGGTTGAGCCCGGTTATACAATCCCTAATTCATCCAGATCAATCTGGCTTTATGCCACATAGTAGCACTAGTCTTAATCTGCGACGCCTCTATGGAGTGATGTATATGACCCAAAAGTAACCTGACGTGCCTGCAGCCCTCCTTTCACTCGATGCGAGGTTGGCATTCGATAGCATTGAATGGTCATACCTATTCGCTGTCTTAGATAAGGTAGGCCTAGGCCCGAATTTACAGAAGTGGATACGTCTACTATACACCGCTCCGATGGCGCGAGTTAGTGTCAACGGATCTATTTCCAGAGCCTTTGTGCTCCATAGGGGCACGCGGCAGGGGTGCCCGCTATCCCCAATGCTATTTGCACTGGCGCTGGAGCCACTGGCTGTCTGGATTTGGGGGGACTCGCTGGTGAGAGGCATTGATGTCGGGGGGCTGAGAAGAATGCATATCCCTGTATGCGGACGATATCCTCCTCTATGCCCATAGGCCCGACAAACATTCCACAGGCTCATTCATATAATACAGTCCTTTGGGTCATACTCGGGATATTGCATCAACTGGGACAAATCCCTAGTGTTCTCTTTGGCGGGCGAGCTCCCAGTCCTAACCTCGGTGTGCTCAGAGCTAGTGCGAAAGGATAGGTTAAAATACCTGGGTATATGGATTACGAAGTCAGAGGTCGAGTTCATACAATTAAATGTGTAGGCGCAATTGGATAGGCTACAAGATGATGTGACTCACTGGAGGGGGCTACCTGTCTCCCTTATGGGCAGAGCTGTTCTTTTTAAAATGATGGCCCTTACACGCTTACTATACGTAGTTCAGAACACCCCATACCGGATACAGGAGTCATTCTTTCGAGAGGTTGAGTCCGAACAGCGCAAGCTACTATGGGGGGGTGGAGGCCCTAGGATCGCACTTAGGAAGCTCCAGAATGGAGTGTATGAAGGGGGACTGTCTGTCCCAGATATCAGGAAATATTACTGGGCCTCTCAACTTATTAATGTTAACGGGTGGGTTTTTTCACCGCTCGAGGAACCAGCATATAGGGTGGACTGATTGGCGATGAGCAATGGCAGCTATCTGGCTGAGCTATATCGATCGAGAAGAGGCAGCTCGCACCTCCCGACACACACTTGGACGGTTCTCGACATATGGCATAAGGCAACTAACATGACAGGCTGGAAGGCTAAACTCACGGAGCAGACATCTCTGTGGGAGGGAGACTATTTGAGAGAACTGAAACAATTAGAGGGCTTCCGGAAATGGAGCCTTATAGGGATTGACTTACTGGGGATGTTTGGAAGGGTGGTAAGATGATTGCATTTGACACTTTGCGCGAGGAGTTCCAAATGGGGGGAGGAGAACACCTCAAATACCGGCAACTGCGGCACGCACTTCACTGTCATCTGAAAGAAGGGACTGTGATCCCGGAATACTCACCACTAGAGGACAGACTCCTCCTAGACCCCATGATAGATAAAGCAATATCCCTCACATATAGGAAGCTTGTGAACAACTCCCCAGACTGTTTGGGTCCCCTGAGGGAGGCCTGGGAATCTGATGTCGGGTTACTGGAGGACAATGACTGGGCTGAGGCATTACAGAGCCCCAAAGAAATAGCCATTACAGCACATTTGAGGCTCGTTCAGCTCCGTATTCTCCACAGATTGTACGCCTCACGAATGGTGCAATTCCGTATTGGCAATTGTGTGTCTGAACAGTGCGCGAGAGGGTGCGGTGAGAAAGGGTCGCTCTTTCACATACTGTGGTCCTGCCCCAAGATTCAAATGTACTGGGAGGGTCTGATACGCATAATGGAAACAGTGGTGGGAGAAAAGGTCCTGTTGGAGCCGAGATGGCACATTTTGGGAGTAACGGGAGAGATCACATGGCCGCAGTGGGCCAAGACCTGGCTGGCCTTGGCAGGGGGGGTAGCCAAAAGAAATATAGCCCAGGCCTGGGGGGCAACAGAGGCCCCAACATTGGAATCCTGGAAGAATGATATGGATTGGTGCCATAGGGCGGAACAAGTGGTTTATCAAAGCCGAGGCTGCCCATGTAAATGGGAAAAGATATGGGGAACATGGGCACAGTACAGAGACCAATGAGTAGGGCCATGAGGTGGGTCTTGAAGTTTTCCAGAGTCATTATTAAGCACGACATCACCCCCAACTGTAAAGACGTTAGCAGCAGACAATTGAATTCAGTAACGGTTGCGTCATGGGGTACTGGGGACATTTGTTTATCCACAAAATATGTGCCTATGAATGTTGTATATCTGAAGCTTGTTCCTATGTTTAATAAAAATAAAAAAAAAATTTAAAAAGGGGGTTCCAAAACACACACTTGCACTCCAATGCATTTTACATAGACTTTTATATTTCATGTAGCGGCAAAACGACTTAACGAATTTGTAATGAAATTTCACAGCAATGTACAGTTGACTATGTAGATGATTCTTTTTGCTATTGCAAGAGATGTTATGAAGTGGTTATGAAGCTATAAGGGCTAACACCTTAGTGATATCTGTGTAGTACAATACTACTATAAGTAGAAAGGTAGCCCCCCAAAAAAACTAGAGTGCATATGTAAAGTTTCAGATTTACTACATGCTAATGGAAAGCTATAAACAAATACATAATGAATAGAATATATCTTAATCTACATAGGCTTTCATTGCATGCTCTCTAGCTCACAAAATAAAACTGTGCCCAAAAAGCCATATAAAAACCATCTTCCTTTGCACCCCTCTGCAAAAAAATGAAAAAATGACCTAGCAGTGAGCTATATAAACTACTATTTGGATGACATGATAATTGGCAGCTAGGGAAAAAAAATATCTCAATTTTCATAACTATGATTGTCTTTCATTCACTTTGGGCTTTATATATAGCACAATCCAACTAAAAGTAGCAAGGAAGCCCAAAAAATAAACTAGACTGCATATGTAAAGTTCGGAATTACTACATGAACCACTAAAAGACACATGTGTGGTCACATGATTATGTAAACCAATAAACAAATACATAACTAATACAATAGATAAAAAGAAAGAAATCACATTAATTCTGATTGCCATCTGATCAAATGTTTTGGCCATCCGCTGGTGTCCTATGCAGACGACACCCAAATCGTGGTGTCAGTGACTAGCAACCCAGAGGTTACTGCTACCAGATTCTACAACTGCATCCTGCAAATCGAGAGATGGATTAGTGAAAATTGTTTAAAGTTGAACTCCTTCAAAACAGAGGTCCGGTTATTTGGCAGAAACTCGTCCTTTTGGTCTCCAAGCTGGTGGCCTCAGGAACTTGGTACTCTCTCCGCCCCAGTCACAAAGGTTAAAAACCTCAGGATTCTTTTCGATAGTAAACTGTCCTTTGAAGGCCAGATTAGCCGTATTACTTCCTCCTCCTTCTTTTTATTAAAGCTGCTCAGGAAAGTTCTTCCCTTCATCCCACAGGAACTGCAGAAAGCAGTAGTGTCCGTTATTATTGTCTTTAAATTGGACTTCTGTAACACACTTTTCACTAGCATTCAGAAAAGATTTTTAAACAAGCTACATACTTTATAGAATGCATTGGCCGGTCTGCTTCTAGGCATACCTAAACACAAATCCGTGTCACAAGCCTTGGCACAGATTCACTGGCTTCCTATCTAGAAGTACATTGACTTCAAGGCACTTTGTATTCCCTTCAAGTCTTTGCACAATCTAGGTCCTGAATATCTCAAACAACAGTTTCATCATTACACTCCAGTCAGACCTCTTCGATCAGCTTCTGCTTACAACCTAGTGATTCCCAAATTCAAGAGATCAACCTGGGGTGGCAGGAGTTTTGTGACCTGCAAAGCCATGTTTTGGAACTCCATGCCTCTCAATCTTAAAATGAATACTGATCTGCTGGTCTTCAGAAAGGAATTAAAAACCTGGCTTTTTATTCAATCGACTCAGGGCTTGGGTTTACCCTGCACTCCATTTTTGTAGGCTTTCTCTTTTTTAGGCTAACACCTAGACACCTCCGGGTATTAGAGCACTTTATACATTCTTTTTTCATTTAATTTCTCTGTAGTTAAAGAGAGTATTCCCAGAGATAGTAATTCTTCAGATTTTAGCTCCCTAATAACTTTTCACCCATTTGATGAATCACCACAAAGCTTTCCAGACCTATAGCATTATCTAAATTTTGAGAAGATGTCAATTTTTGTGGTGAATCATTACGGGATGCAAAGATAAAAGGAGGGGGTCTCAAAATGCGATTTTTTCACCAATGCATTTTCCATAGACTATTGCATTTGACGTAGTGCATGAAAGTTTACAGAATAATACATTATGGTTCAGAGATGATGCTTTTTGGGTACTGCAGTTAAGTAGCGTAAGTATTTTTGAGCTTGTAAGGCATTTAAACTTAGCGATATTTGTCACAGTGGTTCTTTTGTAGAAGTTCACACAATGTTGTGAAACTACCATGGTATTTAAAAATGTGTAAAAATATATATAAATACACTTCCCCACCTATTACCACTTTAATAAAGTGGTAATAGGTAGAGACCTACTACCTACCTATATCTAAGGCCCTAACACTGAACACAGCCAAAGTTTAGCAAAAACAATATGGCTGCCTTTTCATTCTCTAAAAACAGCCATTACCCAATTATGTGCTCGTTTGTCATCGCCATGTACCATAGTATACTGCTGGATACCGTGGCCCAAAATATGACTAAGGCCATGGTGTAATAGTGGATTGGGGCACCCTTGTGTCACGCATGGTGTGGCATGGGCAACACAATAGTTAAGTCAAATCAAATCAAATAAACTTTATTCGATTTTTAAATTAAAAAATCATAAAAGTCACACATTTTAGAAATATACAATCTAATATTTAAAAAAGACTAATACCTTACATGATTACATCTTTATATATCACTAAAATCTTAAAAATCATATCATCAGTTAATTAATACAACAATTGTTCTATACATTAGTCAGCCTCATGATGTGTTTCCCATATTATACTTTTCCTTTTTTTCAATATGGACTTCAAGAGTCCAGTCATAGCTCCCACACAATAAACATTATCCAATCTTTGTAGATAAAGGTAGGCAGGGCGGCATTGCCTCCAGCCCCCACCCTTCAGCATTGGCAAAATCCATCTAGATCTTTCTACTCTGTAAAATTTGCAGAATAAAATCACATGTATTGTCGTCTGAGGGGACGTTTCATCACAGGGGCACATACAAAGCTCGCTGTTCCAATCATTTTGTGTAGGGAAGCTGACTAATCGATGAAAGCTGTCAAATCTTAATCTTGTGAGGACAAACCTATCGTATCTTCCTGTACACCATTCCAAGTAAGGTTGAATAGTGGGGTATACAAGGGTTAACTGATGTTTAATAACTGTGCTTTTGTGCATTTCTGAGGCCGCCCTTAATGACTCTAGATGATCCTGACAGAAAGCTCTAAAATCCTTCCTAGAAATTGTAATCAGTGTACCGGGGTTACTATAAAAATCAGGTTTACCCACGTCTGTTAAAAAGTTTCTTATATACCTTAACCACGTAATCTTGTTTGCGTGGGTTAAACTCATGGCATCTCTTATAATCTCTCTGTTTAACTCTCTATTATGTGACGTCCAGACTCTATGCCATAACAACAAGGGCTGCATCTTAATCAAATCAGAAATATATCAAATCCCCAGCTCGTTGTGGCAGTTATAAACGGACGTACTCTGTGGTATTGCTAGTATAAACCGTAAAAACTTATTTTCCTCTTTTTGTAGTATGGCTGCATCCTGGTAACCCCAGACACCAGCCCCGTACATCGCTACACTCAAGCATTTCGCTTTATAAATTTTAAGGAGAATCCCCGGGGGTCTTTTGCCCATTTTAATCGAAAAATTCATCAATGCCCCAATTGACCTTTTAAAAAGAAGAGTTCTACTTTTAACCGCTGGAATCCATGACCCAGCGTGATCGAGTAAGACACCCAAATAGGAAAATGTATTGGTCGCCTCGATCCTAGCCTTTCCCAAGGGCAGGCTTTTACAGCTATTTCTCCCCTTCCCACATGTCATCACGTATGTCTTCTTAATATTAAGTTTTAGGCCCCGATTATCCATAAAGTCAATATAAGTTTTAAGAGCGCTCTGGAGACCCAGCTGAGTTCTGGCCATAAGCACTGCGTCATCCGCGTAAAGGAGTGATACTATGGGCTTGTTGTTATAGTGAGGGGGGTCTTTTGTACTGGCCGTTAACTCCTCTTCTAATGCATTGGTATATAAAGAGAAGAGGAACGCAGCCAGGACACACCCCTGCCTCACACCCTTTTCCACCGCAAACGACGCAGTGCATTCGCCCCCGATTCCATGTCTCACTTTTGCTGAGGCCCCCGTATACAATTGCCTTAAAAACCAGATTAAAGTTGGGTCTACTTTTAAATCCCGCAATATATCCCAAAGTCTGTTGTGATTTACGCAGTCAAAAGCGGACGTAAGGTCCACAAAAGCTACGTATATTTTCCCTTCTTTAGCTTGGGTGTATTTCCCTGATATCATTATAAAATTCAACACCTGCTCAATAGTCCCTAGCCCTTGTCTAAAACCATACTGCACTTTACATAAAATGTTGTTATCCTCGCCCCAAGTTTGTAGTCTATTCAGGACTATTCTACCTACTACCTTAACCAGGGAGTCCAAGAGAGAAATCGGACGATAACACGCGGGGTTATCGCGTTCTCCCTTTTTAAAAATTGGAATAATCACAGATTCAGACCACGTCTTGATGAAGCCCTTCTCACAGCATGCCTTCAGAACCTGTGTCATCAATGGGGACCAAAGTGCTGGAAGGTTTTTAAATAAATCCATGGGGACGCCGTCTGGTCCAGGCGCCTTCCCTCCTTTGCTTTCATTAATAGCTGCTGTGACTTCATCTAATGTTACATTTAGCCCTATAGTCACAAAACTATCCATCCCGTCTTGTATCTGCAGATCAGAGTCGGTCATGGATGCATCGGCCCCCCTAATGCTGTACACGCTCAAGAAAAATTTGATCCAGGACTCCTCATCTATGGCAACTTCAATCCTAGGTCCCTCGTTATTTATAAAAAAAAGGGGCATTTACTGCCCGCCAGAACATAGTACAGTCCCTATTTTTCGAGGCCTCATAGAGTAAGTCCCAAGCCTGTTCTTTTAATTCTTTTTTCCTATTTTTTCTAACCAAATTATAATTCTTTCTGCATGTACTAATTTCCTCCTTATTTCTCACAGTTTTGTGGAGGGCACCCTTCAGCAAGTTATATGCTTTCGTGCACTTAGTATCAAACCATCCGTTAGTCCTTATTGGGGATACCTTCTTTTTGCTCCTAAAGAGTTTTGAATCTCCAAAGTAATAATAGAAAAAGCCCTCAAAATATCACTATAATCTGCGCTCTCTTGAAGACATACCGCTATGTGGTCATTAGCATTAATTATAATTTGTTTCATCACTTCGTCGGCTTTTATTTTCCCCCAACGTAAAGAGTAGCCATTCTGGCGTGCTAGAGTAATGTTTTGTGACAATGCCAGATAGCTACTATTTGGTTTTTCAACTAATTTGGGAATAGTTACGCAGATGCTCAAAGGCAAATGATCACTGAGGGCATTCAGATGGGTTTTAAAATTGTCAAACCAGGTTGCATATCTATTGGGGATGATTATAAAATCTATCAATGATGCTAAACCTCTGCCAATAAACGTTGGGGTAAAATCAACACGTGGAGTACACAAACAGTTTGCAAAACCCAAATCATGTCCTGCCACAAAATCATTAAACATTTCTCCCTTTACATTATGAACAAAATGTGGGGTGTATACATTTACTTCATCATGTAGCCCACACTGCCCATTTTCAGTATTACCACAAATACCAGTATTAAAATCCCCGCCACATAGGAAGATCACATCAACGTCATTTGGTACCCTAATTTTAAACATTTCATTGCTAAGCGACTTTATGATTTTACCTAGTTCACCCTGATCGATGTTATTATAAAAATTCACTATACATAATACCACTGGAGAGTTCAAATAAATACCCAGCAATTGATAGTAACTCGTTGAACTAAACATTTCTATTTTCCTAACCATAATCAAATTTGAGATATATACACTCAAACCTCCTTTATGTCTTCCATGCATGGATCTGACAGCAGGTATATGGAAAGTCTTATAACCATCTAAATTAATCTGCTTCAGTAACCAGGTCTCCTGGAGACATAAGATGTCAAAACCATGTATAAAATCTATCCAGATGGAATTATGTACTTTTGATTGTAGGCCAGCAATATTCCAGAATAACACTCGTATTCCATCAGAAACATAAGCAGTTGGTCTATCAGGGGTGATGGTTCCATTAGTGTGTTTGTTTGTCCCACTACCATTAATGGCATTTGTAGAACATCCCACACTAATTTCATCCTCCACTACGTTATTCACTTCCTCACTGTATTCCTTTATCGTACTAGTGACAAGGTTACACCCCCAATTATCGCACTCTCGTGAAATCGCATTTAATTCTGTGGGTGCGACTTGATCAACACAGTTATACTCATCACCATTAACCGGGAGTCAATCATTCTCGTCCAAAGATTGGAGTGGCAAAAATCTATTGGAAACCTCTATACTATGTGCCTGCTTACTTGTGTTCTGCACATGGGGATACCTATCCTGAATCCCTTTTGTGGGGCCAGGTTGATAAAAGAAGCTCAAAGGATGTACCTTTATTCCTACTTCCAGGTTACATCTATTATTACCCATCCTTCGGAAAATTTCCCGGACCAAAAAAGGACTTCCTAAGGAAAGGACTATGCAGTCCCCTTGCGTGTATTTTCCAATTGTACCCACCCAGGCAACCCGTCTAACCATTTTAAAAGCCGAAAACATATCCTGGGCTAGACCTGTTCTTATTCCCAAGCAATGAATTGTCCTATTCCTCAGTATGTCCCATGTTTCCTTTTCCCCTTCAGGTAACGGGGGAACATTTATCAGCACCACCGTATAAGGTAGCGCCACAGGGGTAAATTTAAAATTTGACGATTCCCTATTTGCTCAGGTAATTTAATCTCATCTTTCCCTATATTTGGGCCTATTTCCCTCTGTTGTCTATTACCCTGTCGTATGTCCGTCCTATCAATACTCCTTTCTACCAATTCACTGTTGTTACCATTTGTGTTCAGACGGCATGGGTTAAAAGTGTCTCCCCTTCTCTCTAGATCTTTTTATCACCCTTATTATCCACTATAGGGGGCCTGTCTCGATTCTTTACCAAGGATGCCAGGTCCATCTCTATCTTGGCAACTCTTAATTCTATAGCCGCAAATGATTGTTTAATAAAATTACTTAAATCGGCTAACTCATTCCCTATATTAATTGTGTCTACGTCATAATTCCCTTTCCCCCTCCTTCTTCTAATTTTCATTGCCAAACCTTTATTTTTAGGCTGTACCAAATTACCGTTCCCCTGTTTATTCTTCACTACAAGTATCTGCGGGGTAGGCTCAGGTAGAGCATTCTGTGTCAGGACCTGTGGGCTACTCGGCCCTTTTTTTGATTTCGGCATACAGCATCTTTTTGGTGGAGGGGACCGCTCTGCATCCAGATCACTGATGATAATCTCTTCACCAATAACCTGGATGCAACCATTTGAGGGCTCCCTATTAGGGTTTCCTAAAAGCCCCTTCTCCCCCTCCTCTTCAATCCCCGTCTGTTGTAAAATAGTGGTCTTACTTGTAGTAACCACTTCCTGGGGGTTCCCTTTTAGGGACTCCTCAACCGTAGATATTTGTTTATCCAAAGCTCCAACCGCCCCCTTTAGATATTTCAAAATGGTTTTATTCACATCTTCTGATTTACCACCCGGTTGCCCTAGGCTCGCGTTTTGAATTTTCCTCTTCCCCATTATACTGCCTCTTATGATTAGAACACTAATATACTCTTTCCGCTACACAACACGCGGTAACTACCTAATATTAGAAAAGAGTTATCTAAACTACAGAAGCAAAGATTACACCCCCTACCGTTATTAAATACTAAAGAGGAAAAAGTCTTGCAAATTCAAACAATTGAACGTTCAATTAGAGATTAAAGGGGCTCAAAAAGCACACATACAGTTCAGTCCAAAAGACCTGGCCCAGCCCAGCCTCCTCCGGCCTCTGACGGGCTAAGACGGGCCCGTCTTGGCCCGGTCTTCACCCGTGCTGAGCCCGCGCGCGTCCCGCGTCGCGGGACCGGCTCTGTGCCTTTGAAGCGTCCTCCAGGGAGCGGGGCAAAAGTACAGGAGTTCTAGATCAGGGCCAGGGACAGCGATAAAGTGGCAAGTGCAAATCGTTGCAGAGCGGTCTCCCGCGTCGCGGGACCGGCTCTGTGCCTTTGAAGCGTCCTCCAGGGAGCGGGGCAAAAGTACAGGAGTTCTAGATCAGGGACAGCGATAAAGTGGCAAGTGCAAATCGTTGCAGAGCGGTCTCCCGCGTCGCGGGACCGGCTCTGTGCCTTTGAAGCGTCCTCCAGGGAGCGGGGCAAAAGTACAGGAGTTCTAGGTCAGGGCCAGGGACAGCGATAAAGTGGCAAGTGCAAATCGTTGCAGAGCGGTCTCCCGCGTCGCGGGACCGGCTCTGTGCCTTTGAAGCGTCCTACAGGGAGCGGGGCAAAAGTACAGGAGTTCTAGATCAGGGCCAGGGACAGCGATAAAGTGGCAAGTGCAAATCGTTGCAGAGCGGTCTCCCGCGTCGCGGGACCGGCTCTGTGCCTTTGAAGCGTCCTCCAGGGAGCGGGGCAAAAGTACAGGAGTTCTAGATCAGGGCCAGGGACAGCGATAAAGTGGCAAGTGCAAATCGTTGCAGAGCGGTCTCCCGCGTCGCGGGACCGGCTCTGTGCCTTTGAAGCGTTCTCCAGGGAGCGGGGCAAAAGTACAGGAGTTCTAGATCAGGGCCAGGGACAGCGATAAAGTGGCAAGTGCAAATCGTTGCAGAGCGGTCTCCGCGTCGCGGGACCGGCTCTGTGCCTTTGAAGCGTCCTCCAGGGAGCGGGACAAAAGTACAGGAGTTCTAGATCAGGGCCAGGGACAGCGATAAAGTGGCAAGTGCAAATCGTTGCAGAGCGGTCTCCCGCGTCGCGGGACCGGCTCTGTGCCTTTGAAGCGTCTTCCAGGGAGCGGGGCAAAAGTACAGGAGTTCTAGATCAGGGCCAGGGACAGCGATAAAGTGGCAAGTGCAAATCGTTGCAGAGCGGTCTCCCAGATATATCTAAACACAGGTAGTCAATACTCACATCCCCCCAACATCCACTAGGTCACCAGCAGGAAAACAAGATCCGTAACTGCAGGGAGAAACTATAGGGTAGCAACCTCAGGTGGCGCAGTACTCCAAAAGCCAGTAAGGTCAGAAACACAAGTTCGCAATTATACACAAAATGTACCCAGGGTGCTCAAGGACGGAGTAACTGGAAAAGTAAAGTCACAAACGTAAAGAAGAAGCCTGGTACCCAACACGCTCCCGTTACTCATCTGTCACCGCAGAGAAGAAGCCCCTTGTTACGTCACAAGGGCTGAGCGTGGGTGCGGGCAACCACCAAACAGGACGCAGCACCCGGCTCCGGTCGGGAAGCCGCCACAACGAAGGGAAAGACCAGTTAATGCCTCCTGGCAGGTAAGACGGCAAGGAAGCCCCCTGTAATGAAAATGTGCCTCCAGGAAAGGTACGCGGCTAATGGAGCCACCGAAGAAACAGAGCGCCTCCAGGCAATGGCGTGGCTGAGAAAGCTGCCGAGGTCTCAGAGCGCCTCCAGGCAGTGTCGCGGCAGAAGGCGCCACCGATGAAACAGAACGCCTCCAGGCAGTCGATGTGGCTAGAGAAGCCGCCGGAACGAACGCAGGCGAGGAGCGCCCGTAGTACAGGTGAGCATGAGCGGGAAAGGAAAAATCCACAGAGCGGCAGGTCGCGATATCCAGGAAACAAGCAGGAGTTAAGTCAGATTTACAAAGCAAAGCAAGGACTCCATGCGTGGCCTTGAGTTGATTGGTGAATTTGGAGAAACGCAAGGCAGCTCAATTCACTTTTTTGTGTTACTCTGCGCACCATAATTTGCATTGCTGCTAAATTTCACATACATCCATTTGCCATGTCACTCTACGCCACTCCACTCTGTGCCTCTCTACTGTATGATACTCCACTCTATGCCACTCCACTCTACGCGATTACACTGTGCGCAACTCCACCGTACACCAATACACTCTACTTTCTTACACTGTACACACCTCCACTCTACGCCACCGAAGTCTAAGTCACTCCACTGTACGCCTCTCCACTGGACGCTACTCCATTATACACTATTCCACTCTACACCATTCCACTGTGTGCCAAGCAACTCTGCGATATTTTGCTGTATGCAACTCCACTCTACAATACTCCAATGTATGCTATTCCACTGTGTGCCACTCCACTCTATGCTATCACTCTACGTCACTCCAGTGTACACCACTCCACTCTATGCCACTTCATTTAACACAATTCCATTGGACACCACTCCAATGTATGCCACTCCACTGTATGCTATTATACTCTACCCAACTCCACTGTCTCCACTCCAGCCTACACCATTCCACTCTATGCCAGTCCACTGTACGCTATTACACTGTACACAAGTCCACTCTATGGCAGTCCACTCTACACTATTACATTGTACGCAACTACTCTCTACTCCACTTCAGTATATGCCACTCTACTGTATGCCACTCCTTTCAATCAATCAATCAATCAGGGATTTGTGAAGCGCGCTACTCACCCGTGAGGGTCTCAAGGCGCTGGGGAGGGGGGTTTCATGCAGCTCCGTCTCATCCAAAGAGCCAAGTCTTGAGGCTCTTCCTGAATGCTTGCAGAGTGGGGGATCTTCTGATGCTGAAGGGAAGTTCGTTCCAGGTCTTGGCCGCGATGTAGGAGTAGGCTCTTTCTCCCGCTCTGCGGATGCATGGGGATTTGGCAAGGGTGAGGTCGGCGGAGCGGAGGGTTCTCTTGGGTGCGTAGGAGACTCTCTCATTGAGGTATTGGGGTCTGGTGTTGTGGAGGGATTTGTAGGCGTGAGTGAGGAGCTTGAAGGTCACTCTTTTTTCGACGGGGAGCCAATGGAGGTCTCGTAGGTGCTAGGTGATGTGGTCTTGTCGTGGGATGCCGAGGACGAGTCTGACAGCAGTGTTCTGGATGGTCTGGAGATTGCGGAGTAGAGTTTTGTTGATCCCGGCGAAGAGGGCGTTTTCGTAGTCCAGTCTGCTCTTTATGAGTGCATGGGTGATGGCCTTTCTGGATTCGGGGGGGATCCATTTGAAGGTCTTGCGGAGGATGTGGAGGATGTTGAAGCACGTGGAGGAGACAGCATTGATCTGTCGGGTCATGGTGAGGGAGGAGTTGAGTATGATGCAGAGGTTGCGGGCGTGGTCCGTGGGTGTGGGGGGTTGCCGAGGACAGAGGGCCACCAGGTGTTGTCCCATGCAGAGATGGTAGATCAGAGGATGAGGACTTCTGTTTTCTCCGAGTTGAGCTTCAGGCAGCTGTTGCTCATCCAGGATGCAACGTCTTTCATTCCTTCCTGGAAGCTGTGTCTGGTGATGTGGGGTTCCTTGGTGAGGGAGAGGATGAGTTGGGTGTCGTCGGCGTAGGATACTATGCTGAGTCCATGCTTTCTGACGATGGTGGCAAGGGGGGTCATGTAGATGTTGAAGAGTGTGGGGCTGAGCCAAGATCCCTGGGGTACTCCGCAGCTGGTCTCTGTGGGTTCGGAGAGGAAGGGCGGGAGTCTGATTCTTTGGGTTCGGCCGGTGAGGAATGAGCGGTTCCAGTCTAGGGCAGTTCCCTGTATGCCCGCATTGTGGAGTCTGGTGGTGAGTGTGCGGTGGGAGACAGTGTCGAAGGCTGCAGAGAGGTCCAGTAGGATGAGGGCGGCCGTGTGGCCCTGGTCGAGGATAGTGTGGATGTCGTCTGTGGCAGCTAGGAGGGCGGTCTCGTTGCTGTGGTTGCTGCGGAACCCGGATTGGGAGGAGTCGAGGATCGAGTTGGCTTCTATGAAGTTCGTGAGCTGGATGTTGACGATCTTTTCAGTGACTTTATCTGCGATGGGGAGGAGCCAAAGTATCCTTTATATGCTACATCCAATATATGCTATTCCACTGTATGCCATTACACTGTATACTGCTCCACCACTCCAGTGTATGCCACTCCACTCTTCCCCACTCCATTCTACGTTAGTACATTGGACGCCACTCCACTGTAAGCCATTCCACTGTATGCTATTACACTCTACCCCACTCCAGTGTATGCCACTCCAGTCTTCTTGCAAAAACTAAGGACCCCCTGCTAGGAATATCTCAACGGGGCAGGGAACACAAGCTCAAAGTTATAAAGAGAAGCCCCGTCCAACTTTGCTTTATCAACAGACAACCATCTTCAGCTTAACAAGAATGTGGTAAGGGCTCAGTGCAGTGTTGATTCACATCAACATATATTTATTTCATCACTTGTTGTAATACATTTGTTTCTTATTTACAATAGGATGATCATTTTCTTTCCATCATATATATTTGTTCTTTTTTGTACAAACTTTTGGCTAATACAAAAATGTGTTTTGGAAACATATTAGTAGTAAATGTTTATTTCAGATTGACAATCCATAAAACATACAATAAGAGGACGAAAGAAGCACAAATATCATGAATGCAATGCTGTAGAATTACATACATTATCATAAGCTCAGGTTAAAATGTTCAGATAAAATCAATTACGCCACAGTCCAGCTGTACACGATGATTCATATCTTAGGTTCCAGCAGAAAAACATTCCACACAGTATTGGATAAAAAAACTATGCAATATAAAAATAGCAGCGTCCCTGCTAACTTATTGTTGCACCATGTAATTGCTAAAACCAGAAGGAGTATAATCGCCTATGGTAACTAAGTCACCATTTTAAAAACACAGGGGCTTTTTTACAAGTCCATTGCACCGCCAGTGCATCACTTTTTTTGATGCACTGGCAACGCAGTGTGCGGCCCATATTTACAAGGCCAGGTAAAGCCTCCATGCGTGACTTTTCATGGCCTTGTAAATATGGCCCCATTTCACGCATTACTCTGCGTAAAAGCGGAGTTCCATGAGTTGTTGCTGTGGGTGTTCCTACGCGACATCCATGGCCTGATGCACTCCCAGATTTACAAGGTTTCGTAAACCTGGGAATGCGTCAGATTCCTACACCTTCCCCGGGGAGGCGTAATGGAGGCGCAACGAGGAGAAATACCTTTATTTCTTCTCGTTTTACCTTTTTCTATGTGTGCTGCATTATGCAGCACACATAGCAAGAGGAAAATACCTCTTGTGATTGTTTTTGTGCAGGAAAGTGTCCCTTCTTGCACAAAAACAATCACCACTACATTGCAGACACCCTTGCACCATGGCGCAAGGCTCCCTGCGTTGGCGCATGGCAGCCCATTGTGCATCAGTGCAGGGGAAAAAGAGAGTAATGAGCAATATCCTGTAGATATGGCGTATCTCTGCCTTTTCTTTTGACGCATGGCAGCACAGAAGAAAGGCTTGCTGTGCTGCAATGCGTCAAAATATTGTAAATGAGGCCCACAATTCCTGCAAAATTCTTCTAGGGTGCCAATTAAATGTAGATAGACTGCAGCATGGTTCCCAAATAGCGCTCTTTCTGCTGACTGCAAATTATCCATGCGGCATGCAAGAATTTTGCTAGGCTAACAACAATCACTTCCCATGTGCCTGTTTTTAATATCCTGAAGGCTGAGCCAAGGGACCTTATGCCTAATAATTGGCATAACGGAATAATCCATTTTCTCCTTGGAAGTTTATAAGCCACGCAAAAGAATACAAAATGGGCTAGTGATTCAGAGGCACAGTCACAAGCAGGGCAAACGATATTAGGATTCTTAGTTTTTGCCCAATTAGCTGTGAACTCTAGCATAGCCAAAATCCCATACCTAAACTTTAGAAAAAACTGTCTAGGGAGAGATCCCTCAATGACGTCTAGTGTGGGTTCATAGAATGGAACAATTTTGTGGTCGAGGAATTGATCTGTCAAACTCCCTCATTTGCAATACTTGACTGTTTCTCCCCAGAAATATTCTCTACACGGGTCTTTTATCAGTTGCCTTGTTATCAAATGAGAATCATCCGGAGAATCCCAGAGACTCTCAAGGTTAAGAGACTGCAACATTTTCCTTACATAAGACAACCATGGAATCCTCAAATGTCCAGCTGATTTTAAAATCTCTCTGAGGGGTGATCTATAGGGTTCTAGCTCTAGTGTTAGCCATAGCCTATGCCAGAATAATAATGGCCTCACCAGGCTGGTAAATGAAATGGTGTATAGGCCCATGTCTTGCATTATTGAAAGTGTGGGGGAGCTATATGGAAGATTATATATAGTGTTTGAAGAACTTGTGCTTGAAGAACTTGTTCTCAACTGTTGATAGTTCGTTAACAGGTGTGTGGCCCCATAGTTCTGCACCATGGAGGGCAGCACTCTTTGCCCTGGCTTTATAAACCTCTAGCGCGGGTGCTACGCTTGTTGATTTTATCTTTCTAGCCAATTTTTAGGTCGAGCCTCGAGTAGCGCGCAAGCGCTGCTTAGAGGCGAAGACTTATTGTAAGCGAGTTTGAAAAGCAGTCCAAGAAACGCTCGTGCGTCGTGGCTGGCCTTTTGGGATGGGTACGCGCGGCAAACATGTGTTTCCAATTATCGTGCCCAGACGCGGGCGCGATAAGTGGAAACACATGTCTGCCGCGCGTACTCATCCAAAGGCCAGCCACGACGCACGAGCGTTTTGGGACTGCTTTGCAGGCTGCCGCGCTCGCTCGCCCCGCTCCCTGTCCCCCGATGCGCCCCGTCCTTTATGTTAACAAACCAAGCGCTGCTCGGATTACATCACAACGTGATTGTTTTTAGTTTGTCACAAGTATTCTCGCGCCACTGCAGCTGCCTCCCTCCCCTTTGAAATGTACAGAGGCAACAATAAATAGCAGCTTTACTAAACTTTTAATGCTCGAGGTGTCTGCATTTTTATTCTACTTTCTGCCTCTCTCGCTGAGCCTTTCTTCTGCACTCACCCATTCGCTCGCTGTGTGGCTGAAAGTGTAGAGCGCTACTTGGCTGGCTACGTCCAGAATTCCCCGAATATAGGGATCATGCCTGCGCAGAGGAGCCAGGCTAATGTCCAAGCCCTTGTCCAGGAGCCGTCCGCTCACCGCTACCCCAGAGGCAGCCATCTTCCCCTCTGCAGGCACTGGCGACTAAGGACCCCTTACCCTAGCAGTGCACAATACCCACGCAGAACTGGCCAAAAGTCATGCTGGCTCGGCAGTGGTGCACTATACTGCAGTGACGAGAGGGCGGCCTGTGACGAGGATACAATATAGTGCAGCATGGTCAGATGTTTACAACGCTCAGGCTGCTGCGCTGCGTTTGAGCCCCCACCCCCCCAAAGATCCGCTCTTCTCCCTGCCTCAGGTTTCTGTCTCACAAGGCTGATGAATGACTGGGTCTTGTCAGCGCCTGAGCGCCGCAGGTCTTTAAAAGACCATTTGCTTGGCAATGAGGCTTTGTTGTTTTTCACCCCTTCTTAGAGCCCCTGCATCTCCACTCTGCCTATTGCTATGAAAACTAGCCCCCGCCCCAAAATTTGGCTCTAGTTGCGCCTCTGTAAACATCATACCACTTTCACCACCCCATCATCAGGGTTGCTGGCTGACTTACACAACTCCAAAAAAGACACAAGACATACACTGAGGAGTAACAAGAGTGCACGTGCATCAGTGGAGCTGGAGACTGTCAAGAGAATAGATGGACTACAGTGGTCAGATATTGACTCGGGAAGCTTAACCCGCCGAACAAGCTTCAAACCGCACTCCCCAGCACTGTAACTTACAGGGTTTGTTATTATTATGCCATTTTAAAGGTACTCAATGTGTCTGCTTTCGCAAGAATGGAGTAAAACTCGATACCTGGAATTCACCGCATGTTTCAACAGCGAGTGTTTAACTCATCGAGCCAGCCGCAGCCTAGCGTAGGCACCTCTTTGAAGGATATTTTGTAATGCTCAGCTTAGCTGTTTGGGGGTCCTCACAGCACAAATATGTTATCTTTTTCCACTGATTCCTGTTAAAAGGCACCACGTTCACATCTATAGAGTTGTTTAGCGTGTTGTTAAGTTAATTAGAATCGTGATTGTGTAGGGCTTATTGTACATATCATTATTGCATTATCACAGTTGTTATTTCTCTCCGCGGGGTGCACGTGATTGCAATATTTTTCGGCCTGCTTTTTTCTGTTTTCTCTGTTTTCTAAGTGTTTAAGTGGCATTGAAGCATGGCACGTGTTATGCTGTTTTAATATTTTCTTTGGTCTTAGCCAGCCCAGTCCCAACTTGGTGAGTTTCCAAATCTGCTTCATTTTCCGGTGGGTGTGTTTTTCTGCACAATAACAGGAGGGCGCTGTTTATTCAGGCTGCACAGCGGCTATTCGTATATGTTATCTGCTGAGGCAAGCCCTTTTAGTATGCGGTACTTCGTGCATGCCTGCAGCAGGTGCCAGCACAGTGTTCTCAGGTAAGGCCTGTTACCCATCTTGGAGTCTGTCAGTACCCGGGACAGAGTGTTTGAAACGTAGGAGCTGTCCATGCTTCCAGTGAAGTGATAAAAATGATGGGGCACAGAATGGCGTCCTTCCAGAAGCATACTCCAGATCTGAACAGTACAAATCACGAGTGACTTCTACGTCCATATGAACTCCAGTGCATACAGCGCGCGCTTGGCGACCCATGGTGTCCTGGAGTATTTCTTTTGTCAACGCTGGGAGATCGCCACAGCAAAATTGTAATCGTCACCCCCTTCTTTACCTCAACTTGCAAGCTCTGTGTTTAATTCCTCTCTCCTCAAACTTTCGTTGCATTTACACAGGGACACTGGAATCATGAAATTCTGAGGCCAGTGCATTTTTTGCATAATTATGGATTTGCTGCCTTTGCCGCATAATTCACCACACGCTGCGTGATCTTGATCTGCAGATTGTAACTCCCAAAAATAGTTTCAAGCTCAAACGGGTCAAAAGATACTAAAACTTGTGCGCCCTCGGACTCTGGCATCTGTTGATTCTCCCTTAGCATCCGTCCGCTGCTCGTGTTGTTATACAGGTACTATTTCCCAACCTTCACCCTCCTATTATTTATGCCCCCCATAACAAAAAAAACCATAACAAGCAACCATTGGGACAGGCAGATAGAAGTTGCCAGCATTGAAAGGACAAAAAAAAAATCAAGACATTATTTATCGTTAATACTTTTTTAATATGGTCGTTCAGTTGTACATAATGCTTTTTTGGTGATATATAAGGTAACAAAAATGCTTCTGACACTTCTTTATTATAACTTTTCAGCATGCTGCAGACTTCTGTACAGCACAGCTTAAAGACATAGGCAAAGTCAATATCTCTGGCTAAACACTTATAAGGTCCCAAAGGCGAGACCTATTGGCTATGCCAATGCTTGTTAGAATAGCCCCAGTCTCCTGCTGTAATTTCAGTGCGCTTTTGCTTATTTCAGCCTTCCAGCTGAGATTATGCGACAGGGTCACCCTCAAATAAATAAAGTCAAAGACCTGTTCTAGAGGAGTGTTATTAGCGGTTCTTCTTGGTTTGGTTAATTTATAGGGATTGAGCACCATATATTTGGTCTTATTTATCTTCAGCTCTAAACCACGCTCCGCACGAAACATCGGGAAATGGTTCAAAATTGCCTGGACGCCTCTTGGAGTCTTTGAGATAAAGAGGGTATCGTCGGCGAATATTAGCAAGGGGTATTTCGCGGTACCAATCCTGGGAGCATCGTTGTTTTGGAAATTTAAGGTTTCTGCCAGATCGTTAACATATAAAGAGAAGAGAGTCGGGGCTAAAAAGCAGTCTTGTCGCACTCCCTTCTCTATTTTTAATGCTTCAGTTTGCTCCCCGTTCCTCCCATATCTCACCCGCGCTAAGTTGTTCTCATGAGTTTCTATTAAGATTTCTAGGATGTTAGTTGGTACTCCCATTCTGCCAAGTATTTCCTGCAGTTTACATCTGGGAACAGTGTCAAAAGCTGACTTAGGTCAACGAAAATGACATACAGATGACCTTTATCTAGTAGAACAGTTTTCCAGTAGATCAAAATAAACCTAAATATTTGATCTATGGTGCTTACTTTGAGGCGAACGTCCGCTTGCAAATTTGTAAATATATTATTTGTCAGTGCCCAATCTGATAATTTACCCAGGACCTGTTGACAAAAGATGTTCTGTAGTCCGTCAAATAAGTCTATAGTTCTGAGGTTCATCCCGGCCTTTCTTATAGTTCGGCACAATCTCTACACTGTGCCAACACTCAGGTATTGGGCCCCCTTTTAAAATTGCCCTTGTTAGGAGGTTTAGATATGCGGCCCAAATGTATGGTTCTGAAGCGTAGAGGTCAGAGGGAATGCAATCTGGGCCTGGGGCTTTATTAGCTACAATTGGTTTCAGCGCCCCAAAGGAATCAATATAAGAGATCTCAAGGGTATCTACTTGCTCCTGTGAGGTAGTGAAAGGGGTTTCTCTAGTCCTATCAATTTGGCCACTGCCATCCTTTGAGGAATATAGCTCTTAAAAATGATTAACCCACTTACAAGGTTCAATGTGAAATTTTACTGGGCTAGCTGCGGAGCAGCTACCATGCGCCAAGATACTCCAAAAAGCTTTAGAATCTCCCAACTTTGCCGTGTATATTAAAGGTACCCAAACTTCTGCATCAAAGCACCCCGGGCTTGATTGAGCTCAGCCTTATAGACTTTCCATGGCTCTGGAACACTACTGTGGTCTCCTGCTTCTATACAACCTCAGAGAAAGGCTTTTGCTGTCTACACTTAGGTCCTTATTACGATGTTGGTCGGAAAGATCGTCCGACTGACGCAGTCGTGGATACATTCCGCCCGACTAGTCCGCGATGTCTCTGACCGCCGTATTATGATGTGTAGCAGGCAAAACACTGACCGCGTCGGTCAGAGACGATTCTGACCACACCGCGTCGGTTGGAGATGATTCCGACCCGACCGCATATGTCGGAACCGAGTCCGAACCGACCGCGTCAGTCGTAAAGGCTGTCCCATGGGATTTCCGAATACGAACATGTATCTGTTGTCCCGCCGAGCAGATTATGATGCATCCAATGCAGTTGCGGACTCATGGCGGTTTGTGTTCGACATGGCAAGTGCTAAATAGAAAAAGGCAGGCTAAACAACACTACAACAAGCGTAGGCAGCGGAAAAAAAACACACGTCAATTTTAAAATTAGACACACCCACCAGTCCACCTATATATAAAATAAAGACCGTGATCCTTTGCCCACACAATACTGCTGAAAGAAGTAGGGAGCACTTTCTACAGTCATTGCTGTCAGCCCAGCACACACTCACGCACTGCATTCACAGAACTACCTGCACATATCACTTTTTTGTTTGAGATTTCTTTTGTAGACACATCTTTTCTAATTCACCTTCACACTCACACTCACACTCAACCTCACTATGTCAAAGAAGAAGCAGCCACGTTTTACTGATCAGGAGTTGATAGTGCTAGTTGATGAAATCCTCGTAGTAGAGCCACATTTATTTGGGACCCTAGTCCAACAGACCCCCCATCAGCCAGAAAAATAAGATGTGGGACATGATAGTCAGCAAGGTGAACGCAGTAGCCCCATCCTGCACACTATGGATGATATCAAAAAGAGGTGGTATGACGTCAGAAGGAGGATAAAAATATTGGCCAGCAACGAACACCAGGATGCACAACGGACTGGTGGTGGCCCTCCTGTACCACCTGTGCACTTTACTTCCTGGGAGGAGAAGGTGCGTGCCATCATTCCACCCGGGAGCTTGTTTGGAATACCAGAAGGAATGGAGTCTGGTAAGTAGGAACTCCACATTTCACACAAGTTAGCAATTACACTTATGCAGACATCTCTGTAATGGTCCCAGTTACCTAAATGAACATTTTTAGATTCAAACAAACTAATAGTCAAAGATCATGTGATGTGTTGGTAATACAGATAACCCACATACCTGCAATGAAGATAAAAAGGCTCAAAACTATTGCCATGTACACACTTCTCCAAAACTCCCATCAAGGACTTGTGCTCCAAACACCATGCGCCAGTGTCAGCCATCTTGCCTGTATATTTCCACTCACTGTGAGGAAAGCAGAGTTTCGGGTGGGCTGGGAAGGTGTGTGTAGGACAGGGCCTGATGGGAAATGTAGCCATTGCAAATACTCCTCCTCCCACCCAGTCCAACCAACTCATCTGGGCCTATGGCTACCTGACAGTGAGGGGAAGTGTACTAGGAAGATGGCTGACAGTGGTGCATGGTGTTTGGAGCATAAGACCTTCATTGGAGTTGTGGTCAAGTCAGACACCAGTGGCCTTGGACGAGGAGGAGCAACCAGCCCATTAGGTTTGGGTCGGCAGACAGCACCAGCATCTACTGCAGGATCCACAGTGACAACTCCCACCTCAGCTAGCAACACTCAGCTGACCCCTACCCTGACAGACACATCAGCCATGGAAAACAACAACAGCACAGCAACACTAAGCACTCTGGAGGTGACAGACAACAACAGAGTCAATGAGGAATGAGGCTCGGGTTTGACTGTGCCACCGCAAAGCGTGCCTGCCCGTGGGGGTAGGGGTGGTTTGAGGGGTGGTGTGGATCCATGGCGTCAAGCAGCTGGTGCTACAGCTGCCCACCCAAACTTCTCCCGGGTACTCAATGCCTATTAGGGGTACTAGGGAGAAATGGGCCAAGTTGTACAACACCTCAAGAACATTGAACTGCTGCAGGCCTCCCAAGACCAAAAAATGGACCGTTTTAACCAACAAATTAACAAAGTCATAAGAGTGCTGAGGGATATCGGTACCAGCCTCTGTCAGATAGCTCGTCAGCAAAATACCCCTCCCTGTGTGCCTACTCCATCTGTGCCAACAACATCTGCACAAGCCACAGGGAATGGATTTGAGCCAGGCTCCTGCAGTTGTGGATCCCCCCGGCCAAACGTGGGAAGGGTCGTATGAGGAAAAATATGGGAGAGTCAGATGGCAATGCACCACCCCCAGCAAGTAAAAAAAAAGGTGCCCATGATATCATCCATTGTGTGCCGAGCGTTCACTTTGTTGACTGTCCATACAAACTGTTCCACATCTGATGGAGGTACAAAGTTGGACTCTGGACTTGAATAACTGTGGCTATGCTCTTTTGGATTTCATCAGCAAACACTGTCAACTCCAATCATCACATTTTTGTTTCATTATCACATCACTATTGCGTGGCTTCACCTATGCACCATGTATGGCAACATACACAGCAATACTAGCTCATGTTGTGACTTTGACTTCAAATTCAAAATCTTGTCATCACCTTTTTATCACAATGATGAAAGTGTCACCAACCTAGGTAATCAAGTACTTGTAAGTAGTAACCTAAGTGCCTCTAAGTAAATGAACTTTTGCACAACAAAATAGATATACACAATCAGAGTATCAGACAAACTGTAGCCCACGGCACATATTCACAGGAAGTCAATTGTATACACAACTATCACTGTTTGCCACCCCAATCAACAATCATTGTTAGCCAACTAGTTCATTATGTTTAAACTTAGATTAGAACTTGTTTGGATGTGTGATATCAGACAATGCACACCTCAATGTGGAACACATTTTTATTGTCCAGATACAACCTGATGCCTGAACACAAACTACAATTATATCACACAGTACTGAAATGCACTAATAACAAAAACACTAGACTATCATGTCAGAAGGAAGTGTGTGCCAGTGAGTTCAGCAATATTTTCATGTTGGTGTCTGTCACAGCATCATATGTCTGGTGAGGTCACAACTCTGTAATTCCACTCTGTCGATGACATGGCAAAGAACACTGGGAAAAAGCATAAAGAACAGAGTTTAGCAATCATAAATAATGTCTCACAAGTCAGAGAAGCATGATACCTCAGCCACAACAATGGCATTGTTAACATTAGCTAGGCCTCGCTGAAACACTGTACATGTAAATTTTAACATTTCAAAAATAAGTCTCCAAAAAACTTCAGGACACTTATCCTACACTCTTAAGCATACATACACATTGTCCACCAGCTACACAACAACAAGCAAAGGTGGTTAGTCACCCCCTCTCATTGCATACTTACTGTCATGTGAAAAAGGTGTGGATAAGCTGTTGCCTCAAATCTACTCCATCATCATCATCACCACTGTCATCATTGCCCAGTCCTGGATCCTCCATCGGTGGCACCTGCTGGTCTCCTTCGTCCTCAATTAGAGGTATGTTCTTACGTATTGCTACAGTGTGTAGCATGCAGTAAGCCACAATTATCTGGCACATCTTTCCTGGGGCATATTGGAGGGCTCCTCCTGTCTTATCCAGACAGCGTAATCTTGATTTTAGGAGGCCAAAAGCCCACTCCACTATCCACCTGGTCCGGCCATGGGCCTCATTAAAGCACACTTCTGCTGGGGTGACTGGGTTGCGCAGTAACCATGGCTGGTTGGGGTATCCAGAGTCTCCTACAGTAAAGACAGAAAATAGTTCATTTGTCAAACAACATATTACTATCTGACATACAAACAACACAAACTACAACATTCATATACAACATCACCTACCAACAAGCCAGGCCCATTCAGGTTACAGTTGACTCATTAAATTTGGGATGATGCTGTTACGCAGGATATATGCATCATGTGCAGACCCCGGAAATCTGGCACAGACATGTGAAATGCACATGTTAGGCAAACACACCACCTGGGCATTGATGGAGTAGAAGTGTTTCCTGTTGTGATACACCTGTTCATTGGCCTGTAGTGGTATCAAAGCAACATGAGTGCCTTTAATTGATTCAATTACATGGGGTATTTGTCCAAATACATAAAAATCACCATTGATGGCGGCCAATTCTCCTGGTCTCGGAAACTTGATATAGTTGTAGTGTAGTTCCTATTTCCCTAATAGGCTCTGCGCATTGGAATAATATACCCTATAGGCTTGACATAGGACTGAGGTCGGTATGTCCCTATCGACTATATTAAACTTAATTACTTTGTGCCAGCTAGCTCAGAGGCCACTAGAAACTCCTTGAAAACAAGAAGGGAGTAGTTTCTGGCAACCGCATAAACATGACCACTTTGTTTCCCTTTAGAATCGGAACACGTCTCAGAATCGTGGAAACAATAGATAACAGTTTCACTCAGCTCAATCGTGCATGCTTAGTTTCCTCAGAGTTACACAGAAAGAATAGACGGGCGTTTCAATAAAAGGTTTTATTGAACAGTCTTGTTTCTCGTGTAAGAGATATGCGCTGTTATGATCACAAGACAGTATGCCAGATATATTATGTACAGCGTAAGCAGTAGAAATAAATAATACTGCGCTAGCATTATCTTTTAGCATATATTCACATACAAAAATAACATGAGCTAAAAATGCGAGTACTCATATGATGCGTCTCTAAGCTAGTTCTACCCCAATGTACCTAACCTAGTCTAGGTGTAGGGAAAGGTAAGAAGTAGGCGAAGTATTCTCTAGTATGATATACTAAGAGTATGTTAAGTCTAGTATGCCAAGAGTCCCTCTAGGTTCTAGTCAGCTCCATACCTTGAGAATGAGAGAGGTGGGAATCTCTTTCCGGACTCGAACTCTAACACCCCGCGAAGGGAGTCAGATCACTGGAAGCTGGATTCTCTGCGAGCAGGGATGACAGCATCTTCTCAGTGCGTCAGGCCGGGATACGGGCTCCTCTGAAGTCGAGGTCTCCTCTAACTTGCTTGGGCAAGGGAAGGTATATTTATACCTGGTAGGTACTTTGGAATGTTAGCATTGACGTGAAGTCGGACAGAGGAAGACGTCAGGAATGAACCCTTAAGGTATAGCGGTTCATGCATAATAGATGAGTTCTTGGAGAAATCAATAATCCTGTGCTAGGGGAACTCCCAAGAGCTTAAGGGTCTGGTTTCTAAGAACTCGTTGTGACGTTAGGGTGGACGGATGTCGGTGACCATGCCTGTATTTGGAGTGCACGGCTAATGCCTAAATAAGGACTGGGATTCTATGCCTATATAAGGGCAAAGCGAATTGTGCCTATATAAGGACATGTTTCAGGAAAACCTATATACGGACACCTAAAGCGGAATACAACACCCACTCCACTTTCGAATGAACGATAATACAAAATGCTAAACATTAAATGCTAAACATTAAACTGAGTACCACATGTTGCTAAAAACATTTCTAAAAGCATATTAAAAGAAGTTTAAAAGTAAACTGTTGAATGCAATCGGTACTGTACATTTTAAAGCATTTTTTCATTCTAAGCATATATTTGAGATAAATGCAACATGAATGAATAAACAGAAATATATACATATGATGAAATGGTTGACAAGTTTTCAAAAATCAAAGCCATTGCATATCATGGTATTAAATGAAATTTTAGACAAATAAGGTGACAATGTGTCCCTGGAAGTATTCAAAGAAGTCCGTTTTATAAGAATAGTTCTACTGTAAGCAGATTGATTTGCCATGTAGTTTCAAAAAAAAAAGTTCAATTTTGGGAAGAGTTCCAAGTTTTTGAAAATATGAAGGCCAAATTCATTGCGTCCCTGGGACACTGTGAGCCGAATCAAAGTCAGTGTATGGGTCTGGTGTAAACATGAAATCATCTATTTCCGTAGACAAAATATCGTCAACTGATGTTGGTGACATTTGGAACACCTCGTGTAGGAGATTAACTGCACAGAGATGAGAATCATCGCCCTCAGCATAAGATGCCGCAGCAATGTTCGCGTCCGTTGTTACCTGTGTGCCTGCTGATCCATCTCGTACCTCAGCAGCAGCCAGAAGCGTCTGTGAGATCTCAATGAATGCCGTCATCAGGATTGGTAGCCTCTGGGGACAACCTAGAGCATGGGCCGTTATCGGGTCCAGCAGAGCATCGATATCCGTTGGCATGACTGATGGAAGTGTTAGACAGGTGTCTAGCACACATTCTTCACCGCAAAGCAGGCAGCGTAGAACAGGTAAGATGCAATCTTGCCAGATTGGTCTGAATGACAGGAACCATGTTGTATTAAGTTCCCGTAGACGAGGTATGCCCAAAAGCTGTACTATGCGCTCACGGCACATCCTTTCTAGGAGAGCCTTCTCCACATCGCTCGGAGTGATGTCGGTGGACAGGCTTGCCATAGCGTAACAGTAGGAATAGAAATAGGATTCCTGCAACAAGTGCTAGAATTAATGGCACACCACCAAACACCGAATGTGCGAAGTTTGGGATAATTCCGAGGACTGCCTGGAAAGGTGCTAATAGTCCTGAACAGATGGTCTTAAATACATGTACAATTCTGCTCGTATCAGATATGTTAAAGATACGTCCCATCATTTCTACGAAATGTATAGGGCAGTTTGTACGTATTAAAGCCAGTATCTCAGCCGAAGTCCTTGCTACTTGAAGATCATAGGTTTCTTTGGCCGAGGTCAAAGGCACGGTTTGTTGTATAAGCATGGCTTTCATTCTGCTTAAAGTATCAAATCGTATAAAAGAGACATTCAACGAAGGCCACAAAGGCGACTCCCTGACTGTGTCTATTGGGGCAAACAATACTTGCATTCAGCAAGTGACCCTGGAGTCTACTGTTACCAGATATGGGATGCCTGGCAACATGCCACAGTAACTCTGATCATTCAACATGAGGTAACTCCCATTAGAAAGTTGGCCAAACGTTGGATTAATCACAGCAGCTGGTGTACCTAGCTGGTGGCAGGACAAATTTGCCACAGAACCATTACAAGCCCCGTGTAAAGAAATGTCCTGACATATGAGTGAACCGCTTAGTGCATTTTCACAGTGTGTACCGCTAAGAAACACTTCACAATCCCCACTCCAACATCTGTAATCGTAAGGTAAATCCCAGGATGTCTTAATGTATTCTTTACCCAACCTTTCATATGTGCCTGCTTGCATTTGTTTGAGGCAATACTGAAACTGAAAAGTAGTGACAGGCAGAGTGATTTTGCCATGAATAAGCCATTCTGTAGCTGGTTTTTCTGCCACAGTGAATGGTAATTTCTCCAGTTTTTCAATGCTCAGCACTGTATACTTTGCTCCCCTTTGTGCTAGTTCGATCTGTTTATCAGTTAGATTGTATTCTGCAAACAGAGCCGAAGTGTTGATAAAACGCCAAGGCACATTGCCCGCTCGCAAAGATTGCAGCGTCCAGCCTAATAACATAATAGAACGTAACTGAGATTGGCCTTGCTGTAACATGGCTAAATCTTGTTCCAGTATGTCAATAGCAGAGGATACAATGTTGTCCAATGAATATATTCTGGATGACAAAGTTGTTAACCCATTGTCGACCACAGTTAGAGTTTTCTCTAAGTTAATACGATCAAGTTCACGTATTCGTTCTGTGGCCTCTACCTGTGTAACCTTCCATGCTTCATTATAAGCAGCATAGATGCCGGCATATATGAAACGTTTTTGACGCGGTTTTCTCGGTCCTAGCAAGAATTCCCTAAGGTCTGCGTCTTCTTTAAGTAAAGATAAGTGTTGTTTCACATCCTGAAGTGTAGATTTTTGTAGCCAGTCGTGGCACAATTTTCCTACACTGTATGTTGTTACTACCCCCGGATGTTGTCTTTGGACGTATCGTGGGTCTGGCCTATGAATAGTAAAGCCCTGAGTTTTATTCAGGAATCTCTCTTGACGGGTGTTTGTGTCTGTGGGCCAGATCAACCATTTTTTCCAATCAGGATTTGTTCTGTTGATTTGTAGTATTGTGTCAACTGTAACCGCTGCCTGTGTATTGTTATGACTTGCAGGTGTTGGTACAGAAGGTGTTTTCATGTCTTTGTTCTTGGCTAAACCAAGGCAAGACGTTTGTTGCACAGTTTCATTCAAAAACATTATTTGCTGAGGGATGATACATGCTCTAAACAAAGCTTCTATCCCCTGCACTTGCCAATCTTTAGAACCCCAGACAGATTTTGTGTCTATTGTGTCTGTCCACAAGTCGAATCCATGTCTAGACAGTTGGGCAATAAATGCTGCAGAGTAAATCTGTTTTGTATTTGTTAAAATAATTTTCTGTCCTGTTTTGTTTACATTTTTATAGTAAAATGTTTCCGGGTCAGATGTATTGTACCCTGAAAAATAGGGAAACTTTTTAGCAAACGTTTTTGAACTACCTTTTGGTGGTGTAGGACAATGCTCTCATTGGTTAAACATAAACACATTTCTAGGTGTTGTAGATTTATGCAAAAAATGATGATCATAGTGGTTATAGCAATACAGCTGTTCATAGTCTGATGAACCTTCTAAATATTCATTGTTAGAAAATGCAGCAGACCTTTCTAGATCAAACATCATGTCATTCACAGTCTCAAAGTCCCAATCATCAGAATAGGTACTGAACGAAATAAAATCACTTAGTGAAATTTTAAATAAATGTGGAATGTTCAATTGTTCCGTAGGGCCGAATATATCGAAATCAGTTTTGTCCCACACTATACCATCCTTTATAGGAACGGCTGTGATGTTCACTGCAGACAAGCCTCTTGCTTCACGATGGGAAGATTTGTGTGGTTTCAAAAGTAAGTTCACATGCTTACTTTCAATGTCCAAACAGATGTATCTGTCATTTATAAGCACGCTGATAGTCATAACCAAAGCTAGCCAGAGCAGAAAGAAAAATATTCCAGAAATAATCCAGAGTTCAATCAATGGTGAAACCAGATAAGTCTTTTTCAGAAAATGAAAAAAGTCTTGTACTTGCTGTTTGAAAGTTAATGCTGGCGTCGTACCAGGCTCACTCAGATCCTCAGAAAACGTATCAAAGTTAATGAAATAGCCAGAAGCAGTTCTGTCAATTGTTGGAATTGCATCAGGATTTGTTGAAATCACTGGAACCAGTTGATCACTTGTTACATTGGTGTAGACAGGTGTATTTGGACGAACTGTTACTTGAGTTTCAAGAGGGATGAGTTCCATAGCATTGTTGCTTAGTCCTTCATCTGTTACTGCTGAATTCTCGATGGTTATCAGTCTTTCAGTCTGAACCTCTTGGATAGTAGCGAGAGGAGTGCATCTGCTACTAGGTCGGAGTCCACGAGGCCTACTATTTCGTATTGGCCACATACTGTGGTTTGATGAGGTTGATTGACACAAATCTTTTCTCCTTTTTTCCAGCAAGGGGCGGCAGAAGTACTGTTCTTGTTCCTTGAACGGCTAGGACAGGTACTGGTTGTCTGTAAGACGGTCCAAATTCCTTCTTGTCCGCAATCTTCTCTCTGACTAGATCCCCAACTTTTGGGATCCAGACAGGCCTTGCTGGGACTGCCGGTTTTTCCCCGGTGGTGGTTGGCTTCAGGAATACGTTGCTTTGTTTCGATCTTAGTTCATGTAGATCCTGTAAAACAGCCAAACGATCTTTGATATCAAAGGGTTTATTTTCCACCACTGTGCCTTTACATTCGAGATCAGGAACCCACATTCTTGTCCCAAATAGGACCTCATATGGAGTGACCCCCCCTAGAGAACTTCTTGGCAAATTATTTAATGAGCGTTGGACCCCATAAAGATGTTTGACCCACCCATCACCCGTACCTAATACTCTAGCTATTATAGATAGCTTTATGTCCCGGTTTTTCCTTTCCACAACAGAATTTCCCTCAGGATGAAACGGAGAGGAGTACCGCAATGCAACGCCCAAGCTGGCCATGGCTTCTTTGTAAGCCCGAGAGCTAAACGCAGGGCCCTGATCAGAATTTAGTGTGCCTATTGCGTATGTGCCGATAAAGACTCGCAAATCTTTTATAACAGTTCGAGCGTCAGCCGAGCGCTGAGGCCATATCCATAGGAACTTTGAGCACGAATCCACTGCGACCATTATATATTTATAGTTACCGTCCCTTTGCAAGGGACCGCAGTGGTCCAGGTAAACACAAGCTAATGGTTTGTCTGAAATTAACAGGGGTGTCTGCGCAGGAAGTTTCACTGTGGAGACTTTCATCTGTTGGCATATTTCACATTTCAAAACATAGTTTTTGGTCTGTTTCCTAATCCCAGGCCACCAATATCTTTGTTTTAGTAAAGATACTGTTGCAGAAACACCTGCATGGGCAGAGGCTATCCCTTCATGTGCTGCTAGGATTAGTCCTAATCTACGTTCCTTGTTTGGAATTACCCTATCCCCCACTCCAGGGATTCGAGCAAAAGGAACGTTGTTTGCATCAATTACCAAAGAGTACTTGAGTGGAAATTTCTTTGGTAACGCTGCACCACTGCCTTTGCTTGAAGCATTGACAGCCAACAATATCTCACTGTCTATTCTCGTTTTTGAACGAGTGATCGCAGCTACGGAAGCCGTCTGAACAGCCCCCTTTGCGGCTTCGTCAGCCAATGAATTCCCTGCAACGTGAACGCCATCAAGTTGATGACACAGCGTATGTATCACGTGAGCCTTTGGTAGTTCGTTTTTTAACTGAACTACTGGTTCCCAAAGCGTTTTATGTTTTATTGTGCCACCTTTTGCATCTTTGAACCCATTTTCAAGCCAATTTTGTATATATTCATTATACGACTGAACACAGTAAAAGGAATCGCACACTATCAGTGTGGGGAATTTGTGATCTGTACTTTCAAGTGCCAGTTTGAATGCTTGTAGTTCAGCTCGCTGAACTGTACAATCTCCTAGAGATTGAGTTTTAGTGACCATTGGTCTGAAGTTACCATCTTGCATGCGACCTTTAACGATCGCGCATGCTGCACTGTAAGCTTGCTTACTCCCTGTAGCGGGTTATGCGGATCCGTCAGTGTAAATTATGAATTTGTACTGATTGAGAGGCATAATTTCACTGGGCAGAGGACATTCATGTTCATATTGCAGGAACGCTTGTGTTTTTAAATAAGGATCAAAAACATATTCAACATCTGTTGCAGCAAGAGAGTTAACCCATTGTATCCATCTAGGATGTAAAGCTTTTGCATTTGGAATGCTCGCTTTTGTGACCGCTTCTAAGGCTGGTACTGGGGTTACGACAATAATGCGTTTCCCTTGAGCTAGGGCTCTTTCTTTTGCTACAGCGGTTTGAACTGCTGTCAGTATTTTTTCTGTTGAAGTGAAGCGCATTTCTGCTTGTGTATACAAATTAGATTTGTATGCTATTGGTACTTTTTCACCCTCATTAAATGTTAAGTAGGTGAATCCGCATTGTCCCGAAATTATTCGGATCACTAAGTTGCGTTGACTTACGCGTGTTTGTAAGTGATTTGTTGCTAACATGTTAGCTTGGAGTGAACGCAAGATTTCTGTGTGTTCTTGTGTCCAATTTTTGATTGAAAAATCAGGTTTGATTAATGCGTAGAGAGGTTTAACCCTTTCTGCGTAATTTAGAATGTACGTTCTTCCAAAATTTAGGAAACCCAGGATGGATTGTACATTTTTCAGCGTTTTTGGAGGTTGGAGCAGCGCACACTTTTCTAAAAAGTTAGCCGCCAAGCTCTTTCCTTCACTTGAAAGCTCATATCCTAGAAAAAGGACATTGAGATGGGCAATTCTGGATTTTTTAAAGTTGAATTTATAGCCCTCAGAGGCGAAGCCCAATATAATGGTACTCACCCTGTTCAAGTGTCTATCCAGGTGATCGCCTGTCAGATAGATGTCATCGACATATGACAATGCCTCATTATCATAAATTTGTAGTAACTCTGTTACCCTCGCTGAGAATAACCCCGGGCTGTTTTTGAACCCTTGTGGGAGTCGACAAAATTGATGCTGGGTCCCCATTATTGAGAAAGCTGTTAAGTACCTGCTCTCCAGGTGCTATGTTCTGACAAAAGAAACCATTTGAGATGTCTAATGTGGTTTTATATTTTTACGCACAATGTTATTCATTAATGCTGTACTATGTGCATTTTGCACTGCAAATGTTTTAGAACAAGTGTTTAAGTGTCTGTAATCCAAAACTAGACGATATGTATGGTCTGGTTTGGATACAGGAAACAAAGGATTGTTCATTGAGGAGGTGCATGTTTCAATCACTCCTTGGTATTCAAGTTGATCTAAGATCTCCCTGACCTGTTTTTTAGTTTCTTGCTTTATTGGGTACTGCCTTTGTGCAGTTGGTTCATTTTTTAGATGTATTTTATGGTGAGGTGAGTCCTAATCCCATCCTACATGATTTTTATATAATGCTGGTGCTTGGGCTACTGCCCATTTCCTGGCATAAGTATATTTTAGGTGAATTGGAATATGGTTTGAGAAGGCAGGCATAATAATGTCCTCGCCATGTGGGCACTCCCTGACAAATTGTGGTGGCCAGTCTTTTTCTGCTAGAAGTATATCATAACCCCTTGAAAGTTTCTCCCAAAAGAGTGTTTTCACCTTTCTTGGTATGTCTCCCTCCATTCGGAGTGTTATTTCATATAACTTTTGTGGAGTACTAACTCTGGTGTCTACAGTCTCTACTGTGATGTACTCATTCAAGTCCACTATCTCCAGAAGTTCCTCAGGTTCTGGCGAGCTATTGTGACTTCTGCTGCACTGTCCAGCATTGTCTGAGCCCATTCTCCGTTCTTGAGTTGTGTTCTCAGTATCCTCGGCATGTCTGATCTTCAGACCTGCTACTTTCTTTTTTGAGTATTGAGGTTTTGATTTATTTTTCTGAACGTGTTTGTCGTCTTTGGATTTCACGCGTTTTTCTCTATGTTCTGACCGTCCTCTTCTTTCCGATGTCTGTGACGATATCTGAAAGGTACGAGAGGAACGTGTATCAGTATCTTGATACCTGTCAGGTTTTCTTAAATTATCCCTATTCCTGAGGTTATACCTCCTTTCAGAGTGCTCCTTTTGAGGAGACCTACCTCAGGATTGAGAACGTTTCTCGTTTGAGTTTTGTTTATTAGTTTCCCACTTCTTTTTAGAAGATGTAAGAGTTTGTTTAATAGAGTCCTTTTCAGGATTCTCAGATAGTTTTGGCTTCAATGGTCTTCCACCCAAACTATCTCTGCCTAATTCTGCATAAGATTGTTCTATTATTCTGGGTAGTTCTGTTTGATGTTCTGTAACATCAAATTCCCTTAATCGTTGGCGGATCGCCACTGATGCTGCCTCCCCTTTAATATTAGATAATATTATTGTTGAGACCTGGTCGAAATTTTTCAGTAATTTCATACCTAAATTTAGAGCAGGCTCTGCCCCGTATTCGTTTTGAATTTGTTTCAGGACATCTGGTATTACTGCAATTGATGGAACACCATGTGTTTTAGTATAGATGGCAGCAAAGACTGAGCCCCAAGTGGTGCAGTCTTCCAGTTGTGGTGTGATCCCCATTGGTAAACAGACTGTTAGAATTCTGTGTTTCTCATAAGGGCTAGTATTAGGAAATACTGCTTCAATTTGAGTAATTTTTTGAGCTATCCAGAATGGAATTTGCTCACGTTTTGTGGGCATTTTACCCATGACTGCGTATAAAGTCTGTGGTGTAATTTTTTGTGTATTCCCCTGTTGAGGGGTTTGATTTGGAATGGTCAATGGTGGTTGGACTGTGAAAGTCTGCATGACATATTGGACCAATTGTCTGTAAATTTGTATTAACTCTGTAAGTTGAGTAAGTAATTCCTCGTCTGACATTATATCAAGGTCAGGATGAGGAGTGTAGCTGGCTAGAATCGGCCATGTTGCTCCTGGTCTACCTAGTGGACCGAGCCTGGTAATGTTTCTGTGATGTTTTAGGGCGCCTTTAAACCAGAGCTGATGCTCCTGGTATGTTAGTGGAATTTCAATATCCTCGAAAGGAATATATTCCTCTGTACGTTCATCTTCTTTGTAGAAGTGAAACACTCTTGTTACTGGATTTGATTCTGGGAATACTATCCATGAATAGAATACCTCTGTCTGAAAGGATTCGTGTGCCTCTATCACGAAAACTGCTCTACCTCCTCTTGGTGGTAGGCCGTGTTTTATAAGTTTTAGAGTGATGGCTCTTCTTAAGTTTGGATGGATGTCTATAACACCCTCCTCGGTTTCATTTAAACCTGTAAAGTTAAAAGCTGTTACGACTGGTTGAGCCGCAGCTCCACCGGTTTCGGTGGCATTGTCCCCGTGTTCAGACATTTGTTTTTTGAAAAATGTAGAACAAGTTTCAAGGAAACAAAAGATAAGCTGCACAATATTTTGGAACACTTTACCCTTCAACGTTGAACAAACCAAAATAGCTAATATATAGGGTTTTTGTCCTATTTAGCTTTGGCGGATATTTAACCCTACCCACTCCAGACGTCTTATGGAGTATGTGAGTTCGGGTCTCTGAGAGAAAAGCACGACTGAGTTACTCAGTATCTAGCGTTAAATTACTGCCTAACCAAACGTTTGGGCGCCATGTAGTGTAGTTCCTATTTCCCTAATAGGCTCTGCGCATTGGAATAATATACCCTATAGGCTTGACATAGGACTGAGGTCGGTATGTCCCTATCGAGTATATTAAACTTAATTACTTTGTGCCAGCTAGCTCAGAGGCCACTAGAAACTCCTTGAAAACAAGAAGGGAGTAGTTTCTGGCAACCGCATAAACATGACCACTTTGTTTCCCTTTAGAATCGGAACACGTCTCAGAATCGTGGAAACAATAGATAACAGTTTCACTCAGCTCAATCGTGCATGCTTAGTTTCCTCAGAGTTACACAGAAAGAATAGACGGGCGTTTCAATAAAAAGGTTTTATTGAACAGTCTTGTTTCTCGTGTAAGAGATATGCGCTGTTATGATCACAAGACAGTATGCAAGATATATTATGTACAGCGTAAGCAGTAGAAATAAATAATACTGCGCTAGCATTATCTTTTAGCATATATTCACATACATAAATAACATGAGCTAAAAATGCGAGTACTCATATGATGCGTCTCTAAGCTAGTTCTACCCCAATGTACCTAACCTAGTCTAGGTGTAGGGAAAGGTAAGAAGTAGGCGAAGTATTCTCTAGTATGGTATACTAAGAGTATGTTAAGTCTAGTATGCCAAGAGTCCCTCTAGGTTCTAGTCAGCTCCATACCTTGAGAATGAGAGAGGTGGGAATCTCTTTCCGGACTCGAACTCTAACACCCTGCGAAGGGAGTCAGATCACTGGAAGCTGGATTCTCTGCGAGCAGGGATGACAGCGTCTTCTCAGTGCGTCAGGCCGGGATACGGGCTCCTCTGAAGTCGAGGTCTCCTCTAACTTGCTTGGGCAAGGGAAGGTATATTTATACCTGGTAGGTACTTTGGAATGTTAGCATTGATGTGAAGTCGGACAGAGGAAGACGTCAGGAATGAACCCTTAAGGTATAGCGGTTCATGCATAATAGATGAGTTCTTGGAGAAATCAATAATCCTGTGCTAGGGGAACTCCCAAGAGCTTAAGGGTCTGGTTTCTAAGAACTCGTTGTGACGTTAGGGTGGACGGATGTCGTTGACCATGCCTGTATTTGGAGTGCACGGCTAATGCCTAAATAAGGACTGGGATTCTATGCCTATATAAGGGCAAAGCGAATTGTGCCTATATAAGGACATGTTTCAGGAAAACCTATATACGGACACCTAAAGCGGAATACAACATAGTGGTCCATGTATTGGGTCAATGCCTGCAACACATCCCGAAGAACATTACTAAACATGGGCTGGGACATTCCACCCAATGTTGCCACTATGTATTGGAATGTTCCCGTGGCAAAGAAATGCAGTGCTGCCATCACCTTCACCTTGGATAGGTGCGCTGAGGCTGCAAATAAGGTGCCAACTGCTGGCACAAATCATCAATTGATGCCATTGTGAGACTGTATTTTTGATAATGTCTTGCTCCTCCAATGATTGAAGGTCTGGAAAGGTCCTGTACTCAGGAGGCTGTCTTCCGGCTCCTCCGCCATACCTATGTGTAGAGTGTATACACAGTTGGTGTCAGTTCCAAATATAACAAGCAGCATGCACTTACACCAACTTCAAAGAGCAATTAAACACATATAACACACAATCTCAGTGAAAAACACATTTCAATGATCAATGTTATCCTTACATACATATCACAGCATGCATGTAATTGCTAAACATGTATGAAAGGTTTGGTGACACAGCAATTAGATGCCGTAGTAAAATCTTCACTAGTGTCAGTTATTGTTCCTGCCAAATCAAGCAGGATATACTCCAAAACTCACAACCCAAGAAGCCTAGACTTATGTTTGTGATATCAATATTATGGTTCATCTGTACACACAATAGGATCATGTAATGCATGACATCTGGTACACCACATACATCTAGCGTATAACAGTGCAATATATGTACACTAATGTCACAGGGTGGACACAGTCATGTTGTCATGACTTCATTCCACAAACAATTACATACACAAACCATTTACAATATAGAAGTGTCAGAAAATGATGTTGTACACTTAAGTGTAGCACACAAAGATGCCATAGAAACTCACATATCAGAGCAAAGCATATGCAGGCTGCATCATATTAGAGTGTAGTCATTCCTCTGGGAATGTAGTATCTAGGACGTCAACCACACACACCCTTTCTACCTGCACATCACACAGATCGCACACCGGGTCACACTGTATTGTAATGCAGTAACTACTTGTAATTTGTACTTGAAATACACCAGAGACGCATATTGACTGATATAAACCCTAAGTATCAAAATGGTGTAGTCTTTTTCCTGTTGGTATTAGCCTCCTAATCAGTGTGTCATGTGCCTCTCAAGTTTAGGTCGTCATGGGAGTATGAGCTTTTCAGTTAGATGTCCCTTTTACCAGAAATATGCTGCATCAAGGCATGGAATATCACAAACTCACAACATTTACAAAAGTGTGCGCATCGTAGACCGATTTTTTAAAGGTCGGGGTAGGCGGTTCATAACGGATTCGGACACAGACATAGGCTGTTAGTTCTTATGGTGACAGTTGCGGATCTCGGATTGTACCTGCCTCACGTGTAAACCGATTCGGTAAACTCCCATTAGTCATATATCAAAGTTACTCGGGACCGCAGATATTTTTTGAACCGCGTGGTAGGCGTGGTGGACCTGTAAGGACTGTATTCACCAACCTCTGAAAAGTGGCAGGTGCATTCTTCAGACCAAAGGGCATCACCACAAATTGATAATGCCCACTAGGGGTTGAGAATGCTGTTTTTGGCTTTGCATCATCAGCTAGTCTGATCTGCCAGTAGCCAGCTGTCAGGTCAAATGTGCTTAGATACTTGGCTGAGGCCAAAGTGTCTATTAGCTCATCTGCCCTAGGTATTGGATGGGCATCAGTCCTAGTGACTGCATTGAGACCCCTGTAGTCCACACAAAACCTCATCTCTCTTTTCCCACCATTGGTGTGAGGTTTTGGCAAAAGGACCACTGGACTAGCCCAAGGGCTATCTGAGGGTTCAATAACTCCCAAATCCAACATTTTCTGGACTTCTGTCCTGATACAGTCCCTGACATGGTCAGGTTGCCTATAAATCTTATTTTTAATAGGCAGACTGTCCCCAGTGTCCACTTCATGAGTGCACCAGGTGGTCTGACTTGGAGTCAGAGAGAACATATGTCTGTACTGATTGAGCACTTGTCTACAATCAGCTTGCTGCTGAGCAGTGAGGCTGCCTGCCAAGGCTACACCATCTACTGACCCATCATCAGTGTTCTGTGAGAGCAGGTCAGGGAGTGGGTCACTCTCTTCCTCCTGTCCCTCATCAGTAGCCATGAGCAAGCCCATGTCTACCCTGTCCACATATGGTTTCAATCTGTTGACATGGAGAACCCTGTGGGGACTCCTGGGTGTTCCTAGGTCTACTAAGTAGGTAACCTCACCCTTCTGCTCAACAATGGTATGGGGTCCACTCCATTTGTCTTGGAGAGCTGCGGGGGCCACTGGCTCCAACACCCACACCTTCTGTCCTGGCTGGTAAACAGTCAGTACAGCCTTTTGGTCATGCCAGGCTTTTTGAAGTTCCTGGCTAGCCTCCAGGTTTTTAGTTGCCTTTTTCATGTACTCAGCCATCCGGGAGCGGAGACCAAGTACATAGTCCACTATGTCTTGCTTTGGGGGCTTGAGAGGTAACTCCCATCCTTCCTTCACCAAGCACAAGGGACCCCTGACAGGGTGACCAAACAAAAGTTCAAAAGGGCTGTAGCCAACCCCTTTTGAGGCACCTCCCTGTATGCAAATAAAAGGCAGGGCAAGAGTATGTCCCATCTTCGCCTAAGCTTTTCTGGGAGCCCTTTAATCATGCGCTTCAAGGTTTTGTTGAATCTCTCAACTAAACCATTGCCTTGTGGGTGATAGGGTGTGGTGAACTTGTAAGTCACTCCACACTCCTTCCACATTGCTTTTAAGTATCCAGACATAAAGTTAGCACCCCTGTCTGATACAACCTCCTTAGGGAAGCCTACTCTTGAGAAAATTCCCAGGAGGGCTCTTGCCACCACAGGTGCTGTAGTGGTCCTAAGGGGAATAGCTTCTGGGTACCTGGTGGCATGATCCACTACCACCAGGATAAACCTGTGCCCAGATGCTGTTTGGGGATCCATGGGACCAACAATGTCAATCCCCACCCTTTCAAAGGGAACCCCCACCACAGGTAGTGGTATCAGGGGGCCTTTGTAGTGCCACCTGCCTTGCCACTGGCCTGGCAGGTTACACAGGAGCGACAAAACTCCTTGGTGTCTTCAGACATGTGGGGCCAGTGAAAGTGAGGGACAATTTTGTCCCAAGTCTTGTTCTGGCCCAGGTGACCTGCTAAGGGAATGTCATGTGCTAGGGTCAATAGGAAGCCCCTGAATTTCAGAGGTATAACCAACCTCCTGGTGGCACCAGGCTTGGGGTCTCTACACTCTGAGTACAAGAGTCCATCATCCCAATACACTGTATGGGGACCACTAGCTTTCCCAGCAGCCTCAGCAGCAGCTTGCTCTCTGAGGGGTTCAAGAGAGGGGCAGCTCTGCTGCTCCTGGCTCAGATCTGCCCTGGAAGGGCCCCCTGTCCCTAAGAACTCAACCTGATCAGGCTCAAGCTCCTCTGGGACAGTTCCTTCCTCAGGACTGAGATCATCTCCCTGAAGAGACTGATCTTCCTTCTGAGCCAAGGGGAAGGCACTGCCTTTACCCTACTACTCCTCTTCTTGGAGGGCACTTGGTCCATTATTCCAGAATCCAAGGCCTGTTCAGTGTTAGACATTTTGGCTTGTGACCTGGTCACAGCAAACACATCTGCAGGGATGCCCAGCATTTCTGCATGGGTCCTGAGCTCCACTTCTGCCCAAGCTGAAGTTTCTAAATCATTGCCAAGCAAGCATTCAACTGGTAGGCCTGCACTTACCACAACCTTCTTAAGGCCAGTTACCCCTCCCCAGGAGAAGTTAACAACTGCCAGAGTATGGTCTGTTCTGACATTGCTAGCATTGGTCACTTGGTACATTTCACCAAGTATAATCTGCCCAGGATTCACAAGGTCTTGTGTCACCATGGTGACACTTGCCCCTGTGTCCCTAAATGCCAAAGCCTCTTTTCCATTGATTAAGGGCTGTTGTCTGTACTTGCCCAGATTACTGGGACTCACAGAGGAGGTCACATCCATGCCTCCATCACAGACTAGGACAGCCTGAGTGAGTTCTCTGACTAGGTCAGAGCTCATCTCCTTACCCAGGGTCAACCCTACTAAACCTTTGGCTTGTGTAGTCCCACCACCAACTGTAACTGCACTAGGGGGAGCAGGTGCCTTAGGGGCATTGGTGGGGGCTGGAGTAGAGTCTTTGGACTTGGTGCAATCACTGGTCCAGTGGGTCTTTTGCGTACAGACCTTGCACCATGATTTCTTTTGGCCTTTCCCTTTGTTAGACTGTGAATCCCCACCTGAAGAAGATTTTTGGGGGCCTTGTGAAGACTTCTGGTCTTTACCCTTCTCCCCACCCTTATCAGAGTTCTTAGAATCTTGCTTCTTTGGGTCACCACCTTGGTTCTGTACCTTCTGCCTCACCCTGGTCCTGACCCATTTGTCTGCCTTCTTTCCCAATTCTTGGGGAGAGGTCAGATCAGAGTCCACCAGGTACTGATGCAACAGCTGATTTTGACAGTTATTAAGAATCTGCTCCCTCATGATAAGATTGTACAATCCTGTGAAGTCACACACCTTACTGCCCATCAACAAACCTTCCAGAGCCTTAGCAGAACAATCCACATAGTCTACCCAGTCTTGAGTCTGTGCTTTTTGGGTATCTCTGAACTTTAACCTGTATTGTTCAGTTGTTAGGCCAAACCCATCAATCAGAGCACTCTTCAAGACTTTGTAATTGTCAGCATCCTCTTCTCTTACAGTGAGGAGCTTGTCTCTACCTTTGTCTGCAAAGGAGAGCCACAAGATTGCTGCCCACTGCTCCTGAGGGACCCTCTGTACTTTACAGGCCCTCTCCAGTGCAGTTATCCATTTGTGGATGTCATCCCCACTCTGGTAGGGAGGGACAATCTTGCTCAGGTTTCTATGGTCATAAGACCTTTCCCTATCTCTGGGGAAATTGCTGCCACCATGGGACTCTAGTCCCAACTTTTTTCTCTCTCTATAGAGTTCTAGGGACTCACTGTCTATAGCCAATTGCTGTTTTCTGAGTTCAAGCTGGGCTTGCTCATACTGAATCAGTCTCTTCCTCCTCTCATGAGAGGATTCCCTTCCATGAGAGGAGACAGAGGTCCCTACTGAGGTGTCAGAGTGGTTAGACTCCTGAGAAGGAGATCTAGACCTTCTGGGCACACTCACAATTCTTCCTGGGGGGACAAAGGGGAGGTCATTCTGATCCTCCTCCTCCTCCACAGGAGGAATTGGGTTTTCCAGGTCCAGGTCATTTTCACCTTCCTGGCCAGTTTCAGAGGGGGGGCCCTGGGTTTCTTCACCCCTGACCCCTTCCTCATTTTCTGCCCCACCCTCTCTACCTACCCCTTCAGACCCTAGGGGCCTGCTGAGATCATCAGCCAGTAACACCTCCCTGAGGTGTTGGGTGCTGGCACTTTTGCCTGCCTTCAACTTCCTAGTATTGCATAATGCTCTCAATTCCAAGAATGGGAGTTTATCATACTTGGAGGTAAGAAGCCCACTGGCTTCTGGCAAGGACTCACTGGGTCCTGGCTTTGAAGACATTACTAGTGAGGTGTGGGGTATGCACTACCTACTCTAGTGTGGCCTACTAAACTCTCTTGAGTTGTAGAAAGGGTGTGCTATCCCTTAACACACAACTCTAAGTTCAGTAGAACTTACTGTATACTAAGCTTGATTTATATGTACCTAAGGTACCCTTAGTGGTTTTCAGTTGATCAATTCAATTGAGATTATCTGGTAAAACAATAGCAAGCTGGAATCCCACACGCTGCACACCAATGTGAGAAGTTGGCCTGGTATATGCTGTCCACTAATTATAGTGGGCACCTTGCACCAGTCCAAACAACCCCTTATTGGAGATAGGTTAAAGACAACCTTTATTGAAAGCTATCCTAGTGGTAGCTATGGAGAGCAGCCTTCAGGCTAAGTCTTGAAGGAATGTAAAGCAGCTTGTTTTACCAGTCTATAATCTCTTGAGTGACCAAATGAAAGAGGACCACACCAGGTATATATTCAAAATATATGTATTTATTGCTAAACACACCCCTCTAGTCTCTTTATGAGGCTAGAGTTCGAAGTACATAAGTTATAAGTTAGTTATCAACAGTAATAGCACAAATACACGTTTGAGCCCTAGGGGCGTACCAAACCATATACCAATAAAGTGGTATAAGAACCACGACTGAGCTAGACACAAGGCCTAGAGCCTGTAGAAGTGCTTGGACCACAAGGAACCACCCAAGGTAGTGACACAGGGGACCCACGGGGGACGCGTGCAGTGTGAGAACACAGCCGCGAATCGCCGTTGACTTCTATGGGGAACGTCGCGGTTGGAGTTTTAAAGAAAAGGGACACTTAGAAGAGGACTTGGAGCAAACCCCTTTAGAACTAGGTCGTTCTAGAGTCTATACCCACGGGAGCACCGGAGTACTCGAGTTACCTCACCCAGGGAAGCCGGGTGCATAGGTGTCTTTCAGGGTCGGGTTTCGTCGTCGTTTACAATGGAGATCTGCTGCAAAGTGCTGCTGGCAACCAAGTCGAAAGTGTTCGGGTGGATCCAAAGGTGGATCGGAGATCTGAAGAACCTGAAAGCAGAGGGGACAGAGTCTGGGTCACTAGCCAATGACCAGGAAGGCGATGAGCGGATGCCCACCGATGTCGGGTGCTTCAGGTAGGTTGACAGTTGTCTTGACTCTTCAGCCACGAGGTCCAGGAGGCGTCGACGACAACTAGGAGCTGGATTCGAGCTGTCCCACGACGTCTGTCAATTCCAGGGGTGTCGGCGACCGGATTGGACCCAACAAGCCTTGGCAACGGCAAGTCTCTTGGAAATGGAAGAAGGATGAGGATGCAGACCAGCAAGGTCTGAGGGACTCACCCAGCAAGGGTAAGTCAGGGAAAGCCTGGAGCAACCAGGGAAGCCCAATTAGAATAATAGTTGCCTTCGGGAGGGCCTACTAGCCAACGGACTAGAGACCGCAAAGGAGCCTCGAGTGTACACACTTGGAGCTGGCTCACGGGACACTCGTGGAGTGGGGGCCAGTGATCTTCGACGCAGTTGGTGCTGGAGGTGGGGGCTACTTGGAGCCCAAAGCACAACTTCGTGGAAGCCCAGGAAGAGGATGCACTTGCAAATGTGCTCGGTGTCCAGGGGTCACGGTTCCACGTTACCCACGACAGCTACGGGCCTCAGCTTTGCTGGGGACTCAGGGCAGCCTCGGGGAAGTCTGGAAATCTACCTCTGGTGATGCAAAGACTTCGGCGTCCGGCGGGAGTTTCAGCGATGCAGACCGGACAATTGCTTCTTTGGTGCCTGCCAAGCAGGGGAGTCACTCCTTGACCCCAAGGGAGATTCTTCAGTCCTCTAATCTTAAAGTAGAGCGTCGAAGGTCCAGGATTCTGTGTCAGAGTTTCGTCCAGGTAAATCTAAAGTCCTAAGGACTGGGGTCCCATACTTATACCAAGTTAGGGGGTTGGACATACTCTGGGGACCCACCGATGGGAGGGTCAGGGAAGAGGGGTGGTTACACCCTTTTCCCTTTGTCCAGTTTCACGCCAGAGCAGGGGCTGGAAGCCCCTGAACCAGTTTGAACTGGGGTATGCACAGGGACACCAAGTGTGCCCCCAGTGCAGGACTTCAAAGCACCGGAGAGTGCTCCCGCCCAGCCCCAATACACATTATCCTGTCTGCGGAGGTGGTTACACCTCCCTGGGACAGGAAACCTATTGTCCAGGCCTCCCCTGCCGGAGTTTCAGTCAGCAGCAGGAGGCCAGACCTGTGTCTGTGGCAGCGGCATCCATTTTGTGATGCCAGGGCTTGGAAAGAAGTTACCGGGCAGGCCGGTGTGTACATGTCTCTCCCTCTAGTAGGGTGGAATGCTGCCCCCGCCACCAGAACTGGCAGGGGGGGTAGTATTCCAAGATGTTTGACACCAAACACGACATGTTTCCGTGCAGCCATCCCAAAGTTAGCATTTAACGCGAGGTTATAATGCGCTTAAGAGTAGATGGTCAGGCTGCACTACAAACAGCATCAGAGAAGGGTCTCCGAACGCTACAGAGGGGCCCTGCTCATGCAGGGGCACCCTCTCACATAGGAACCACGCACTCTGCCTTCAGGATTGATAAGGCCTGCCGTAGGAGTGACTTATAGGTCTATATGTGTGTATGTATGTAGTGATATAGGTAACCTATATCACAGTAAGGGGTGCATGCACCACCTTACCCAGGCTGCAGTAGCAGACCTGTGGTGTCCTTTTGGCTGGCCTTCCAGGGGTGGCACAATACATGCTGCAGCCCCTGGTAGGCCTCTGAGGTACCTATGACCTGGGTACATAGTATACCATATACTAGGGACTTACAAGGGCACTCCAGATTCCAATCAGAGATGTGCCTAGGGCACATGGAACCCATTTTAGAGAGGAAGCAGCTAGGCTGGGGTTCTGATTAGCAGGGCCCCAGCCAGACTAAAGTCGAAAAACAGTGAAGCATCAGCAAAAAGTGGGGGTACCCATGTGAAGCAGATCCTACTCTCCTACACTTCTTAAGGCCAGTTACCCCTCCCGAGGAGAAGTTAACAACTGCCAGAGTATGGTCTGTCCTGACATTGCTAGCATTGGTCACTTGGTACATTTCACCAAGTATAATCTGCCCAGGATTCACAAGGTCTTGTGTCACCATGGTGACACTTGCCCCTGTGTCCCTAAATGCCAAAGCCTCTTTTCCATTGATTAAGGGCTGTTGTCTGTACTTGCCCAGATTACTGGGACTCACAGAGGAGGTCACATCCATGCCTCCATCACAGACTAGGACAGCCTGAGTGAGTTCTCTGACTAGGTCAGAGCTCATCTCCTTACCCAGGGTCAACCCTACTAAACCCTTGGCTTGTGTAGTCCCACCACCAACTGTAACTGCACTAGGGGGAGCAGGTGCCTTAGGGGCATTGGTGGGGGCTGGAGTAGAGTCTTTGGACTTGGTGCAATCACTGGTCCAGTGGGTCTTTTGCTTACAGACCTTGCACCATGGTTTCTTTTGGCCTTTCCCTTTGTTAGACTGTGAATCCCCACCTGAAGAAGATTTTTGGGGGCCTTGTGAAGACTTCTGGTCTTTACCCTTCTCCCCACCCTTATCAGAGTTCTTAGAATCTTGCTTCTTTGGGTCACCACCTTGGTTCTGTACCTTCTGCCTCACCCTGGTCCTGACCCATTTGTCTGCCTTCTTTCCCAATTCTTGGGGAGAGGTAAGATCAGAGTCCACCAGGTACTGATGCAACAGCTGATTTTGACAGTTATTAAGAATCTGCTCCCTCATGATACGATTGTACAATCCTGTGAAGTCACACACCTTATTGCCCATCAACCAACCTTCCAGAGCCTTAGCAGAACAATCCACATAGTCTACCCAGTCTTGAGTCTGTGCTTTTTGGGTATCTCTGAACTTTAACCTGTATTGTTCAGTTGTTAGGCCAAACCCATCAATCAGAGCACTCTTCAAGACTTTGTAATTGTCAGCATCCTCTTCTCTTACAGTGAGGAGCTTGTCTCTACCTTTGTCTGTAAAGGAGAGCCACAAGATTGCTGCCCACTGCTCCCGAGGGACCCTCTGTACTTTACAGGCCCTCTCCAGTGCAGTTATCCATTTGTGGATGTCATCCCCACTCTGGTAGGGAGGGACAATCTTGCTCAGGTTTCTATGGTCATAAGACCTTTCCCTATCTCTGGGGAAATTGCTGCCACCATGGGACTCTAGTCCCAACTTTTTCTCTCTCTATAGAGATCTAGGGACTCCCTGTCTATAGCCAATTGCTGTTTTCTGAGTTCAAGCTGGGCTTGCTCATACTGAATCAGTCTCTTCCTCCTCTCATGAGAGGATTCCCTTCCATGAGAGGAGAAAGAGGTCCCTACTGAGGTGTCAGAGTGGTTAGACTCCTGAGAAGGAGATCTAGGCCTTCTTGGCACACTCACAATTCTTCCTGGGGGGACAAAGGGGAGGTCATTCTGATCCTCCTCCTCCTCCACATGAGGAATTGGCTTTTCCAGGTCAAGGTCATTTTCACCTTCCTGGCCAGTTTCAGAGGGGGGGCCTGGGTTCCTTCACCCCTGACCCCTTCCTCCTTTTCTGCCCCACCCTCTCTGCCTACCCCTTCAGACCCTAGGGGTCAGCTGAGATCATCAGCCAGTAACACCTCCCTGAGATGTTGGGTGCTGGCACTTTTGCCTGCCTTCAACTTCCTAGTATGGCACAATGCTCTCAATTCCAAGAATGGGAGATTATCATACTTGGAGGGAAGAAGCCCACTGGCTTCTGGCAAGGACTCACTGAGTCCTGGCTTTGAAGACATTACTAGTGAGGTGTGGTGTATGCACTACCTACTCTAGTGGGGCCTACTAAACTCTCTTGAGTTGTAGAAAGGGTGTGCTATCCCTTAACACACAACTCTAAGTTCAGTAGAACTTACTGTATACTAAGCTTGATTTATATGTACCTAAGGTACCCTTAGTGGTTTTCAGTTGATCAATTCAATTGAGATTATCTGGTAAAACAATAGCAAGCTGGAATCCCACACGCTGCACACCAATGTGAGAAGTTGGCCTGGTATATGCTGTCCACTAATTATAGTGGGCACCTTGCACCAGTCCAAACAACCCCTTATTGGAGATAGGTTAAAGACAACCTTTATTGAAAGCTATCCTAGTGGTAGCTATGGAGAGCAGCCTTCAGGCTAAGTCTTGAAGGAATGTAAAGCAGCTTGTTTTACCAGTCTATAATCTCTTGAGTGACCAAATGAAAGAGGACCACACCAGGTATATATTCAAAATATATGTATTTATTGCTAAACACACCCCTCTAGTCTCTTTATGAGGCTAGAGTTCGAAGTACATAAGTTATAAGTTAGTTATCAACAGTAATAGCACAAATACACGTTTGAGCCCTAGGGGCGTACCAAACCATATACCAATAAAGTGGTATAAGAACCACGACTGAGCTAGACACAAGGCCTAGAGCCTGTAGAAGTGCTTGGACCACAAGGAACCACCCAAGGTAGTGACACAGGGGACCCACGGGGGACGCGTGCAGTGTGAGAACACAGCCGCGAATCGCCGTTGACTTCTATGGGGAACGTCGCGGTTGGAGTTTTAAAGAAAAGGGACACTTAGAGGAGGACTTGGAGCAAACCCCTTTATAACTAGGTCGTTCTAGAGTCTATACCCACGGGAGCACCGGAGTACTCGAGTTACCTCACCCAGGGAAGCCGGGTGCATAGGTGTCTTTCGGGGTCGGGTTTCGTCGTCGTTTACAATGGCGATCTGCTGCAAAGTGCTGCTGGCAACCAAGTCGAAAGTGTTCGGGTGGATCCAAAGGTGGATCGGAGATCTGAAGAACCTGAAAGCAGAGGGGACAGAGTCTGGGTCACTAGCCAGTGACCAGGAAGGCGATGAGCGGATGCCCACCGATGTCGGGTGCTTCAGGTAGGTTGACAGTCGTCTTGACTCTTCAGCCACGAGGTCCAGGAATTTTCGACGATGACCAGGAGCTGGATTAGAGCTATCCCTTGATGTCTGTCGATTGCAGGGGTGTTGGCGACCGGATTGGACCCAACAAGCCTTGGCAACGGCAAGTCTCTTGGAAATGGAAGAAGGACATTGATGCAGACCAGCAAGGTCTGAGGGACTCACCCAGCAAGGGTAAGTCAGGGCAAGCCTGGAGCAACCAGGGAAGCCCAATTAGAATAAGAGTTGCCTTCGGGAGGGCCCACTAGCCAATGGACTAGCGACCACAAAGGAGCCTCAAGTGGACGCACTTGGAGCTGGCTCACGGGACACTCGTGGAGTGGGGGCCAGTGATCTTCGGCACATTTGGTGCTGGAGGCGGGGGCTACTGGGAGCTCAAAGCACCACTTCGTGCAAGCCCAGGAAGAGGATGCACTTGCAAATGTGCTTGGTGTCCAGGGGTCAAGGGGTCAAGGTTCCACATTCCCGACAGCTACGGGCCTCAGCTTTGCTGGGGACTCAGGGCAGCCTCGGCGAAGTCTGGAAATCCACCTCTGGTGATGCAAAGACTTCGGCGTCCGGCAGGAGCTTCAGCGATGCAGACCGGACAATTGCTTCTTTGGTGCCTGCCAAGCAGGGGAGTCACTCCATGACCCCAAGGGAGATTCTTCAGTCCTCTAATCTTAAAGTAGAGCGTCGAAGGTCCAGGATTCTGTGTCAGAGTTTTGTCCAGGTAAATCTAAAGTCCTAAGGACTGGGGTCCCATACTTATACCAAGTTAGGGGGTTGGACATACTCTGGGGACCCACCTATGGGAGGGTCAGGGAAGAGGGGTGGTTACACCCCTTTCCCTTTGTCCAGTTTCACACCAGAGCAGGGGCTGGAAGCCCCTGAACCAGTTTGACACCAAGTGTGCCCCCAGTGCAGGACTTCAAAGCACCAGAGAGTGCTCCCGCCCAGCCCCAATACACATTATCCTGTCTGGGGAGGTGGTTACACCTCCCTGGGACAGGAAACCTATTGTCCAGGCCTCCCCTGCCAGAGTTTCAGTCAGCAGCAGGAGGCCACACCCGTGTCTGTGGCAGCGGCATCCATTTTGTGATGCCAGGGCTTGGAAAGAAGTTACCGGGCAGGCCGGTGTGTACATGTCTCTCCCTCTAGAAGGGTGGAATGCTACCCCCGCCGCCAGAACTGGTGGGGGGGTAGTATTCCAAGATGTTTGACACCAAACACGACATGTTTCCGTGCAGCCATCCCAAAGTTAGCATTTAACGCGAGGTTATAATGCACTTAAGAGTATATGGTCAGGCTACACTACAAACAGCATCAGAGAAGGGTCTCCGAACGCTGCAGAGGGGCTCTGCTCATGCAGGGGCACCCTCTCACATAGGAACCAAGCACTCTGCCTTCAGGATTGACAAGGCCTGCCATAGGAGTGACTTATAGGTTTATATGTGTGTATGTATGTAGTGCTATAGGTAACCTATATCACAGTAAGGGGTGCATGCACCACCTTACCCAGGCTGCAGTAGCAGACCTGTGGTGTCCTTTTGGATGGCCTTCCAGGGGTGGCACAATACATGCTGCAGCCCCTGGTAGGCCTCTGAGGTACCTATGCCCTGGGTACATAGTATACCATATACTAGGGACTTATAAGGGCACTCCAGATTCCAATTAGAGATGTGCCTAAGGCACATGGAAACCATTTTAGAGAGGAAGCAGCTAGGCTGGGGTTCTGATTAGCAGGGCCCCAGCCAGACTAAAGTCGAAAAACAGTGAAGCATCAGCAAAAAGTGGGGGTACCCATGTGAAGCAGATCCTACTCTCCTACACCACTCTTCCCTCTTTCTGCACCTCTCTTCCCTCTTTCTGCACTTCTCTTGTTTCTTTCTGCACATCTCTTGCCTCTTTTTGCAGTTCTCTTGCCTCTTTCTGCATCTCTGTTGCTACTTTCTGCACTTCTCTTGCCTCTTTCTCAACCCCTCTTGCCTCTTCCTGCACCTCACTTGCCTCTTTCTGCACTTCTCTTGCCTCTTTCTGCACCTGTCTTGCCTCTTCCTGCATCTCACGTACCTCTTTCTGCACTTCTCTTCCTTTTTACTGCACCTATCTTCTTTCTTTCTGCAACTCTCAAGTATGTTTCATCACTTCTCTTGCTTCTTTCTGCACCTCTCAATCTTCTTTTAGCACTTATTTTGCCTGTTTCTGCAACTCTCTTGTCTGTTTCAACACTTCTCTTGCTTCTTGTTGCACCTCTGTTGCTTCTTTCTGCACTTCTCTTGCTTCTTTCTACACCTCTCTTGTTTCTTTCTGCACCCCTCTTGCCTCATTCTGCACCCCTCTTCACTCTTTCTGCACCTCTCTTACCTTTTTCTGCAGTTCTGTTGCCTCTCTCTGCACTTCTCTTGCCTATTTTTGCACCTCTGTTGCTTCTTTCTGCATCCCTGTTCTCTCTTTCTGCACCTCTCCTGCCTGTTTCTGCACTTCTCTTGCCTCTTTCTGCACCCCTCTTGCCTCTTTCTGCACCTCTGTTGCTTCTTTCTGCACTTCTCTTGCCTCTTTCTACGCCTCTCTTGTTTCTTTCTGCACCCCTCTTGCCTCTTTATGTACCCCTCTTCCCTCTTTCTGCACCTCCCTTACCTTTTTCTGCAGTTCTCTTGCCTCTTTCTGCATTCCTCTTGCCTCTTTCTGCACCTCAGTTGGCTCTTTCTGCACTCCTCTTGCTTCTTTCTGCATCTCTCTTGTAAATTTCTACACCCTTCTTGGCTCTTTCTGCACCTCACTTGCCTCTTTCTACCCATCTCTTGCCTCTTTCTCCACCTTTCTTGCCTCTTTCTGCATCTCACTTGCCTCTTTCTGCACTTCCTTTCCTTTTTTCTGCAGGTTTCATGTTTCTTTCTGCAACTCTCTTATCTGTTTCATCACTTCTCTTGCTTCTTTCTGCACCTCTGTTGCTTCTTTAGCACTCCTCTTCCCTCTTTCTGCACCTCTGTTGCCTGTTTCTCCACCTCTCTTGCCTCTTTCTGCACTTCTCTTGCCTATTTCTACACCTCTCTTGCCTCTGTCTGCACCTCTGTTGCCCCTTTCTGCACCCCTCTTGCCTCTTTCTGCACCTCTCTTCCCCCTTTCTCTACCTGTCTTGTCCCTTTCTGTACCCTGTTCTCGCCTTTCGGCACTGCTCCTGCCTGTTTCTGTACCTCTCTTGCCTCTTTCTGCACTTTTCTTGCCTCTTTCTGTACCTCTGTTGCTTCTCTCTGCACCCCTGTTCCCTCTTTCTGCACCTCTCCTTCCTGCTTCTGCACCTCTCTTTCCCCTTTCTGCACTTCTCTTGCCTCTTTCTGCACCTCTGCTGCTTCTTTCTGCACCACTCTTGCCTCTTTCTGTACCCCTTTTCCATCTTTCTGCACCTCTCTTGCCTCTTTCTGCAATTCTCTTGCCTTTTTCTACACCTCTGTTGCTTCTTTCTGCACTTCTCTTGCCTCTTTCTGCACACCTCTTGCCTCTTCCTGCACCTCACTTGCCTCTTTCTGCAACTCTCTTGCCCCTTTCTGCACCTGTCTTGCCTCTGTCTGCATCTCACTTGTCTCTTTCTGCACTTCTCTTCCTTTTTTCTGCACCTTTCTTGTCTCTTTCTGCAACTCTCTTGTCTGTTTCATCACTTCTCTTGCTTCTTTCTGCACCTATGTTGCTTCTTTTAGCACTTCTCTTGCCTCTTTCTGCACTTCTTTTGCCTGTTTCTGCACCTCTCTTGCCTCTTTCTGCACCTCTCTTGCCTCTTTCTGTAGTTCTCCAGCCTCTTTCTGCACCTCTGTTACTTCTTTCTGCACTTCTCTTGCCTCTTTCTGCACCCCTCTTGCCTCTTCCTGCACCTCACTTGCTTCTTTCTGCACTTCTCTTCCCTATTTCTGCACCTGTCTTGCCTCTTTCTGCATCTCACTTGCCTCTTTCTGTACTTCTCTTCCTTTTTTCTGCACCTTTCTTGCTTTGTTTAGCACTTCTCTTGCTTCTTTCTGTACCTCTGTTGCTTCTTTCTGCACCCCTCTTGCCTCTTTCTGCATCCCTCGTCCCTCTTTCTGCACATCTCTTGCCTCTTTCTGCACCCCTGTTCCCTCTTTCTGCCCCCCTGTTCCCTCTTTCTGCACCACTCTTGCCTGTTTCTGCACCTCTCTTGCCTCTTTCTGTACTTCTTTTGCCTCTTTCTGCACCTCTGTTGGTTCTTTCTGCACTTCTCTTGCTTTTTTCTGCACCCCTCTTGCCACTTTCTGCACCTCTGTTACTTCTTTCTGCACTTCTCTTGCTACTTTCTACACCTCTCTTGTTTGTTTCTGCACCTCTCTTGCCTCTTTCTGTACCCCTCTTCCCTCTTTCTGAACCTCTCTTACCTTTTTGTGCAGTTCTCTTGCCTCTTTCTTCACCAATGTTGCTTCCTTCTGTAATTCTCTTGCCTCTTCCTGCACTCCTCTTGCCTCTTTCTGCACCTCTGTTGGTTCTTTCTGCACTCCTCTTGCTTCTTTCAGCATCTCTCTTGCAAATTTCTGCACCCCTCTTGGCTCTTTCTGCACCCCTCTTCCCTCTTTCTGCACCTCACTTGCCACTGTCTGCACCCCTGTTCCCTCTTTCTGCACCTTGTTTGCCTGTTTGTGCAACTTTATTGCCTCTTTCTGTAGTTCTCTTGCCTTCTTCTGCACATCTGTTGCTTCTTTGTGCACTTCTCTTGCCTCTTTCTGTGCCCCTCTTGCCTCTTTCTGCACCACTCTGGCTTCTTTCTGCACTTCTCTTGCTTCTTTCTGTCCTTCTCTTGCTTCTTTCTGCAACCCCCTTGCCTATTTCTGCACGCCTCTTCCTTCTTTCTGCACCCTCTTCCCTCTTTCTGCACCTCTCTAGCCTATTTCTGCTCTTCTCTTGCCTCTTTCTGCATGGCTGTTGTTTTTTCTGCACTTCTCTTGCTTCTTTCTGCATTCCTCTTGTCTCTTTCTGCACCTCTGTTGGTTCTTTCTGCACTCCTCTTGCATCTTTTGGCACCTCTTTCAAATTTCTGCACCCCTCTTGCTTCTTTCTGCACCAGTGTTCCTTCTTTCTGCACTTCTCTAGCTTCTTTCTACACCTATCTTGCTTCTTTCTGCACCCCTCTAGCCTCTTTCTGTACCCCTCTTCCCTCTTTCGGCACCTCTCTTGCCTTTTCTGCAGTTCTCTTGCCTCTTTATGCACCTCTGTTGCTTCTTTCTGCACTTCTCTTGCCTCTTTCTGCACTCATCTTGCCTCTTTGTGCACCTCTGCTGATTCTTTCTGCACTCCTCTGGCTTCTTTCGGCACCTCTCTTGAAAATTTCTGCACCCCTCTTGCCTCTTTATGCACCCCTTTTCCCTCTTTCTGCACCTCTCTTGCCTCTGTCTGCATCCATGTTCCATCTTGCTACACGTTGTTTGCCTGTTTGTACAACTTTCTTGCCTCTCTCTGCAGTTCTCTTACCTCCTTCTGCACCTCTGTTGCTTCTTTGTGCACTTCACTTGCCTCTTTCTGTACCCCCTTCCCTCTTTCTGCACCTCTCTTGCCTCTTTCTGATCCCCTATTACTTCTTTCTGCACCTCTATTGCCTGTTTCTGCACCTCTCTTGTCTCTTTCTGTACTTCTCTTGCCTCTTTCTGCACCTCTGTTGGTTCTATATGCAATTCTCTTGCCTCTTTCTGCACCCCTCTTGCCTCTTTTTGCACATCTGTTGCTTCATTCTGCACTTCTCTTGCTTCTTTCTACACCTCTGTTGGTTCTTTCTGCACTTCTCTTGCCTCATTCTGCACCTCTGTTGCCAGTTTCTGTACCTCACTTGGTTCTTTCTGCACCCCTCTTGCCTCTTTCTGCACCCCTCTTTCCTCTTTCTCTACCTCTCTTGCCCCTTGCTGTACCCCTGTTCCCTCCTTTCTGCACCTATCCTGCCTGTTTCTGCACCTCTCTTGACTCTTGCTGCACTTCTCTTGCCTCTTTCTGCACCTCTGTTGCTTCTTTCTGCACCGCTCTTGCCTCTTTCTGCACCCCTCTTCCCTCTTTCTGCACATCTCTTGCCTCTTTCTGCACCCCTGTTCCCTCTTTCTGCACCACTCTTGCCTGTTTCTGCACCTCTCTTGCCTCTTTCTGTACTTCTTCTGCCTCTTTCGGTACCTCTGTTGGTTCTTTCTGCACTTCTCTTGCCTTTTTCTGCACCCCTCTTGCCTCTTTCTGCACCTCTGTTGTTCTTTCTGCACTTCTCTCACTTCTTTCTACACCTCTCTTGTTTGTTTCTGCACCTCTCTTGCCTCTTTCTGTACCTCTCTTCACTCTTTCTGCACCTCTCTTACCTTTTTGTGCAGTTCTCTTGCCTCTTTCTTCACCAATGTTGCTTCTTTCTGCAATTCTCTTGCCTCTTTCTGCACTCCTCTTGCCTCTTTATGCACCTCTGTTGGCTCTTTCTGCACTCCTCTTGCTTCTTTCAGCATCTCTCTAGCAAATTTCTGCACCCCTCTTGGCTCTTTCTGCACCCCTCTTCCCTCTTTCTGCACCTCACTTGCCACTGTCTTCACCCCTGTTCCCTCTTTCTGCACCTTGTTTGCCTGTTTGTGCAACTTTCTTGCCTCTTTCTGTAGTTCTCTTGCCTCCTTCTGCACATCTGTTGCTTCTTTGTGCACTTCTCTTGCCTCTTTCTGCACCCCCTTGCCTCTTTCTGCACCCCTCTTGCTTCTTTCTGCACTTCTCTTGCTTCTTTCTGTCCTTCTCTTGCTTCTTTCTGCAACCCCCTTGCCTATTTCTGCACCCCTCTTCCTTCTTTCTGCACCCTCTTCCCTCTTTCTGCACCTCTCTTGCCAATTTCTGCTCTTCTCTTGCCTCTTTCTGCATGGCTGTTGTTTTTTCTGCACTTCTCTTGCTTCTTTCTGCATTCCTCTTGTCTCTTTCTGCACCTCTGTTGGTTCTTTCTGGACCCCTCTTGCCTCTTTCTGTACCAGTGTTCCTTCTTTCTGCACTTCTCTAGCTTCTGTCTACACCTATCTTGCTTCTTTCTGCACCCCTCTAGCCTCTTTCTGCACCTCTCTTCCCTCTTTCTGCACATCTCTTGCCTTTTCTGCAGTTCTCTTGCCTTTTTCTGCACCTCTGTGGCTTCTTTCTGCACCCCGGTTCCCTCTTTCTGTACCTCTCCTGCCTGTTTCTGCACCTCTCTAGCCTCTTTCTGTACCTCTCTTACCTTTTTCTCCAGTTCTCTTGCCTCTTTCTGCACTTCTCTTGCCTATTTCTGCACCTCTGTTGCTTCTTTCTGCAACCCTCTTTCTGTACCCCTCTTCCCTCTTTCTGCACATCTCTTCTCTTTTTCTGCACCTCTCTTGCCTCTTTCTGCACCTCTCTTGCCTCTTTCTGCGGTTCTCTCGCCTCTTTCTGCACCTCTGTTTCTTCTTTCTGCACTTCTCTTGCCTCTTTCCGCACCCCTCTTGCCTCTTTCTAAACCTCTCTTGTTTCTTTCTGCACCCCTCTTGCCTCTTTCTGTACCTCTCTTCCCTCTTTCTGTACCTCTTACCTTTTTCTGCACCCCTCTTGCCTCTTTCTGCGCCCCTCTTCCCTCTTTCTGTACCTCTCTTACCTTTTTCTCCAGTTCTCTTGCCTCTTTCTGCACTTCTCTTGCCTATTTCTGCACCTCTCTTGCCTCTTTCTGCATCTCTGTTGCAGCTTTCTGTACCTCACTTGCTTGTTTCTGCACCCCTCTTGTGTCTTTCTGTACCCCTCTTCCCTCTTTCTCTACCTCTCTTGCCCCCTTCTGCACCCCTGTTCCCTCCTTTCTGCACCTTTCCTGCCTGTTTCTGCACTTCTCTTGCCTCTTTGTGCACCTCTGCTGCTTCTTTCTGCACCCCTGTTGACTCTTTCTGTACCTCTCCTGCCTGTTTCTGCACCTCTCTTGCCTCTTTCTGCACTTCTCTTGCCTCTTTCTGCATTTCTGCTGCTTCTTTCTGCACCCCTCTTGCCTCTTTCTGCACCCCTCTTGCCTCTTCCTGCACCTCACTTCCCTCTTTCTGCACATCTCTTCCTTTTTTCTGCACCTCTCTTGCTTCTTTCTGCACCTCTCTTGCCTCTTTCTGCAGTTCTCTCGCCTCTTTCTGCACCTCTGTTGCTTCTTTCTGCACTTCTCTTCCCTCTTTCCGCACCCCTCGTGCCTCTTTCTACAGCTCTCTTGTTTCTTTCTGCACCCCTCTTGCCTCTTTCTGTACCCCTCTTTCCTCTTTCTGTACCTCTCTTACCTTTTTCTGCATCCCTCTTGTCTCTTTCTGCACCCCTCTTCCCTCTTTCTGTACCTCTCTTCCCTTTTTCTCCAGTTCTCTTGCCTCTTTCTGCACTTCTCTTGCCTATTTCTGCACCTCTCTTGCCTCTTTCTGTACCCCTCTTCCCTCTTTCTGCACCTCTCTTACCTTTTTGTGCAGTTCTCTTGCCTCTTTCTTCACTAATGTTGCTTCTTTCTGCAAGTCTCTTGCCTCTTTCTGCACTCCTCTTGCCTCTTTCTGCACCTCTGTTGGTTCTTTCTGCACTCCTCTTGCTTCTTTCAGCATCTCTCTTGCAACTTTCTGCACCTCTCTTGGCTCTTTCTGCACCCTTCTTCGCCCTCTTTCTGCACCTCACTTGCCTCTGTCTGCACCCTTGTTCCCTCTTTCTGCACCTTGTTTGCCTGTTTGTGCAACTTTCTTGCCTCTTTCTGTAGTTCTCTTGCCTCCTTCTGCACCTCTGCTGCTTCTTTGTGCACTTCTCTTGCCTCTTTCTGCACCTCTCTTGCCTTTTTCTGCACCCCTCTTGCTTCTTTCTGCACTTCTCTTGCTTCTTTCTGTCCCTCTCTTGCTTCTTTCTGCAACCCCCTTGCCTATTTCTGCACCCCTTTTCCTTCTTTCTACACCCTCTTCCCTCTTTCTGCACCTCTATTGCCTTTTTCTGCTCTTCTCTTGCCTCTTTCTGCACGGTTGTTGTTTTTTTCTGCACTTCTCTTGCTTCTTTCTGCACTCTTCTTGTCTCTTTCTGCACCTCTGTTGGTTTCTTTTCTTAGCTATTTCTGTACCTCTCTTGCCTCATTCTGCACCTCTCTTGCTACTTTCTGTACCTCACTTGCTTCTTTCTGCACCCTCTTGCCTCTATCTGCACCCCTCTTCCCTCTTCCTCTACCTCTCTTGCCCCTTTCTGCACCACCACTGTTCCCTCCTTTCTGCACCTCTCCTGCCTATTTCTGCACCTCTCTTGCCTCTTTCTGCACTTCTCTTGCCTCTTTCTGCACCTCTGTTGCTTCTTTCTGCACTCCTGTTCCCTCTTTCTACACCCCTCCTGCCTGTTTCTACACCTCTCTTGCCTCTTCTTACACTTCTCTTGCCTCTTTCTGCAACTCTGTTGCTCCTTTCAGCACCCCTCTAGCCTCTTTCTGTAACTCTCTTCCCTCTTTCTGCACATCTCTTCCCTCTTTCTGCACCTCTCTCGCCTATTTCTACACCTCTCTTGGCTCTTTCTGCAGTTCTCTTGCCGAACCTCTGTTGCTTCTTTCTGCACTTCCCTCGCTTCTTTCAGCACCTATCTTGCTTCTTTCTGCACACCTCTTCCCTCTTTCTGCACCTCTGTTGCCTGTTTCTCCACCTCTCTTGCCTCTTTCTGTACTTCTCTTGCCTATTGCTGCACTTTTCTTGCCTCTTTCTGCACCTCTGTTGCTGCGTTCTGTACCTCACTTGCTTCTTTCTGCACCTCACTTGCTTCTTTCTGCAGGCCTCTTGCCTCTTTCTGCACCCCTCTTTCCTCTTTCTCTACCTCTCTTGCCCCTTTCTGTACCCCTGTTCCCTGCTTTCTGCATTACTCCTGCCTGTTTCTGCACCTCTCTTGTCTCTTGCTGCACTTCTCTTGCCTCGTTCTGCACCTCTGTAGCTTCTTTCTGCACCCCTGTTCCCTCTTTCTGCACCTCTCCTGCCTGTTTCTGCACCTCTCTTGACTCTTGATGCACTTCTCTTGCCTTTTTCTGCACCTCTGTTGCTTCTTTCTGCACCCCGGTTCCCTCTTTCTGCACCTCTCCTGCCTGTTTCTGCACCTCTCTTGCCTCTTTCTGTACCTCTCTTACCTTTTTATCCATTTCTCTTGCCTCTTTCTGCACTTCTCTTGCCTCTTTCTGCACTTCTCTTGCCTATTTCTGCACCTCTCTTGCCTCTTTCTGCATCTCTGTTGCAGCTTTCTGTACCTCACTTGCTTGTTTCTGCACCCCTCTTGTGTCTTTCTGCACCCCTCTTCCCTCTTTCTCTACCTCTCTTGCCCCCTTCTGCACCCCTGTTCCCTCCTTTCTGCACCTTTCCTGCCTGTTTCTGCACCTCTCGCCTCTTTCTGCACTTCTCTTGCCTCTTTGTGCACCTCTGCTGCTTCTTTCTGCACCCCTGTTCCCTCTTTCTGTACCTCTCCTGCCTGTTTCTGCACCTCTCTTACCTTTTTCTGCACCCCTCTTGTCTCTTTCTGCACCCCTCGTCCCTCTTTCTGTACCTCTCTTACCTTTTTCTCCAGTTCTCTTGCCTCTTTCTGCACTTCTCTTGCCTATTTCTGCACCTCTCTTGCCTCTTTCTGTACCCCTCTTCCCTCTTTCTGCACCTCTCTTACCTTTTTGTGCAGTTCTCTTGCCTATTTCTTCACTAATGTTGCTTCTTTCTGCACCTCTCTTGCCTCTTTCTGCACTTCTCTTGCCTCTTTCTACATTTCTGCTGCTTCTTTCTGCACCCCTCTTGCCTCTTTCTGTACCCCTCTTCCCTCTTTCTGCACCTCTCTTGCCTCTTTCTGCACCTCTCTTGCCTCTTTCTGTCGTATTCCAGCCTCTTTCTGCACCTCTGTTACTTCTTTCTGCACTTCTCTTGCCTCTTTCTGCACCCCTCTTGCCTCTTCCTGCACCTCACTTCCCTCTTTCTGCACATCTCTTCCTTTTTTCTGCACCTCTCTTGCCTCTTTCTGCACCTCTCTTGCCTCTTTCTGCAGTTCTCTCGCCTCTTTCTGCACCTCTGTTGCTTCTTTCTGCACTTCTCTTCCCTCTTTCCGCACCCCTCTTGCCTCTTTCTACAACTCTCTTGTTTCTTTCTGTAGGAGAGTAGGATCTGCTTCACATGGGTACCCCCACTTTTTGCTGATGCTTCAAGGTTTTTTGACTTTAGTCTGGCTGGGGCCCTGCTAATCAGAACCCCAACCTAGCTGCTTCCTCTCTAAAATGGTTTCCATGTGCCTTAGGCACATCTCTACTTGGAATCTGGAGTGCCCTTATAAGTCCCTAGTATATGGTATACTATGTACCCAGGGCATAGGTACCTCAGCGGCCTACCAGGGGCTGCAGCATGTATTGTGCCACCCCTGGAAGGCCATCCAAAAGGACACCACAGGTCTGCTACTGCAGCCTGGGTAAGGTGGTGCATGCACCCCTTACTGTGATATAGGTTACCTATATCACTACCATACATACACACATATAAACCTATAAGTCACTCCTATGGCAGGCCTTGTCAATCCTGAAGGCAGAGTGCTTGGTTCCTATGTGAGAGGGTGCCCCTGCATGAGCAGAGCCCCTCTGCAGCGTTCGGAGACCCTTCTCTGATGCTGTTTGTAGTGCAGCCTGACCATATACTCTTAAGCGCATTATAACCTCGCGTTAAATGCTAACTTTGGGATGGCTGCACGGAAACATGTCGTGTTTGGTGTCAAACATCTTGGAATACTACCCCCCCCGCAGTTCTGGCGGCGGGGGTAGCATTCCACCCTTCTAGAGGGAGAGACATGTACACACCGGCCTGCCCGGTAACTTCTTTCCAAGCCCTGGCATCACAAAAGGGATGCAGCTGCCACAGACACGGGTCTGGCCTCCTGCTGCTGACTGAAACTCCGGCAGGGGAGGCCTGGACAATAGTTTTCCTGTCCCAGGGAGGTGTAACCACCTCCCCAGACAGGATAATGTGTATTGGGGCTGGGCGGGAGCACTCTCTGGTGCTTTGAAGTCCTGCACTGGGGGCACACTTGGTGTCCCTGTGCATACCCCAGTTCAAACTGGTTCAGGGGCTTCCAGCCCCTGCTCTGGTGCGAAACTGGACAAAGGGAAAGGGGTGTAACCACCCCTCTTCCCTGACCCTCCCATAGGTGGGTCCCCAGAGTATGTCCAACCCCCTAACTTGGTATAAGTATGGGACCCCAGTCCTTAGGACTTTAGATTTACCTGGACGAAACTCTGACACAGAATCCTGGACCTTCGACGCTCTACTTTAAGATTGGAGGACTGAAGAATCTCCCTTGGGGTCAAGGAGTGACTCCCCTGCTTGGCAGGCACCAAAGAAGCAATTGTCCGGTCTGCATCGCTGAAGCTCCCGCCGGACGCCGAAGTCTTTGCATCACCAGAAGTAGATTTTCAGACTTCCCCAAGACCGCCCTGAGTCCCCAGCAAAGCTGAGGCCCGTAGCTGTCATGGGTAACGTGGAACTGTGACCCCTGGACACCAAGCACATTTGCAAGTGCATCCTCTTCCTGGGTTTCCACGAAGTTGTGCTTTGGGCTCCTCGTAGCCGCTGCCTCCAGCACCGACTGCACCAAAGATCACTGGCCCCCTCTCCACGAGTGTTGCGTGAGCCAGCTCCAAGTGCGTCCACTCGAGGCTCCTTCACGGTTGCTAGTCCGTTGGCTAGTGGGCCCTCCCGAAGGCAACTCTTATTCTAATTGGGCTTCCCTGGTTGCTCTAGGCTTGCCCTGACTTACCCTTGCTGGGTGAGTCCCTCAGACCTTGCTGGTCTGCATCAACGTCCTTCTTCTATTTCCAAGAGACTTGCGGTTGCCAAGGCTTGTTGGGTCCAATCCGGTCGCCGACACCCCTGCAATCGACAGACATTGTGTGCCAGCTCGAATCCAGCTCCTGGTTGTCGTCGATGCCTCCTGGACCTCGTGGCTGAAGAGTCAAGATGACTGTCAACCTACCTGAAGCACCCGACATCGGTGGGCATCCGTTCATCGCCTTCCTGGTCACTGGCTAGTGACCCAGACTCTGTCCCCTCTGCTTTCAGGTTCTTCAGATCTCCGATCCACCTTTGGATCCACCCGAACACTTTCGACTTGGTCGCCAGCAGCACTTTGCAGCAGATCGCCATTGTAAACGACGACGAAACCCAACCCCGAAAGACACCTATGCACCCGGCTTCCCTGGGTGAGGTGACTCGAGTACTCCGGTGCTCCCGTGGGTATAGACTCTAGAACGACCTAGTTCTAAAGGGGTTTGCTCCAAGTCCTCCTCTAAGTGTCCCTTTTCTTTAAAACTCCAACCGCGACTTTCCCCATAGAAGTCAACGGCGATTCGCTGCTGTGTTCTCACACTGCACGCGTCCCCCGTGGGTCCCCGGTGTCACTACCTTGGGTGGTTCCTTGTGGTCCAAGCACTTCTACAGGCTCTAGGCCTTGTGTCTAGCTCAGTCGTGGTTCTTATACCACTTTATTGGTATATGGTTTGGTACGCCCCTAGGGCTCAAACGTGTATTTGTGCTATTACTGTTGATAACTAACTTATAACTTATGTACTTCGAACTCTAGCCTCATAAAGAGACTAGAGGGGTGTGTTTAGCAATAAATACATATATTTTGAATATATACCTGGTGTGGTCCTCTTTCATTTGGTCACTCAAGAGATTATAGACTGGTAAAACAAGCTGCTTTACATTCCTTCAAGACTTAGCCTGAAGGCTGCTCTCCATAGCTACCACTAGGATAGCTTTCAATAAAGGTTGTCTTTAACCTATCTCCAATAAGGGGTTGGTTGGACTGGTGCAAGGTGCCCACTATAATTAGTGGACAGCATATACCAGGCCAACTTCTCACATTGGTGTGCAGCGTGTGGGATTCCAGCTTGCTATTGTTTTACCAGATAATCTCAATTGAATTGATCAACTGAAAACCACTAAGGGTACCTTAGGTACATATAAATCAAGCTTAGTATACAGTAAGTTCTACTGAACTTAGAGTTGTGTGTTAAGGGATAGCACACCCTTTCTACAACTCAAGAGAGTTTAGTAGGCCACACTAGAGTAGGTAGTGCATACACCACACCTCACTAGTAATGTCTTCAAAGCCAGGACCCAGTGAGTCCTTGCCAGAAGCCAGTGGGCTTCTTCCCTCCAAGTATGATAAACTCCCATTCTTGGAATTGAGAGCATTATGCAATACTAGGAAGTTGAAGGCAGGCAAAAGTGCCAGCACCCAACACCTCAGGGAGGTGTTACTGGCTGATGATCTCAGCAGGCCCCTAGGGTCTGAAGGGGTAGGCAGAGAGGGTGGGGCGGAAAATGAGGAAGGGGTCAGGGGTGAAGAAACCCAGGGCCCCCCCTCTGAAACTGGCCAGGAAGGTGAAAATGACCTTGACCTGGAAAACCCAATTCCTCCTGTGGAGGAGGAGGAGGATCAGAATGACCTCCCCTTTGTCCCCCCAGGAAGAATTGTGAGTGTGCCCAGAAGGTCTAGATCTCCTTCTCAGGAGTCTAACCACTCTGACACCTCAGTAGGGACCTCTGTCTCCTCTCATGGAAGGTAATCCTCTCATGAGAGGAGGAAGAGACTGATTCAGTATGAGCAAGCCCAGCTTGAACTCAGAAAACAGCAATTGGCTATAGACAGGGAGTCCCTAGATCTCTAAGGAGAGAGAAAAAAGTTGGGACTTGAGTCCCATGGAGGCAGCAATTTCCCCAGAGATAGGGAAAGGTCTTATGACCATAGAAACCTGAGCAAGATTGTCCCTCCCTACCAGAGTGGGGATGACATCCACAAATGGATAACTGCACTGGAGAGGGCCTGTAAAGTACAGAGGGTCCCTCAGGACCAGTGGGCAGCAATCTTGTGGCTCTCCTTTTCAGACAAAGGTAGAGACAAGCTCCTCACTGTAAGAGAAGAGGATGCTGACAATTACAAAGTCTTGAAGAGTGCTCTGATTGATGGGTTTGGCCTAACAACTGAACAATACAGGTTAAAGTTCAGAGATACCCAAAAAGCACAGACTCAAGACTGGGTAGACTATGTGGATTATTCTGCTAAGGCTCTGGAAGGTTGGTTGATGGGCAGTAAGGTGTGTGACTTCACAGGATTGTACAATCTTATCATGAGGGAGCAGATTCTTAATAACTGTCAAAATCAGCTGTTGCATCAGTACCTGGTGGACTCTGATCTGACCTCTCCCCAAGAATTGGGAAAGAAGGCAGACAAATGGGTCAGGACCAGGGTGAGGCAGAAGGTACAGAACCAAGGTGGTGACCCAAAGAAGCAAGATTCTAAGAACTCTGATAAGGGTGGGGAGAAGGGTAAAGACCAGAAGTCTTCACAAGGCCCCCAAAAATCTTCTTCAGGTGGGGATTCACAGTCTAACAAAGGGAAAGGCCAAAAGAAACCATGGTGCAAGGTCTGTAAGCAAAAGACCCACTGGACCAGTGATTGCACCAAGTCCAAAGCCCCCACCAATGCCCCTAAGGCACCTGGTCCCCCTAGTGCAGTTACAGTTGGTGGTGGGACTACACAAGCCAAGGGTTTAGTAGGGTTGACCCTGGGTAAGGAGATGAGCGCTGACCTAGTCAGAGAACTCACTCAGGCTGTCCTAGTCTGTGATGGAGGCATGGATGTGACCTCCTCTGTGAGTCCCAGTAATCTGGGCAAGTACAGACAACAGCCCTTAATCAATGGAAAAGAGGCTTTTGCATTTAGGGACACAGGGGCAAGTGTCACCATGGTGACACAAGACCTTGTGAATCCTGGGCAGATTATACTTGGTGAAATGTACCAAGTGACCAATGCTAGCAATGTCAGAACAGACCATACTCTGGCAGTTGTTAACTTCTCCTGGGGAGGGGTAACTGGCCATAAGAAGGTTGTGGTAAGTGCAGACCTACCAGTTGAATGCTTGCTTGGCAATGATTTAGAAACTTCAGCTTGGGCAGAAGTGGAGCTCAGGACCCATGCAGAAATGCTGGGCATCCCTGCAGATGTGTTTGCTGTGACCAGGTCACAAGCCAAAATGTCTAACACTGAACAGGCCTTGGATTCTGGAATAATGGACCAAGTGCCCTCCAAGAAGAGGAGTAGTAGGGTAAAGGCAGTGCCTTTCCCCTTGGCTCAGAAGGAAGATCAGTCTCTTCAGGGAGATGATCTCAGTCCTGAGGAAGGAACTGTCCCAGAGGAGCTTGAGCCTGAGCAGGTTGAGTTCTTGGGGACAGGGGGCCCTTCCAGGGCAGATCTGAGCCAGGAGCAGCAGAGCTGCCCCTCTCTTGAACCCCTCAGACAGCAAGCTGCTGCTGAGGCTGCTGGGAAAGCTAGTGGTCCCCATACAGTGTATTGGGATGATGGACTCTTGTACTCAGAGTGTAGAGACCCCAAGCCTGGTGCCACCAGGAGGTTGGTTATCTCTGAAGTTCAGGGGCTTCCTATTGACCCTAGCCCATGACATTCCCTTAGCAGGTCACCTGGGCCAGAACAAGACTTGGGACAGACTTGTCCCTCACTTTCACTGGCCCCACATGTCTGAAGACACCAAGGAGTTTTGTCGCTCCTGTGTAACCTGCCAGGCCAGTGGCAAGGCAGGTGGCACTACAAAGGCCCCCCTGATACCACTACCTGTGGTGGGGGTTCCCTTTGAAAGGGTGGGGATTGACATTGTTGGTCCCATGGATCCCCAAACAGCATCTGGGCACAGGTTTATCCTGGTGGTAGTGGATCATGCCACCAGGTACCCAGAAGCTATTCCCCTTAGGACCACTACAGCACCTGTGGTGGCAAGAGCCCTCCTGGGAATTTTCTCAAGAGTGGGCTTTTCTAAGGAGGTTGTATCAGACAGGGGTGCTAACTTTATGTCTGGATACTTAAAAGCAATGTGGAAGGAGTGTGGAGTGACTTACAAGTTCACCACACCCTATCACCCACAATGCAATGGTTTAGTTGAGAGATTCAACAAAACCTTGAAGGGCATGATTAAAGGGCTCCCAGAGAAGCTTAGGCGAAGATGGGACATACTCTTGCCCTGCCTTTTATTTGCATACAGGGAGGTGCCTCAAAGGGGTTGGCTACAGCCCTTTTGAACTTTTGTTTGGTCACCCTGTCAGGGGTCCATTGTGCTTGGTGAAGGAAGGATGGGAGTTACCTCTCAAGCCCCCAAAGCAAGACATAGTGGACTATGTACTTGGTCTCCGCTCCCGGATGGCTGAGTACATGAAAAAGGCAACTAAAAACCTTGAGGCTAGCCAGGAACTTCAAAAGCCTGGCATGACCAAAAGGCTGTACTGACTGTTTACCAGCCAGGACAGAAGGTGTGGGTGTTGGAGCCAGTGGCCCCAGCAGCTCTCCAAGACAAATGGAGTGGACCCCATACCATTGTTGAACAGAAGGGTGAGGTTACCTACTTAGTAGACCTAGGAACACCCAGGAGTCCCCACAGGGTTCTCCATGTCAACAGACTAAAACCATATGTGGACAGGGCAGACATGGGCTTGCTCATGGCTACTGATGAGGGACAGGAGGAAGAGAGTGACCCACTCCCTGACCTGCTCTCACAGAACCCTGATAATGGGTCAGTGGATGGTGTAGCCCTGGCAGGCAGCCTCACTGCTCAGCAGCAAGCTGATTGTAGACAAGTGCTCAATCAGTACAGACATATGTTCTCTCTGACTCCAAGTCAGACCACCTGGTGCACTCATGAAGTGGACACTGGGGACAGTCTGCCTATTAAAAATAAGATTTATAGGCAACCTGACCATGTCAGGGACTGTATCAGGACAGAGGTCCAGAAAATGTTGGATTTGGGAGTTATTGAACCCTCAGATAGCCCTTGGGCTAGTCCAGTGGTCCTTGTGCCAAAACCTCACACCAATGGTGGGAAAAGAGAGATGAGGTTTTGTGTGGACTACAGGGGTCTCAATGCAGTCACTAGGACTGATGCCCATCCAATACGTAGGGCAGATGAGCTAATAGACACTTTGGCCTCAGCCAAGTATCTAAGCACATTTGACCTGACAGCTGGCTACTGGCAGATCAGACTAGCTGATGATGCAAAGCCAAAGACAGCATTCTCAACCCCTAGTGGGCATTATCAATTTGTGGTGATGCCCTTTGGTCTGAAGAATGCACCTGCCACTTTTCAGAGGTTGGTGAATACAGTCCTTACAGGTCTGGAAGCCTATAGTGCAGCATATCTAGATGATATTGCTGTCTTTAGCTCCACCTGGGAGGATCACCTGGTCCACTTCAGAAATGTTTTACAGGCCCTGCAGAAAGCAGGCCTGACTATCAAGGCCACAAAGTGCCAGATAGGGTAGAGTCAGGTTGTGTACCTGGGCCACCTTGTGGGTGGAGGCCAGGTTCAACCACTGCAGAGCAAGATCCAGACCATCATGGACTGGACTGCTCCAACTACCCAGACTCAGGTGAGAGCCTTTTAGGCCTGACTGGGTACTATAGGAGATTTGTCAAGGGGTATGGATCAATAGTGACACCCCTGAATGACTTAACTTCCAAGAAAATGCCCAAAAAGGTTCAGTGGACAGTTAGCTGTCAAAAGGCATTTGATGACCTAAAGCAGGCCATGTGCACTGCTCCCATTCTACAGAGTCCTGATTACTCCAAGAAGTTCATTGTCCAAACAGATGCATCTGAATTGGGGGTAGGGGCTGTACTGTCACAATTGAATGATGAAGGTCAGGATCAGCCAGTAGCTTTTATTAGCAGAAGGCTGACCCCTAGAGAGAAACGTTGGTCAGCCATTGAGAGGGAGGCCTTTGCTGTGGTCTGGGCTCTGAAGAAGTTGAGGCCATACTTGTTTGGTACTCACTTCCTTGTTCAAACAGACCATAAGCCCTCTTATGGCTAAAACAAAGGAAGGGTGAAAACCCCAAACTGCTTAGGTGGTCCATTTCCCTACAGGGGATGGACTTCACAGTGGAACATAGACCTGGGAGTAACCATGCCAATGCAGATGGACTCTCTAGGTACTTCCACTTAGAACATGAAGACTTAACTGGGCAAGGTTAGTTTAATGTCCCTACGTTTGGGGGAGTTGTGTAGGAGAGTAGGATCTGCTTCACATGGGTACCCCCACTTTTTGCTGATGCTTCACTGTTTTTCGACTTTAGTCTGGCTGGGGCCCTGCTAATCAGAACCCCAGCCTAGCTGCTTCCTCTCTAAAATGGTTTCCATGTGCCTTAGGCACATCTCTACTTGGAATCTGGAGTGCCCTTATAAGTCCCTAGTATATGGTATACTATGTACCCAGGGCATAGGTACCTCAGAGGCCTACCAGGGGCTGCAGCATGTATTGTGCCACTCCTGGAAGGCCATTCAAAAGGACACCACAGGTCTGCTACTGCAGCCTGGGTAAGGTGGTGCATGCACTCCTTACTGTGATATAGGTTACCTATATCACTACATACATACACACATATAAACCTATAAGTCACTCCTATGGCAGGCCTTGTCAATCCTGAAGGCAGAGTGCTTGGTTCCTATGTGAGAGGGTGCCCCTGCATGAGCAGAGCCCCTCTGCAGCGTTCGGAGACCCTTCTCTGATGCT